>OX463852.1:18370945-19599113 GCA_949825065.1 Odontocerum albicorne | reverse complement strand
TCTTTTTTGGAAAGGTATCGATGACAAGAAAACACTGGGCCCAAACTCAACGGAAATCTCGTTTATCACGTTAAAACACGGAATCGGAATCCAAAGTGTTAAAAAAAAAGCAGGTCCAGATAGAACTCTAGAAATGGAGTGAGCTTTAGAAGAACCTACCCCCAAATAGGGAGAAAATAAAAAGTACAAAAAGGAAGAAGAGAAAATATGACCATACCGAACCTTAAACAGAAAAATAATTTTACTGGTTGAAAAATGGATGCAAAAGAATCAATCGCTTTTCGTGCCGTCATTGAATGTTCAAGGCTGAAATTACAAAAACAATTGTAATTAAAGGCTATTGTGCCTTTTTATACAGAATTTTAATCAATTGGAGAATTAAATACCTTTTGCTTCAAATTTTAGTTTTCATGAGTTTAAAGCTAACTCGGATATTAATTATTGCTTGAGAATTGATTTACAAAAAATCGTTCAAGATGTTCAAGAGACAAAATTTGAAATGAGTACAATTGGGATTTTGAGAAAAGGATGTATAAAACATTCGACCATATAAAATATAAACTCAACTCAACTACATATCTGAAAAACGTACTAATTCAACCCTTGAAAACGTTTGCTCAATCCTCAATGTGTGGTCAACCACCTGAATAATTTCAGCCACAACACTGCACGCCCCGCTGCTGCTGGGATAAGTCAACCTTTGGACCCTTTTCGGACTACCCCTGGAATAAAGGCCCTCAAGTAACGAAACATGTTTGCATGATATTGAATACCAATGGTCGATTATACAACAAACATTTTTCCGTAAGAAAAACTTTGTGTCAAGATCAACAAGGCAATAGCGAGTGATCTTACTATTTCTGTATATTTATCTATGGCATATTTCAAGAGAAAAGAGGAACTCACGAGAGTATTATAAACTCGCCTGTGGAGATAAAACAAGCCTTAATATTTTTGTCCGTTATCTTAAGGTAGACCTTTGGATTGTTATCAATAGAACCGCCTCTATTGAGATGTTGACTCCCAGTTATATTTCAAACTTCTTGGAGGTCTTCCTGGGGGACGACTGCCAACGGGTATTTCATGCATTGCCACGTAAGGAACTTATCAATAATTTTCACATGTCTTCGACCAATACCTTCTGCGGTTTCTACCCCATCTCACATGTTTATTTGTTATTTGCAACAGCTATATTATTATTGCGTAACATTTAATGAATTGAGGATCTTTATTTATGGTTAACGTTAGTTTTTCGAATAATATTTCAATTGGATCGATCGTTGTCTGCTCCAAACAGTTCGATATATAATGCAGCTTAAGGAAGCATTTGATGACAACCATTTTTAAGATGTCTTACCAACATTTTTGATTATATTACAAAAATATATACTTCACCTAAATCTGAATGTTATTATCACATATTGGAAAATCTACAAATGTTTCGTTGTAATTTGTCTTTGCTTAGTAAGTTTTCTGCGATTTTCTTACCAAATATGGTTTTCCAAACATATTCACATGCGGGAAAGTTCCTAATCTAATGATGGTAGCCACTACAAATATTTTTAATCTGACAATAATAGCGGGTTTGAATTATCGAGTTAGAGCGCCCTTGAGGAGCGTCTACTCTCTATACTATATAATTGTCCTATAATTATCATTCATATATTTCTCGGATATGGGAGCTAGTAAGTCGATTGCTAAATGTTTTGACAGCAATAACTCTTAGTAACATAGATCATTGTAGCTGAACAAATTGCTAAGTGTTTTGCCAGCAATAACTCTGAACTGTAGCTGAACAAATCGACACCTAGATATTAGAATTCCACAACTTGTTCAACTTAATACATACAAGCCATAAAATAAAATAAAATCTCTGTTCAGCTTATTTTTTGCCCTTTATCATTCTGATTTTTTATTGTCTATTTACTAACGGTCTACACGTGAGTTATCTTAGTTTTTAAATTAAAAAAGAACGAAACATAAATAATATATTTATTAAATATTACTGATCTATTCTTTTTTTGTAAAGCGACGTTAAATTTGATTAGCTTAACAGTTGAGGCTAGAACCAATCAATTGCCAGTGTAGCTATTATACATTATATTAGTTTCAATTTCATCGCTTCATCATATACAAAAAAACGCAAGTGATGTGCACTTCGGGAACTTTACCAGAATTTCCTGTAAATGTGGGGGTACATCAAGGACCGGTACTCAGTCCGCTACTGTTCATCTTAGTCATGGACTATTTAACTAACCAGGAAATGAACAGTCTCCTAAAGATCCTACTATTTGCAGACGATATCGTATTAATAAGGGAAAAACATGAAGACCTGCAAAATAGTCTGGAAAGGTTGAGAAGAATCTTGGAGGATAATAGATTGAGACTGAGCAGAAAGAAAACAGAGTATCTGTACCTACCATTCGAGAACACAAATGCTGTCACTCCCGTAATGCAAATGGATGGAGAAACATTACCAAATTGTGACTCCTTTAAGTATCTTGGGTCACTCATCCATAGCGATGAAGGATGTGCAACAGATGTAACACAGAAATAGTGTGGGATGGATGAAGTTTAGATCCATGACGGGAGTTCTATGTGATCCGAAAATGCCAGTAAAGTTAAAAGGAAAAGTATACCAAACGATTGTCAGACCCGCACTCCTCTATGGTTCCGAATGCTGGACGATGTATAACTCTTACTCTAGGCAACTACAAACTGCTGAAATGCGCATGCTAAGATGGTCAGCTAGTGTGTCCCTAAGAGACAAAATAAAAAGCTCACGCATTCGTGGAAGCCTAGGTGTTACAGCCATCAATAGTAAGATGGAGGAGAGGCGATTGAGATGGTATGGGCACGTTGGACGCAGAGCACCCGATCACATTGTGAACCAGGCAATCTCCATGGATCTTCCTCGAATAACAACCAGAGGAAGACCAAAGAATTCATGGGTGGTGCAAAAAGATAACCTGGTGCAGATGCACGGCCTGGGGGACGTAGTCCGGGACAGAAGGAGACGAGGAGAGTTGACCCCAACAGTCTTCGCAGACAGTGAGTTGGGATGGAGCCAGGGAAAAGATCATATACAAAAAAGGTTAAACTTTTATGTTCACATTTGACAAATTGTCCAATTTCACAATTTTTTATGATTGTGTTTTAGCAGCTTAACCGTTGACTGTCCCTGAACTATCCCTGGGGTCCTCGTGCTCGGTTCAGTGTATTTGCTGTTACCTCTCCCTACGCTTAACCCGCAGCACCAATATCTCACGGTAACATGGGTCTCGTTAATTAGGGATATAATTATGGTTCCTTAATTAAAATACGAGTTCATGTTTGATAAAGTTTTGATATTATTTCAAAATACATACATTTGGATATTCCTTTTAGACAGTTGATATAAGAGTATATTAAGTTTCATTGAACTTTTAAAATTTTTCAAAATTTGGTTATTCCTAACCAGTGAACAAAGAATGATACGTTGATTACATTGATTCTAGAAGCGTAACACTTTAAACTCGTTGGTGTAATTTCACATTTTTTGCACGTGACTTAAAATCTCATATTGTTTTGCGTGTAACGTGAAATTTCATTTTTTTTGCATGTGACGTGAAATTTCATTTTTTTTGCATGTGAGGTGAAATTTTTTTTTGCATTTGACGTGAAATTTCATTTTAGCGTGTGTTTCTCTGTGCATATCTACAAAACAATTTTCAATAAAAAATGAAATTATCAAAATAAAATATTTTTATTAAAATGTTCGAAAAAATATCGAATCGAGCTCACATCTAGCGCGTGCGATATAAAAATAAATTGTCAATATAAAAAACTAATTGACCAGACTGACACTCTTTTATTTTTTTGGTACCATCGGCAATTGAATACGAAACTCCTAGAATGGAAATCAACTATCCAAGTCATCGAGATCGTCGATGAGATGTATAAATGTAGAGGCAAACATTTTGTTTGGATAGAAAAGTATGAATATCTGTTATCTCTGTCGTACCCGCACGGGATATGGCGTGAATATACGTACGAGTATATATGATAATAAACATAAAATTAGTATTTATATGGCGCCATTTAGATCCAACAGACCTTCCTCGAGAGTGCTCTAACTCGAAACTCGAAACCACTATCATTGACAGGTTAAAAATATTACCAAATAAATATATATATAAGTCAAGTGTAAGGATAAAAAGGTAGTGGCTGCGGCCATTATATTAGGTCCTTTCGCGGTTCTGCATATGTTTATGAAAAACGTATTTAGTAATAAACGTGCAGAATACTTACCAAGGGAAGACGAACTAGAAAGAAACGTTTGTAGATCTTCCGATACGTAATTATAACTCATTCGGCTTTAGGTGTAGTTTATGTGTGTAGTGTTCATATACAATCATAAATTTTGATAGAATGTGTATGTAATGTAATCCACGATAATTTCAAATGTTTCAACAGGCACACAAAATGTAATTATCTAAGTAGAGAGATAACGTTTCTCGTGAAACAGCCTTGCATCTTGGAATTCCTCGAACTCGTATTGTATTGATTCTCTCTTGCGTCATACTGTTGTAAGTACCTACACTCAGAACACAGGGCAGACTATTTGCTCAAATACTCAAACACACAATGGAAATAATGAACATTTAAAATCCTGTAAACTCTCAATTCAAGTGAATTCATCTTCTTCTCAAATAATTACCATGAACTACATACGTAAAAGTATATGCCACTGACAAGTGGTGTTCAGTTTCTAGGATCTCTTTTGTATTTGAAACTAGAGGAATGGAAAACGATTGGCAGTTCACTTAGATCCCACCACCACCATTCACGCTGTTGTGGGAGACAAAATAAGACCCCATCCATCGATCGCGCTCGGTGACTAAGAAGGAACTGCCCAAAGGGATTCCTCCAGTGATGATACGCCTGAGTGTGAAAATAATAATAATGATGAAGAACTTAAGATCTGACATCACAGAGGAAGGAAAATGATTCGCAGTACTGTCAATACACTTATAAAATGGAGTTTAAACAGCCCAACAAGTTGCCTGTACTTTCATAGAAAATTTCTAATGCAGTAAAACTATCCTTTGGCGTCGCTAGATCAGAGTAGCCAATCGATTTGAAGATGAACCGATGTAAGGCTGAGTAGAGATCCCTTCAGAAATTATTGACTCGATTATCATCGCAGTACTACAGAATGTGATCTGCGGATTGATCCAGATGGCTGCGAAAATTACAACAGAGCGAAAGGACAATATTTAAGCTGAAGAGTTTTCCATTAAATCTCCCATGGTCAGACAGATATTGGGTAGTTCAATAGTTTGTGAGCACCCATTGTAAATCGAGGCGCGCCCTGAAGCAAGTCAAAATTTTTAATGTCTGTGTTCTTTGTCTATTTATATTCAAGTCCCTTAAGCTACGGTTTCTTAAGAAAGCGGGTTCCTTATATAGCGCACGTTATATGACGTGATGCTGGCGCGCCGCCAGACGGCAGAAATGAGAACCCACAACTGTCAGTTGGAAACTTTTTTCCACAAATTTTGTTTCAAATGGGCTTTCCCGTAGTATTTGCTCTTCACATTATATAAAGCTTCCCTATTTCTTACAAAATCAATCAATATTTCGTCATTTTCGCAGGTCCAAATTAAATTACGTTTGCGTCGCATCTGCCTGGCGCGCCGCCAGACGGCAGAAGTGAGAACCCACAACTGTCAGTTGAAAACTTTATTCCACATATTTTGTTTCAACTGGGCTTTCCTATAGTATTTGCTCTTCACATTGTATAAAGCTTCACTATTTCTTACAAAATCAACCAATATTTCGTCAATTTCGCTGGTCCAAATTAAATAACGTTTGCGTCGCATCCGCCTGGCACGCTGCCAGACGGCAGAAATGAGAACCCACAACTGTCAGTGGAAACCAAATCTGATTCCTCATATTTTGTTTCAACTGGGCTTTTCTATAGTCTTTGCTATTCACATTATATAAAGCTTCATTATTTCTTACAAAATCAATCAATATTTCGTCATTTTCGCTGGTCCAAATTACGTTTGCACTCATTTTTATTGTAAAACGGTGTCCGCTACACGGGAAAATCGTTACACGACTGTTTGCTCCGCTATCACGGCCATCATGCAAATAGCAGCATTGCTATTTGACATTACACTCACAACCAACGGACTCTTGGAAACCAACACCATTAGTTTGCATAGACAACGTTTTGTTTCGTGCGCTATATAACGACACAATCAACGCTCTCTAGGAAACCACGTCATATGGTTTGCATAGACAATATTTTGTTATGTGCGCTATATAACGACACCACTTTCGTAGGAAACCAATGCTTAAGATATGTTGCTTTGGAGAGAAGTAGAACTTTAAGGTCGATATATTCTTCATTTAATAAGTTGTTTGTTCCAAATCGATCCAAAAGAGCAAGGTATTATGAAAAAAATTGCAATGGTTGGTCATGTGACATGGAATGGTTTATCTCTTAAATATATGAGTGGCGTGTGCAGCTTTAGGAAGCACTTAAGACATCCCTTTTGGGAGGTCTTTCAAAATGTATGGTAATATATGAATACTCCACAATACAATTTACTACACCTAAAGCCGAATGTATTCCTATCATGTATCGGAAGATCTGTTGAATGGTTTTGGAAGATCGGAAGAATGATTTCTTGGTAGTTGGTCTTCACTTGGTAAGCTTTCTACAGTTTTGTTATCAATTATGTTTTCAGAACACATGCAGATTCAGAGATGTACCTAGTCCAATAACCGCAGCCACTACCTTCCTATCATTTTACTCAACTTGTATACATTAATTTTGTAATAGTTTTAATCTGTCAGTAATAGTGGGTTCGAATCAAGCCCTTGAAGAAAGTTTGCTATCTAAACGTCGCTATATGAATTGACATATTATTATCATAAATTTATAAAAAAATAGGAAAGTAATTTTGTCTTCTAAAAAACATTAAAAAACGGGAGTCAGCCCATAGTCGGACCAGTAAGGTATAACACAGAGCTCGTCGGGAGTCAACCCATAGTCGGACCAGTAAGGTATGACACAGAGCTCGTCGGGAGTCAACCCATAGTCGGGCCAGTAAGGTATGACACAGAGCTCGTCGGGAGTCAACCCATAGTCGGACCAGTAAGGTATGACACAGAGCTCGTCGGAAGTCAACCCATAGTCGGACCAGTAAGGTATGACACAGAGCTCGTCGGGAGTCAACCCATAGTCGGACCAGTAAGGTATGACACAGAGCTCCTCGGTTTTATAATGATAATATCCATAAGTCTACAGGATGAATAATACCTCGAAAAGTTCACATTATTACTTTAATCTCAACATTATTAATCACCCATTGTAGTCGGGATAAGCAAGAACTATGGCTTTACAAAGGATATAATAACCCTTTTGGCTTCGTAAGGAACATAAAGGAAGACAATTTGATCATTATTCTCGAAATAAAAGACTTTTCGAATTTGAAGATTGACTTAAAAATATAAATGGAGAAATTAAGTACGAGTATATCCAAAATTTCAAGAATAAAGTGTAAAGGAAATACATTTGATCTGACATTTGCTGTATTATTATGTACATCCATTTACACAAATTAGTTCAAAAATTCTCAATGATAAGACGCCTGACCTCCAATTAGAGGATACCGGGTCGATTCCTGCCGATAGCCATTTTCCATTTTTTAAATGAGTTGTCTCATTTTTACTTAAATAATTTTTAACATATTTTTGGTTGGTTAAATGAGATTATCACATGGTTATGTATCCTACAGATTGTACAATATATAATAACATACATTATAAGTGTAATATATGAAAATTTTATTGCAATGAGTGTTTTTCAGCACCTGTTAAACTTTTTGATAAGGTTTAATTTTTTTACGTATTAACATACATACGCACATAATATTACGTCGTTTTCCGGCTGGGGTAGGCAGAGAAGACATAGCATCAGACCACTCGTATCGTATTTCGACATAAATATTTCGTCTCTTCCAAAACTATACAACTTCTACGATTTGTCCTACTTTTTACATTTTCTTCTTTCAAAATATTATTCACTAAATTCAAGCATAATTTCCTAGTTTTTTTTTATTTTATTTATTTATTTTACACATTACAAAAAATATGCATAATATGTGAAAAAACAACGGGTTATTTAATTTGGACACACAATTTTAATGGATCTGTGTTTGTTGCTTTTCATTTGTCGTGTCCCCGGTGTACTAGGCTTTTGCCTGTATCTCACTGAGGACATATAGCATGGAAAAAATAAATCGCTACTTTTTTCCGATTTTTTATTATATAAAACCCCGTTGCACATTCTCATCAATCTGACAAACAGTGACACTCAAATACATATAGGTACATCATGCAAATCAAACCCCTCACACTTCATCACTCCAGACAGACCAAAACGTTCATCCCACAATATACCGCACATAATCATAAAAAAATAACAAAAAATACCACTCTCAAGAGCTCACACAAACAAAGTGTACTGTATATTTGTTTTATTGTTATTTCTTCGTTCATTCATTACACGTGCCCAAACCATCTCAGGATGGTATTTTTCATGTTATTCAAGACATTAGCCTCAAGTTCACATTAATCGCTATCAGTTAATTCCATATTTTTGCTACGTATTGTCCAATATTCGCTATATTACCTGCTGATCAGAAACTTCTAATACTCGTAATGTATATAATACGTAATTTTTTTTCATAATTCATACTTTCAACGTGGCCAAACCATTTCAATACTTCTTAATTCATCTTTAAGAATATTATGTGACAACAAATGTTTCTAGAAAAGATCTGTATCGGACGTATGCGTCACCTTAAACATGTGATTTTATTTGTAAGTGCTGTGTAAATATTTTAGGGATTTTTTTTATCATTGTACCTGTTGTAATGAAATGTTCCTTATGCGTGGCCTTCGCAATAGTCACTATAAATAATCGAACAGCCCATGCATGCAGAAAGCGCGTGGTATACATGGTATCTAGCAAGTACTTGGTAAGCCGCGACGGCATACACGGGCGAATAAAGGGGCGTACGATGAGCGATAGGCTGCACATAAGGAACGAAAAATTTGCAAAATACATTCTCAGTTTCTGGAACGTCTACTGTGTTTTATTTACGACAAACTTCTACCTGCTAAAGAGGAATATTTTCATCCTGCTACTTTTCATCGAAAAAGCATAAAGTAAACCGAAATCTCCGAGTATTGAGTGGCAGCCATCCACCTATTTTACAGTTTTTGTACCGATGCTGTACAAGATCATTTCCGCAGTAATAGAGAGAAAAAATTATACTAGTAAAAGGAATCGGGCGCAGGCTGAAATAAATAATACTTTTAACGTAGCTAATACTTTTAACTATAATAATAATTAATACTCTAATAATTAATACTTTTAACGTAGCTGAAACATTTCAATGCTTCTTCACTAATTTTTAACAATATCATATGACAAAAAATGTTTCTTGAAAACATCATTTTCGCGGTAATAGAGAGAAAAAACCATACAGTTAGAAGAAATCGGGGGTAGACTGAAATAAATGTAACAAAAGCATTTTATCGAATAATTTAGGTTGAAGATTACATAAACTTTTGTCATTCAGGAAGCGACTGATGATCGGTATGATACAAAGTAGAAAAGCCAATTTAGTATTGCCTTATTTCAACAATATCAACATGCATGAAACATTAGAACTAGTCGAGATAGGAACGTAATATTCCCAATAGAAAGGTTCTATACTTTATAAGGTTTTCTGGTGTAGTTATAGATGGAGTTAGAAGACACGTTTATCTTTAATATTTTACACAACTTTTTTTTAAATCGTTAGGTGAAGGTATTCTGATACCAAGTCATATTTTTTCCCTTAAAAACGGCATGCTTGCATGCATATATTTATTTATTTATCATCTCATTGTGTAATTATCTCGATGGCTTACCGTCAACTAACCAGATAGTAATAAATAAAGGACTATACATGGTCGCAATGATTATTTTCAATATGTGGTAAGATAATTGCTTTCGAGACGTATTGGAGCCTCTATTGAGGCCTCTTAATAATACGTATTGAGGCCTCTCATGGTCTGGAAGACTCACCAATGTGTACATTCTCCAGGGTCTACAGGGCAAATAATCATAATATGTGGTAATGAAAGACCAAGAAAAGTGTGGTCTGATCAAATTATTGATAATTTGAAAGGAGGAAATGTTAAAGAATTAGAAATCGTAAGAACTATATCAAGAGGTTAATCAATGTATAGGAGTCTCTACATACTTCGACAGGGAAACGCCATGATGGAATATCTCACTGTAAGTGCAAATTTTATTTCCTCTATTTTATTTTTATTTGTGTAAAATCTCTATTTTTTAGATAATTTGGTCAAGTGCTGTTTTCCGATTATAACGATCACCTCAAAAATACTTCTCAATTAACTCAACAGAAAATAAGGGAGGTTAATGGACACCAATGCCACCATCTGGTTATCTAGCACATATGTTAAATTACAGAAAAGCATAAATTCAGATTTCAAATGCAAGTAAAACCAGTCCAGAAGTGAATGCGTCAGCAATCCAACCTGAGCCGCTCGCTTGCTTAGCATGAATGTTA
Organism: Odontocerum albicorne; assembly: GCA_949825065.1. Lineage (NCBI taxonomy): Eukaryota > Metazoa > Arthropoda > Insecta > Trichoptera > Odontoceridae > Odontocerum > Odontocerum albicorne. The sequence continues at coordinate 19,588,467 of OX463852.1, read as the reverse complement.
ACCGTTTGACTACGTCCGCCGAATTTGTTCATTCGTTCGAATAGTACTCTTTAACCATTCAACAAATTCAAATTTGTGAAACAGACATGTTAAAGTGACTGAGAACAAAATTGGCTTCTGCTCCAATAATCGAGTTTTCAGGTACAGAATGACTGGCATACGCACGTAACTCACATTTCGCCATCGTACGTGTTTCAAATAAGTATTAGAAACAATACTCGCGCACGTCTAATGCAAACAAATGTTGCTACCAGACTAACTCGAAAACTAGACTTGGATTTTATTATTAATATTGTTATGAATTGAGCTCGATATTCCGAGAGGAAAACAATAGTATCACCAACTAAGCTTCGGGGGTCGTTATTTTTATTGTCATTTTACTCTATTAAATAAACATGAGTTTTTATGCTCCCAAGCCCTTGAATTGATAAAAAATTGGATTATTTATGGCAAGATCCTTTAAACAGCCACCACTCAGCACTTCATTAATAAACAATTCCGCTTTTAAATAATTCTCCAAGCAAGAGGAGCATATTTACATAATACAAATAGCGCAAACGTCTGTAAACCGAAAGCGCTGTAACTTCTCATCTGAAAACGCTGAAACGGGAGTTTCAGCATCGATTTTCCATCAATAGATTATTACAGGCTTCAGATATTTCCTCGAGGAGCCTAACGCTCCGCATACAGACACGTTAAGCCTTAAGCATTATGTCGGGTATCAAGATACTGAACTGGAAGCCATTATCTTAAGATATTGTTAATTTCAATTAATTGTCTGTGGTTACTTTTTATTGACTTAAGATAACTGTATCGGTAGTCGGATAGTTCGACCCATAGTTGGGGAAAGCCGCAAACTTGAATAAATGCGTTGGATAGTGTCAATCTCTTTCAACAAATCAGAAAAGTGTTAAACAAGTCTTAAGTGAAAACTAGACCAAAACCTGTTTTAAAAATAAACTAACGTAAAATCAAAAATGTACCAACGGTATTAAGTCAAACAAAATACAATATTTCATAATATATTACTTTGTAATTTCTGTAAATATGTATATGTGTTTCGTTTTCTATTCCAAGGCCCTTTCATTACCTTCGATCTCGATTTCTACCTCCTATCTCGCGACGCCCATTTTATAAAGAGGAAGTGAAAATACTCAATGTAAGAGGTAAAAACACGTGTAACAGGAATTAATTTAATTAATGGAATAAAACAGTAATTTACTAAAAAAGCACCACAAAGTTAAATCTGAAACCTTTGATATAAAGTATTGTAATTTACCACAAATAAAGTAATTCACCCATCATTAAATACGAATTATCGAAATTGCTCCCATGTTGATGTGGTTTGAAATATATTCGACCTTTCGAAGGTATCAAAATTTTCATTTTCAGGGTAATGTAAAAACACGTTACAGTGTATTATGTAGACTTGGTCTAATTTTCAAACGAATACGTAAACTTTGTTCCAACCTTATTTTATAAATTCTCTAGTTTGGTAGTTGGTAAGGTATTATTTATGGTCTGCTAATCCAATAGGGGTCGGTTCTATTTCCGTAAGTACCCTATTTTAAAAAATCCAATCTGTTTTTCATTTAAGGACTCTTTGACGTTGTTCTAGTTGGTCGAAGAAATTGATACATTAAAACGAACCTACTTGACTGTAATTTTTGTTATAGTTAAATTAGTTTTTATGTTCATTTATTTGAGTTTTACTTATATTTTAATTGATTCCACTTATGCATAACATATATGTTTAATGTCTGATTTTCATTATTTTGTGTGGTGTAAAAATAATTGAGAAATGTTTATTTAGAAAATGAGGAACACACGTGACTTTGGAACGACATAAAAAAAAACAAGAAAGAATAAAGTCAAAATAAAATATCTTGCCAGTTGCATCGATAGTTTATGGTTAAATTCCATATTTAATTAAAAATACGAATAGTTCAATATAAGCTCAACAAAACAACGTGAAGTTTGTATTATTATCTCAGAACAGGTATTATATGCATTAGGTCATTTTTGCACAGTAACGTTCATATTATATTTTTATATGGAAGGAAATATAACTATATTATATTTTATTGAAACTGTCATCCCGCAATCATAAAAAAATCTTTACAGAAGCAAATTTAATTTTGGGGTTTCTCACATGTATTGCTTGACCCTTGTCAATAGACCTTAAAGCAGATTTTCTCAACTTTTTTTGGACCAACGCCTCCTTGGAGCTTTTAAAAATATCAGAATCTAAACGTCGTTTCACTATTGCCGGGCATTTTCCTTCTTTTGAAAAAATCTTGACAATTGCCCGACATTCATATTTTGACATTTCAGAATATATCGAAACCAGGCGTCTTTTATCGGCTCTAGTTGACATACTATTGAATGCTAATTTTTGATTTGTATTACACTTTTGCTGTATCGTGTACAACCTGGCGGGCTTATTGATACGTGGCAATCTCTTCCAACTAACCAGAAAGATGTTAAAGAGGCCATGAGTGAAAAAAAAGAGATTGGAATCCTTTTAAAAAAAATCTGGGTTCCAGCCGGATTTGAACCCGCAACCTCCAGTCTGGGATACAGGCGTCTTACCAGCTAGGCCACGTTCAATAATCTTATAAAAAAGTTCCACAAATTTAAAACCGAAATATTTGATAAATTGCCAATATATTATATATTTTCATCTCATCTGTCGACTGAAGCGGCGTGCTATATAAATTAGATGTCAGATATATAATTCAGTAACTTAATTTTTCACATTAAGAAACTCTCGTCAAGTGAATGCACAAATTAATTTTGAAAGTCTTTGAAAGCTCATTTTCCCATTAATGCTACTCGGCATATAGGAGTGATGTTACAGTCGACTCACGATTGGTTTTCTTTGTGTCAGAGCTTGTCGTGTACAGTAAGTATAAAGCCCGCGTCCATAAATCATGGGCCACTATCGTTAACATTAAGCCTGAATCGTTACTTGATTGTATGTTCACATGTTACTGGGTGAGAGCAAAGCTGTATAGTTACATAGATAAATAGTCTGCTTGGTCGCCGTGTAATGTGTGTATTAGGTTGTTCCAAAACTAATGGCTGACTTTAACCTTCAAATTCACTCAAACATAACTTTAGAGTAAATAAACGTAATAAATAAAAAGTAACAACCGTTTGATTCTACGCATTTTGACAACAAACCACAAGCTTATTTGTGCATATAGAATAAAACTCGAGATTAGAATCCAAGATTTGTTGAATTTTCTACTGATTCTCTGTTATTGAATTGTTTCTGCCGTGAATAGTTATCGAGTTGCTTGAAAAGGTGAAAACCGATTGGCGATAGATCGAGTAAGGCGGACGAAGTAATTTTTCGAGCCGAACTCGTTTTCGAGCCGTCAATTGCGTAATGTGAGGTCATTCATTATCGTAAAGCATGATGCTCTTTGGGTAATAGTGCTGGTTGCTTGCCGCATAGTTTCCAGTTCTGCCCTATACGACTGAGAAGTGATAGATTAACACTGGTCGAGAAAATTGTAATTTATATAATAATAGCCATCGCAGATAACTGCAATACAGCAACAACTGATATATTTTGATGCAATTTTGATTTTCCAAAATGCTTCGGTGCTTCATCGTAATTGAGCTATTGCGCAGATCGTTAACGGTTATCATAAATAATCCATTTCTCGTCGCATGTCACAATACGATTGAAAACTGAATTATTACGATTACGCAACAGTAACGAAGAAGACATTTCGAAACGAAATTTTTTTTGGCTATCGTTAAATTCATGTGGAACTCATTTATCTAAATTTTCCCCTTCACAATTCGCGTTACATAAACAAAAACTATTGTACAAATTAATAATTTATTATATTAAAGTAAAATCAAATGTCTGACTCAAGAAATAAATAAAGCAAATTCTTAACTGTCAAACAAAAACCAATATTCAGATATAATGTGAAAATCTACCATTATTTTCAGAACAACCTAACATTATATCCAGAATTTCAAATACAAACTTACAGAAATGTTAACCTAACTCTACGTACGCATATTTTATTTTGTAGATATTTCCTACGTGTCGTCAGTCATGACCTAGAATTCAAATGGCTAGAATTCAAACTGAGCAAGCTGATTCCTCGAGGTCGATTTAAGGTGAGATTACTTTCTGAACTGGATTATCTCTTAATCAATATTATATCTGATTTTTCATCTGCAACTTATAACATACGATTACTATCATTGATTCTTATAACGCTTTTAAACAACAACAAAAATAGCTACATATGAAACTGTGCATAGCAAAATATTGTTACAGATTAAATATTATTTTGAAAGTTTGAACTTATTGTCAACATAAAATCGGTTTAAAATGCAAAAATAAAATAATTATGATCGCTTTGGTACCGATAGGCGCATACTCCATTATCAAAAGTTGCACATTGCTTATTTGCTAAGTTTGATTAACTTGAATCATCTTTAAATTTATAGTCAGTCCATAAGTTCATGCGTATTGATGTTATATGTATGATTAAATATGACTTATTTCGCAGATTAATATACTTCCAAACAAGTCGTATCCTGTTTTGAAATGTACACTCAAGTCGTCGGTTTTTTCATTTTTGTTAACATCGTACGTAAGTAAGATTTTGTAGAATATGAATATCGCTAGTACCAACGGCACATTCTTTACTTTTTATTTAAAAAAAATGATAGTGCAAGATCCGTTGCAAAAAAATAACATTTTTCATATTGAGAATGGTATCAGTGCGAGGACGGCCCAAAAATGGTTTCAAATATTTAAAGATGGACAAAACAGTGTTAATGATGAGCCCCGGCCAGGGCGTTCTATTAATTTTGACAATGATGCGACTGGAATTAAAAATTACCTGTTAGATTCCAAGACGTTGTTAATAATGCAAGAAATACCTGTAAGATGGCAACAAGTTGTTAATAATCCAAGAAATACATCATTGATTAATATAGTAAAATGTGTTTTATTTACATTCTTTCAAATGTTTTCCAAAATACGCACGAATTTATGGATTGACCTTATATTTTTTCAAATATGTTCTACTAATGAAATCATAGTCAAATCACCATAACGGTATCACTTTTTAACACTCAACTCTGTCACCTTTTAATATTGTCAACCGCTTCCCAGTGACAATAAAATTGCATACTATCAGGCGCAGTAATAAATTGTATTGCACAGTTCACATCGTTCTAAATACATGTATTATGTTGCATGGAATACTTTCAATGTTCATTATATTGGCAACCTCCATGGCCTAGACGGTAAGATGTTTGATTTCCAACAGAAGTTTTGGATTCATTCCCGATAGGACCCAAAAAAAGATTCTCATTACGGTAAAAGAGTTCGTCTGTTAAACTTATTCATGCGCGGTAGACATATGCTGGTTGCCTCTTCACATGCAATGACGAACTGTGAGTTTCGTGCCTACTTCATTGGTTCTTTATTTATTTTTCGGATATTTTCACTCTTGAGGTGAGTTTGGGTATTCTAAACTGCACTATATAAATTATCCTTTTATTTGTATTATTATTATTCTAGTTCAAGGGTTAGATTATTGGGGCCGAAGATAATATTGTTTCCCAGTCACGGTCTTCAATTTGTCCTCATCGTCAATTTGGATATATTTAGGGAACGAATACTTTTTTTACTAGCGTTAGAAGTCGATGAATATTAGAGTTCCAATTTTCGTTAATATTCATAATTTCCAAACTAAAAAAAGAAGCGAATTTCAACGCTTCAAATAATTGAGCATCGAAATTTAGATCAACCTCCAACTGTTTTAAAGCCTTAATGTTTCTTAACGGGGGTGGCGTCTAATATCTGTTTGTATTTTGTTATGAATTTAAGGTTACGGCAGAATTTCCACATGGCCTAGAACTTACGGAACTTACTTTGGGCTGACTGTAGCATATTTCAGAGACGATACGTTTTACAATAAGAACAACGACAATTAAATAACTTGTATAGCACTGTTTTGTAATTTTTGTCAAAAGTTTCTATCCCCGGTTTTTTAATAGGCTCATTTCAGTTAATTTTCATTAAAAAGTAAGGTTATTTTACAATTTGAGCCTCTTTTTCTGAATTTCGATTATGATTTATGCCAAGCTATAATGTTTTTTTTTCCTTTTTTGTAATCGGAATTTTTTTTACTTTTGCAATAAAAAAAATTCTTTTTTCCACTAAGTTAAATGTGTAATAGAGTTATTTATTTCATTACAAAAAAGGCAGAGAAAACAGAGTGATACATTCTCAACTGTTACATAAATCAAAATCTCATTCATATGGTCCAAGCATACTTCCAACCCTCTTATCTTACCGATTTACATGGTCCAACCATCTTATCTCGCCGATTTCCATGGTCCAACCCCCTTACCTCGCCGATTTCCATGACCCAACTCTCTTACCTCGCCATTTTCCATGGTCCAACTTTACTATCTCGCCTATATCCCTTTTACCACGCCAATTTTCATGGTCAATCTTTCTTATCTCACCGATTTCCTTGGTCCAACCCTCTTATCTTGCCAAACACAGTCAGCGTCTTTCTGATAATGGACTTTCGCTACGTTCAGATGTTGTTTATTGGCTTCCCAGTTAACCGCTATTCTATTTTTACATCGTCCTTTATTGTTAATGCAGTGAGACTGGAACCAGTTACCAACTAATATAAGACTCGCTCCACCAGTGGCATGCTTCAAAAAGCGATTAAAAAACTCTTAATTTCAAGTCAGTAATACTCGTATAACGTGTTTCATTCCCAATTTTCTCTTTTTCAATCGATTGATGATATCTCACTCTTATTATTTTTATTTGTATTATTTATGAGTTTACAATACTACAAATGAACAAAACTTTAATAATTTTGTGTTCATGTAACTTTCTTTATTTACTCTTATCTAGTTGGCTGAGAGAGATTTTCATCTGACAATAAGCTAGCCTTGATTGTTATACAATGAAGTATAAATAAATAATTTCTTCGGTCATCCTGTACTACATGTTCCATTCACATTCCCACTATAAATTATATTTACAATATTACTTTTCCTTCTACCATTTGTTACAATTAATCAAATAATTTCATAATACTCTTCTTCATCCTGCTTATTACTTCAGACATTTTTATATTCTTCGTGAGTTTATCTTTCTCACTCAGTTTTTAAGTTATTCAGGCAGGAGATTTTGACGTGTGAAGAAAGATTTCCTTTTGTTTTTTTATTTTGTAAAATGACTATCGGCAACAAATCAGCAGAGTAGGTAATGTGCTTCAAGTATCTGGGAGTAGATATTCTTAGTTGTCTTAATATCCATGTGTATGTAAGAAGACGAATCCACAGTGGCTGACTGGGTCAAGGGACTAGATTTCAAGGCAGACAATAAGTCTTGAGATATAGCTGATATGGGGCATTTATGAAGAATTATGTAAACACAAGCTGAAAAGTCCATCCAAGGATGTGCGAAAACAATTACCTAATAATTGTTACACCTACTTACATTCCACCATGTTACCATAATTCGTCTCAAACAACTCCTTCACACTTTTCCCCATGCCGTCTTTCAATAATTGACTAACATGTTCCTCCCATACAAGACTCGTCATTTTTTCCTTGCTATTCTTCGTTCACCCATATACTCGTATTATATATTTTCTTGGTCATTCTATCCTCACTCATCCCTTTGATATCCACATTCCTTCCTTATTACGACATTTCTATCTTTATCCACTAATATGTTTTCATACATCCTTTTCAATGATTGCATCTCAACTGTAATATGAATTTCAATTTATTGCAAGAATTTCAATTTATTGCATACTTATTTCATCGCCTTTGTATCGGACGTATGCGTCACCCAAAAAAATATGATTTATTTTGTTTTGTATGATATGTAAAAATGTAATTGCTGTGTACCTATTGTAATGAAATGTTCCTTATCCGTGGTCTTCGCAATAGTTACTATGAAAAGTCGGTCGGCCCATGCAAGCGAAGAACGCGTGAGATACCTATCTAGCAAGCCGCGACGGCATACACGGGCGAATAAAGGGGCTAAGGATGAGCGATGGGCTGCACGTAAGGAACGAAAACCATCAAAAATATATTCTCAGTTTCTGGAACGTCTACCGTGTGTTTTTCTAACGACCAACTTCTACCTGCTAAAGAGGAATCTCTTCACTCTGCTACTTTTCACTGGAAAAACATAAAGTAAACCGAAATCTCCGAGTATTGAGCGGCAGCCATCCACCTATTTTATAGTCTTTGTATCGGTGATGTACAGCCTTATCTTTTAATATAATTTTGAAAATATATCTTTGCACACAACCTTTCTTGGGCACATTGGATTAGACCCTACTATAAAGTTGCATTGGTACAACATACCATCCATTGCCGATTTTTTTTACTTCAATAGCATGCATTTCAAAATTAGCATTTCACAGTCACAGTAAGTATTGTTTCATTTTGAGGATCACTGCATTAGACAATTTATATAGTAAATTTAAATTAATGAAATAGAAATAAATTAATCTTTGCAGAATGTTAAATTTTCTCCAGTCTATCCTTAAAAAATCCATATTTCTGCGTAAATAAAAAGAAATAAGACTTACAGAGAAACACAACTAGAACAATTCAAAATATCAAAACGTTTCTCAATTCAAGAAGACTAAGACATTGTTGTAAACTCATTATCCAAATTATATTAATGGGAGTCAAATTTCTCTTTGAGATTATCAAGTTTTAATGTCTATTCAGAATATTGGAAACGACAGAGAGATCTTGCCACAAGGTAGGCATTGCAGGATTGACACAGGACTTGGGACATCAAAACGATTATATTTCTTAATCACCATTACAAAACTGGCATTCAAATTATCATATTTCAACTATGAATAAATTATTATATTAAATTGAAAACCTTTTACGAAAAGTTCGTAACATCTTATAACAGTCAATTTACACGCAAAGCAATTAAGCGTAATTATAATCACCATCACGCCACATTCCTACTGTCATAGACAGAGTGAACATATGGTATGATATCTCCACTTCATTATATCCTGGCACACATCTTTCATTTCATCTTTCATTTCATATCTCCACTTCATTATATCCTGGCACACATCTTTCATTTCATATCTCCACTTCATTATATCCTGGCACACATCTTTCATTTCATATCTCCACTTCATTATATCCTGGCACACATATTTCATTTCATATCTCCACTTCATTATATCCTGGCACACATCTTACATTTCTGGCACATAGACAGAGTGAACATATGGTATGATATCTCCACTTCATTATATCCTGGCACACATCTTTCATTTCTGCCATGTGGATTCACTATTCAAAGAATTTTCACTCTTTCATTAAATAATTGTGGTCGTGCCACGTTTTTTAAGTTATCTCATACATGTCGTTCCTTGTATTCTACTCGTAGAAAAACGAAATCTTTAAAGTTTATACCATATATCACATTGAAAATGGATTGTACGGTGAATGTTAACTATTTCTAGGGAATGAACACCTTCATTCATTGTATTGTATTATACTTTCATTGTATACAATAAAACCTGTTGAGCTTAATGCCATGTGGCAATCTCTTCCAGCCAACCAGATAGATAGATACAAAAGTGACCATAAGTGAAATCCAGACTGGTATCCTTTTAAAAAAAAAATTGGGTTCTAACGGGATTTGAACCCGCAACATCGGGGCTGGGAGACAGGTATCTTACCAACTAGGTCACGGAGTCAGTGAATGTGAAAAGAAACGGTCATTTGAAAATAATAAATCTATATTCACTCTTGATTGTAAGCCCTCTTTATTATTTGTTAACGTTTATGAACTAGAGCTGGGGAAAGTTAATTTAAAATAAAACGATAAAAAGCATTTTAAATTAACGTTTTTTTATTTATTACACAGTATATTGGAAGAGATTTCCGCCTGGCAGCAAGCCCGTAAGATTGTTTTTACAACGAAATGTTCAATAAATAAATATATAAAGAGGCACCTTTAGAAAAAAATATATTTGTTTTTTCAAATATTCCACTCGTTCTCTTTTTTATGCTTACTTGTGTCTATCATTCTATTGTCTTTTACTTTATTTCTCTGTTGTCAAAGTTTTTACTATTATTTATTTATTTTTCTTTACGCTGACTTTAAATCTGGACTTGTATGTGTAACTGTGAATATGTACGTTTATATTTTAAAGAAGTTCTCACTACGGACCTTGCCCTCCTATTGGTGGGGGTGAATGTCAAATGGGTGGATATTATAAGATGAACCTAAAATTTTTCATTTGCGTGTATTTTCTATTTATTAAGACCTATTTTTAATATCGATTAGCAAAGAAGTATATTGATACAATGGATATAAAAATATTTATGTTGACATATTCTATTTGATATTTTTTTCTTCTCAACATGTTAAATCTACAGGTAAACAATTTTAATGCATTATAGACAATATTTCGAATGTGTTTAATAAATTTATTTGTCAACTTATTTGTTTATTATTGAATGAATTTGATGTTTTCAAATTGTTGTGTTGGATAAATTTGGGCGTATTTATAGAAAGATTAATAAATAAATATTTTAATCCGACTTCATACAAGTTGAGAACTGGTAAAAAATCATGAAATTGAATTACCCCTCCTTGCTATAAATGTTTTCTCTCTACTATTGCCTTCAATATTTCGCTTTATGTACTGGTCACTCAGTATACGTCAATTTATTCCTCGTATAATTAAAAAAAAAACTCTGAATTATACCCGTCAAGAGTGATGGAGCACTGAATTTAATTAAAATACTTAGATATTATTTACATCACATTTCCAGTTACGCGTCAGAATAAATTGTACACCTCTCTGAATAAAATTTACTACCCGCATTTCAAAACTCATTCACTCATCATAAAATATCTCGAAATTTTCAAATGGTTGAAGACAATATGGACGAATATTTAATATTCATAGCGAATAATATCTGAGTTGAAGCATTATTCAGAATTGAAAACAAATTTACTACAATATAATTTGGAAATAAATGGTACTATATTTGAAATCCAAATATTATACGTATGTTTTATTTATTTATAATTAGCGATACAATATTTAGAATTTAATAGTTTACACGGAAAGACGAACTGTAAAATATAAGTACTAAACAATTGCTAAATGCCCTCCATTTTATGGATAAGTGATCTCATCCCTTAATCACTAATTTAATATTTATGCCCTAAATACTAAAATTCTCAGCTGAAACATTAACACTCAGTATTTTTTTTATTTTCATAATTTTGTGTACATAGTTTAAAATGGTACATATGTCGGGGTAATTTATTTACAGCAATTTCTTCCAACCACCCAGCTTATCTTGAATACATTTAATTGTTTAAATTCATGATGAATTTCACAAAAAAATATATTCGTTTAAATTTAAGTAAAAGACAACATCAATAAATCTATAAATAATGGTGAAACAAGAGGAAAGAATTCGTTTAAGGATAACGAAGGTAATCGAAGGAAAATTAGGATGAAATGATATACTGAGTAATGTAATTTTTTTTAGGATTCACTCTTAAACGTAAATAACGATAGTCTTGTAAACGTAAATAACGAAATCTTGGAAGTTTGTTCCAGTCGCGCCAGATGAACTCTGCAAATAATGTTGTCGAAAATGTAATGTGATGTGTTGGAATGGAAACGAGTCTCTCATCACCTGATCGTAGAGACCATCCTTTTTTTTTTTTTAAACTGGCGTGTTTATTGCCATGTGGCAATCTCTTCCAACCAACCAGAAAGATGTTTTTATAGGCCCTAAGTGTTAACCAGACTGCAATCCTATTTAAAAAAAATTGGGTTCCAGCGGGGATCGAACCCGCAACCTCCGGATCGGCAGACAAGTGTCTTACCACCAGGCCATGGAGGTCGTCCTTTTGAAAGAAAGTAAATGTATCCCTTCATTCCATATTCTGCCACATATTGTTACCCCGGGGTATTGTTCTCAGTGCACGCATTTCTGCAGCACTTATTGGGTTCTGTTTAGTCTTTTTCTACGTCAACGTTTCGCTTCCATACACCAAAGTTGGTACTAGAATACTGTAGGGAATAAATAAAAAACACAAGTTTAACCTAACATTTTAAAATGTGTACGTAAAAAAATGACAAATTAGAAGAATACGAATATTTCTAATGCATGTTTAGTTAATAAAGTTTTAACACCTTGGTTTGGACATGTGGAACGAATGAATGAAGAAATACTAACAAAACAGATATATCATATAGTGTAAGTGTGAGTGAAAGGTGTGTGAGAGAAATACCGATGAAAGTATGATTAGATCAAGTAAGAAGACAGAGATATGGTAAAATTTGTATGAGAAGGTGTATGGATGGAGAAAAGGCTAAGAATGTGTTTCGAGATTCGTAAGTGTGGCGCTATGTTATCTCTGCATACCCCAAAAGGAAAATGGCGTAATGGTATGTACGTACCTTTAATTTTAACAAATTAACAATAGCTTTCTATTTTTCATTCATTAAAAGAACCGTGGCCTGGTTAGTGAGACACCAGTCTTTAAGCTCGAGGGTTGCGGGCTCGATTCCCGTACTCGGATTTTATCAAAAGGGTTTTAGTCTGGTTTTCACTAAGGCTTGTTTTACATTTTTCCGGTTGTCGGCAGCCGTGGTGGTCTAACGGTTAGCGTTCATGCTAAGCAAGTGGGGCACCTTAGATTTGATTCCTGGCTGATTCACTTGTGGACTAATTTTATTCTTTGACTGTTTTACATCTAATTTTTTTGTAGCTTATATGAACTTTTCATAAATTTGTATAGCGCTATTAAGCAACACAACAAAAGAGTCTTATAAATCTGCCTAACGAAAGGCTGCAACAGATTAAACCTGCTGATCATTAATATTTCCTAACTATCGTGAAATGCAAGAGATTGCACACAATAAACCAATACACACACAAGCGTCTTCTATCGACAAGATGACTGCTAATCATTCTCGATCACGAAAGATAGCTTACCGATCGGTCGGTTAATTGGAAGAAATCGCCACATGGCAATATTCCCACCATACTGTAAACAATGAAAATGCAACACAATATACAACTATTGTGATTTAAGATATATCCTTTTGAATTTATTTAAACTCGATTACTGAAATGACGAAAAACAATCAATTTTCTCCCAACTGAGAGAATATAGTTTGTGGTTTCCACAACGATATTTTAGACGTGATTCAAATATTTCAAACCAGTTCACTTATATCTGTATCCAAAGGTCCAAATAAACGATGTCAGCAACTGTCAAGAGCATCATGCTCATACCTTCCTGTCTTGGAATAAAATTAAAATTCAATTTTCAAAAGGTTCTGCGAAATTGAAACGTTGCTTCGTTATAAGTTTTTCGCAAGTTTCCTCTGTCGCTTGGATACGGAACTCCCTTTAGGAATAAAACATCGAATTTTACCTTTGTTCCCTTCTCCTCTTTACACTTCTGCATTGCAAAACTTTTCCACGGTAAAAAGATCCCCTTTGAAAGGGGTGAAAGGGGAATTTAGAAAATTGTTTCGCTTTGGATGTCTCGCTTTAGATGACTCACGTCTCATTCACAAAGAAGCTACGAGTATATTTTCCGTTTGCCTTTCGACTATGCTAAATATTAATAAGCTCGTTAAATCAAAGATGAAAAAAATATTGTTGATGTTGTCGATATTTAATTCATAGAACTACACTTTTAATTAGAAAAATAAAAATCAAACGCTTTACTTGTTCTATATCCTTTATTTATTTATTAAGTGGCAGCTATTCCGCTATACAATGTCCTTGTCACATAATTCGACAAGGTCTTCTATGGCGAAGCAGCGATCACTGCGGAAATAAATAAAGGATACATAACTATCAAAGCGTTAAATTTCGATTTTCCTAATTCCAATATATTTTTTTTGTATGGAGATCTATCCACCCTTACTCTCCCTAAAGATACAGCTTGATGGTATACACATATGTGTCATAATATACAGTTTGGCGCATTGGAACGCTGTAAATTGATTTTAGTTAGCTCTATTTAAAACAAGTTATTTTGATCGATACTCGTATAAATTTATGTACAATAAATTACACTACTAGAGGTTTGAAAGAACTGATAATACTATACAGCATGCCAAATTATATTTGGATTACCAAAATATTGTAGTCCTTCAGAGATGTTTGTCTAAGATCATTTGTCAGGTTTTGATATACTTCTGAGACAACGTTAACAGAGAATACACAAGCGTATAATTTTAACTGGCAACTTTTTTACCCCACATTAACGGATTTCTTCTGTTACATAATGTGGGTGTAATTTTTAATTCATAAGAATGAATACTAGGGAGTATTTTTCTCATAGGAATAGACAGTGCCGAGAATATATCCACTACGTCACTCAATTGGTTCAATATCTAGAAACTGAGCATCACTGAGTGTTAAGCCATCACATTGGTTCTGTAAGTTGGTGCATAGAATAGTGGGTGATTTTTTGCACGGTTTTCACTGTTGGGAACATAAAACTGAAGTGTCTCTAATATTGCGGGACAAGTGAAATTACATTCTTGTACTTTTAATATGAAAAACGCGGCGGACTCTTGTCTACTTATTTCGAGGTTTCTAAAATATAATTGGATACGTTTTTTCCGATAATCAATATGGTGTGCGTTTTTTCGATAATCTTCTTTATTTTATTTATTTTTATTTATTATTACACATGACAAGAAATATACACAATTTGCGAAAAAAACAACAGGTAATTTGATTTGTACATACAATTTTAATGTATCTGGGTTTGTTGCCTTTCATTTGTCGTATCCCCAGTAAACTAAGCTTTTGCCTGTATCTCACTGAGGATATATCGTATTATATATATACATACCATCACGCCGTTTCTCTGTTACACACATATTTCGTCTCTTCCACATCCATACACCTCATACAGCTCCTGCGATTTCTCTTAATTCTTGATTCCTTCTTTCAATACATAATTCTCTTTGTCTTCAGTTATTGCAAATCAACAATTTATGCTGAGAATACGGTAAACTACTGGATAAATATAAACTGTCACAACAATTTGATAGTTTCGACATAATATTTATTTGTTTTTATCCGTGCAGAGGTGGTTCACTCCATCTGATTGGGACCCCCTTTTTTTAATAACCCTTGAGAATCCATGACGCATCAGGCACTGTGCAATAAGAGAATATCTTGAAATCTCCGCAATTAGAAACGAAAAAAAATACAAGAGAACAATTAGAAGTTCCATTATCTTATCACTCAAAACTACAAGTATCTCACATCGCCACATTACGATTGCCACGCTATGCTATAAGTACAATATAAGGATAAAGTGGAGTATCGATTGAACAGTTCGTTGGTAGTACTTATTTTTAGAGCTTTTAACAAATTACTTGATCAAACAAACACATTAAGTTTGAACTCATTTCCGTAAGTTTCTACGCATGTCTTTAATCATTTAGAGGCGGATATTATGAGATTCAAAGCAGCTGTCTTTATTATTAAGACAGTATTTGTCTTTCTGTGGAATAATCATTTCATTTTGAAAAATTTGAATATACGAGTACATAATAATAAAAGGGCAATGTATAAAAAGCTGATTAGAGAGCAGACTCTCATCAAAGCCGATCTTACTCGAAATTAGAACCAACTGTTATTGAAAGATCAAAAAAAAAATATGTATATAAAGTATATATATATATATATATATATATATATATATATATATATATATATATATATATATATATATATATATATATATATATATATATATATATATATATATATATATATATATATATATATATATATATATATATATATATATATATATATATATATATATATATATATATATATATATATATGAATACGTGACAACCGTTTTTCCCCCTTGTCTATGATAATCTGTTTGGTTGGAAGAAATTGCTGAATAGCAAAAGCCCGCAAGTTGTACCATATATAACAATGTTTACAAAAGAATGAAAGTACAAATGCAATCGATACAAACGGTGATGGTATTGTAGGTAGGTAGGCATACACATCGTATTTTAAATATATATCACCGTAACAACTCGCTATGTTGCTATTGAGCACAATTTCGTTTGTAAAAAAAGGAAGCGATTTTGTTGCCTCACGCATGACATTTCATCCTCTTAAAAGGACATAAAAATCATTTAATATTCATTCAAATTGGGAAAAGCTAACGAATTTAAGGAAATCAATTTATTATGGGGTCGGTTAATATTCACTCGATTTAAGTGTTGTAGAATCATGCATAAATATTATTATTAAATATTTCAGAGTAGCTCTTGATTAATACTGGGGTTTGGAAATTAATTTTCAATTCGTGATAAATCCTTTACCGCTGCCAAACTAGAGATAAAATTAAACTCACTTCTAAATGAATAATTTAACACGTTAAAGTTCTGAACATTCCGTTTTAGAATATTAATGAAAGTTTTCTAAGAAAAACATTAGCTTTTAAGTAAAAAGTTACAACCAACTTTTTATTATATCCAAGATAATTATGCAATTAACACTGGCGTCCCGTCCCGTCCCGACCCGATAAGACAGCTATATATGATATATTATACGATAAATGTGAAATGGGTAATGCAAATGCATTGTATATTCCAATTTAAAGGAGTTGTTGGACATGATTTTAATGCTGTTAGAATTATGTATATGATAACTTGAGATTTAAATATGCGTAAAGGTGCAAATGTAGAGGGAATGTTTTAGTATTTAGGACAAATATATTAAATTTGTGATTTAGAAATGATACAACTTGGTTACAGGCCTTGCCTAGTAAAGTAATTCTCTGAATCTTGACTTAGAAATGAGACAACTTGGTTACATACCTTACCTAGTAAAGTAGTTGTCTGAATCTATACTTACAAATGAGACAACTTGTTTACAGGCCTTACCTAGTGAAGTAGTTCTCTGAATCTATATAATGTTGATCTTTGATTGTGTGCTTGTATTCCTTAATGATTATATTTCTATTAAAAAAAGGGGGCTGACGATAAAAATTCAAAAAATTTTAGGAAGCTATTTATTAAACATGGCGTCTCAACACCCAGAAGTGTAATATATAGTCAATGAACGTGCGTCAGCATGACCTGACGGCTCAGCGGGATCCACATGTCTGTGAGGTCTGCAGAAGAGAGTGCTATCTTGGATCGGGCTGTTGTACAGAAGATCGCACAATCGATGTGGAAGAACAGTTTAAGGTTGAAGTTGGAATAGCAGGGGGATCCTTGATAAATAAACGCATGTGTGTATATTCGTTTATTGTGAGTGAACTGTTGCACTTCAACAAGCACACCGTCTTGGTAAGCTACTAAAAAACATAAGTTCTAATGTCTAGAGTAAAACGAGTCGAACAGTCAAACCCCAACTACCGACACAAGTGGAATAACGAGTTAAAAGTAAAAGATTTAACGTAATATAAAAACCGAGTAGTCAATATTGACTAAATTTTTATTTACAGTTCGGCTATGCGGCATCATTGATGTTTGGAGATATACTATATTTTAATTTATATTTGATTGAAACTCTGTCTCCAGTTATACTCGTAGAATACTGAAATGTACAGTCTAGACAGATCATACACAAAGTGACGATACCACGGGGATAAAACTATTAAACTCTGTCTTCTGTTATACTCGTAGAATACTGAAATGTGCAGTCTAGCTAGACAGATCAAACACAAACTGACGATAACACGGGGATAAAACTATTAAAATCATCGGCATGTTGGATTTGCTGAAGCCTTTTGTGTAATATTTATATAGCGCTATTTTTGTGTTTTATTTTATTTTGAGTAGCTTATAAAAAAAACTAATGGAATATGGTCTTAAAAGCTTCGGATATAAATCCACCAGCAAGGCCGGTCTGTAAAATTGCGAGATCAAGTACAAAGTTTGTGCGCGGAACCTTCTTATTTATTTACTATCTACTGACGACCTCCGTGGCCTAGATGGTAAGACGCTTGTCTCCCAGCCCGGAGGTTACGGGTTTGATTCCCATTAGAATTCATTTTTTTTAAAAGGACTCCAGTCTGGTTTTCACTTAAGGCCTATTTAACATCTATAGTTAGAAGATATTTATTTGGATGGTTGGAAGAGATTGCCACATGACAATAAGACCGTCAGGTTATACTGCATACAACGGAAATGTAATACAATACTTCCATGTATGGGTGAAAAACAGGTCAATTATTGCTCAAATATTTTCACCCATAACGATGACGACCTCTACGAGTATAGCCTAGTTGATAAGACGCCTGTCTCTCAACCCGAATGTTGCGGGTTCGATTCCCACTGGAACCCAGATTAAAAAAAAAGATTCCAGTCTAGTTTTCAATTAAAGCCTCTTTAACACCTCTTTGGTTGGTTTGAAGAGAATACCACGTGGCAATAAGCCCGCTATACTGTATACAATGAAATGTAATACAATAAAATACATAAAAGATCCATAAAAAATATATTTATTATTCTCGACAAATAATGTCATAAATACTCGTAGATAGATGTATGCAATAGATTGGCCATAAATATTTCTAAGAGCTACGCTACTTTCCGAATGTGTCACAAATCACAATTTAATGACATTAAAAAAGCATAAATAATATAAAATATACAAAGAACAATAATTATAAGCCGCCTTTTTAAAAAAGACTAGTACCGAATAAATTAGCTAAAATGCTTTTTTATTTTCTATCATAAACAAAAGCCCTTACTAAGCGCGAGGCTTGGTGGGGCCATACTCTTTTGCTCCGGCTGTATCCGCTAGGAATAGAATCTTAGGCGGTCGCTTTCTTAACGTGAATGAACGTCGACGTCCACTCTGTATGATATTCATTAGACCAACAACTTCAGTTTTGTAGTTTTGGAAAACCTTTGGGATTAACGTATATTTTTATCCACGTTGAATTCCAAGGACCGAAAAACCCCTTTATTTCTTCTCCTTTGTATATTTAAAATGTGTTTTATCGTTGGTTTTATTCGAATGGAATATATGTTCTTTGTAACATCAGCATGAATAATTTGTTGAGCAAGGTTTGCATATTTAATATGCTCGTATATGTGTCGGTTGTTGCGTGGATTGCCATATGTCACCATCACCCATTCACTTACCCCTCGGGAAATATATCTAAAATGCGAAATATTTCCAGGATTCAAAGTAGGCTAATAAGGCACTTCATTTATTGATCATGGAGATTTTTGTCATATGGTAATGCTGCCACGTTAGTTCGCCAAACTTTTGCACGTCCTCTCTCCAACAATCCTTCGGTCTTCTTCTTGGACGTTTTATGTCTAGCAGACACCATTGGAAAATCTCGTATTTTCATCTATTGCCCTTTATTCTTGCATCGTGTCCTACCTATTAACTTATTTTTTAAATTGTATATATCACGCCCTTAACTCCTGTTTACTCTCTTATGTATTTCGTATTCGGTCAAGTTTTGTTAATTCTAGAATGCTTCACTATAATTATTTATTTGTTTGGAGTCTAAATACTAAATACTAATTTCTAAGCTTAAAATTTCGCGTTGTGAATCATAATTAAGTCACATGGTTTCACTTGAAAGTTTGACCTCATACGTCAAACTTTCAAGTGAAACCGTGTGACTTCCTTATTTAAGGAAGCTATATCAAATTTATACGAAATTCAACTTTAAATACATATTAATTGCTTCAGGAAAAATTAGCTAAGATTTTATTTATTGTTAAGGCGTTAATATTGTGGGGATTTAAATATATTGTTATTTCTTTAGTCAAATACTGTTTATTGCAAATTATAATTTGTTTAATAAAATACGGTTTTATCAAATACACTTAACATAATATAACGGTATAACCCTACCGATTTCAAGGTTTTCACATAATAATCATGGAAACTCAAACGAATTCCCACACTTTAGTTTGTTCAGGAAGCATACTAACCACTTAACAAATGTCCCGAACAATATACATGTATTAGTAAAATATCATAAATCACACGAAGAAATGTTGGAGAGAAAAAGAATATCGGAAATGAAACATGTAACATTACTGACATTAAATAAACAGGAGTTTTTGCGTCGGTATGTGACAATGGATGAAACTTGGATCCACCGCTATACTCCGGAATCAAATCGGCAGTCAGCTGAGTGGAGAGCAGCCGTTGAAAGTCGTCCAAAGCGACCAAAAACTCAACAGTCGGCCGGGAAGGTTATGGCCTCCGTATTTTGGGATGCGCATGGTATAATATTCATCGATCACCTTGAAAAGGGAAAAACCGTCAATAGCGAATATTACATAGCGTATTGGAGCGTTTGAAGGCAGAAATTGCAAAAAAAACGGCCCCATATGAAGAAGAAAAAAGTTATCTTTCATCAGGACAATGCACCGTGTCACAAAAAGATGGTAACGCTGACCAAATAGCATGAGTTGAACTTCGAATTGCTTCCGCACCGACTGTATTTTCCAGATTTGGTCCCCAGCGACTATTGGCTGTTCGAAGACCTCAAAAAGATGTTCCAGTGAAAGAGATATGGCTCCAATGAAGAAGTGATTGCCGAAACTAACGCCTATTTTGAAACCAAAGATAAATCGTTCTACACGGCTGGCATAGAAACGTTAGAAAAGCGTTGGAATGAATGTATCGCTCTTGAAGGAGACTATGTTGATGAATAAAGAAGATTTTTTCAAACAAATGTTGTTTTAGTAGTTAGTCCAGGGAATTATTGATCGATGTGTTACTTTCAGCGAAAAAAAAGGAACGACGGGATAGCCAAGAATATTGTACTATAGTTATAGATGTGTATTTTGCGTATATTTATACCCTTCAATCGATTAAGCTCGTTTTCATATGAAACTTGAAATGATACGGTCGCTTTCCCAGACAAACATTTTCAAGACACTTGTTTGTCCAACCGTTCCTCCGTCATATCCAAATAACGGACGTCCGCATAGTCTTAAATTGGAAAGAGTAGAGATTGGCAGGAATATTTCCAGCACTTTACGGTAATGAAGGCTGAAGAAGACTCATCGGCTTACCTTATTTATTTGATCTCGCCATGAAAGAGTGTTATTCACGACTAATAAATACTCTTGAGTTTTTAACTGTTTTATTGAATGGTTAATTATCTCGGAACAGGCAATATGTGAGTTTGTTCCTTTATGGATTTTATTTTCCAAATTTTCCATATAAATCTACTTACATAATACTTTTCATCTTTATTCCTACTTGTTGCGTGGAAGAAGACAAGTTATTAGAAAGAAAAGTTAGTACCTACGCGTGCAATAAATTTTTTACATTCCGCCTTCAGACATTGAAAAATTATTCAATAATGCGTACGAAATATCCGTATCCGAAACTCCAATATTCATATACATAGGAATATTGGAGTTTTATGAGAGACGTGGCAGTGCGATAGTGTCACTAATAGTGAGTTCACACCAAACACATTTTTATTAAAGTGTCTGGCGACATCTCCATGACGGTGAAATCAGTTTCGACTAACTCTCTCGTACGTCAAACTAGGAAAAACAATATTTTTTTTTAATTTGTATTACAATTTACGTCTTTTAAATGGAAAAGGTGAACCGTATAGTACTGGGACAACAATGCAAAAATAGTTTCATTTTGTGGATATAAAAAGCAATTACAATTACCTTTGACGAAGTGGTTTCATTCCTTATTAACAAATTTTATATATTTGTCCTACTAATAAATACTAAAACGCTCTACTGAAACATTCTCTCTGACCATTCATTGACTCGAACATACTCAAGCTATCACATACACAATTTCAACCACATCATAATATCAACATATCGAACTTATTATCATAATCAAACTTATAAATTCCTCGTTCTTCCCTTCCCCTGTCAAATACATTTTTAAATTTGAAAGCGCGACTTATAAAAATCTTCTCTTTCCCTAAAGAATGTGTTGTAAATTCTTGGCGCGAGGAACCGCATGTTCCTCATCCCAAATGACGTATGAATGCGTGGGGTCGGAACCAGATTCAATACAGTTTTCTCATAACAACTTATCCAAACAATATTTTTTGCAAAATATATTTTTCTTTATATTAATCAACGGTGTACTCCACTCGACTGTTTCTGGAATATAGACTACCAGCTATTATTCCATAATTTAAGTGGTCTGTTGTCTTGTACTCGGTTGCCAGGGAAGTTGCTCTAATGAACGATATGATTAATCATTATACGGTCCATTCTATTTACGTGTTCGTGTCCGTATCATTTGTATCACAAAAATCTATTTTTACCACGCAGCAAAATTTTACATCATGCGGTTGGTAAACAAAATAATGAGAAATCATATCTATTTTTTTATCAATGAAATGTTCCTATAACGAGCAACAATATGTATTACGTATTATTTGTGACTGTATCATTTACATCATAAATAAATATGCAAAATTTACATGTGATTTGGAAAATGGCATGCGATTTTTGGATTGTATCGATTGGCCTTAAGCGTGGTTTTTACACCAGGTTAAGATTCCCGTATGAACTTGCCCTAAGGCTAACGGAACAACAAAGCTTGATATTTGAATTTCCCGCCAAAGATCGATATCCCGCCCTTTCGGTCTTGTTTCAACGTTTGGCGCTATTCATTTTTAATGGCGTTTCAAAATCGGTATTAATATTCTTCCATTTTATGTACATAATAAGGCATCTAATACGTTACGGAGGCAATACATGTTTTGTGAACCATTAATTTCTCCGGCGGGGAAATTGTTTCCGATGTTCGAAAATAACCAATGTTTCCATTATTGTAACGAGCGACTACTGAAAAAAGGGGATGCGGCATAACTTTGTGATGATACACTTTATAAAGATTCACATTATACGATTACAATATCTTAGTAGACGAAGTGGTAGGGTTGCCAACATTACGTCAATGCAAACCCAAAGACTAAAAAAAGACCAGAAGACATAAAACGTCACGTAAAAAATAATACTACAAAACTATAACATATTATATTTGGGAGTATAAAACTATAATATATTAAGTCTGACAGTGCCACTGCATAAAATTAAAAATATATATTAGTCAGAAGGATAATCTTTTTTTAAAATCATAAAGCAAGGTCAATGTTTACCTATTGTTTCAGATTCATGCGCATCTTTTTCGATCATTCCTCTAAACTGATTACATAATGAAGAAAATACGTTCTACAAAGACGTTATTAACTGGTATAACTTTACTAAAGATTGTTTCTATCTCAAAAACGTCTTTAATTTTTAAAAATAGCAGCCCACATTTTTCCGATGCTGGCAGAGCATTGGTAAATTTTCCGTAATTTTGGTGAATAATGATATTTATTTGATTTTCATTAATGCTTGTTTTTAATATTGAATTAACCTATAGTATATGATATAACAGTGGTTGATAAAACAAATTATAGTTAATTCTAACTATGAAAACAATTTTTTTTATTTAACAATAATTTAGTAACGTGCAGATTTTTTTTTAAAACTTAAGTGCGCTGCAATATTTGATTTTACACGGTTAGTAATCAAAATAGAAGACGCATGTAAACGGTGAAAAAATGATATACCTATTCATGCCATATCCCATCTGGTTTTTTTTTCAATGGTCCGTGTTGAAATGTTACAATAACGAGCAAAAAAATGAATGACGTATTGGTTTTTTTCATTAATGTATATGTAAGTATAATTAGTTGATATTACACCTATTTCGTGTACGTTAAATCTATGTATATGTTTTTTTATTTACTTTATTTCATTTCAACGGTCCTTTCATTTCAATAACAAAGTAAACATATAGAAATTAATATATTCATCCCGGCAAGAATAACTTTTCCCTTTTCTCCTCTAAATAATCCAAGTCTCGCGAAAGTCCATAGATAATATCCATATTGACTACCTAATCTATGCTGTCTTGTTATGATAGAGTTGTATAAATAATTTATTGTGACCGCTTCACTACGGAACAAAATATTTTGCCGGGTGGGCCTACAAAGAACGTGTAACATGACAAGCTGAGTTAGTTCAGGACTATTGAAATACGACTAGACAATTTTATATAATGTTGTGAAGTCAAACATTTTTCTTCTCTATGACAAAGTTACGAGTATAAGACACATCACCTCCAACAATAGAACATAGCCCTGACTCAGTCGTGTGGTATTTCGAACCGTAAATTATTTGTCGACCCACTTATTTTTCATCTTCATGTACTATGTCTAGTCCACCTAACGTAAGCGATTACTCTTTTGAGAAAACATCTCTGTCTGGTGACATCGAATAGCGCTTCAATTGTCTGGATACCTGTCGTCTTCTACCGATTCCACGTTGGCCATCGATTTTGGTCATCAATATTAATTTTAAGAAGTAGTATTTTTTCCTCCGTAACATTTTACCCGATAGGCAATCTTTCGGCATTTAAGAACTCTCATTCTATACATGTTCGACATAGTACCTCGATTTTTTAGATACGATGATACCAATAAGGTCCAAAAGATTCCTGCCTGAACAATTTAGAGCATGTGTGGAAAGATCACACCGGCCACGCGCCCATCACATGGTCAGACGAAGTTACAATCAAATTTGATACATCTACTCTCAGTAGTGTGTCAACTAGAGCCGATAAAAGACGTGTTGTTTCATTATATTCAGAAATGCTAAAAAAATAATATCCCGCGTTTATTAAGTTTCTTAAAAAAAGGAAAAAAAAATTCGAAATTAAACGTCGTTTAGATGCTGGGTTCGTTTCATATCTGCCGAGTTTTATGTATCTTTTAAAAGAAACTGTAAAACCAGGTGATATTAAATATTTTTGCCGAGTTTTATGTATCTTTTAAAAGAAACTGTAAAACCAGGTGATATTAAATATTTCTGCTAAGTTTTATGTATCTTTTAAAAGAAACTATAAAACCAGGTGATATTAAATATTTAACATGACGTCATGTATCGGTTTATATTTACTCACTACTGAGGGTAGACGTATTCAATTTAAATAAATAAATAAATATAGGTTTATTGATTGCAACATAGTATGTACGAGTACATACATACATAAATACATTTCGAAATAGCACATACTCGTATATCTCAAAATAATTAGCAGAAAATACATTTAACAGAGAAGTCATCAAAATATCTGGGCTATCTCCCCGGCCAAGATACACTCCACCAATATAGGGCGAGCCCGGCCGCGAGGACATCAGATGTTTTTCAGCCCACACATTTGTACGTGTAGACTAAAAAAAACATTAATAAATGGCAAAAAAAATATAAAAGTAAACTCACAAATATTTGAACTGTAACATCGGATTACCATGTAATGAGTGTGGCCGGCGTGGACTCTGTACCCTCTAGTTAATCACTACTAAGGTTAAAACTCTTGTACCTTAGAGGTACCAAGAAACTCTGAAACCTCTCCAATGATTTTCTTTTATTTAGTAAATGTTGCTTCGGGCTGTAAAAGTCACTTAAGTGTCGTATATTTTTCCAATAAATAAATGTCTGAAAAAATAAAACAAGATAAAAAGTCGTTTCGTATTCCATCCTATATTTCACGCGTATTCGAAGTAAAAGTGTTTGTGAATTTTATATCTCGGATATAATTTATTTTACGATTGTTCCCCTTGATTGGTTTAACCTTTTGCAAGATTGTGGTCGTAAATCGGCCACCGGTTGGCGAGTTTCCTTCTCAACGTTTAGTACCAAATGATAATTGAGTTGGTCCACTTTTCAAAAGATTCTTTTAATCAGATTAAGATTATGTCATCAAGTCTCAAATAACAAAAACACAGTAAATATTTAACAATTTTAATAATTATGTTATGTATAGAAAGGTATAATACAACATAGACCATAATTTTACAAAAGAGAACAAAATATAATAAATATAGTATAACAACAAAAAATATTAAATATAACACCTCAAATGTGCTAGGTTTGTGTGGTAGAGGTTGAACGAAGAAAACGTAGCTAGATCAAGTGGACCACATTTCGAAAGAATGTAAAGTGAGAAGTATAAATTATTTATTTATTTATAAGTAAACGGTACAATGTGCCTTTTAACAAAAAATATGAAAGAGTATTAAGTGTTCAACACATAAAGTTTGACAGAATACACAAAAAATTATTTTTTACCAAATTACAACAAAAATATTTAGGATAAAACAGGTATCAAATCGTAAAATCATAATTTACCAACACAATACGGCGCCATCCATAGACGTACAGCCTGCACTGCGCAAAAAATACAAACACAATTGACAAATCATTGAAAAACAAAATACAAATTGAAAAAAAAACAAAAAAAGATGGAATTAGACAGGTACAAATTCATAAATCCTCAAAAAGCACGGGGGGGGGGGGGCACAAAAATAATTAAAAATTATAATAATCAATTGAAAAGCAGTTCAGAAAGGTCTTCAAAAGTCCTCGAAGGACACGTGGGATCCCACTTCAAGGCTAGGATATTCGGAAGTGCCTTTTCAGGCCCTCCTTATATGGAAGATTTTATATGATACATGAATGTGTAGGAAACATTTGTGTGCTTGGATATAACAGTTTGGAGACCTGCTCTCTCTGCCCACCCCGCAAAAGACACGACGTGATGATGTGTATGTTTGTTTACGACTTACGATATGAATAAGGTTGAACGACGAAATGCATAAGTTCCGATTTATTGGTTATTTTGTATGTTCATGAAACGTTCATTAGATCTGATCGATTGGTTATTTGGTTGTCTATGAAATGCACGCACAAAGTCCACCTTCAACTATACATCTCGAATACAAAACTTTATTGGCATTGTATTTAGTAACGTGGTGACTCCCTTTAGTGACGTGGCGTGTTTCCTGATTCCTCCATTATCCTTCTTCCCAATATTCCCTCCTATCTCCTAGCCACAGGTGAAATTGTTATATATTTGTTAAATTTAAATCGTCAAATAATTCAAGCGCTACTAAATAAATTCAGACTAAATAAGAAAGATCTGGTCTAAAAGTAAGACATAAAAACTAAGATGCCAATAATGAATAACGAGTCTACTATTCATCAGACATGCAATGATCAAATAATGGCGCCGGTGGGCGCCATCAAGATTATTACGATCAAATAATGGCGTCGGATGATAGGTCCAGTGGGGCTAGTTGAACACCCCTGCGTCTATTTAATAGTCGATCTTCTCCCTTGAGTGCCAGATCTCAGTACCACAGTAGAAAATTGTGAAAACGAGAGTTTACACTACTTGAGTTTCAAAAAAAATAATCTATATAGATATGTAAACAGTGTTACATAATAGATAAAAATGCGAATTCAGAACAAAACGAACCGAATACAATAAAAAATCAATCTCTTATATTTTTTCTTTATATGTCGTGTTTGATTTGACGTTGACGATCACTTTTGATAAAATATATCTGTCTTTGGCGGTACGGAACACCTCATCAACTGTCTAAAAACCTGTCCATTCTCGAATATCCCGTAGCCATGACAGGCGCCTTCCACTGATGTCACGTCAACTCTCGATTTTACTCATCAATATTTATTTTAAGAAGTAGTATTTTTGTTCTCAATATATGATTTAGATAGGCAATCTTTCGCCATTTCACTGTAAGAGTTCTTGTTCTACATCTACTCGGCGCAATATCTCGATGTTAGTGATACATTTTTATAAATTCATCCCGGCTAAAACAACTTGTTTCATATACTCGTACTTTTGTCATATGGAAGTCCGAACAATAAGCAATAAGCTAGGCGGTGCCGAGAATAAATTCACAGTGTCACTCAGTTGGTTCGATATCTCGATAACACGCGTTACTGAGTGTTTAGCCATGATATTCGTTCTGTTAGTTGGTATGTAAAACATAGGGTGATTCCTTGCACGGCTATTTTTATCAGGTACATCTTAGTGTTTCTAGTATCGCAGGATAGTTAAAACAACCGTGAAAATCCTTTAGTAAGAATATCGCAATGAATTCTTGCCTTCTTATTTCGAGGCTTCTATAGTTGTACACCGTGAGAATTTTGACATGGTGCGTATATTTTGGATAATCACCCTTTTTTCTGTACCATGGATATCTGAGGGTTTTTTTTTAATTTGTTCTATATTATTTTTGTATTTGAGCTGATTAGGAGCCCAAATTGCAAATGCATATTCTAATTTAGTTCTAACTAGATAATTGTATAAGTTTTGCAGGATATCGGAACCGTTAAATTCTCTTGATATTTTAATTATAAAACCGAGTAGTTTGTAACAGCCCGATATCAACCGCGAGACATAACATAGTTAACGAATGTGAGTCTAACATCAAAGGTTATTCATAAATCTTTGAATTCAGAAACTCTGTTTAATGATATTCCCTGTAGTATATACTGGTGTGGTAAGTTGGTGAAAATCATTGATTATAAGATACACGGACACATTTATTTATATTTAATAGGAGATGATTTTGCTCAACTCGGGAAACTTTAGAGTCTAAGTGCTGTTATAACTGTACATTGTCCTTGAGTGAATTAATTTTTTTAACATTTCTGCACACTTTTTTGTATATAAAAGTACGCAGAAATGTTCTCTCTGCAAACCATACAGAGGACAAAACGTGAAGATGTACGAGTATATGTATAATACTCGTATGTATGTATTTCCATAACTTAAACAAGTTATTTTATCAGTAATCGATATCCATAATTTATATGTTTATAGAT
The DNA here is from genome assembly GCA_949825065.1 of Odontocerum albicorne. Taxonomy (NCBI): domain Eukaryota; kingdom Metazoa; phylum Arthropoda; class Insecta; order Trichoptera; family Odontoceridae; genus Odontocerum; species Odontocerum albicorne. Next base: position 19,559,680 of record OX463852.1, on the reverse strand, counting down.
AGCAATTCTATTATTTGAGTATAATTTTACGATACATTACATAAAGTTACCATAGTATAACTAGGTTGTCATTAATGTCAATGTTGAGTTGTATTACATCATAAAAGCCTGGTATCGAATAAATAGAAACAATGTCGTCAAAAATTTAAGCATAAAATTAGAAACCTTTTATTTTACTTTGTCCGTAACATACACAGGCATTGCCTAGTTGTTAAATGTTCCTGAAATTAAACTAACTTTTCTCTTGAACTTAAACAAACAATAAAATAGAGGTAGTCAAGTAAATGTCGGCATAGATACGCCGTGTAATTAAATCAAAGGTGTCAGGGGTAAACAACACGGAAGGATATTTAATGGATCGATATTACATTAAGATAACATGCAGCAGCATCTGCAAGCAGGACTGGCCTGAAGCAGGTGTAAAGGATGGAGCTGCACCATGCCCGCGCTTAGTGAGGCCAAATAAATAAAAAAATTGATTTCAGCTAATTTATTCGCTCATTTTAAATAGGTGGCCTTTGATTCTTGTTATTTTTATATTTTGAAATACGAGTACTTAATGATTTTTGGGTGTTATTAAATAGTTCTGGCACCATGTCCTCTCTGCTTAGCTAAAACTATTGCCATCACACAATGAACAACAGGTGACTACTGAATTTTTATATTAATTCACATGTTGTACTTCATTAATTAAAAACAAACGTAACATGAATACCAGTGACGGCTGCTGGCCTGAAATATTGATGTGGAGTAAATTAAATTTTTTCCTGAAAATATAGCATATTAGAACAACATTTTGACTTATACTATAATTTGGGATAAACACAGATATCACAGAATTGTCTTCGATAGGAGGCAGCTTTCAATTACCTAAATATAAAAGTTTTTCTTGGCAATATTTTTGTGAAATATATAAGAACATTTTAAATGGGTCTTTTATGGGTGAATATATTTGGGCTATACTTGGCCTGCTTTCTACACTTACATATTGTATATGTAGGTACATATAAATAAATAAATTAGAAGACCTTGCGCCCAAACTTTTCATCCAGCCCTGCATTATTTAAGCCGGCCCTCTCTGCGAGTAGCCTTGAGTAAAAGCTTGAAAGAAAATTGTCCTGAAAGCTTAAGTTCTGCTTGTATTATATGCCCCTCTAAGATAGAGATAAAATGCTTTTAATTTAGTAAAAGCGATTCCTATTGAAAATATTAGTTTTCCTATCAGAAAGTCTAAAGCCAAGTTGTCTGCAATAGAGTACATAATTAATACAGTCCTGGACAGTAAATAAACCGCATTTGACACTCACGATCGCTTATTGCATCGTCCCCATATACTACATATATTTTTGTTTTGGTTTGGATCGCATTTTTTTCTGTGCGGTAATAAAAAAACAGCAAGCACAAAAACAACTTATTTTGTCCCATGTTCAAAATGACGCCAAAAACGGCCCTATCGATTTGGGAAAACAATAGCCGAAAAATGCGCTAAACTATTACATTTTATAATATATTCACTAACTTTGGAATTAAGTGAGTAACGAAAATGTCTTAACTAAACATATCTGAGTGATTCGACATACTCGAATATCCGAAAAAAAGCATCAAACACCTACGAGTATATAAAACCATTTATTTTGATCCTTCTTCAAAATGACGCCAAAAACGCTCAAGCAATTTCGATAAACAATGGCCTAGATAATTCGTTAAACTATTACTTTTTTTTAATATTATACATTCAGTATGTTTGGAATGAAATGAACAACGAAAATTTTGTCCCAACGACATGCATCGGAGAAGTACGATACTGTCTTCCGTGGAACGTATGATTAATTTCATTACCTTTTATGAAGCACTTAGCGTAATACTTGCGAGTACTTTTGTGCCATCCATAAGTCGCGTTCTCGCGATGGGTCATTAGTGCGCTTACGAAATTATCTCTCTGTCTCTCTCACTTGAAAAATAGCGAACAGAAATAGAGAGAAACAACTTTAACCTCACTCAAAATCGCCTAGTGGAGTTTGATTCATTATAAATGATTTAAAACAGTATGGTGCACTGTACCATTTTAGGTATTTAATATCATATCGTAAATATGTTGGAAACTTAAAAGTTCCTTAATATAAACCATGATCAGATCATCATCTCGTGAGGTGTGGAATATTTCATAATGCTGAAAAACTTTTCAGTAAGCTTCATCTTGCTGTAAGATGAATACAAACAAGATATCGACAACAGCTTGTCACATATAATCACACTTATGTATTTACGTCACGCTTTCAAAGTTTCTCTCCCGTATTTATTGAAGCAATATTCCAATATTTTATACTGAATTTTCTACATGTTTTTATTTTCTTATCTTGATATATAATATAAAGAACGTAGAGAGGGTCGTATTTTTTTGTATTTTGGAATATATCATCGAGGTTAATATTAGTTAAGTGTTTTAAAGATTTACTGAATGTGTGAATAGATCCTTCTTATTCTTCATCATCATCGCGTACTCAATGCTAAGCGTTGTAGAACTCCACTATACAACACAAAAACAACACATGTAACTGCCGAACGAAAGGCTGCATCAGAATAAACTTGCCGATCACCTAGAAATTTAATTTCCTTATCATTGAAACTCTGGGTTTAATATATAGTCACGCATACGCATCTTCCATTCACAGGATGACTGACAATTGTACTCGACCACGAGGGATAGCCTATGGATCGATCTCTACTATACCTGGAACTTGTTACATTGCCAGTCTCCATATTTTCTGTTCCTTGGTCATGTTTTTTTTTATAGTTTATTATTACAAATACAGGTGTATTACTAAAAATATGTACTTTCGAATATGAGTAGTACTTTGAGGTCGATATCATCTTTATTAAATAAATTGATTGTTCCTAATCGCTACAATAGGGCGAGGTATTATGACGGGTCTTTTGCGGATACTATTCCTGTGACGTGAAATGATTTATCTCAGTGTTAGAAATATGGGTGGCGTGTAAAAGCTTTAGGAAGCACTTTTTTGGGCCGAATTTTTTTTTGGGGGAGTCGTATGACTATGTTTGAACACTACCGGTCTGTAAATATGAAACCGGAATTTGCTGATAGATGACTCTAGTTGTCAATGTAGTGACTGTCAAACCGCGTCATTGGCGCCTTTTTCTTGTGTTTACATTTGTCAAAGACTTTTAACTCACAACAATACAAGTTTAATACAACTACATATGTTTTCATAGCGTTGAACATGTCTGTGGCAGCTACCAGGAGATGAAGAGACTGGCGGATTACAGAGATGAATGGAGGGATCGAGTGCTTGGTGCAGACCAATCCTAGGATTGTAACCCAGAAGAATAAAAAAACACTTTCACGCAAATATCATACATCTGGCGGATTTATTGCCTTTAAACAATTCTCGCAATCGATCAAATTTTGTTCTACAATTATTATCAGTATCCATGACCACTTAAACTAAGTAAATAAATACAATGTTTGAGAAAAAGTAATAAAAATTTAAATAAATTTAGGGTGGGAATTTTATGTAAATTAAGGATGATGATAATGTTATGTCATAAATAACGCTTCTTTAGTTATTTCTTAAATATCGATAAGATTGAAGCACATCTGAGCCTAGAATATCGTTACAAAGTCGAGCCGAGTGAGTGAAATTGTAGAATGACGTGTGTTGTGTTGGTAGGTATACAAAGGATCCACCGTCTCTAAATATCTTTGTAACATATAAAAATAATCAACGTTGCCTTTACCAAATGACTCCAAGTGTTTCAAAACTATCTGGAGGATCTTTAAACCAGTTTTTTTATTATATTCATGCGTATGGCACCCCTCAACATATCAGCTTTAATGATCCGGATGTGTAGAAAATATTGATTGGAAGACAATATTGTCTTTTACTCCAGTAATCGAGCCGAAGCTATGAGCTACTAACTCGCTGTTCACCATCATGAGTGTTGAAATACTACCGTACTTGGAAAGCTAGCGCATACGAGAACTCTTTAATCAGACTAGAACTCCTTGTTTGTTTTCTTTTCCTTTTTTTGTGTACCATCGGAAATCAAACCCGAAATCCTCGATATAAGATCAGCCTCTTAGCAACTAGGCCACAGAAATCGTCATAAACCTACGAAAAAGAACGACATGTGGCATATTTGAACAGAAACAGATTTATGTGGAGAGATAGATGTATCACAATTAAAAATATCGATTCAGAAAAAAAAACTACTTGGTTAAATTCCGCCTTGAGAAAAAAACATTCCTAACAAACGAGTACAAAGTGATGGTGCGCTTCATTCAATATCTTATAATCGAAAATATGGGCACGATCTTTTTTTCATATGCGATGACTTCCGAGGCCTGGTTGATAAGACACTTTTTTCCGACCTGAGTGTTATAAGCTCGATTCTAGTCATACATAGTAACTAACCCACCAGGCTGTACAGTATATAACATAAGTATAATACAATACTATATTTTAGCAGTCATTCCTCCGATTATCTGGCTTCCTTTTATTACAATTTTTAAAATATCAAAATCGTTCAGCCATTTGATATATTAAACATAAAAAAAAATTCTAGGCCGCCTATTGATTGCCAAAGTTGTGCTGCCTATTTAAAATATCGTAGATTTGGAATAAATTTGAGATGTGACCCGTGAGAAGCGCAATTTTATTTTTACTGCTACAGTACAGTTATTACTTTGGGATTTTTCTTTAAAAAGTGTTCAACATGTCTCCATATTTTTACCTCCAAATTGCCAAAGTTTAACTTGGGCTTACACGTGGCAATGATAAGTGGCTAAATGTCCAACTCCAAGTACCTACATAAAAGCAGAGCCTCTTCAAGATATTTAGGTGCCCTTAGTATTATAATAATAGATATAATATTTTATTTACTTTTTGTATTTGAATCATTAACATCATTGCGATCACGCCATGTTCCTATTGGAGTAGGCAGAGAGAACAAACATTCACTTTCACTTCGGCATGCATACGATAGGTTATCCCTCGTGACCGAGTATGTTTTATTTTTATTTATTTATTTAACACTTTTATTGCAAATACAATCTGGCGGGCTTATGGCCAGGTGATAATCTTTTCCAACCAACCTGTTGATGAAAGACACTTATGCGTTAATCAGTTTATTATATGCGAGCCGTAGCACTTCAGCAAGTACACTGTATTACATATCCAACTCAAAGCCCGTAGTAGCAAACTAGTAGCAATGAGATCATAGTTCCAAAACATTCATTTTCTATAGCGTTATTTTTAATATGGTTAATAGCATAAGCGATACAAAACATAATTTCAAAACCTGTCCAGAAGTCAATCTGCACGGAATCGAAATAAGGCGCTCTGTCCAATTTATTTCCGTTACAACTGATATGTAAGAATTTGGCATCATCGATAGAAAATGTATGACTTTCACGGTGACAATGATTAGCCATTTCAGAATAAATTAGAGGATTTCTTAAGTCGGATTTGTGTTCACGAAATCTCTCAAAATAAAAAAGAAACTCATAAAAGATCATATATTTAACGACACGTATAAGCATACCTATAAATGGAGCAAAGTCCTATTTATAATAAACATATACGAAATAACCAAAAAAATGCAAGTCACATAAAGCTAGCTTTTTCCACTAATTTTAATCTCCGGAAACTTTTATTTAACGGAAAACGCAAAAATGGAATACTTAGCAACAGTGGTGTGTATAAACTTTTATGTGCTGTGATAATTTCTATATAGGAAAGACAGAAAGATCATTTGAAAAGAAAATTATGAAGAAGGAGTTGTATGAGATGAACTATGAATGTGGTAGAGATGATGGTTACCCTCTCAGCCAACCCAGCAAGGAACATGATTGGGTGGAATGTTAGTAGACATAACAATTAATGAGTATTTAGTAATTGTTTTTGTGTATCCTTGGATAGATTTTTCAGCTAGTTTATAATAAATAACGGCCCTGATTAAAGCCACTGGATTCATTCGAAAGCCATAAATTATACGCTTTAAGGTAAAGTCTTCAGTTGGAATCTCTAAATGTAATGGCCTATGAATAAGTAGGGCCACCACCAAGTCTGCACTATTGCCGCCCAATTACAAAAAGTGATTATGCCGCTCCCTTATTAAAAACTGTAAGAAGAACACATGTCATCAATATATTTTATGAAAAAATGTATTCAGTTAAGTCATCCCATGTGCGTTTGGTGGTGCGCTCGTCAGATCTGATCGTGAATAATGCATTATAAAGAATTTTGACTGTCGATGGCATACATATTTGCTGGATTCATTAAACAAAAGTTTCGCATTTCTTTACATTTAGGTGTCTATGAATCCAGCATTATTTTTCAGTAGAAGTCGACTGTTAAAATATAGTTGCAACAATTGAATAGAATTTTGAAAGAAGGCAAGATAAATAGTAAGAGAAACATAATTAATTAACTGTATGAAAAGATGTAGTAGGAAAATTTGGCGCTTTATGTCTTTGCCTACCCCAATAAGGAAATGGCTTGATGGTATGTACGATTATGTAATAATAATAAAATCTCGTAGATGTCCTCAAAGAGGCTGCTAATTACCTTGAAATAAAATAAAAATATTTATAAAAAAATGTGTTTTGCTGTAGTATAGTACATTTTCATTGTACACAGTACACCCTGATGTTATTATTCCCAACTTTTTATGTTTCCTTCTTTCAGAATATTATTCACTTGATCTTCCTCTCACACGCCTTTTTTCTCATATTTGTACTATATGTACCATATATCTGTTTCCTTAGTCTTCCATCATACATTCGTTCTACAAGCCCGAACCATTTCAGCATGCTGTTTTTCATCTTCCTTAACACAAATGAATCCCTAATCACTTTTGCATTCTGTCATACATTGTCACTATATATTCTTCTCAATACACGCATTTATACAGCATTTATTCGGCTCCTCTCAATTCTTTTCCGCGTCCACGTTTCACTCCCATACATCAAAGTTGGCTCCAAAATACTATTGTGCACTATATCATCTTAGCAGGTTTTGATCCTGTCCGGTTTGACTACATATGTTTGGTGCCCCATTTACTTTGTTTCGTATCGCCACACGCCATTTAATATCCCTCTAAACATTAAAATTTAAAATATTTCTTCAGAAATATATTTTTAAATAAACTGTGATCAACCATGAATAGTTTAGCGCTTTATGCATAAAGTTTATGAATTTTGTTGAGTATTAAAAATTTATTACGAATGAAAATTTTGCATTGCCCATTCCGATATATTTTGTATGGCTTCCGAAATGTAAACATTATTCGAAACCGATATGTTAACGTACCAATTCCTACTCGGCTACTGGAAGCGGTGGTCGACAACCTTTAACCTAAATGAAGGTCGTTGAACTATCGAAATTACGAGCACATAAATGACTAAAAACTTTGATTTCATACCGAACTTATCAAATTCAATATATCTATTTGTATAAATGTTACTATTGCATTGCCCGGAAAGTAATTTATTATTTTAGGTCAAATTTAATCGATAAATTACACTTAATGCTCGTGGAGGGTGGTTTTTCATGTTTTCAGTATCTCGGCAATCTCTCGTGTAGTTGATTTGATCGTTATTAATAGTAATCAGCCTTCTAGAACAGACACCATCTTCGAGTGCTATCTCACCATTACGGCTTTTTTAAATCCATATTTGACACACACGTTTGCGTACTGCATTTTCCCAATATACCAAGCATATCTTTTTTGGTTTGGGTCACATTTTTTCTTTGCAATAGTAAAAAACAGCAAGCACCGAAAAAACAACTTGTTTTGTGCCATGTTAAAAATGACGTCAGAAAACGGCTCAAGCCATTTGGGAAAACAATAGCCGGAAAAATGCACTGAACTATTACCTTTTATAATAATAAACTTTTAGCGCCTTTGAAGTAAAGTTAGCAACGAAAATGTTGTCCTAACGACAAATATCCAAGAAATTCGACATATATCTGAGAAACAAATAATCCATATTTGACTGACATGATTGCTTAGTACATCGTTGCCATACACACTACACGTATGTTATTTATGTTAGGTATATATATTTTTTGTTTGTGTTGTATTTTCCTTTTGTGAAAAACAGCAAGCACAGGAAAAACAATTTACTCTGCTCCATGTTCAAAATGACGGCTCAAGCAATTTGGGAAAACAAAAGCCGATAAAATGCGCTAAACTATCACCTTTTATAATAATATACATTCAGCACCTTTGAAATAAAGTTATTAACAAAAAAACTTGTTCTGAAAAAAATTAAACTGCTTTCCGAAAAACATTTTTTTAAATTTATTTCACCCATATAAAGTTTATTTTGTATTATACTCGTATTAATGACGTAATTATATTTCTATAAAATATTTTAAGTAAGGGGTTTCTGGTTGAATCTATTACTAATTTATATGTTTTTATAAAATAATCGACCGAAAAAAATATTGGTGTATTGTATAAAATATTGGTAATACATGATATTTTGATGGATTGTTTCAGCTACTTGAGTTTAAAAAGTATGGTTATATTACTCTTTTATTGCATACAACACAACCTGGTGGGAATATTGCCATGTGGTAATCAACCATAGTACATAAGTCAAAACCAGGCTTAAACCATTTGTTAAATATTTGGGTATCAACAGGAATCGAACCTGGCACCCCTGGGTTGGAAGACAGATGTCTTACCAATGAAGTCGCAATTTATTGAAAGGCTAGCAAAGTTTATCAAGTTGCAAAAATCATGCAGATAAAAACTGAAGAAAAGAATATGGATAGTTTCCTCATCATTTTATATGTTAGCAGTCGTGGTCTGACGGTTAACATTGATGCTAAGCAAACTAGTGCGCCAGGTTCGATTCCTGGGATATTCATTCCGGAATGGTTTTTACTCATAGATCATTGCACTAGTTTTTTTTCTGTTGCTTATGTGCTGCTCATTATAAATTATTTTAAGTAAGACAAAAAAACACAATAGAAAACTTTGCTTAGCGAAAGGCGGCAGCAGATAAAACTTACCAATAGTTTTGAAAATTTAATATACTTGCCATTATAACTTTAGATGTACTATATCAAGACATTACATTAAAATTACATTGTATCGTACATTTGATACAGGTGTAACCTAAGTACACCAATTAACTCAATTAAGAGGTCTAAATAAAATATAGTCTGATATAAATATAGCAGAAAGAATGTTACACATGCTTCTCTGTGAAGTGGCTTAGTTAACTGGAAAAAGTTGATTAAATAGTTTAATTCTCAATTTTTCTACCGAAACCATGAGCCACAAAACATCACTTAGGGTTGAAATTATGAACCAAGAAACATCACATAAGGTTGAAACTATGGTGCAAAACACATCACGTAGGGTTGAAACTATGAAACAAGAAACATCACGTCGAGTAGAAACTATGGACTAAAAAACATAATGCAGGGTAGTAACTATGGGCTAAGAAAAATCACGTAGGGTTAAAACAATATACCAAAAACATTACTCAAGTTAGAAGCTATGGTCCAAAAAACATAACTTAAGATTGAAACTGAGATGTGGATATACTGACGAATTTTTGGATCAATCGTGTTTTGGACAAATAGTTCGCCCAACGTTGCTAGGGATGGAGGTTGACGAAAGAAAACGACGTTCGTTCAAGGAAAATATGGATGGATGATGTGGAGGAGAATATCCGAACGCTAGTGTGGCGAAGAATGTTATCCATAAGAGACAACTGTAAATAGAGAGGACTTGAAAAACACGTCCTAGAATGGGAGAAACTAGGAGAAAAGAGAATCGTGTAATAAATATGAAAGTGTTTGGACGAATAAGAAAATACCGAGAATCAATCAATATTACGAAAGTTGATAAACCTCGTTCACAGAATAAGAGGTACAATCTACATTATAACACAACAGCACAATTTAAGGAAAAATGTGTTGTGAAAAATGCAAATTGTGATTTTGCCACCCTTGGTTCAATAATCTAAATGGCTCGGGTGTAGATCAAGTTGTTCTAAGTCACAGTCAACAGAGAAAATATTGCCATGATGGTAGCCAAATTTATAAGATACGGCACCTCAAGAAAAGGCAGAAAAATTGTTTCATATTCGTTAGATGCTCACAATTCTCAGGGTTTCTATACTATAATATTTAATATCAAGTTTGACAATGAATAAGATGGAACTGTCTTTCATTTGTCGTTTGCGGACGAGCCACTGCATGGTCACCATTACAGAATGGGTATTGTGAAGAAACGGCTGCGAGTGTGGTCTGGAAGATGAAATTATAGACCATGTATTTTTCGGTTGTCCTTTGCGAGACAGATTTGATTTATTAAAAGCCATATACTCGTATTTGCCGCGTCCAATGAATGTTGCGTTTCTTCTTTCTCCGAGGAACTTTTCCATTTATAGATCGATTGTTAATTTTTTTAGCTTAATAAGTTGAAACTTTGAGTTATTTAAAATAATCATTTTTTAAAACTGTTTTTTTTATATTGACTCATATAATTTCATAATGTCTTTAGTTTGGTGGCACAAATCACCCTAGTTTGGGTGATTTGACTATTAAAAAAAAAGTTTTAGAAATTTATACAAACGACAATTGTTATTTTTAATATTAGTCACCCTTTTAAAGAAAGTTTTTTTTTTATATATTTCTATTTTTAAGAAATCATAGCGAAATTCAAAAAAATACCTTTACAAATCATATTTCTTCCAAGAAAAGGTGATCACTTGGGAATTCCTGAGAAAATTTTCTTGAAAAAGTAAAAATAAATATTCAGAATATTCTGGAGCTTGGGAATCCCAATTTCTATAAATTATATTATCCACGTCTTCTACGCCCGTTACAGATTTTTAAAGGAAAACCACATTTTTCTTTAAAAAACATAAAACATTATGTATAATTTCTGAAGAAACAGGACAGAACTTCTAGTTTAAAACATATTTCGGAGTTGCTGTTATATTGAATTGTTCTAAAATGAAGGCAGACATAAGTGAATATTTTTTTAACATAAAAATGAAGGCTGTAACGCTTTCGAAACGTTTGTCATCATTTAAGCCGGTAAAAACTATAAAAAATATTTTGACTAGTGGTAAACAGTCAAGAATTTATTCAAAATAATTTTATTACTCAATTACTTAAATTCTCAGGAAATAAACACATTTTTTTTAAATACATAACATAATTCGATTTATGAAAAGTGTTTTTTTAAATAAGTTCACATTGAATACAAAATAAATCATAAAAAAGGATCAAACGATTACATATAAGATTTCATTCACCAAAAAAAAACTGGATTAAATGTTTTATAACTAGATCTTACCAAGGATTAAAAATATTTTCTTCACCTTTTTCAGAACACAGAAATGCCACAATTATATAGGTGATACACGACATTGAACCAACATGCATAATTACTCAACGTTGTAAAGCTTGAAAACAAAAAGCTTTAAAGCAGAAAAACACATAAAAAGTTTTTTTATCCCTGAACATTCATCAATAACTTTTAATATTCCAAAATATTTCTATAATACATTTTTATTTCGATTCATTGTTGAGTAAATCGGTATTTTTTTTAATTAAATTACTTGGATAAATTGCATAGCACAGTGTCAGATTTTTTACCATTCGTGTTGAATCTATAATATTCAATTTATTAAAAAATCAATGAGACTTGAATATTACACATTTTCATATAAATTAATACTTTAAGCAAGACATTAGTATGCAATTACACTTGCACTGAAGCAAAAGCATTAATCGTGGTGACTCATCTACCAAATAATTTTTAATAAAGGTGCAAAGAAATATTAAACAAAATACCATTACAAGCGGTGAAAGTGAGGTGTGTGAAGACAGTATTAGTAAGGTTAGGAAGGTTTAGATACATACTTTAATTCTCACCTCATCCGAGACATCCTCGAAGGAAGCAAACGGAGCTGGACCCATTCTGGTCTGGCGTGGTGACTTCGGAGGTTGGGCCCCACCTGGTGCCGGAACAGTTTGGGCTCCTGAAGGAGCTATTTGTGCCCCAGCCGACACCGGGCCCTCTTTCCTCTCCATCTTTCCTGTGTTCTCCTTTTCACCTGAAATTCGAGGCTATTCGAGAAAAGAAGATTTCTAATAACCTCTGAAAGAGCCAAGAAAATAATTTGGAAAGGATCTCAGACTAAATATCTATAAACAGAACAAATAATTATATTTATCAATTTCTAATACTGATATTGATAAAAATTCACTTATATCGTATATACCCGCCCTTGAGGAGATTCTGCACTCTAAACGGCACTATATAAATAACAAAATATTATTATTCTTACTCTCCTCTAAAGCGGTTTAGAAATGGGTAGAAGGCCTTTCAAGGCACTCAACCATCAATTTAATTAATAAGCTGTAAAAAAGCTCAACTTCTGAAAATTTATTCCTTAAAGTCATTTCTTGTGCGACTCCACTGTTTTTAAGATTTTATTTTATTTTTGAGAATAAAGTACTACCAATTATCTAAACTTTCGATATATTTAATAGTTGTCGGTCTTTAGACAATTTTTTCAATCAACGTTTAATGTAATTTACATATCGTAATATGTATCACACTTTCGTTATATACAGTACAATCTGACGGACGAATTACTATGTAGGAGTCTCTTTCAACCAACCAGAAAAAATTTAAACAAACCTTGAATAAATAATAGTCTGGAACCCTCTTTTAAAAAAATCTGGGTACCAACGGGAATCAAACCTGCAATCTCTGAATTGGAAGACAGGCATACATATCATATGTAACATACTTGTCCATACTCGTATATCAAAGATTACTCACTGCTTAGACTTGTGCCTTCTTGACGTGATGCTGGTTTCCAACAAATTATTTTTCTGACAGCTTTATTTTAATTGGTGGATAACAAAAAAATTTAAAATTATATATTTATTAACGCTGTTGATTTTCAGTTCACGGAACTTATTTTTTACTAGGAAAATCAAAATTAAACGCTTTGATGTATTTTACTTCTTTCCTCAGTGAAAGCTGTTTCGCCGTATAATGACAGTTTGACAAGCCCATTGTATAGCAAAATAGCTGTCACTGAGTAAATAAATAAAGAATATACTAGTAGAACTAACAAAGCGTTTAATTTGGATTTTCCCAATAAATGTTTTCAACTATGGACGAAATAAATATTAGGTGTTTAAAGTTAGGCAAAAATATTGGGTTAGGAAAACAATAAAACATTTTTTTTCTGCGAAATGATTTTTTTATCGATAGTAATACATTCCACAACACGGAAACCTTACTTTTTTTCATTAGAGACATCCATCACCATGAATTCTTCACACGATAAAATGAAATAGGGTATGTATGCATTAGAATTTAGTTTGCCTGATGTAGATCTCAGTAAGGAAGCTCGAAACTCGATAATAACAGGTAAGTGGAATTCACAAAGCAAATTTTTATTATTAGTAAAAATAAGACACCTTTTATCACATTAGTAATACAGTCAACTCTCGATTATCCGGGGTCACATTAACCGGGTAACGGATTAGCCGGAGCATTAAAAATTCCTATACTGTGCGCGATTGGATAAATGCAGATTGGAGTGGAGTGCAACGTGTTACCACAAATGAACCTGCAGCTACTAATATATAGAGCAGAAAGAAGGAACTCCTTATAGAGGGAAAAGTATACGGCACAGTGCTGCTTTAATTCACTTTGAATGCCTACTCAGTTATTTGGAGCAACAGCGAAATCCTCGTAATACCATTTGCCGAAAAGTGAACAGAGGGAAAAATTAATTTGTTTGCTTACATATTTTAAATAAAATGCATGATAATTATTAGTTTTTTTTCCGATTTATTTCACGGAGATTTTCCGGGGTTTTTACCTACCGCCCCGAATAATCGAGAGTACACTTTAGTGATTATTTTAGTTGTAACGTAAACTGTTAAAACATAGATATCGCGTGTCCAAAATATTAATTACGGGAAATGGAAAACAAAATATATTTCAATAACTCATAAAATGCATTAAATAAGTTTGAAACCGGTTTTGTAGTATCATCTTTAAATGTATTAATGATTATTTTATACTTCAAAAATGTTTTGGCTCCCACGATTTTTTTAAATAAAATATGTAAATACATTACGTGTTTTTTTTGTTGGACTTAAAATAAAAAACCCTGATAAATTTAAATGAAGCGAATTTATAAAAAGGTAAAATTTTATCAACACATTTATTACGTACATACATACAATAGCCGTTTCCCTGCCGATGTAGGCAGAAAGAACAGAGCACCAGAGTTTTTTATTTCGACACCCATATTTCGCGTCTTCCACATCCATACACATTCGTATACGATTTTTCTTCCTTCTTACATTCCCTTATTTTAAAATATTATTCACTTGATCTAACCATAATTTCCTCGGTTTTCCTCTAACATGTCTTCCACTCACTTTTGCACTGTATGTTTATTTTGTTAGTCTTTCTATGTTCATTCGTTCTACATGCCCAAACCATTTCACAGTACTTTTCTTCATCTTACTCAACATACCAGCCTTAAATTAACATTCATCCCTTATCCCTTTATTCGGTAGTTGTCACCCTATCAAACACATTGTCACCCTGTGGCCACAAAATATTGTTGTGGACAGACATCTTCGCAGAATTCGATACTGTTCAATTCGAGTATATATTATATATTTTAGTGTCCCATTGACTTAATTTTATATCGCTATACGACGTTCTATACGCCTCGTAACTTTTCTATCACCGTAACATTAATTTTAATAAAATTAGTTTTGGTTTCTACGATCTTTGACTCGGCAAATATGATATATCGGACATCCTATGTGTTTTTAAATGTGCTATTAAAATGTTCGCTTAAATGAATAATCAATAAACCATTTCTTATCTACCGTAATACATAGAAATTGTGTTCTGGACAGTTCCTTACTCCATAAATTTACAACAAATTCCTTAAGTAGTGATGATTTTTGCACTATTATAGTACGCCTTTAAAATAAAACAAAAATAAGGTGTTTTGACAGGAGGAGAGCGAAGATCAAGGGCTTTTCAAAGGCTTCACACAGGTATATGAGTGAATGTTTGATGCGAATGTAGAGCGTGTGATGAAGAGTTGTTGGACATGATTTTGTTGTGTTTATTGAGATTATGATGTGGTTGGAATTCTGTATGAGATAACTTGGGTTTTAAATACGTATAAGGGTGTGAATGCAGTTGAATATTTTAGTTAAGTGTGTTAGTATTTAGTACAAATATATAAAATTTGTAATTGTATAAGGCGCATGGACGCGCTGTAACACACTGGACTTCCGTGCAGAAGGTCGTCGGTTCGAACCGTTGAATGTATATTAAAAGCCCACTTCATCACAGGCCTTGTATATTGAAATAGTTCTCAATATTAGTAAAATAGAGGCCATTTAGCATTAAAACTATTTAAATTGTAAATGTTTTATTGTGAATAATAAATATATAAAAAATATTTTCATAGTTTCGACTACAAATATAGTACCGCATCAAATGAATGTTGCGTTTCTTCTTTCTTCGTGGAACTTTTTCACTTATAGATCGATTGTTAATTTTTTAAAGCTTAATCAACTTTAAATTGTCTAGAATTGTCATTTAAAAAATTGTTTTATTATATTAAATCATATAATTGCATGACTTGAATTTGATGGCACAAATCATCCTAGTTTAGGGATAGCCTATCAAAAAAAAGATGTTAATTGTAAGTATTATATTGTAGATAATTAAAAAATAAGGATAGAAATATAAGGTGAGTTAGGGAAAATAGTACAGTGATATTTTGTGAACATTTCTAAAATAAGGAATGAACTTTGAACTTTATTAACTGCAATACTTTGTATTAATCTATCTTCAGTCGGATTGGGGACTTAGTAACGTTCAAGAAATATATTTGTTTTATTTATGTGTGTAGATATCATCCTATTTTTATTTCTGTAGGAAGTTAGCAGAGAAGGAGCTCCTTGATTTCTTTATATGACTTGCCGAAAAAATATCTTCTAGTGTAGATATCATTTGACGGATCTTAATTTGTTCCGATTTTCTGTGTGAGTGATGCTAGTAATGTTGTCAACAGGTGCAATTAAGAACCGAGAGTGATGTGCCTCTCCAGAGGTTCTAAACCAGCAGACTTGATTACTGAGGCTGAAGATTATACTATCTTCCAGCCACGCTCAATATGTAGATTGGCTAATTCGTATAGGAGTATGTAGAAGGATACCATGTGTGAGGTGAAAAAAAACACGGACTGTTTTTATAAAAAAAAACAATATCTCTAATTTCCCCCCTATGTTTTCAAGTTAAGTATACTAGATTATTAGTTATTGAATGAATATTGCATTATTATTGTTATCGCAAGGTTTTACGTCACAATTTTTAGCAATATTGAGTTCTAGTTTGGAATATTCCCGTGTCCAGAGATAAGAAAGCCAAGCGGATTATTGAACGAAATATAATCAATGTGTCGAGGGATTAGTGGGTCATAGAAAATAATGCTATCCTGATATTATTATGCCTCAATTCAAAATATATATCAAACAAAATTTTCACAATCTTTGTATTGCACTTTTCAGTTAATGTATTACCTCCATGGCCTAGTTCTCCAGCTCGAGGGTTGCAGGTTTTATTCCGTTGAAATCTAATTTATTTTAAAAAGGTTTCGAGTCTGGTTTTATCAAATATTTACTTTCTTATCTATTGTTATTTAAATTGAGGTTGTGGAGTGTTGTGTATCTTAGGACTTGTGTGTCATTAAGAGTTTTAACCCATCTTTTTTTATTGAATAGAACACTTTATCAACGAATTCACAAAAAAACATATAATTTTCTAAACAATTGAAATCCCAATTACTAGTTTTCATATTATATTACCGCTCAGTCATGTTAACAGGTAAGTAAAAATGCTATAATTATGTGGAGAATAAATACGCAGTAATTCTTTCTTCAGTTCAACATCAATCTTCCTAAATCCTGACATCGTCAAACCAGTTACTCGTGTGCCCACATCCGAGTTTATCATCATATTTATTTATTAGTTTGTGTACATAGTTATACGAGTACATGGTTCATCTGGTCGGTTTATTGATACACAGGAATTTCTTTCAACCAACTTTTCAAGTTTTTTTTTGAGTACATAGAGTTGTTTTAATCCAATACAGATTTAGCACAAACAAAAAATAATCGTTTAAATTCAAATTAACAAAAATAATAACTCATCTCTGAATAATAATGGTAGGACTAGAGAAAAGGGGGTTATGTTCATGGATAAAAAAGGGAAACCAAGAAAACTTAGGATGAAAGGGTGTTCTGAGTAATGTTATTTCAATTCTCTTTTGAACATGATCAAAGATGGTGTACAATTTGGTGATAACATTTGAAAGTTCGTTCTACAGTTGTGCTGAGTCGACCGAAAATGAATATGTGTAAAATAGGTGTGGCATGGTATTTTATTTATTTTTATTAAATTTTTTAAATTTTATTTTCACATGACAAGTAAAACACACAATTTGCGAAAAAACAACTGATAATTTAATTTGGACACACTTTTAATAGATCTGGGTTTGTTGCCTTTCATTTGTCGTGTCCCCAGTAAACTAAGATTTTGACTGTATCTCACTGAGGATACAAATTTATACTATTTGCATATTCTCACTACTTGTTATTTTGTCGTTGCTGAAGTGGCAGCATATATTGACACCGCAATTTCCAAAATGAAAACAGGCGTCTCATCAACTTTGTGTTTCCGTTATTTATTTATTTAAAAAAAATGCATGAAAAAACGCAATGCACAAGCAAAAAGTATATTTAAATTATGATTTCCTCAAGCCACAATATTACAAAATAGAGAAATTTCAAATATTTAAAAAAAATACGAAAGCTTGATAAAAAATCTGAAACATGAAAATTGTAATTTATTTCACATTCATGCAAAAAACAATCCATAAAATTTAAAATACGAGTACAATATACAAATAAATTCACCAGTCTTATTTTACCATTTATTCTTCTTTTTTCGTATGCTATCCTTCAAAATACCAGAATCACCAAATTGAAGAACATGACCGAGAAGAAATATTGTCTTCGGCCCCAGTGATTGAGTTTTCGAGCTTAAACCCACTGAAGTAAGAAAATAACTCGCGGTTCGTCATTCCGCGTGTTAGCAAAACTACTGCACGTGAAGAAGCAGCAATACTTGTTTTGCTAGACTGCGCTCCTTTTTTTATTTTTTTGGGTGCCGTCGGGTATCAAACCCGAAATACCATTAGTCAAGAGATATTTTAGTTCAAAACTATTCCAATACTAAGCCGGGTGTGACAGCTTGATTTACCTTAACAATATGCAATAATATAAAATGAATACCATGTAATCCAGCTGATCTCAGCGTACCACGCCTTCCATATTGCGTGTTGCTGACACATTTATAGACATAATCGTAAATATTACGTTGCACGAAACTGTTAGGCCTTATGTTGATATGCGGGTACATTTTGTATTCACCATATTGACAATACTCTGTGTCACAATGCTCTAAATATATTTTGTTCAGTATTGTTACAAAACATTTTGTGGTGTCCAAGTTTGGTATGCCCTATATAAGGAGCAAATCATGTATCACTTTTGTTCCGCATTAAATAAACTGAACACCTTGAAACACAACAAGTCGCAGATTGAATTTTATTAAAACATACTGTGGAAATGTAAATGGAAGGTGTGGTAGAAGAAAGTCAAGAAAATAAGGTATTTTAGAATGAGTTTTAACTGAAATTTGCACATCCAGTGAACAAACAAAAACACTTTAAGACCCGATTAAAATCAAGACAACCTCTCCCGGTGACCTGCTTGTTTTTGAGAAATTCTGATTTTTGTATAGGGTTTACTTAAATCATTATATCTAAGTAAACATTAAGAATATTGTAATAAAACTGTTCGTTTTTGTTTAAAATACTTTAAGAATTAAGTTTTTAATATTGTAATTCTTAATTAATATTATTTTTGTGGAGAGCTACATCACACTCCTTACACATGTACCGGGTCTCATTTTTCTTATCTTGTACTTCGCCCACACCTTGCAATTTCTGCAGGGTTATAAATATTTTTTCATTTGATGGAGTACATATCAACACATGTTAAGACACATTTTTTGACAAGCTGTTGGGAGGATCTTGCAAATTCCATATTCTATTTGGATCCGGGACTTGTAGTTAGTCTGCAGATTCACATGTCAAAATCTTCAAGATCAGTCACTTCACTGCAAATTGATAACGCGACGTTAGAAGTCATGCGTATTTCCATCCTCTAAGGCAGGTTTTCCAAACTTTTTAGCCTAAGGGCAACACTGACTCCTCCACTAAGTCCCAAGGACCAAGACCTAGCTAGCTCATCATACCAACATACTGTAGTTTTGAATTACGCGCAAATTTTCGTACTGGGACTAGCCGGCGAGTGAGATATCTATGGCGCAGGGTTCGAGGGTGGACTCCGCTGTGTTCGCAATTTCGGTTGGTACTTACGGGCAAGTGTCAAGGACATTTCATTGCGGCGGAGATAGCTACCGCGGGTCGGTTTGGTGGTGCTCGCGGACCGGTGTTGGCCCGTGGGCCGTAGTTTGGATACCCCTGCTCTAAGGTATTGAACATGTTAGAAATCAGGAATCACAAGTCAGGAGACTACCATTTAAAGGTTGAATTGTTTATAAAAATATTTATTTTTTGAAGGGGTATCGATCATGTGAAAACAAGGGAGCGAAACTCAACGCAAATCTAGTTTATCACGTAAACACGGCTTAGGATACAAAATGTTAAAAAGCAGTAAGTTAACTACAAATCTTGTTGATTTCTACTTTTTCCTGCGCGATAGAGAAAACCCAAGAGAAGTGTGGTTGAATCAAGTCAACGATATATTGAAAGAAGAAAACGTAAAACAGAGAAATCGTAGGAGTTGTATAAGAAGATATATGGATGTAGACTAGGTAAACGATGTTTCTTGTGATACGAAAATCTATGTGCTATTTTCCTACTCCGGAATTTAAACGGCGTGATAGTATATATTAAATTTTATTATTTATGGACATTTTTTGACTGAGGGAATAAACTTTTTTTAATAACAAAACAATTCGATACTTTTTAGCTCGTGAACGCTCCAAGATTTTTTATAAGGTAACTACTCAGTACAAGGACAGCAATAAGTTGTGACTTAAAATACGGGCTGAAATTAAAACCAGTACATAAATTATTCCTACGGGAAATCGAACCTGTGACGTATGGGCGTATATAAATGATCATGTTTTTGTTATTTATTTTTATGGGTACTGAGGAAGGGGGATAACCGCTAAGCTACAGAGCCTATATGAATCATAATTATCCGAATACCTGAAGAGAACCACGGGATATGAGGTAGAAACGTGTAGGGGGAACTAATATCAAGTGCAATAACAAAGTAATTTATTGATAAATATTCTAATAGGAAGTTCATAAAGTTGAAGTCTATCCTTGGATAAAATACTCGTACATACTCGTTATTGTCCAGTTTAAAAACAAGTAAGTTGACAACTTTTAAGATTTTTTAAATTTATATTTTTTTGGTAACTGAACATATTTTGATTCAAAATAAACGGACGATTTATACAGCGCCGTTTAGAGAGCAAATTCTCCACAAGGTCGCTCCAATTCGGGACTCAAACCACTATTAACAGAAATGAGTCACAATGTCTATTAACTGAAAGATGCATTTCAGTTTATTATTTATTTATTCTTATGGTGCCCTTTATATGTTAAAGGGCACCATAGGCGACTCGGACATTTTGAATAACGTGGTCGGGAGACAAGATTGTTTTCAGCCCTTTTTATCAAACCTTAGAAAAATACACTGTTATCGACCAAAACCAATCACAAAATATACTATAAATTCAATAGAGCACTAGCTTCAGGAATACCCATGCAACCCGTAACGATTTCTCTAACTTTATACGTTTCCTTCTTTCAAAATATGATTCACTTGATCCAATCATACATTTCTTAGTCTTCCTCTACCACGCTTTTTCTCATATTTGCACTATATATTTGTTTTTATAGTCTTTCTTCATACGTTATACCTGCCTCAAACATCTCAAAGTGCTCTTTTTCTTTTACGGAGCACTGATAAACCAACGAATTGGACTGACCAAGTCAGGAATGCAAAAGAGTCTTCTGTAATGGCAGCACTCGAAAAATCCAAAACAAATGTAGATACAGAGTCGTTATAGGCAGTGGAAAGCTGAACTGGAGAGATTACGACCCTCAGCCGCAT
This sequence comes from Odontocerum albicorne, assembly GCA_949825065.1. NCBI lineage: Eukaryota > Metazoa > Arthropoda > Insecta > Trichoptera > Odontoceridae > Odontocerum > Odontocerum albicorne. Next base: position 19,538,333 of record OX463852.1, on the reverse strand, counting down.
GGAACCAACTAAGAAGATAGAGTCGTTATGGGCAGTGGATAGCTGAACTGGAGAGATTACGACCCTCAGCCGCATGGAACCAACTAAGAAGATAGAGAGTCGTTATGGGCAGTGGATAGCTGAACTGGAGAGATTACGACCCTCAGCCGCATGGAACCAACTAAGAAGATAGAGAGTCGTTATGGGCGGTGGATAGCTGAACTGGAGAGATTACGACCCTCAGCCGCATGGAACCAACTAAGAAGATAGAGAGTCGTTATGGGCAGTGGATAGCTGAACTGGAGAGATTACGACCCTCAGCCACATGGAACCAACTAAGAAAATAGAGACTCGTTATGGGGAGTGGATAGCTGAACTGGAGAGAGTACGACCCTCAGCCGCATGGAACCAACTAAGAAGATAAATTTATCATGCTTATTGCATTATACTGACTATTTTAGGCAGTTCATTCCCACGAAAATGTTTAAGAGATCCTGGTCTACATAAAGAAAGTTATGGAATAAATTGACTTGATAAATGTATGTTTCCTTAGATATTCACTTATCGAAAAGGAAAAATCATTTGAAGAATGGATCAAACTAAAGGCTTTACTCAAACCTGCACACGTAAAGGTGTCATTAGGCGAGCTGGAAATAGCTTTTGCGTTAGATACCACATATTTTCAGCGATCGTCAAACACGATTATCAATTTTACTGAGTTAGATTGAAAGTTCTTTATATATCGCGAGAATTTCAAAGATTTCTGGATATAATTTAGCTTTCTACACGATACCCAAGATAGTTTTTGTATTTTCTATTTCTTGATTATATTTTCTAAGCTTAAATGTATATTCCGGATAACGTATGAATTTACTCTTTCAATGTTGTTTAAATCTTAACTTTATTTTGATTATAATATATTTGTTATTATTTGGTATCTTTAGTTATATAATGGTTAGTGTCACATTGCACCACTCTGAAATAAATAAAGGACCACAAACCAGGCTGTGATATAATAAATATAATGTCTTAAAAATTAACTACGCGCTTATCGAACATTCAAGTTACTCGTACTTAATTATAGAAAAAACATTTTATTGAACGTCTGCCAAATACAACTGTTTAATTAATAATATATAAAAAGATTCCATATCAATTATAATATTGATGTTGCAGATGCTATATTTGATTTTTTTTAAATCTCGAATAATGAAATACTTCTATACGATAGAATGGGTAATAGATCAGTTTCGATCTATTAAAGCATTTTCTTCTAACTATTTATTATGTGGAATTTCCTCACAACTTAGTTGAAAAACATTTAGTAAAATAAATGTTGACTCTACCTTTGCGCATCCCTCCAAGTAACGTTGCATTATTTAAGAACTACAAGAAAACGGAAGAAATCCCAAACGCGTCTCATACCAGGGCGAACAAAAGCTTTAAAATTCCTTTGTCTCCTTTACTTCTAAACTAAAGCTAATGGGTTCACATTACCATACAGATGATTCCTCCGGAAGTTTTATTGTAAGTCATAATTATATTACCAAACGAAAAATAATAATCAACATTGGGTTTTTTTAATCCTTAAAAAATATTATAAAAGCATATTCATTTATCGCTCACTATTAACAATTTTATGAAATGTTGTTATATACGTATCATTACACCGTGTCCCTTGAGACGTAGGATACAACATTATCTCCAAACTGTTCTATTCAAGTACATAATTTTCGTTTCCTTCATATTTATGCACAATCTTCTATTATCCACACTTTTCATTTTACTTCTTTAAAAATCTGGTTCAGTCACTTGCACCTTGCACTTCTGAATTATAGTATATAAACGCTTAGTCATTATTACATCATTCATTCTCTCCACATGTCCAAACTATCTCAAAGCTCTTTCTTCATCTTACTTAAAACATCCATTTTATCCATGCATTTATTGATGTCTTCATTCCGTATTCTTTCGAATATTGACACCCCACAAATTTTCCTTAGTGCACTCATCTCCATACCATTAATCTTACTCTTATCTTCTTGTACCAAGATCAAGTTTCCATTCTATACATCAAGGTGGGCACCAATACACTGAATTCATTGTCATTATTGCTACTGTTCACAATAGTATTTTGGTGTCAACTTTGTTTTATGAAAGCGAAACGTAGAAAAAGACTGAGAGGAGCCGAATAAATGCTGTATACATGCGTGCAGTTCATATTGCGTGGTTGTTATGTATAAAATTAAGTGATCCGTTTATCTCGTTCTCTGTTGCTACCTTTATTTTAATGTTCCTTTAAACTCTCCCATCACACGTTAACATGCCAACTAGATAACAGAACTTATCAACCTGCTCCAGTTTTTCTGAGTTAACCTATATATCAAACATTGTTTTTACCACACTTCTTTCCACAACCATGACCTAATTTTTTTTATTATAAACAATAATTTTTGTAATTGTTTTTCAGGAATCATCTTAACTTCATAAAAACGCAAGTGTTGTTATACTTTCCTGTCTGTATGTATAGATACACTCGAATCTCGAGCACCACCACATTCAGTGTAGTATAGATGTGTGTTTACCATTGTATATGTTATTCCTAAAGAAACGTTCAGAAGGCTTAAAAATGCGCTATGTTTTGAGGAGGGTGTGTAGCAATGGCGTGGGTTCATAGATGCTGTGGAAGCGCCGCATCCCCTAATGGTCGAATGTTGACAAAAAAAAACAATTTTCTATCATTTTTGTTTTTTTTAGCAAACAAACTTATATTAACAAACACCGAAAGAAAACGTGGAATATAGTGGAAACGTGAATGGAAGGCGTGTGAGAGGAAGACCAAGGAAAGTATGGTTGGATCACGTGAATTATATTCTGAAAGAAGGAAACGTAAAAAGTCAGAATAAATCAAATCTGACAGCTATAATAGCGCCCGAGCGAATCATGTATAACACTTTATTTGTATACAGTACATGTAGAAAGATGTTAATGAAGCCTTAAGTGTAAACCAGACTAAAAACTTATTTTTTTTAAACTGGGTTCCAGGGGGTTTCGTACCCGCAACCTCCGGGTCGGAAGACATGCATCTTACCAACTAGGTCACGGAGGTCGTTAATATCACGTACTCCAATCTACAAGCCGTTAAGCCCAATATTTCACTGTGGAATATGACGGAGGAAATTTTCTGTAGACAGTATCTAAATGTTCTTAAATTTCTTCCGGATTTTCCCCTTAGTTTGAAAAAAGTGGATAACCGCGCTATATTTAATTTTTATCGTTTCAGAATATAACGAAATAACACTCTTCTATCGGCTGTAGTTGGTATACTACTAAGAAGAGAAGGTATCAAATATTAACTGTAATATCACATGTCCATGCATGCGTGGGCGTCACCAGCTTGGTATCCTTCTAAACATGCTTTATATTTTATATTATTAGTTAAAACACTGCAGAGGTTTCAAGACATTTTTTATTAGTTTTAGTCAAACACTGTTTCTTCCACTTTATATGACAGCATAAACCTACCGGTTTGTTTATACTCTCTTGATGATGAGGGGGAAATCTTGAAACCGGTAGGATTGTACCGTTATATAAAGTGGAATTAACAGTGTTTAATTAAAACAAATTACAATGCTTTAACTTGTTTATGCCGGAAACTTTTGAACCTTAGTAGTATATTACAAATGAATTTTGGAAAAAATCTTAAATATCGTTAAAAACAGATGTCAAAAATAACAGCAAATAAAATATACTTCGTATTAAAAAAAATCAATTTATATTTAAGGAATCGTCCTATTTAACACAATAGGAATTGAAAAAAAAACTGTTTGTGACCATTTCACAGCGAGTTTAAGGACAAACATTTTATATAGCCGAGATTAACATCTACGAAGAATGCTTTTTTCCTCACTTTCTAGTTATCTCGGGTTAACTCGAAACATAATCTCTTTGTATTGAGTGCACGTGATCAAACATCGAATATTGTTTACAAAGAAGCTCTGTCATAATGTGTTTCATACATGAATATACATGAATATACATAGATTATACATAAATTGTTTAAGTCTTTTATACAGTTATACAACAAAGCTTATGAGAATATTTAAGAAAATTCAAGTTTTAATTTAAGCCTAAACAGGAATCAAAAAGGGAAGTTAACCTAAGTAGTGTTATTGGTAAGACATCTCCGGATTCCCATTGATACCCAGATTTATTTAAGCCTAAACAGGATTCAAAAAGGGAAGTTAACCTAAGTAGTGTTATTGGTAAGACATCTCCGGATTCCCATTGATATCCAGATTCATTTAAGCCTAAACAGGATTCAAAAAGGGAAGTTAACCTAAGTAGCGTTATTGGTAAGACATCTCCGGATTTCCATTGATACCCAGATTTATTTAAGCCTAAACAGGATTCAAAAAGGGAAGTTAACCTAAGTAGTGTTATTGGTAAGACATCTCCGGATTCCCATTGATACCCAGATTCATTTAAGCCTAAACAGGATTCAAAAAGGGAAGTTAACCTAAGTAGTGTTATTGGTAAGACATCTCCGGATTCCCATTGATACCCAGATTCATTTAAGCCTAAACAGGATTCAAAAAGGGAAGTTAACCTAAGTAGTGTTATTGGTAAGACATCTCCGAATTCCCATTGATACCCAGATTTATTAAAAAGGTCTCTTTCTTTTTTCTCTTAAGGGGTCTTTAATATTTGTTTGGTTGGTTGAAGAGATAATCACATGGTAATACGCTTTCAACGTACTATACACAACGAAAATGTAATACATATTATCACGCCGTGTCCCTTGCGGAGTACACAGAGAGAAAATTTCTCCAAACATTTCTATCCAAGCATACAACTTTTGTCTCCTCTACATTCATCAACCTCGGCATGCATACTCTTCTATTATTCATACGTCTCACTTTACCTTCGTTCAAAATCTGGTCAATTTGGTCCAAACACGTTTTCCACGGTCTACCTCTTCCACGCACACTTTGCACTTGTGACTCGTACTCGCTTAGTATAATACTTTCGTAATTTATTCTCTCCACATCTCCAAACCACTTTAAAGTTCCTTTCTTCATCTTGCTTAAAACATCCATATTATCTTTGCATTCATTTCTGATGACTTCGTTCCGCCTTATTTCAAATATTGACACTCCACAGATTTTATTTAGTGCACTTATCTTCACAGCATTAATCTTACTCTGCCAAATCCAAGTTTCACTTCCATACATCAAGGTGGGCACCAATACATTATTATGTATTGTCATTTTGCTACTGTTGATATTGAGCGGTTGTTGCATATAACATTAAGTGCTTCATTTTCCGTACATAAGATTTAGTACTTCGTCCGTCCAAGTATTTACATGTTAGGAATAATTAAAACAATAATAATTTGACAAATGGATTGGAAAAAGAGTATATCTCGTATTCATATAAAACGACCTTCTTGACCGATTAGTAAATAATAATAAAAGCAAAAAATGGAGAAAGGAACAAGATAATCATAATAATAATAGACAAGGGCAAGTTATTTAGCGCCGTTTAGGGAAAAAATCTCCTCAATGGCTTTCTCACTCGGGACTCGCACCCACTTTTATTGACAGATAAAAAATATTACAAAACAAATATAATATATAAAAGTTAAGTGTAAAGAAAAGAAAATAGTTAAATGCTTATCTTTCACTGGGGAGTTCAGGTTTGATTCCCGTTGGGACACGAAAAAAAAACACAGTCCAGTTTAATTTGTTGAAAAAGTTATTGAAATATTTCTATACATGGTAGTATTACTATACATGGTAGTATTACTAACAAAAACATAAAGATAGATTTGTACAGCGCTGTTTTGTAGTTTATCACCTCCAGAGTACTTCGTTTTTTAATTTGCAAAAGTCAGCTCACAAACGCCATTAAATTAATTTGAAATAAATAATCTTGAAACCAGGATGCCGATAATTTTACCTCTGATATTTGGGCAAATATCTAGATTATTAACATATGGCATCATAATGGCGTAGGATAATAAATTCAACGGGTGTGGTTTTCATAAAATCTACTACTAAGAGTTGCGTGCTTTTTAAAATTAAAATTGATCAGAAAAAAAATATAAATCTCGCGCCTTTTAAGATTTTTTTCACACGAATTTGAATTAATTCGACCTCATAAAGTAATAAATTGCAAGATGCTTTTCATGTTCCGAATTTTCAGGTAAATCGCCTAAGTCAGAGTTTCTCAAATAGGGTTCCGTATAGTAAAATTAATGCTTAAATTAATGCTTTTAAAATATTATTAAACATTAAGAGGTATTAATATAATAGGTGCATTTATTTATTTTTTTTAGTTATTGATTAACACTTTATCGTAACAAACAATCTGGCGGGATTATTGCCAGGGGAAAATCTCTTCCAGCCAACCAGACAAAAAATAAATAAAGCAAGTTACACGGTCGCAAAAAATATTCAAATGGTTATTGATATAAAAGTAAAAATGAAATATTATCAATCAAAGGAAAAGGAAGGAATTGTGGAGAGGAAAGAAAAATCAGGAATAAGACACGTTATATTACTGACTAGAAATTAAGATTTTTTTCAGTCGCTTTTAAAAGCACGCCAAGGATGGAGCGAGTCTAATATTAATTTGTAATGGATTCCGGAGTCTCACAACTTTGACAGTAAAGGACGACGTAAAAAAGAAGAGCGGTTAACTGGGACGGCCAATTAACAATATATGGTATGTTTGAGAGTAGCGCAAAGCCATGATCGGAAAGACGCTAAAAAAATCGACAAGATAAGAGGGAGCGGCGGGACAGTTAAGGATATTATATAGTAGATATAGTATGTGAATTTCATCTATTTCTCACGTTCAACCAATTCAGCGCCTTCTGGTATAAAGTGATATACGAGTATGTATATGATTGTACTTTCTGAAATTAAAAACAAATTTTGAATACGCTGTAATTGTTCCAGCTTTTCCTCCGTAATATCCAAATAACAGACGTCCGCATAGTTTAAAATCGGAATAAGCAGGATTGCACGAGTAAAATTTTGGTTTAAGTAGCCAGGAATCCTTGCAACACTAAAATAATGAAGGCTGGAGAAGATCCTTCGGCTTACCTCATTTATTTGATTTCGCCATGAATAATTCATTAGCACTCCTAGGTTTTAACATGATTTATTTAATTGTATGATAAAACCATCGAATAGTATTAGAAGGAGTAAGTCAGTGATGAATTTACTGACAAGTTGAAGACTGCCAATGAGGCGTTTATATCTGACGTACGAAGTAATATTGGAGTTGCTTTTACTGCACAACTTTTGTTCCAAACTTTCTGTGTAATTATAATCCAAAACCTACACATTAAATCGACTGTATATAAATTACTGTACCTACCTATCTAAATTCTATAAAAAGACTCGCAAACGGCTAAGATTGATTACGCTTCATGTTTGGATCCATATTTCTTATGATGAAAAACCTCCCTCACTCAAGTAGGAGATGACTTGAAAATGCCGACATGCGAATACAACTGTCAACAAGTAGACCGGATATAAGAAAAAATACCAAAAAAAATATTACTCCACTTACTAAAATATATGTTGACAGTTTTTGTATTTTTTATACTCAATACTTTTATTAACAAGGAATCTGATATAACTATTTTTAATTAAGAGTTAAACTTTATTTTTTTATTCCCTGACAGGGACGTACACAGGATGGCTGCATTTACTTTTGGGACATGAACGAGAGCAAAACGTGTGAATATTTAATCTTGAACCAAAAATGTTTTTCACTAGCGGCACATTTTTTTATGTTCTACGCTAAAAATATTTAAGGGGTTCCGTTGTTCCATGTTGTACAAAGTATAAAAACGTTCCATAATTAAATTTAACGGGGAAATAATGCTGGTATAGATTATCTACTCATATTAGAGGTCATGGTCTTGCAGTGTCAGGCGCGCAGGGTGAAAGTAACATCCGTTCGAGAGGAGAAGGCGGCAATAATTGGACGACGGCCAATATATGAGACCTTCGGGGATGGCTCCGACTGTGCTGCGTTATATAATCTATTTCAGGGAATACAGAAATTGTTCTTTTTGTTATATGTTGTTATGTTAGTATGATTGTTTAGTGTGTATGGATTGCATGGTTGGTACGCCTAAATGTGTGGACGTAACCTGTGTGATGTGAATTGGTGAATACGTCCAGTGTATTTGCAATAGCTCTACGAGTATTATGAATCAAGTTTATAGTTAAGCACTCCTGACTACAGTGCTAATTTACAGAATATTTTTTTATTTCTCCAGTAAGATTTAATGCAAAACTGCTATGAAGTTTGGCAAAAATATCAATAAATATACTATCATCAACCAAATAATATAAAATTGGTTGTACTTTTATATACGTAAGAATATGTGATGTCATAGTTATGGTCTAATATTAACGTTTTAACTATTGATGTCATAGTTACGGTTTAATATTATTAATATTGTCTTCAAATAAGTTAATAATTGTTGTGATCCCATTGAAAGAAGAACAAAACGCACTGAATATATACACAACTATCAAAGGCAACAGTGTGAGAGACAAACAGTAGAATAAACCAAGTAGAGTCACGGTGCACTTGCTCAGCTAATGCGAAATTTTCGACAAATGCAACAACAGCAAGATACTGAAGAGGCAGCTAACGAACGTTTGTGCTGAAAAGTACAGCAAATACGTAACATTCTATGAGAATACTTGAAATTTGACATTATAACGACTTTGACGAAATCAGAGTTAAACTTTATACAAAATGTCAATTCTGTCATTGTTTCAATTTCGCAGCTGTGAGATGTCCTAACTAATGTCATGAAGGAACTGTTCTTCTTGAAGATAAAAATGAACCACAACCTCAGTTCCCTTAACTTTTGATGGAATTGTTAAGCAATCTAGATTTTTCGACTATAAAAACATTTTTTTTTAATCTAAAAAATTTCAGCAATTTTCATTTTTCAACCTTTCAGTTTGGCAAATCGATTTACATTCCGTGATTTTTCACGGGTTATAGGGTAATAATTTTATAGCGATTTTTTTTATTTGATTGTGAATGACATTCAGGATGTTGGTCTCAAATTAGAGTTTATTAAGAAAAAGGAACAATTCTTATTGGTTTAAGAAACTATTGTTTTCAATATGAAAGAGAGGAAAATAGGAGGAAACTAATTTTTTCCAGTTTGATAAGGTTTTTCAGAGTGCTTTACCGTGTGGTTTGGCTTATAATGCCGACGTTCCAAAAAACCGTTTAAGTTTACATCTTGATACTGCAGGCCAACGGTATACGGCACGCATCCACTTATGGCGAAATTCACTACGAACAAACCCTGAAGATGAAAACTGCAATGTTTTTGAAACGTCAGCATCATAAGCCAAACCACGTGAAAAAACCTTCACTGAACTGATACGAAGAACCGCGAAACTTCAAAATATATTTTACCAATTTGCTTTTTTTTGCTGACTTTGAGATTTCTTGTTTCAAAAATTTCTTTTGGAATTATATATCGTGATCGATTTGGTTTTGTTGTGTTTTTTTTGCTATATCATATTTGTTATACTTCAGTCTCTTTTGTAAACTTATACTAAAACTTATAACTTATTAGCTTGTGTTGGCTAGAATAAAATTATTATTATTTATTTGAATTGATAATAATTTAATGAAATGTACATTGTACAATTATGAGATTCATGTATTTTTTTTTAAATTCCGATATAAACACTGCAGAATTGAATGTATCATAAAAGCGACAAAGCAAAACATATGTACATTAAATATTTTCTCTGGTCAAATTATGATGCGAACAACATGCAGACATTATAAAAAAATCCGTTTATAGTAAGAGATTAGATAGTTTGTTAGAAAATAAATCGTCACAAAAAGCTAAAAACTAACAAAAAGAAAAATGCTGTACCGTTATACCGGTATTACCTTGTTTTATTTTTAAATGACTACCCCTGGGACATGATCATGTAGCTAGATAGTGAGGAAACATTTTGCGAAAATGAGCTTTAAAAGATATTAGATTTTATAGTGTGATTGGACTGATGTGATAACTCACTCGTTTATACGGGGTGTTATGTTTCATATTTTATATCGTGAGGTTAATTTCAAAAGTTGGTAAGTAACAAATACAATACATATTATAGAGATATCGTAGTAGGAAGTTTTATTACTATAAACCTGGATAGTTTTTCTATGTTTATTTGTTAAATTAATAGTTTAATTCGTGTATTTTACTTGCTATTTCGAAAACAATGTTAATACTTAGAATAATATCAAAAGTGACCCGACGGTCAAGTTATCTAGGTTTTCCCTACCTCAGACGGAATGTACGCACAGATGGGGTCTAGCAGAGTCACCTTTCTGTGCGTACTGGGGGATCCTTACCATTGACATCATCGTAAACAGTTATCCACTGTATACGTTTCTTAGAGACATGCATGAACTAAAAAAATTAACACTGGATACAGTGATCTAGCTGGATAGGGCATATAACGTGTCAGACCACACGCAGCAGATTTATAATAAATTGACAGATTTGATATAAAAATTTGTGGTATTTCTCAAAATCGCTGCTTATAATAAAATTTTGTTTCCATGTAAGTAGGTACACAGCATTAGCAGAGTAACGTCGTTCGCATCTTATAAAGACTTATTATCGTTTGCCATATGTGCATGTTTTAAGATAAATAGTGTACTAAATACAAATAAATTTACAAGGAGATATATTAATTTGGTCGAATCAAAAGCTGGTCAAAAATCGCTCGCTCACATATTCCCACAGACACATACTCATACATCCAAAAGAAGAAAAAAAAGAAAAATGTTAAAAGATTGAATGAAATGGATATAACATAAAAGCACGACCTCAGTATAAACTGAGAACTAATGAGTAAATCATTTTATATAAAAGTGGCGCATAATAAATAAGCTTTCGGTGGTAGGAATACTGCCGGCCGAAAAAAAGACTTGAATAAAGAACCCTTTTAGAGCATCCGAGATGAGAACATTACGAACTATCGAGGGAAAATCTCTTGGATATACATGTAGGTTCAGAAACTGTCCCATCCGACAGATCTTCAACGCACATGACATTTGTCAGGTGAAGAAGGAGAAAGAGATATTGATGTGAACACGTTATAAGATGAACTGAATCTCATACATACCAACTCACGAAACCCCGCAGGGCATTGCATGTCAGGAAAGCCGGCTTAAGGATTAAGAAACAGCTGGGTCTCTGTCTCCCAGGAACGATTTTCACCATAAAAAATATCAAAATCTGCATCAATAATAATAATACAAAAGCTGTGGGCATGGACGTGAAGGGTTAAATACTTTTCTTATCTTAATACCCTTAAAAAAAATCTGAGCTGATAGAATGTATTTATATACCAACTTTTTACATAAACCAACTATTTCACATATTTAGTAATCGATTCATGAACCCTGAGTTTTATTCCAAAGAGATAAGAATAAAAATTCATTATCTTTCTTTGAGATCTTTCCAAAGTTATGAATCAATTCAGCAAAAAAATTGTTGGATAAAACCCTACGGGTTATATAAACTTTGAACTTATTCCTAATTACGAATTTAGCAACTGAATTGACTCGTATGCAAATGATATGATGATAGTGACGGAAAATGAAAATGACTTAACAATGTTGATTGAAAGAATGTATGCAGTGTTTAGAAAAATATTTGAGGATTAATGCTAATAAGTCGATTATCATGGTGTTGGGAAGGGCGATTCAATGAGTGATTGCAATGTATGGGTGAATATCATGGTGTTGGGAAGGGCGATTCAATGAGTGATTGCAATGTATGGGTGAATATCATGGTGTTGGGAAGGGCGATTCAATGAGTGATTGCTATATATGAGTGAATAACGAAAGATTAGAAGAACTTGAAGAATTATGTTATTAGAGGAGCATGGTTTCAAAAAATGGCAAGATAGAAAAATATATTGAAATACGTGCTGTTGCAGGTAACAAGATACTTAGTGCAACTTTTACTATAATATCTTGTATTACAATGTTTGATAGTGTAAAAAATGATTGGATAAAGGATGACTTGAGAACTTTCCTTGAGAAAGAAACCTTGAGATGGTTTAGCCACATACAAATAATGAGTTGCGGAAAACTTGCAAAATAAATATATCTTAAATGAATAAAGAATAAGAAAGGAGTAGTTCGAGGAAAGAGTTTAACGAAATAGTTTTGAAAAATTTTATTGTAGGAAAGGTAAAAAGTGTGAGAAACAGGAAAGAATGTATAATGAGTTGTATGGATGAGGACAAGGCGATAGATGTATGTATGTATGTTTGTATGCATGAGTAGAAAGACGAGGAGACCTGTTCTCTCTATCTACCAAAAAAAGGAGATTGCACGATGGTACGAGTGTGTACGTTGATGCATTTTTTAGGGATGAACATGGTCGACATGACCGTGCGGAGGTAATTTAAGTACAGCAATCAAAAATATATATTATTTTCATATACGAGTATTTTTGTAAGGTTAAAATTTCGGGTTTTAAGGTCTTATTCAAATGCAAAATTTGACTAAATACTCGTAGATGGTAGCTTTCGATATTTGTATGGTTTCTCAGCAATCTCTCGTGTCGTAAAACACTGGTTATTATCGAACAAAGCTTTAATTTGGTCATGAAACGGCCTTCCAGAGTGGACACCATCATCGAGTGTTATATCCACTATTATGGATAGTTTGAACCACATTTGACACACACATTTACTATCGCCATACACTGTACATATATTGTTTGGTTTATGTCGCATTTTTACTTTGCTGTAGATAAAAACGTATCAAGTACCGAAAAAAAAAACAATTTATTTCGTCCCATCTTTAAATTGACACAAAAAACCGCTCAAGCAATTAGGGTAAACTACTTTCATAATTTATAAACGGAATGAAGTTTTGTCCTAATAATATATTATATATCCAAGAAAGACGAAATTACATTCCGGACAGCACATTAAATGGAAATTGTACTGCCTGGTGCGAAAAACGGCATAAAATCGTTTCAATAGATTTAAATCATTTTAACCCCATAGTTTCTCATTAGATAACAGTAGTCCTGGGCCGAGTTGCTTGATGTGCCATGTGAATAGAACTACCTAGATACTATGAAGCTGACATCACTTGACACTGGCGTATACTCCTTCATATATAGGAGTTCACGGCCATTATTCAAAGAGAGAGAGATATATTTAAATCGTTGAAATACAAAATAACTAAATGTATTAACCGAGTCTGACGATGCGCGATGGGTAACATGTTTTAATGTTAAGCAGAGTCAATGTTGGTTCTCGCTGGCCTCTTGGGAAAAGATCCCACTATTTTATTTAAGGCCTCTTTGTATGCTTAATAACTGCCGACTGGGGCCGATGGAAGAGTTTTATACCCGGGGCGCTATATTAAAGATTAACTTGGACCTACGAGTATACGCACCCTGACTTGTATAACGCTTCCGTGTAGATATACGTGTATATTAAGGCAGAGTATGGTTAGTTATAATTATAGGACCTGTAAATAGCATAGATACTAATCTTAGTGCAATATTTCGACCAGTAAAGGTCATAGCTACCAAGTTTGGTTAATTTTAGATCCTAAAATTTAGGACATGTAAATATGGTGGCATTTTATAACCAAAAAATGATATAACTACTACACTTCCCAGAATTTTTCGAACAAAAAATGGTGTAGCACTACGCTTGGTAAATCTTTTGAGTCGTAAGTAGCATACTCGTAATTACCACCCTTAGGTATTCTTAGTATCAGTAAATTACATAGTTACCACAGTTGGCGGAATCTTTTGAATCATAAATACTACAGCAGTCACGTTTGGTAAATCTCAGTACTGGAAAATTACATAGCTACCACAATTGGGGAAATCTTTTGACCGAAAAACGCTACAGCTACCACGCTTGGTAAATATTTGTGCCACAATTGGTGTAATATTTTGATCGATAAAGACCATAGCTTCCATACTTAGACGTAATATTTTGGCACGTGAATACCAAAGCTATCACACTTGGTGGAAACGTTTGATCGATAAATGCCATAGCCATAGCTGCCAATCTTGATAAATTTTAGGACTGATAAATATTATAGCTACACAAAACCTAGAGCCTATTATTATCAAATTTTTAAATTCGATTCAGCCTTTTGATTTGATTATAAAATATTCAACGTGTTAAGAGAGTGTGTAGCAACATATTCGACAAAAACATGGTGTTTCTTCTAACTTGACAAATTCACACTCAAATCTGTCAAATCCTTTTCGAAATTGTATCACTTTAAGTCAGAAAACGTCTCTATTCCCCAAATATAATATTGCCAAGCTCTAAATCACATCACATCGTGTCACGCTCTACTCAGTCGGGTCACGTAGCCGTTTCATCAAGCTCTGAATCTTCATGCACATCATTGAAAGACAACCCTAGGATTCACTCAGAATATTGCATCGAATTGTTAATCTTTCACACACGGGTTAACTTAGGGAAAATGGATGGTCCTCGTGGCCTACTTGGTAAATTACTGGTCAGTAAAAAAAAATTGGCTTCGAAAAAAAATAAAAACAAAATTGTATAATATTACACGTTCGTTATGTACAACACAATAAGTACAACATGACGGGCTTATTGCCATGTAACAATATTTTCCAATCAACCTGAAAGATGTTTAAAATGACGTTAGTGGAAACAAAAAACGGGAATGAAACGTTACGTCACTGACTTGAAATTATGAGTTCTTTTACTAGCTTTTTATAACATTTCAACGATGAAAATAATCTAACGTTAGTAAAAAAAGAAAAGCGATGAACTAGAAAGCCAATAAAAAATGTCAGCTTCAACATTATGTAAGTTCACGATCGGAAAGACGCTGAATATATTATATTATATTTGGCGAAATAAGTGGGAATTGTATTACGATGTCGTTGAATACTGCACAACCAGTAAGATGTTAAAGAGGTTGAATAGAAATTATTTTTAAAAACAATGAGTTCCGACGGGAATAGAACTTGCAAACTCTGAGTCAAAATACAGGTGTCTTACCTATTAAGCCACAGTTGATTCCGCAATAAAACAATCTCCGTTTCTTTTCAACACCGTAATGAAAGATATTATAGTGCTTTAACTACAAATCAGGAGTTTTATTATTAATTTATCTATTTAAAAATTTCATGTAGATACCTTATTTTGTTCCATTATTATTGTTGTTATCCAAGATGTAAGTATTTAACGTGCTCGTAGTGTATGTAAACAATACTTGAGATAGAATAACTAAAATTAAAATAAAAGATAAACCTTAAGGGATTAGGACGAGGTTATTTGGGAGTTAAGAAAGAAGAATATTTTGAGATAAATAATACTTATTCCAAGTATTCTTAAATATCGATGAGGATGTACTCGTAGCTTATTTGATTGATCCAAAAAGATCGTTCCAAAGTCGAGCCGAATGAATCGCAATAAATGATGTGTTGGTACACAAAGGATTCAGTCATCACCAGATCGGAGAGATAACACAGTCTTTGCCCAGATAGAAAATAAAACTATTCACGCGGACTGAAAACAGCTTGAGTTGTTCAATATTCCAAAGAGAGACATCTAAAATTATATGAGATGTTTATACATCCATACATCCAATAAAATCTTGGTTATGGAAAATTCTAGAGGCGCTCGAAAGCAGCAGTCGAAGAGTGCATTTGCATTTAATGATTTATTCCCAAGAATGGCGTTCACTTCCGGGACATATGAATTTCTAGGAACCTATAACGACCGGAATCAGTTATAAAACGTTTATCTTCGGAAATGGCGGAAGGCGGACCACCATTTTACAGGACTGGCATATTTGATGTTTTAGCCCAAGTTAGCTCAAACCGAGGTTTTTCACAGAAAATTGAACATAAATTTTCATTTACATAAAATATAATCATTATTTCTTGTTTTTTTTTGCTGTTCACCCGTCAAGAGTGTTCTTCGGTATTATATAGCCAAAAATAAACATGACATAAAGATTATTTGAAATTTTAAAACTAAAAAATAATCAATCATAATAATAATAATTGAGATACAACTTGCTCTTTATTATTACGTTTTAGGACATTAATTTAATAATATATATATTAAACCATAACTATGACAATACCTAATGTTGCACACGGACGTAAATACAACCAATGTTATATTGTTTGATTGATGATGCAAGATAAAACTTAAAAGAAAATAAATTCAAGGATTTATTGTTTCTTTTTTCTTTGTTTCTCTATTATTAATATTTTTTTCAGTTCTAGAAGAACTTTGTAAAATTACATCTATGTGATTCCGACCTTCATATTATATTATATTTTATTTTTCAGTGATCAATATTTTATGTATATATTTTGTTTATATACCACTATGCCCTATCGGGTTAGACTGAGAGGAGAAACCGCCAGACTTTCCTATCACGACACACGTTTCGTCTCTTCTACATATATTTACTTTATCATACAACTTCTACGATTCCTCTAATTTTTTAATATATTTCTTTCAAAATATCCTTCACTTGATCCAATAATTATTTCCTTAGTGTTCTTCTACCACGTCTTCCACTCACACTTGCACGGTAAATTTGCTTTGAAGTATTTCATTTGTTCTACGTGCCCAAACCATCGTAGAAAGCTTTTCTTCATTATTCTTAATGTTTAAACTTAAGTACTTACGTTTTGCATAAATATGCAAGCTTTCTTTTTAGCTCACTGTTTTTTGCTTTCTTACCAAATATTTATTTTCTAAACATATGCAGATGAGGGGAAGTTCCCAATGTAATGGCCGCAATCACAATCTTTGTATTCAACTTATATTGTATGTTTGTGATATTTTTAATCTCTCAATAATACTGCGTTTGAATCTTGAGTTAGATGACCGTTGTTGAGATTTCACTCTCTAAACGACACAATATATACTTTTTCTTCGTCTTCAGCCGTTCTGGATCCATCCCTGGATATAGGCCTCCCCTTCGGTTTCCACAACTCTCTATCTCGGGCACACTGCATCCACTTCACCCCTGCGGCCCGTCTTATATCGTCCGACCATCTAGCCTGTGGTCTCCCCACACTTCTCTTGCCCGTTCTAGGCTGCCACTCCAGGACCTTTTTCGTCCATCGAGAGTCAAATCATCTGGTAATATGTCAGTTTAAGGCAGCTGCTCTCTCAATTACGTCCGTGACTTTGGTTTTGGTTTTGTCTTTGTTTTTCTCTCTCTTATCCATTTGTTGGTATTTCTATCTCGCAGTGAAACTCTCAGCATCCTCCTCTCCATGGCTCTCTGTGTCACTAGTAGTTTTTGCGTTTTTCGCTTTGTTAGGACAGAGGTTTCGATTCCATATGTGAGGATCGGTAAGATGCATGAATCAAAGACTCAATATATACTGCGCTTTTATTATTATTTAAATAAAATACATTTATTATAATAGCTTGTATATCGGGTTGTTCCAACAAGTGATTTATTTTAATTTTCAAAACTAAAATCCAATTTGCATGGAAAAAAATTAAAAGTTACGAAGAAGTGATCTAAGTAGAACCTTTTTTAGAACAAAACTTCAGAATATTTTTTAAGTGATATTGAAAATTTGATTCATCGTTACAAAAGAATTAATAAACTACAGGGTATAATATCACCGTTTTATATCCTTGAGCCGGAAACTTTTGGACCCTCCTACATGGTTGTCTGTATGTCTGTCTGTTTCCTGAATTACATTTTTTTTAAGATATTGATACGCCATATTTTGATTTTCAATTGATATAGTGTTTATTTAATTAATATAACAATAAATGAACACTTTTAATTTGTGATTTTTTTTAAAGAATAGATATGACCGAAGTCATAGGTATCCTTAATACCCTCGAACACAAGGCGGAAAAAGTACCTGTGTCGTTCGAGGGGAGTAGCACATTGTGGAGTTCGAACCGACGACCTTCTAAATATGATTTATAATAATAAATTAAGCATGTTAAATAATTAGTTGTGAGAATTGTTATCTTATTATAAGTAGTACGTAGGTGTTAACTATTTATAAGAAATTATATTGTATATTAAAATTATTAAGAAATTAAATGACATGTAGGAAATTAAAATGAAGTTAGTTCATAGTTATAATATATAAATTAGATTAGTTCTTAAGATATAAATTTGTATATAAAGGTAGGTATAGCGTTTGGCAAATCTTTGTACAATATATTACTTTATTAAAAAAAATTAAGCACTCAATGCTTGGTTTATTTTAAATATTGTTGATGGGTACATTGTACCGTTGGTTAATGAATAAATAAATATTGTTGATAGGTACATTGTACCGTTGGGTAATGAATAAATAAATAAATCACTTGTGTTGCCTCTGATTTATAGCAGTAAGCCATTTAATTTGACTTGACAGTGGACAAAATAGATTATTATCTAACAAAATAAACGAGTGACATCACGGAGTCATTTCAAAGTTTGTACTATTTTTAAATCTAAATCTACGATAAACATCATATGATATGGGAAATATCGGAAAATGCGACTTAAGGGGGAAATAGAATCACGATAAAAGCTCTGACTTTGAGGTTTTATTAACCTTTGACCTTACATAAAATACTAAAATAAACTAAATAAAGTATCAGGCGTAATGAGATTTTATAAAAAATATAATATTACGTCAAATGTCAGGTGGCCTGATCAAACTTTACGAGACGAGTGATATGATTTTTATTTTTTAGAAAACAACTCATAACGTTCGATAAACAAATTCTGAAGAAATATAAAATATAATATTAAAAGAAACATATTATGCAGATGCTGGGAAGTACCCAATCTACATAATGGCCGCAGCTACCACCTTCCTTTTACGAAACACGTGCTTCGGTTTTCATTTTTTATAAAGTTGATTAAGACAGCCGATATAGAAATTCAAGAGGAAGATAAAATACATTATTAGAAAAAAACATATGCAGCTGCTGGGAATTACCCAATACTCATACAATGGCAGCAGCTACCACCTTCCTTTTACGAAACAAGTGGTTTGGTTTAAATATTTTTAGAAAGTAATCAGTTGAAGGATCTCATTTGTTCATTCTAAGGAAAAAAATTATAGCGCCGTTTAGAGAGCAAACTCTCCTCAAGAGCGCTCTAGCTCGGGACTCGAACCCAATATTACTCAACAAATCATGTCTGGCAGCTATAACAGCGCCTGAGCGAATCGTGTATCATATGTATAACAATTTCTTCGCATACAGTACATGTCGAAAGATATTTATGATGCCTTAAGCAAAAACTTTTTTTTTTAACTGGGTTCCAGCGGAAATCGGACCTGCAAACTAAGGGCTGCAATACAGGCATTTTACCATCAAGGTCACGAAGGTCTTCATATTTTTCTTAAACGTCAAAAATACTTGAACTTTCTTATTTTGGTGATGGATAATACGCCTTTATCTTTATTCGTCTATTTTAGGATGTTACCATGCAGATGTCAGCAGATGAGACTCAGCATTCTTCGATAGTACCGTATTTCAAAATATTCTAGAGTATTTGTGGTGGCTTTAGTAACTGTTCATATTTAAACATCGTAAAGAAGTACATATAAGTTGTAGCAACACAAAATTCACATACGTAATTCGAGATTGAAAAATTCGTTGCAGAGAAGATCCTGCACTTTAAAGAAGCTGTTTTGTGCCACCTCCCCTCTCACTTTCATCTCTAGAGACTGGTCCCATTGATCATTCAGTCAGCATCCCAGATATTTATAATGTTGAATCCGATCCATAATACTCATTTTATTTTTAAAGCGCCCTAGGGGAGAGTGTACTCTAAGCGACGCTCTATAAATTGTCCCTTTATTATTATTATTATTACTTTTATGATATAGAGAAATACATTTTATTTTATGAATTCGAATCCGTGTCATTAAAAACATTGGAAATATTTTTAATGGGGTTTTCAAGTACTTCTTGACATTTTTAGTATGAAAATGTCAAATAAATAATTTCCAAGAAAAGCAATCGTAACCTGCATTTGATCAATTCAGTATGAGAACTTTGAATTTGTTTTGAAAACTTTGTTACGAAAAATTCTAAGTACGTTCACGTTGTACTGTGAAGTTATTGAATAATCTGAAAGTTTACCTTGGTTACATGTATTGTTTAAAGCAAATATGACGTTAAGCTAAAAAATCTATAGACGCATATTAAAAAAATGTTTATTAAAGTCTTTATTTTTTACTAATGGTTTTATATTCCCAGTTCCTATGGAACAAGTTGTCTGGTTCGTAAGACGACCTCCTTTTCCTTTTCCTTTTCCTAGTTAGCGAGTTGAGTTTGATCCTCGTTGGAACCCAGATTTTTTTAACCCTTTCACTCCCAACGACATAATACGTCCTACAGACATTTCAAGAAATACTGGATATTTGAATTTACATGAAATACTAGAACATTTCAATCCCATGGTTATTTATAACTTATACTAAAAAATCAACCATTTGACAGTAAGCGGACATGTTGAATCTTACGTCCGTTGCGAGTTTTGGATGACATTAGTAATAAAACTTGTAGTAAAACTAGCAATAGACATGGTTTTGATAGGACGAGAATCCGCAAACATCAAACGAAAGTTCCTAGCATTGGAGGTCCCCGTTCGAAGAGAAGTAAAAAAATGCTAAATATTGGAGATAATAGAATCAATAAATCAAAAGGTCGAAGAAGATGTATTAGATATGCACGGTCAAAAAAGTAGATGAAAGCAAAAATAATTTATTCCGCTTGTTTAGAGTCTGTCTGACAACCATGTTTTACTCCATATCACAATTAATTGAAAGTTTTTGGGAAAAGTGATCCCACCCAACAATACAAACGGAATTATATTTAAAAAAAAAAAGAAACTCAGATTTTTTAAGAATTTTTCATCCGTACATTTGTATTTATTAGTATCTTCATTGAAATTAAAGAAAATTAAATCTGGAACTGAAAGGGTTAAAAATTAATTGCAGTCCGGTTTTCACTTAGGCCCCTTTGAACAAATTTCTGGTTGGCTGGAAGAGATTGTCACATGGCAATACGCCCGCTAGGTTTTACTGTATACAACGAAAGTGTAATACAATCCAAAAAAAAAAAAAATTTGATTTCCGAGGGAATGAGCTTAGTTTGATTATCACTTATATGACAATTATCTTTTCCATTTAATATACGAGTATAACTAATCCGGTTGTGAATAGAAAATATTATTGATCGAACTAAAGTATTTGTTATTGAGGGAATTAGGTATGTTTAACTTTCACTGACTTTTTGACAGTTATATATTCCATTCAATATTTAACTACTTCGGTTATGAATAGAAAATATTTTCAATCGATCATTGATCCGAAAATATTTTGAATTCAAATTCGGTGTGGACACCGTATTTGATTTTCTCTGCCATATTTGATTATATAATTGGTTATCCCTGAGTATACGCCATATTTGATTTTCCCTGAGTTATATTTTCCATTCAACGATTAATGAATTCGATTATGAATGGGAAATAATTTTAATAAAACGAAAGCTGGCTGGCGACTGACATAAAATCCTTCATGATAATGCATAAAATGTTGAACTAATAAAATAAAAAATTCCTCGCCTTTTGATATTTTAAAGACAAATGAACAATTAAATTCCTCAAAATGTGTCCGATTCCTTTGAAAGAGTCTTCAAATGAGTTATTCAAAATGCGATATTATCAATAAAATTCTGTTCAATGGCTACGAGCCAAACATTTTAGACTTTTGTTAAAGTTATTTAGGATTACGAAGGATTTTTTTTACAGTCCCTTTTTACAGTTTACAGAAATTCGGTAACAGATTTACACTAACGACAAAAATTTCGGAATGTTATATTGGTTGACCTAGCAGAATTTTTAATATTTGAAACTGGTTTAACATTACAAAATACTTATTGAATTTTGCAGTCTTGATTCACTGCAAAAAAAAAATCGAGAGAGATTTCTAATAGCTTGTACCATATTTATATATATATATATATATATATATATATATATATATATATATATATATATATATATATATATATATATATATATATATATATATATATATATATATATATATATATATATATATATATATATATATATATATATATATATATATATATATATATATATATATATATATATATATATATATATATATATATATATATATATATATATATATATATATATACTTTATACTCGTATATGTACGAGTATATGCAAGTATCAACTTGAGCGTCTTCAGAAATATCGAAGTTACACGTCATCTTCAAACAGAGCGTCTTCAGAAATATCGAAGCTTCGTAAACACTTCATTTCTCTCACTATTCTGAGAAATATGAGACCCTCAAGTTGCAAGAGGGTGTGAGAAGTTTAAAGGGTACATGGAGTATTGTCGACTAGAAGTCGTTCGAATGAGACTAATTTAATTTCCTTAAATGATTCAATTAATTTTGGAAGTTTTGTTTTTACTTGAAGATCTGAAATGAAGACTCTTGAATAAAGGTTGTGGTGAAAAAATATTGTATCATCATGATAAGCGTAACCTATACCATTCCGTTTATTGAATTATATTAATATTGTAGAACTCCATAGTTGACTAAATGCTGAACTGTTCAAACTAGATTGGGAAAAGAATCTTTGTAATAAACTTATTAAATAGAATAACCGCTTTGATAAATAGAACAAAGATCGCCGCGCCACCTAGTCTTCATTTATCGAAGATCATTTTAATAATTTCGTTGATAGTCATATTAAACTCAATTTAAGTTTTTTTTAAATTACTTCTAATTTAAAAAACAGGAATAAAAATTAAAAATGTAGTTTTTTTAATCATTAAAAACCTTTAAAGCTAGTTGTTTTTTTATAATTTAAGTAAAGATTATTTCACTTTTAGAAAGGAAAAATCCATGTGATTTAATAGATTTCCTTTAGTGGTAATTTAAACCCGATTACAGTGTTTTGAAAAAGAATAATCTAGTTTCATCCAAAACCGAGATGATCTAGTTTAGACTTTGCAGAACGGTATGATCCCTTATGACCGAAAATGTCCCATTTTCACAAATTATTATATTTTCGGGGTAAACTCTTTGTCCCGAGAATATAACGAAGGAGAACGGCACGGTGGAGAGACCAATGAAGTCAATCAGGGTTGTAGCAGTGGTTTGATTGATGACTCCCATGTCGTAGTTGGTAAGACGATTATCTTCCTTGCGGAGACTATACTGTTTGATTCCCGATAGTATCTAATCAATAAAGAGGTATTTTAATTTAAGAGTTCAACTGTTAATAATACTCGCATGCGCTACACACGTGTGCGACTAGTTGCCTCTTCGTGTGCGATAGTATTTCCAACACGCACGATATTAAACTGTGTGATACTTGGCTACTCAAATTATTATATTCCCTAGCTCCAGATTGTTGTATTGTATTTTATAACAATTTCGTTGTATACAATACAACCTGGCAGGTGTTTTTATAACACTGTTTTGAAATTCACACGTAGGTAAAAACATTCCCCATAATAAACATCTTATAACACTTTCGTTGGATACCATGCAACCATGTACCAATCTCAGCCAACCAACCAGAAATAAGTTCAAGAGATCTTAATTAAAACCAGACTGGAATTCTATTTCAAAAATCTAGACTGGAAGACATACGTCTAACCATCTAGACTATGGAGATCATCATTAATGGGGACGAAAAGATATTTGTCTCCAGCCACGCTCTTTAATATGGCCGTATTACCAATTCGGATATGTTGAGAGGTACTATACGAACAAATTAATCAAATTGTTTACAAATTCCGTTAAAATTTATAAAGCTTTTTTCAGGCCGATCGAATTATAAGTTCGAATTCAGAGTCGATACAATTATGTAGAAGAAAGGTATTCTTCGATCATCTGAGATGAGAATATTACGAACCATCGCAAGAAAATATCTTACAGATAGAATCAGATTTGTCATATCCGACACAGAGGATATATATAGATGAAGCAAGAATAGAAGGCTATTCTGGTGTAACCATGTGGATAGTATGGGCTGTAACAGAATCCCATATATAACGGCACACCTAAAAAAGGCCGCCTAAAAAGTTGAAGACAGCTGGCGCTCTACTTCCCAGTAATGAATTTTGCAACAAAAACATATCCAAGATCTACACCAAAAAGGAGAATAATTATGTTCCCGTTTCATTCAAAGTAATTTGCATTTTCTAATTCAACATTTCTCTTGTTTCTTCCCCTTTGTCAGCGCTCATATCCATCATCACTTCCCAAGGAATGGCGAACAAATCACACTACAGAAAACAATACATTATAAATGGTTCCCCCAGCTCGTGCTCATAAGTTGTTTTCTTTATGGCAAAGTTTATGCGGGTTGCCCTAAGAATTCTATATTGGTCTCACTTTTTGCTTCACAAGTATAACCCTGGAGTGTTTATTATGGGGAATATTTTTACCTACATGAGAATTTCAGTAAAAGTAGATATATAATTTTAACATTAAAAAGTAAAAATGATATATCTACTTTTCAATGAAATCTGAAAAAACTTCTAGTTTTTTTTTTGTGAAGTTTAGATGAGGAGAAAAATAGATACTGTGAAGAGTGATATGTTGAGATTGGAACTGATCAGCTGAAAAAAACACATTTCTCGAAGAGTGAAGAGTACTATATCGAGGCTGGGACTGATCTGAAGAAAAATACACGTCTTACGAGGAGTGGAAAGTGCTATGCCGAGGCTGAGACTAATTTGGAGAAAAGAAGACAACTATCAAGAAAGATTGAGTGATTGGTGAGTGCTATGTCTAGATCTCTCGAGGAGGGAAATATCCTTGTTCAAACCCTGATTTTCTCAATATTTATGTATTCCTCAAAAACTTGAAAATAAAAACAATTTCTGAAATAACTACAGAATTGATTGTGAATTTGTAGTTAGAATAAAGCGCGATATCTTATGACGCAATTGATCCACAAACTCTCTTAATACGATAAATATTTTTTTAAAACAAATCAAACTCTTAATCAAGATAAAAAGTTTAAAAATGAGTTGAAGAATAGGTATGTCGAGAGTGCTATGTCAAGGCTGGGACTAATCTAAAGAATAGGTATGAAGAATAGGTATGTCGAGAGTGCTATGTCAAGGCTGGGACTAATCTAAAAAAACAGACACATGTCTTAAGGAGTGAAAACATTCTTGTTAAATCCCTGATTTTCTCAATACTCGTGCCTCAGAAATTTGGACAATAAAGACCAAAAATAAATTACGAATATAATTTTGCGATATGTGGTGCTAGAGACAATTGCTGGGTATTTTTTTTGGCGTTGATATCTGAGCAGACACTAGGGGCTCCGATAACACGAGGGCGGCGTTGGCACCTTTGATGTAGTTTAGGTTCCGAATTCCAAGTTTTACTACTTGAGCGAATATTGAAATTCACATAAACGAATTCCACGCTCAAATGAAAAAAAAAACTTTATAAATAGTGTTTATTATATAATCGTCGTCGTTGCTGGGCATCGTAGTTGAGGATCCCCTCGCCATTCCATCGTCAATTCAGTTGAAAAGCAAAGCAGTGCTGTGGAGTTTGTTGTTTTCTTTTTAAATACGAATATGCCGTTGTACACCAGCAAACTGATAACACACCAAAGTGAGACGACTGGAGCACATCGGTAAGTATTTTTTTTCTCTTTTTGAAAGAATAGATATGACCGAAATCATAGGTATTCTTATAACCACGAATAATAGGCGGAAAATGTCTGTATTAGTCAAAGGGAGTAGCAGTAGCACACCGCGGGTTTCGAACCGTCGACAGTACGTGACCGCGTGGCAGCGTGACCACGTGGCCATGCCCCTCAAATGTATAAATAGTATTGAACTATCCATAAACTAAAAGTTTATTTTTATATATTTCGAAGCAATATTTTTTCATATTTTCACTTTAATTTATTTATAATCCCTGGCTTTAGTCTACCACTCGGAAGTTTCAAGTTTAATTCTCGATGGTACTGAAAAAAGGTGTTGTTTTTTTTCACAATATAATATTAACTAAAAGATTACTTACATATACAAAATATCTTCATAAGAACACTTTAATAATAATAAGAGAACAATTTATTATATATAGTTCCGTTTAGAAAACAAACTCTCCCAAGTCGTGAATTTTATAAATTCAGCTAATAGCCACCAATAAATCAATTCAGTAGGAATGAGGTCTGAAAGTAACATAAAAATCAAATTATTAATAGTAAATAAAAAGTCTGCCATCAATTAGATCATTGACACCCTGGGGCTTACGAGAGAAGGTCCAATTTACTTTTCCGTTATAAGCACAGACTTCCGATAATTAAAAACAACTAATCTGTTGCCTGACTAGTCCACCAACAGTATTAGCTGAAAGGACCAAGGTCTGAGTGAATGTGATAAAATACAAATGGTCTGAACGAGTGGATATGTACGCGCTAAATAATAAATACTAAAATAGTTAGTTGTGAGAATTGTTATCTAGTTATAAGTTAGTATGTAGGTGTTAACTATTATATTTCTTAGAAATTAAATATAAGATCATTGACACTCGTAATACTGCCCATGGTATTGCGACATATATCTAGATTATTAAGATCTAGCAATGATACAAAATATACAGAAATCATTACGTCTTTCTGGTTGGTTGGAAGAATTTTTCAGAAGACAATAGGTTTAATTGTATGCAATGAAAGTTTAGAACAATATTACAAAAAAAATACTATAGTTACATCGTTTTCATAATCTAAAAATCGCGTTCATATTTTTTCCTGAATGGGAAAGTTTTTCAGCTTCATAATTTTTTGTTTTGAGGTTAAAATAACCGTTTCAGGCTTTTTTCAGGAGAAAATAAACATGAATTAGGTCGAGCACCAAAAATAGCGATATGGTTGTTTTATTAATAAGATAAAATGTCAAGGTAAGATAAACATGGAAAATACACGATTACCGTACTTTATTAAGTGCGTGCTTTGTTAAAATTTTACAGTAATTATGGAAATATTATCATGCAAAGCGCAAACTATGTACTCGTACTCTTAGTTTTGGATGAAAATGTGTTAAAACTATTTTCGAAATCACCCTGACCGAGTATCACCACGAAATGAATCTCTCATATTACATAACTTTTCCGTTCATGTCAAATAAAATCGTTTGTACAGTTATTACACACATACGTACATACCATAACACAGTTCCCCTATTGGAATAGGTAGAGAGGGCATAGAACCATATTTTCTTATCGCTACACACATTCACACTTTTACATAGCTTCTAAGATTTCTGTGATTTTTTACATTTCCCTCTTTCAAGATATCATTTACTTGATCCAACTATACTTTCTTTGGTCTTCTTCTAACACGCCTTTCATTCACAACTACACTGTATGTGCAAATCGCATTAGATGTATTGTACATGGCCGCGCGGTAACACACGGCACTTTCGTGCAGAAGGTCGTCGGTTCGAACCCCGCGCTGTACTACTCCCCTCTAACGACATAGGTATTTTTTCCGCCTATAATTCGTGGGTATACAAATACCTATGACTTCGGGCATATCTTTTTTTTCAAAAAGAGGGGGGAAACATGTCGGTGTGCTCCGATCGTTTCACTTTGGTGTGCCATCGGATCTATACAGCGGTGTAGCCAGTGGGTTTGCTGATGAGAATTGGCTCAATTGCTTAAAAAAAACTCCACGGCCCAGTTTTGATTTTCAGTTGAATTGACGTTGGAATGGCGCGGGGTTCCTCGACTACGAGGCCCAGCAACGATACTATATGTATGTTTTGTTAGTCATTATTCATTTGTTTGTTCCAACATCTTGGAATGATCGTTTTCATCCTACTTTTACATATCCTTCCTACAAAATATCATTCACTTGGTCCAACCACACCTTTTTTAGTTTCCTTCTACCCCACATATTTAACTTGCATTTGCGCTCAGTGTTTCTTCATTTATTCATTGCAACATATTAGAGGGCGTATCCTCATGATACTGTAGACATCAATCTTAAGTTCTACAACATTTCAGATTTTTTTTAAATGTGTGCAAAGATTTCTTTGTGATTCTTCATAACTTGGTAATTTTTCTGCGGTTTTCTTACCAAATATGTTTTACTTAACTGCTAATATGCAAATGTTGGGAAGTACCGAAACTGTTCACTATGACTATGTTAAGTCAGACTACTTTAAAGGGTGTTCTAATGTTCTAATGTACACTCAACTTATTTTGTTAATATTGTAATATTTTTAATCGGTCAACATGAATGGGTTTGAATCTTGAGTTAAATCGCCCTTGATGAGATTCTGCTCTCTAAACGGTCATTTTATTATTATTTAAATTAACTGCATTCTCGAAAAAAGAAAATACACTTTATTTGCAATTTGTTTTATCAAACACTGTTTATTCCACTTTATGTAAAGGTATAACGCTACCAATTTCAAGGCTTTCACCTCATCATCAGGGGATCACAAACCAGATTGTCTTGTTTGTGCTCTCCTGATGATGAGGTGAAAGCCTTGAAATTGGTAGAGTTATACCGTTACATAAATTGAAATAAATAGTGTTTGATAAAACAAATTACAATGTCTTTAAATGTCCACAATGTTAACTATAAATAATATAACACTTTATTTGATGTTTTTATGGCGATTATTTAAATTCACAGGCAATCTCCGAATTCGCTTATACTAAAATTATATAGTTTACGCTTTTCACGACGCTGTGATAGTTGATAGGTTTTAAATCTAATAGGTTCGTAGGATTTTCTGGTTATTAATATTATCTTTGATCGTAAAACCAGTAGTCGTAATATTGAATATTTTACTCTTAATTGAAAAATGATAGAATATTTCTTCAATTAATTTAAAATGAACGATTATTACTGAATACGGTTTCCAAAAAATAGTAATAAAAAATAGGAAATATAAACTTATCTTTATTATACCAATTTCTCAAATAAACGGATTGTTCCGAATTTAACGATAATAGTGGAGTATTATGACAGGGCTTTTGCCGTTGCTGATCCTATGACGCAGAACGATCCACCTCTACCACAAGTGTTAGAGATATGGATGTCATGGTCAGCTTTATATTAGAGGTCTTATTAAAATTTATGATTATAAGTAAACACTATACTCCACCTAAAGCCGAATGAGTTATTATTACATATCGAAAAGTCTACAAATATTTCAGTTTTCTGCGGTTTTAATACCAAATATTGTATATTATTTCTAAACATACAAAACATATGTATATTAGATGCGGGTAAGTGCTTAATATATTGGCCACATCCACCACCTTCCTATCTTTACACTCAACTTATTTTTGAATGATACATTTAATCTGTGAATAGTAGCAGGTTCGAATCACGAGTTAGATCGCCTTTGAGAACGGCCGTCCAAACGGCGCCATAGTAAATGTCCCTTTATTATTACTTTTAATCACACTTTTCAGGTTTTGATAAAAACCAAATATTTTTACTGCTAAATATTTTTTTTGCATTTCAATAGCAAATTTTGAGAGGGAAAATTGATTTATTTCTCAATTAAAATTATCGTCTTAGTCTTTAATATACGAAAAAATCGTATAAATGTTTCCATGCTATGTTATTTTTCTTTCACTCTTTAAAACATCCGAATCTGAAATTCGGAAAAATTAAAGATCGTGAACGTGAGACAATATTATCTTCGGCACAAGTGATCGAGCCTTTAGGTTAAGAAGTACCGAAGTAGGCATAGAACTTGCGGTTTGTAAAGAGGCGGGTAAAGAAGCAACAACACTCATACATGTACTCGGCGCTTACAAACATTATTACCTGACGAAGATTTTAGTCGACTATGACACTTTATTTTATGATCTTATTGGTTCGGGAATCGATTTGATTCGGGTTCAATTCCCGAATTATTGGAAATCGAACCCGAAGCCCCCGAGTGGAAGTGAAGCGCCTTACCAACCAGGTCACTAGGATCGTCATTTGAAAAAATGATATATTTCGGCCTTACCATCTTAAGTAAAACTTTGGAGCTAGAAAATAATAAATAAAATTGAGACTAAAGAAAAAGTATTTTATTTTCAGATGGGTTAATCCCGTCTGAAATCATTAGCTGGAAAAGTTTGACTGAAACGATCGTAGGTCTTTCAACTTCAACTAAGGGTAAACTTTATTATTTGGATATGTTATATGGACTAAAGTTATATAAAGATATAGTATATAATAGTTCAGTACATTTCATAGTATATTTTCATAGATAACTTTAGTAGACTTGCTTTCAAATAACAATTTTACTCTTTTTTTTACTATTCACAACATTTACAATTGATGTCGTTTTAATTGAAAGGCAAACCATAGTAGTGAGTACAAGTACATACATACTGGAAGGGTGTCGCGGGATGAGCCCGGATCTTTTGGTGGCTTCTCTTTTGAAAGTGTTTTATCTTTTTTAGCCTTAGCATGTGTGTAATTACAGGATTTAGAAATATGGAGAACCACTTTATTGGGTAAAGTCTATGACGATGTGATCTCAAACCTTAATAATAAATTTAATATATTTATTGTAAAAACTGAAACATACTCGTACATACTCTGCATTCACATTCTTAAACATACTTGAATCACAAGCTATCATACGTACAATTCCAACTGCATCATAATCTAAACAACTACGTCGAAATCATAGACAACAATTCCTTATCACAAGCTCTTCATTATCATAATTCATTCACTCATATGATTTATATGTTCGAATATTTTTAAATAAAGTTTAAAAAAAGTTGAAGAAGGCAGGTCAGGTCTTCACTTCTAGAGAATTGTAAATAAATTCACTGAGAAAAGTATAAGAAACTATCAAATTTTCTAAATAAAGAAAACATTCGGTGTCGCTTTTTCAGAAATTGCAGGACTGAAATAAAGGAGTGTGGATTCACATATAGAAGGTTATTAAAACATGGAAAAGGGAAAGACTGCAAATTAAAATAATAGACTACCACATACATCACGTAATGCCCCTTTTGGGGTAGGCCCAGAGGGCATATCCCCACGCCTTTATATCCATACACGCAGTTCTGGCCCCTCCACATCCACACATAATGTCAACTATGATTTCCTGTTTCGTATACTTTTTACCTTTCCCTCAACTAAAATATTTTCAACTATCTCCTTCCATTACTTTTTCAGTCTACCTCTTACTCGCTCTTCATTTATATCAGACACAAATATTTATTTCTTAATCTAGCCAAACCATATCTGGATACCTTTCGGAATTATTCATATAAACCCGTCTCCAACAAACAGTTATTCTTTGTCCGGCCATAATCCGATTACTGTATCAAACATTATACAATAATACTAAATATTCTACGTCAGGCATGCCTTTCTATCGCATTCATTCTGCTTTCACCCCTCTCGTTCAATATCTAGAATTCGCTTCTATACATCAAAGTTGCAACAGTGGTGTGCTATTGCCAACTATAATGAGCTATCAAAACATTTAAATAAGTGAATCATTCGATTTTCAAGTTTTAATATTTCTGGATAAACCTTAGAAATCAGGAAGTGGGTATCAACTTATACTGAAAAAAAATACTGTACGACAGAAAAATATGCTGTCGAAAATTTAAATAAAGATGTCGTTCTATGAATATGTATAAACCTGAAGTGAAAAGTCGAAGATTTGTGTAAATCTTATTTAGAAAAATTCAAACCGGCGTGTTTTATAAAATAATCACAGACAGCGTAGTTTTATAAAAAGATATTAAATTTGTTTAATTCAAAATTAAATTGGCTTTGCCTGCTGAGCAGCCCTTTTCAAAAACATGTTAACAGCTGTCAGATGGAAATTTTTTCTACTAATTAGTTTTCCTCCGACGACAGTTTGTAGTTCAATAATGTTTTTTGCGTAAATTGAAAGCAGAGAGATAGTTCCATATTTGCCGTAATTTGTGCTTAAGTATTTTATTTCATTTCCAAAACCAAACGGAATCACTTTACTCAAACTGAATAAAAACCTTTTTTTTAATACAATAATTATCATTAAAAAAAAGGATTTCATATTTTTTGTACATATTATTAACAATATACGAATAAGTTACTGATCATTTTTTGAAGAAAAATATTTTTTAACTTGAATACAAAAAAAGCAGAAAGTTGAACAACATGAAAAAATTGGCAAGAAAAATAAATATTTAATATACACATATATACTTCAAAGTTATTTTGATAAATTATGTGAAATAAAACGTTAGAAAAGGATTGTTGCATCACAATAAAAATTGAGAGGTTTTTTACATGGTCTATGTATTTTATATTTATTGTCTATTATATATTACACATAATATTTTTATAATTTCACACTCAATTATAAACCAGAAGACAAAAAAATAGAATACAAATTACAAATAAAAAAATATAGGAAGGGAATCATGCTGAAATCATATAGTAATAGAAAAAAATATTATTTTTATTTGGAATATCAAAAATGGTGAATATTAATAGTGGGAATCAAATAGTTATTAAAATCATTCCTTCTACACATACGATTTAATCTATAATAAATACAATAAAGATTAAATTCATAATTATGAAAGGTAAAGGTAAATAAAAAGGGATTTCACACTTCTAGTTAGTTATAAAATGGCAATCATAAGAATAAAATAGGAAATATTTCATCTTAGCGATAAATATAATAAGAAAAAATCTCTCGAGATGCTTTAACAGAGTAATGAGAAAAATCTAAAATAGATGAAAGAAAACCTACAGGCGTTCAAACGCAGGCAAAACGCTAAGTTAAATTCAAGTCAATTTATCAACACTAATGCACGACTAAAGAGCTCAAGCCAGGCTTATAACTCTCATACGAGTACAAAACAATCAAATTAAAATGGAATTCAACACATTGTCCATACCTGAAGAAAATGTACATTGACGATAATCGTCCTTTCGCCAATTTTCTAAAAGTTCACGGGTTTAACCACTCCTATTAAAAATATAGACGTCAAAAACATTTAACAAAATCACAGACGATTGAAGAAAAAAGGATTGCCTTATCGAAAAAAATTGCACACAATATATCTTATTGGAACGTTTTCATTATTACAACATCTTACACAAGTGTCATTTTTTCTCTTTCCGTGACACAATCAACATGCTTCTAACTCGTGGTGATTTTAAATGTCGGAATATTATTTACAAATGGCAGCACTGGATCGAACTATTTGCACAGCATTTACATTGTCACAATCGGGTTTAATTTTTTAAAACTAAACGTTTTGTGTTAAGTTTCCGACGACGTTTCGTCAGTGTTATTGTCCTGTCGCGACATTTTCGTGCCGTATTCACCCATTGTCGACATGTTTTTTTTTCGGCGTTGCTCTCTCACAGATCGACCGCTGGAATATTATGCAACGCGGTTGTGTAAGCCGCGCGACTGTGTGCGTGCGCCTCAACGCCTCCACGCTCAGCCCTCCGCTGTGGTGGTGAAATCCAGTGCCACCCGCCGATGCCTTTATTTCTACGAGTAAAATATCTTCAATTCGTAGGATTACTCTCTTTAGTTGAAGTACTGTTTATTTATTTTCTTAAATAGACGGGATGATGAAATAATTCATTATGCGCTACAATAACGTTATCTGCAACATTTGAATTTGATTTTTTTATCAAAGGATTCGGCTTTATGGAACTTCATTCTAGAATATTAATTATTAAATTTCGGTGTTTGACAGTCTTTAGTGAAACGACAAAGTAATTTAGTATAACATATTATGATAAAGCTTTTTTAAGATTAAATGAGTTCCACAAGTGTAAAAAATCATATTTTGAGTTAGGTTTACCAATATTACCTCAAGAGCTACTAAATTTGACAGGTGGCTGAGAACAGTTAAAGAAAATCAACGGAAACAAAATTTGAAAGTCACCAAGAAAGGCCTTCGGCTTACATTGGACTAAAGAAATCTAATAAAGATGAATACTAACATAAGCAAATTAATATGCTTTTCATTATTAAAGTGATTCAAGAACGTCTGTAACTATTACAATAGATATGGCATTACTATTTTCACGTAGACTGTACAAACTTCTACCACTTTATAGTGAACTAATGTAACCTTCATACATCCACATTATCATTTTGCAGATAGTCACTAAAATTAATATGATCACTATCGGACGCAGAAAGTTACTGAAAACCTGGAACAAAAAAAAAAGAAACATCACATAGTAGAGAAGTGCTAGGAAGAAGAACGAAAAAAAGCACTTTTATATCAACAATCGTTAATGTTTGATGTATTTTGGTTTAATCCAAGTTGATGCGAACTTGTCGATTCTTAAAACAAATGAAAGGCAATCAAAACAGTTTCAATATTTTGCAGTTGCAAAAACCAAAAATTGAAATAATAATCAAATACAAATTCAATAGTGCCATTCCTAAGCTGCCTCAAAAGTTCGGACTCGATTTAAACTCAGGAAATAAACATTGAAAATAAAAGTTGATTACTAAAGATGTTTTTAAAATTATTTATTGATAAACTACTTTGTCATTCCACTAATTATATGAATATTCACGACACGTATTTCCACCTTCTGTCCGTTAGACGGAATGATTCCGATTTGTTATGAGAACGATGATTACTCGTAGATCCAACTATTGTCACGTTTGAAGTATAGCACTTTTAACAAAACAGAATAATTCCGCTTAAAAAAGCCGCCTCGAAATAGAAGGACATAACACGTGTTGCGGCGATTAATGTAATTAGTGGAATAAAAAAGGAGGTTAATAATATTCTAAAATGGAGTTCAAAAAAGTTAAAAGCGAAACCTTGGATTTATTTTTTTATTTTTGGGCATAAAATATTTGCTGTGAATAAATTAATATTTTTATGAATGGATAAAATGTTAAATGGTTATAAAAAATAATTTGATCAAATATCCACTAAATAGCCAAACGAAAGAAATCAGATATGTTCGAATGTTTTCACGACTTACTCTAGATTAAAATATTGTTTTAAGTTCACTTCAATGTTTCAAAAGTGTTACAGGCTTCATCCTTAGGGTGAGATCGGAAAAACATTACGGTTTTAATATTCGGTAATGGTTTTTTGACATCGCCTTGACGATGAAGGTTGCAACACCTTCGGAACTTCGGCAATCATTGAAGCTAACTCAACACGGCAACAACTATGAAAAAAAAACTAGTTAATAAAAACATGTTTCGTTTCCATTACAAATTAGAAAAATAAACAAGCAAATTATGTTTCGTTTATGTTACACGTTCAAACCGTACGCTGACCGCATCAATGATGACCGCGTCATTGAAGCCAACTCACCACGATCCGAAAAACATTTTGAACTTGCAAAATAAATCAATTTAGCGAATTTCTCAATAAAAGAGGCATAAAGATAGAGAATGCAAAGTTAAAATATAAATACAGAATTTTATTCTAATGGTAAATTATTATTTCCGTTATATTCGATCATTCCATCATAAATGATTTCATTATATCCAATAGAGCTTCCGTGTTTGTTTTGAAAACCTCAGTGTTTATTAAACAATCGTAAATCTATTTTATTTCATAACGTTTTATTTTAAGATGAGGCAAACCAAATATGTACGTACCACGGACGTCGCTGAAATCATACGCTGAAACAAAATTTCAGTAAAATACGTATGAAAGAACACATGATTGATACTTGTAAATCAGGCGCTTTTGCCATGTTTTGGATAAATTTTATATTTGTTTGAAATCAAATTAACTTTGCAATAAACTTAACACTGTTTAAGGAAATACGTGAAATGTTATACTATTATGAATAAAAATGGTATTTCAATGACCTCCGTAGCCTAGTTGGTAGGACACTTGTATTCCAGCCCAGTGGCAACAAGTTCGATTTCCGTTGAAACCTAGATTTAAAAAAAAAAACAAATATTCCAGTCTGGTTTTCACTTAAGACCACTACCCTACAACACCACATCCTCGCTTGGACCGTGAAGTTCTATAAAAGCCAACAAAATCACAGAAATCCCTTAGTCGCTGCCCTGGGGCTTACGAGAGTAAATCCGACCTACCCTTCCGTTATAAGCACAAGCTCCCGAAGCATTATCTGTTGCCTGACTAGTCCACCTACAGTATTAGCTGGGACGACCAAGGTCTGAGTGAATGTGATGGAATACAAGTAGCCTGAACGAGTGGACTTGTTTTTGCTGAATAATTAGTGTAAGAATTGTTATCTAGTTATAAGTAGTATGTAGGTGTTAATTATTTCTAAGATCTCATATATTAAGATTGAATAAATAAAATAAAATGATATGTAGGAAAATAAGTTTAAATAAGTTCATAAATTATAACATATAATTAAGATTAGTTAAGTAATAAATTTGTATATAGGTATAGCCTTGACAAATGTTTGTATAGTAATTTACTTGTTTAATAAAAAAAAAAAAAAAACTTAAGACCACTTTTACATATTTTTGGTTAGTTAGAAAACATTTCAACATGGAAATACTACGAGTATATACTCGTACAACGATACATATACGAGTACAACGAAATTGTTATGGTATACAACGAAATTGTTATGCAATATTTACATTCTATGTGGTTGACTGATGAATATGGATAATTTAGAAATATTTTTTAATTGACGTAATTTATTATTCATTCAATTTTTTTGTGCTTAGATGAACAAGTGGAATTAAATACAAAGATCGGGACGTCAGCTAGTTCTAAATGGACTAAATTGCATAAGCATTAGAAAAATGTAATTTTTATGTTGCTAGCTTTTTAGCGTATTCGGGTGCCACGAATCGGCATCTCTGGTATTTTTCTCCATCTTTAAGGGATGGATGTGCGTGTCCTATCCCTGTCCTTCTCTATATCGTTCATACATAACTCCATTAGTACGATATCTCCACTATGAAAAGTCTGCATATATTTTTAATGTTTTCTTTGTATTTTTTTCTTTATAATTGATAGTATTTATAATATTATATTCCTTAGATTACATACATACATATAATCGCTTGCAGGATTGGCAGAAAAAAATAGATCTCCCCACTTTTCTTTCTAAACATATAACTCCACATACATACGAGTACAACTCGTTATGCACATTTTTTTATTAATTCCATCTCAATCTTACTTGTAGCTTTGACTTGTAAACACGTGTAATCATTTTTACAATTTCAATTAAATGCAATCTAAAAAAATATCAATAGATATAAAGCTTAATAATGCAGCTTTTCGAAAGCCTAAAAGTGTACTTGAACCATTCGTTATGTTCACAATGACACACAGCTGAAGGCACAAAATAGTTAACTTACAAACTCCACGCAACGAGGAATCGAACGAGCAATGTAAAAAATTTGACACAAAAAAAACACAAAAAAATCGGGAACCCCGTCAATTTATGCTTTATTATTTTAACAAATTGATGAGCACCACATACACTGTTCAACTTATTCATTCATATGCCCGTATTGATTATGCGGACATGTTGAAGAACGTCAACAAGAGATAACATTGCCTTGGGCCCCAGTAATCGAGTCTTTGAGTTAAAAACAACTAGAGTATACAACCAACTCACGGTTCGCCATCACGCGTATTGAAAATACCACTGCACTTCGACAGGAAGCAACAACACTCGCAGAGACGAACTCTTAAACCAGACATGTACTTTTTTCATTTTATTTTTTGGTACCATCGAGAATTGAACCTGAAATTCTCGGGCTGAAGACCATCGTCTTACTAGCTAGGCCGAGGATTAGATCAAAATTATCCGGTAACAGCATCTAAACATCGTTTAATATCTGCCGGGCTTTTCCCATATGTTGAATGATACTTGAGAAACGCGTAATATTTAATTTTTAACGTTTCAGAATATAGCAAAACAACAAGCTTTCTATCGGCTCTAGTTGAATAATACTGAGGGCAGAGGTATTAAATTTAACTGTAAAATAGCCTGGCCATGGTCATGGTATCTGTTCATGCGCGCTCTTAACATATTTAGGCCAAAAACTTTTGAACCTTAGTGGTAATTATGTTTACTTCAAATGAAATGTATCGTGATGTATTACACCTTCGTAGTATACAGTACAACCTGGCGGGGTCATTGTTATGTGGCAATCTCTTCCAGCCAACTAAAAAAGGATGTTGTGGAGGTATTTTTTTTTTGTTAAATAGCGTAATCTCTTAATTAACGCCGTAAATTCGGACCTTTTAGTGCGTCGTCGCGACTATTCTTTTCATACTCAGGTGGGTCACAACCGGAAGAGGAGTCCCTTTGGGCAGTTTCTTCTTCGTCCCTACGTGACATCGTGCACATAAAAATAAAGAAAATTTTGATATTCTTGTGTGGTTTGCACTAGATAGAGACTTATTTTATTCCCCTTAATGGCGAGATGGTGGTGGGATCAAACTGGACTGAACTGAATAAATCTATTGATTAATATTATTTTGATTAACACAAAAAAAATTTACTTAAATAAAATAGTTTTATATATCTCCATCTCCGCAATATACCTAAAATAAAATTAATATGAATATACAATATGAGTGGCGTCCACTTTTGATCTAAACTAAAGAATGTTTTTTTGTTTAGAACCACTGAACCCAATATTCACAACTATTTTGATATTTTGGCTCAATCGTCAGTGATTTGCACTTGACCCGGCCTTGATTGCTAAGTGCTAATTCCGGGTGCTCTCCAGTCCATTGCATCACCATTCATTGGAGACGCCCTTGCATCTGGTCTGGCGGGGACTGGCGAATATTCTTGGACTTACCGCCCAGATTTATTGCCAACCCGAGGCGAGGCGCACGTGAGCTCTGAGAATATTGAGAAATATAAATATTAAAATTATGACTTGACCAATGTTTCTTACTATGAAAACCATGTATTTAGAGCAAGCATGGCCAAACAGCAGCCCGTCAGGGTGTTTTGTATAAAACGTGGATATTTAAATAACAATAAAACATAGTTCTTTAATGAAAGCGACATACTCTAAATTTCCGACACAAAGAAGATTTATATCAAAATATAAAAACTTTATTTAAATATGATCCAAATTGGTGGTAATATAATATTATATATAGACAAAAATTAAAAAGGAAATACAATATAGGTACATATATATTTTTTACATGTAAGAAGTATCGAAAATAATACTTTTTTTTTATTTATTTACGTATTTATGTAATATGACCCTTATATAATGTGAATTGTATTTATATTCATTAAAAAAACGAGTAATAATTTGTCAACCCTCGTGGTTCAGTGGTTAAGTCGCTTAGTTCACGAACCAAGAGTCCTGAGTTCGATTCCCAATGGTGTCGCAATGTTTTTTTCACTGTGAAGATCGAGTATGTATACCTAAAATATCCTATGGTGGCGCTGGGCAGTGACTTATTAGCAAGCCAAGGATATATTTGACAAAGGGATTTTGGCGATCGTTTCGCTTTGCTTTCATTTTACTTTTATTTTGCTCGATTAGTTACCTGTATAACTTTGAAGATTTATGATATTTGACTGATTTACATTATTAGTGATATGTAATTATATAATTGAAACTGTGACTATTTATCTTTTATTGAAACTGTGACTGTATATCTTCTACTGAAACTGTGACTGTTTATGTTTTATGAGTAATAGCGAATCATCCTCTTATTTATTAAAAAACATAGCTTACAAATCTACCAAAAAGACAGTTTTTTCAAGAGAAGTGAATAAGCCCATTTATTATTTTATCGAAATACGACTAAGTAAGCTAGATTTCTTAATTGCAACGAAGCTGTATCAACTCTTAAAGAATTACACATCACAATGCATTACAATACTAAGCATGCATCTACATATGATTAATTAAAAGGCCAATGTTGTGTAGACAAAATAACTGAACCGAAAAGAGAATTTTCAGGATAGCACTCAATTTTAAAAGCATGTCCACCTATTCGAAAACTTTGGTGAAAGCAAGTTAAACAGTAGTTGAAATTATCGCCAAGAAGTCAAACTATTATCAGACAACGAATGTGTTAAAGACTATTTTGAAAGTGTTGAGAACATTATACAAGTATGTCCTTTGAAAAAATCCAATTTTGCTAAAAAAAATTGTCAAGACAGATCATGACTCGACGTATTGATGAAATAACCACTAGTATAGAGAACCTTAAATTAAATAAAATTACGTTTAAATATTATTCTTGATGAAAGTACAGATATAAACGATACTGCCCGGCTCAGTTAGCAATATTTGTTTGTACATGGTGTCAATAGAGATTTTATTATCACTGATGAAATAGCTGCCTAAGTCCCATTAAAAGACACCACAAAAGTTAAAAATTTATTCGATGAAGTAATGGAAACCTTGAAGCAACTCGATTTGAATTTGACAAATCTCTCAAGTGTAACAATTGATGAAGCCTCCTGCAATGCTAGGCAGAAAAGAAGGGTTTGCCAAATTAATTAAAGAAGAGGCAGCCAACGTCGGCAATGACGTTATTATAAAGTATTACTGCATAATTTACCAAGAAAACCTTTGCGCTAAATCTCTGAGAGTAGAAAACTTAATGTCAGTTGTTCGAGTAGTCAATTTCATACGTTTCAAAAGTTTGCATCGCAGACATTTTTTTTTGTAAACGACTTAGAAACATTAGAAAATGATGCAGCAACACAAATAGATTATTGGCTGTGTAGCAAAGAAATGCGAAAAATGTGTGGAGACTGCAAAGTCATCCCTGGAGAGCCTCTGGCAACCCAGCATCGCTTAGTGTTGCTTGAACTACTTGTGCTAAAGCGTACGTTGTCCAAAGACCAACTAAAACCGATACCGAAAATTAAATGGTTCAACATCTCAAATGAAAAAGGCAAACAACTAAAATCCAAAATGAAAAGTTGGATGATTGAAAATGTGCAAAATTCCGACGTACTTAACCCAAATGAAATGTGGGAGGCATTGTCACAGATATGCATACAATATGCTAAGCAACACCTTGGAGTTTCAAAAGGTAAACTAAAAACAAAGAAAGAGTCCTGGTGGTGGTCGGATGATGTACAAAGGGGTATTAAGGAGAAAAAGATCGCTTTTAAGAATTGGTCTAACTGTGATAATGAAACAGAGAAGGAAGGCCTCCTTCTATTATATAGGGAAGCCAAAAGAAAAGCAAATAAACTAGTAGCCTCTGCCCAACATGAGGCGATGAAAGACATATACGAAGAACTGGAAACACAACAAGGAGCTCAGAAAATATATAAAATGGCGGCACAAAGAAAAGATAGGGCTAAATCGATCAGAACCCCTAAGTACATAGAGGATAATGAAGACAAGTTAATCACTGAAGAAAGTAAAATATGTGAAAGATGGAAAGACTACTACTCAGAACTACTGAATGAAGAATTTCCGAGAACCTCATATCCTTCAGAATAACAAATATTTGGGCCAATTGTAGATATTACTCCTGCTGAAGAAGAGCTGGCCATATGTCAAATGAAAACAGAAAAAGCAGTAGGACCAGACAATATACCAACTGAATTTTGGAAAGAATGTGGTGAATGGGGACAGAATTGGCTGTGTAAGCTCTTTAATAAAATATTGGCCGGAGCCCCAATGCCAGATGAATTCCGAAGAAGCTTTCTCCTTCCCTTCTACAAAAACAAAGGAGACTCCAGGAAATGCGACAACTATAGAGGCATCAAGCTAATATCCCACACTATGAAAATCTATGAGCGAATTATAAACTCGAGAATCAGGAATTTGGTGGAAATACATGACAACCAGTGTGGCTTCGTATCGGGAAAATCAACAGTAGACGCCATTCAAACCGTTAGACTCCTTGTCGAAAAACACCGTGATGCCAAGAAAGACCATCATATGGTCTTCATCGATCTTGAAAAGGCATTTGACAGGGTCCCTAGAAGCCTAATTTGGGCAGCACTTAGAGCACATAGTGTACCAGAAAAGTATGTACTTGCCATCCAGGACATGTACGATAACGTGACAACGCAAGTGAGGTGCACTTCGGGAACTTCACCAGAATTTCCTGTAAAGGTAGGGGTACATCAAGGATCGGTACTAAGTCCGCAACTGTTCATCTTAGTCATGGACTATTTAACTAACCAGGAAATGAACAGTCTCCTTAAGATCCTACTATTTGCAGACGATATCGTATTAATAAGTTAAAAACATGAAGACCTGTAAAATAGTCTGGAAAGGTGGAGAAGAATCTTGGAGGGCAATGGATTGAGACTGAGCAGAAAGAAAACAGAATATCTGTACCTACCATTTGAGAACACAAATGCTGTCACTCCCGTAATGCAAATGGATGCAGAAACATTAACAAATTGTGACTCCTTTAAGTATCTTGGGTCACTCATCCATAGCGATGGAGGATGTGCAGCAGATATAACACATAGAATTAGTGTGGGTGGGATGAAGTTTAGATCAATGACGGGAGTTCTATGTGATCCGAAAATGCCAGTAAAGTTAAAAGGAAAAGTATACCAAACGATTGTCAGACCCGCACTCCTCTATGGCTCCGAATGCTGGGCAATGTATAACTCTTACTCTAGGCAACTAGAAACTGCTGAAATGTGCATGCTAAGATGGTCAGCTGGTGTGTCCCTAAGAAACAAAATAAAAAGCTCACGCATTCGTGGAAGGATTCGTGGAGAGGCGATTGAGGTGGTATGGGCACGTTGGACGCAGAGCACCCGATCACATTGTGAACCAGGCAATCTCCATGGATCTTCATCGAATAACAACCAGAGGAAGACCAAAGAATTCATGGGTGGTGCAAAAAGATAACCTGATGCAGAGGCACGGCCTGGGGGACGTAGTCCGGGACAGAAGAGCATACAACCTGAGGACGAGGAGAGCTGACCCCAACAGTCTTCGCAGACAGTGAGTTGGGATGGAGCCAGGGAGAAGAAGAAAATGATGTATTTATTTTCCTGAAGTTCGACAACTCAGCTGTGGAAAATATTAAAGATGGTTTTCGATCTTAATTAGAAATTCAAGGGTTCTTAGAAAGAAAATGTAAACCAGTCAAGAAATCTTACGACGAAAAATGAATACGTTAATTTGCCTCCCTGATTCCTGAATCGCGTTTTAATTTTTGATCTATGCGGATCGCGTTTCATTTTTTGATTTTGAATATCAATTCGAAAAAAATATATAACTTTCAATTTTATTTGTTCTATTTGACAAGCCGTTTTCCTTTTAATAGATGGGGAAAATAAACATCCTAAATGATCAATGATCAAGGGGGCAAAAAAACCGTATTATGTGACTATGGTTGTATCAATGAAAAACGATTGGAATTTTTGTAAAGCATACGCAAGCTTATTTACATCTTACTTGCCAAGTCGATACGAATATATCAAATATGTTTACTTCTTGAATGCCAGCAGTGTACTATTTAAATTTAACTCGGAAACAAATCAGAGCAGGATTGCTTTCTCATATACATACACATATGTTATATACCTAATTTATAATGCTAAATCACATTTTCAAAATGTGATTTTTAATATATTGTACATTCAAAAAAAATATCACATTTTTCGATATTTTGAGACCTCTGAATTAATTAGCGATGTGATTTTAATAAAAATATGACCGGGAGATAACGTTGTCTTTAGCCCCATTAATCAAACCTTCGGATTTTAAAAGCGTTTAACGTATACAAGTATAGTTACCAAAAGCAAAAATCAAAAGTCTTACTCACTAGGCCAAAGAGATCGTCAATAATTTCTCATTTTTCTCAGGTTGAAAAGTTTGGTCACGTTGAAAAAGTGAATTGCAAAAGATTTACAAAATAGATACATTTATCTGGAGGGAACGGAGAGCAAAAAAGGAGTAGTCCACCTTCAGTTTTAGCTGGGACGACCAAGGTCTGAGTGAATGTGATGGAATACAAGTAGCCTGAACGAGTGGACTTGTTTTTGCTAAATAATTAGTGTAAAAATTGTTATCTAGTTATAAGTAGTATGTAGGTGTTAATTATTTCTAAGATCTCATATATTAAGATTGAATAAATAAAATAAAATGATATGTAGGAAAATAAGATTAAGTAAGTTCATAAATTATAACATATAATTAAGATTAGTTAAGTAATAAATTTGTATATAGGTATAGCCTTGACAAATGTTTATACAATAATTTACTTTGTTTAATAAAAAAAAAAAAAAAGAGTAGACCGAGGCAAAAGTGGATAGATATAGTTGGAAAAAATATAAGTTAGGGAAAAGGGAATTTATTTTCATACGATTATTGATGTTTATCTCTTTAAACTGTCGCTTGATCATTCTAATATATTTCATAATCATGTTAAAGAAAATAAAAAAGTATATCCAAACATTAGAGGCCACAATAACGACTCCAATCGCTGATGGTTATTCTTTATTGACATCCAGGTTTTAATATCTTACTTTTATGTATTATGTCTCATGAATTTATTTAATAA
This sequence comes from Odontocerum albicorne, assembly GCA_949825065.1. Lineage (NCBI taxonomy): Eukaryota > Metazoa > Arthropoda > Insecta > Trichoptera > Odontoceridae > Odontocerum > Odontocerum albicorne. The sequence continues at coordinate 19,493,796 of OX463852.1, read as the reverse complement.
TATATATGAGTTGTCTTTTATAAATTCAGAAATAACAGCGCTCTTGAGGTAATGTTTTATTCCGAAACAGCACTATTCTAGTCGTATATTTATTAATAAATGTACTTTCTGGAATAATCATATTTATCAGAAATTTCAGGAATAGTAAATTTAATTAATAATTATCAATTTCAGTTGTTAACAATCCTGAAAAATATGTTTTCAGTAAATTTCAGCCACCTGCCGCCAATGCGAGTTCAATGTACCGCCGCGCGTGCGCAGTGTCGCCCTCCCTTCCCGCGCGGCGCTACAGGTCCTACACCCCCGCCCCGTGTCCCGCACTCACCCCCATCCAGAGTGTAGCGCTGTCACTGCCCGGCACATCGACTGGCCTGACTCCACCGCTGCCAGGGACAGGGTAAGTCTAAGGATGGGTCACATAGGGAAATATCCAAGGGCTAGGTTACACGGAACAGATCACACGACAGAATACTCGTATGTAATTAATATCTAGATCGAGAGTGGCAAATGGGATTTGATCAATGTGCCTAAATATTTTTACCTGTCTATATAGTACCTATCTAAATACATGTAATAACATTTGTTGAATGCAAAAAACATGTAATTAATAAAATGTTGTTACATTAGCAGCAATTGTATATGACATTACAAGGGAAAATAACACTAGAGACTATGCGAGGGTTAGATCACATGAGATGAAATGTTAGGAACATATCACACGGGGCAAGCGTAAGGAATGGATCACACGGAAGAATACGCAAAGGCTAGATCACACGAGACAAGTATGAGAACGAATTGCAAAGGAAAATTTATATGGATAGGATCACACGGGACAAATGTATACACGGGAGAATATGTATAACCTCGATCACACGAGACAAAATGTTAGGGGCATATCACACGAGGTAAGACAATATGCAAATGCTAGACACAAGATAATATATCACACATGACAAGTGAAAGGTATGGATCATTTGGGAGAACGTGTAATGGCTAAATCACACGTTGAAAAATGTAAGAGACTGATCATAAGGGAGAATATGTAAAGGCTAAACCATACGAATCGAAATATTAGGGACAGATCACAGGGGATAAATGTAAGGGGTGGATAACACGAGAAAATATGTAAGGACTAGGTCACATGAAAGTAAATGTTAGGAACAGATCATACGGGCAAGTGTAAGGAATTGATCACACGGGAGAACATGCAAGTCCTAGATCACATGAGACAAGTGTGAGGACGAATCGCACGGGAGAATATATAAGAACTAAATCACATGGGACGAAATTTTAGAGACAGATCACATGGGGCAAGTGTAAAGGATGGAGAATATAGGGCTTAATCTAATCTTAATCTAAGCGGTATATGTAAGGACTCAATATGAAAGAATGAAACTTAAGGACTTGGTTTAAACAGAACATAAATGTATTACTTAGATATACGAGTACATATGTATGTTATACTCGGTGAAATCACACCATTTTTCCTACATTTATTTTCTCTTTCATTTCTTTTCACGTTTCGCATTAATCGATTATTTTTTTAATAGTAAAAAGTGTTTTTTTTTAATACTCTCAGTATCTATACAACTTATTTACTTATTTCCTACCCTTAAGTGACCAAGCCTACAAAATAATCTTTAACGTAAAATAATCGAAAATAAATTCGTCAAATTTGACTTATGTAATGACTGACAAGATACTAGGTTAATCTAAAAGTTTTGAAAACGGAAATGAAAATACATTTTTTTTGGGGGGAAATCACTTTTATTGCTCAGTATAGTCTCCCATAAGATCAATACACTTGGTCCAACGATTTTCCAACTTTGTTGTCCCATCACGGAAGTGACTTTCTGGAAGGCCTGCAAAATATTCCTCTACGACGGCTATAACATCTTCGTTTGATGAAAAATGCTTTCCACGAAGGAATTTTTTGAGGTGTGAGAACAGCCAGAAGTCAGAGGGAGCTAAATCTGGCGAATAGGGTGGATGCTGCAACAATTCGTACCCCAATTCACTGATTTTCGCGATGGTTTTTTGAGCTGTGTGAGCCGGTGCATTGTCTTGATGAAAAATGATTTTTTTCTTCTGCAAACCGGGTCTTTTTTCACAATTTTTTTCATCCAACTGGTCCAAAAGGTCACAATAATAATCAGAGTTGATTGTCTTACCAGTTTGGAGATAATCTATCAATAAAATTCCTTTTGCATCCCAAAAAACTGACGCTAACACCTTCTTGGCCGATTTCTGGACACGAACTCGCTTCGGAGCCAAAGTGCCTGGTTCACACCACTCCTTAGCCTCTTGTTTTGATTCAGGATCATGGTGGTAGACCCAAGTCTCATCCATAGTGATGAATCGACGCAGAAAATCCTTTTTATCCTTTCGAAATTTCTCCAAAGTCGCATTCGGACGTGTTTTTGTTGCATTGTTAGCAAATGCGGCACCCATTGTGCACACAGTTTTTTGAAACCCAAAACTTCAGCCAAAATATGCCATGTTGTTCCATGTGAGATGTCTATGGTGTCAGCTATCACATCCACAGTCGATCGATGATCTTCCAAAACCATATCCTGTATTTTCACTATGATTTCTGGTGTTGATGCACTTTTTGGACGTCCTGAGCGTGGATCGTCTTCAACGCTTGTACGGCCACGCTTAAACTCCAAAACCCATCGGTGAACGGTTGGAAATGAAGGAGAAGACTCCTTTAATACTTTCACCATCTTTGCATGGATCTCAGTAGCCGATAAACCTTCCAAAACAAAGAATTTAATCACTGCACGATATTCGGATTTTTCCATTGTTAAAAAATACACTGACACGTCAACTTCAAATGTCTTGTAAACAAAGAATGAATTGACAGATCAAAATGAAATTTTGAGTACGTTCTTATGAAAGATGAAATATTAAAATGGCTTTTGGTTTTCTACTGCTACGGAAATTTTGGTTTTCTACTGCTCCATAGATGTCGCTTTCAAAACTTTTTGACTAACCTATTATTGTATCGACGCTTGCTATTATAAATAAACACTTTCACAACTGATTTAGGTCAAATTTCAGTCAACTATTCTGTTGAATAAAACCTTTGATGTGGTTTATGGGAAATGTAATGCTTTAAAATATGTATGTATTCAAATACATACTTTACTGTAAAGTATACAATATGGCGTGTTTATTGCTACGTGGTAATCTCTTCCAGCCATCCATGCAATTGTTTTACAAAATTTTCTAGAACAAAATATACTATCGATCATAAAATCAAAAGCAAAGGGAAAAAAATTAAATGTAATACTCGTAGTAATAAAACAAAAAAGCTAACATCATACATTCTTGTAGCGATATAATGTTAAGCAATGCAAAAATATCGCTAAGTGTAAAAGCTCTGCCTAACAAGAGGCTGCAGCAGATTAATCCTACCGATCGTCTTGGAACTTTGATCTCCTTGCCATCGGAACTCTGGGTTTGATTTCTCAAAACTGTGTGCTTACTGAAGCACAACAGCTTGCACACAATAAACCAATACACACAGGCGTCGTTCATTCTCACGATGGTTGACAATCATACTCGATCACGAGAGGCCTATCATAAATAAATAAAAATTATGCATTCTGGAGACTATTATTCAGTTTATCACGAAAAAAAATCGACACTAAAATGGTGCCAAGGTATGAGGACTTGTTCTCCAATTCATTTTCAAATATCTTTTAGAAACGTTCTCCAATTTATTATCACTTCTTGTAACATGTACCCGGCGGTAAGTAATACACATCGGGCTTAAGAAAGAGACTGTCGGCCATAATCGGTTTACTTTGGGCTTTGTAGAGCGTCGTCTCTGTCATTCATACACGTGTTCCGTTCTTTCTAGATACCGAACTGTTAGCGCATCATGCGACAGAGACGAAGTTAGCCGATTACATTACAAAGCAGAAGTTAGCCGATTATGGCCAACATTATCTTTCTTAAGCCCGATGTGTATTACTTACCGCCGGGTACTTTGTATATTATCTGCTAAAACTACTATGTCTTAAGCATACACAATTCCACATTGGTTCTCGTTCGACAGTTTAGATAGTAAGACGTGTCTTCCAGCCCGTGGGTTGCGGTTTCGATTCCTATTAGAACCCATTTTTTAAAATAGGGTTCCAGTCTAAATTTCACTTAAGACTTCTTTAACATATTTATGGTCGGTTTAAAAATATTTGTGTGGTTGTGCTGTATACAATTACAATACATTATCATTTGATAGCCTGTTCTAAAGTTTAACGGCATGGACAGTAAAAGATGTAGTATTGTACTGTTTTTGTTGTTGTATTGTATTGAATTTTACTGTACTGTACTTTCGTTTCGCACATTAAAACCTGGTGAATGTAATGCTAAGTGACAATATCTTCCAATCAATCACAAATATGTAAAAAAATCATAAATTAAAACTAGACTGGAACCCTTTTTAGTAAAATTTGGTACCAATAGTAACCCAGGGTCGGAAGACAGGCGTCGGAACGAGTGATACTGTCACTAGTATGAAAGCAGCTTAATCTTTAGAATATACTCGTACTGGAATAGGGGTAGATGACAGCGTCCAAAATACCATTATTGACTGTCAAAAAAGGGAGGAATATAATAAATCATCTACTAAAATTAACCCTAGATTTTTGACAAGTGGGCTATGTGTGTTTAGGAAATATGATGAACCTAAGCATCCCAGTTTTATACTATAGTATTCTTCTGCTTTGCATTGAAAATTGACGTATATATGGTATAAGGAATATAACCATAAATACGAGTATATACACACACGCCATGTCTTTTTTGGCGTAGGCAGATATGACAGATCTCCATGCATTTCTATCTGTATACACGACATCCATGGCCATGGTAAATAAAAAAAGCTCTTCCGCCATTGTGTTGTATTACACTTTCGTTGTATATAGTACAACCTGGCGGGCGTATTACCATGTGTCAATTTCTTCCAACCAACCAACCAGAAATATGTTAAAGAGACCTTAAGTGAAAACCACATTGGACTCCTTTTTAAAAGCATCTGGGTTCCAGCAGGATTTGAACCCTCAACCTCCGGATTGGGAGACAGGCGTCTTACCAACTAGGCCACGGAGGTCGTCATTAGCATTAGCCACAAGAATAAGATATTCAATTTTTGTTGAGAAAGAAAAGGATATTCCCTGTTTTATAGTACTCATTCTATTGGAAATATTTCGTTATACGCCAGTAACAAATATATAGATCGTCATCGTTGCTGGGCCTCGTAGTCGAGTAGTCGAGGACCCCCTCGCCATTCCAACGTCAATTCAGTTGGAAAGCGAAGCTGTGTCATGGAGTTTTAGTTTTCTTTCTTCTTATTTTTCTCCTATTTAAGTGAGCGAGCTATTGCACACCAGTAAACTCACTGAACACACCGCTGTACTGGATCCGATGGCACACCTGAAGTGAGGCGATTGGAGCACACCGACATGTTTTTTTCTTCTTTTTTAAAGAATAGATATGATCGAAATCATATGTATCCGTATGCACCCGAATACTAGGCGAAAAAAATGCCTGTGTCATTCGAAGGGAGTAGCACACCGCAGGGTTCGAAACGGCGACCTTCCACACGGAAGTCCAGTGCGTTACCGCGCGGCGCTACACCTCAAATACAATATACAGGGTGTAACACCCGGTGACGATCAACGGAAGCAGGGTGATGGGAGACCTCAATACCTATCGATTTAACCCCTATGTATATTCCGCGATATTCAATGGTTCTCAAGTAATTTGGATTTTTGTGAAATTTGAGTAAAACCCCGATTTTAGACTAAACTTCGTAAGTGTGACAAAACTATTTGCTCTGCGATCGTGATTTTTTTTGGAAGTAGTTTAATAGTGGGCCTTACGTACAACAATACCACTTACCGTCGTAACCTTCTAAATTTGGAAAGAAAAAAAATCATCTTAAAAATTTTTGCAAGTCTAATTTATCCACTAACTTTCATGAGCTCTAGATAAAAAAAATCAAACCTCTTTTTTTTCTACAACTTACCTCAAAAACTACTTACGTTCATGGAGAATTAATCCTTCAGATTTCATTTGGCTAGTACTAGAGTATCATGTTGAAAAATTTACTCAAATGGTACAAGTATCAAAAATCGATATTTTTTTCTATTGTATATGTTAAGTCAGACTACTTTAAAGGGTGATTTTTTTTCTTTCCAAATTTAGAAGGTTACGACGGTAAGTGGTATTGTTGTACGTAAGGCCCACTATTAAACTACTTCCAAAAAAAATCACGATCGCAGAGCAAATAGTTTTGTCACACTTACGAAGTTTAGTCTAAAATCGGGTTTTTACTCAAATTTCCCAAAAATCCAAATTACTTGAGAACCACTGAATATCGCGGAACATACATAGGGGTTAAATCGATAGGTATTAAGGTCCCCCATCACCCTGCTTCTGTTGATCGTCACCGAGTGTTACACCCTGTATAGATAAACTTTTTTAATAAAGAGAAGTTTCGGAGTCTCCTAGTCGAAGAAAGTGTATTGAAAATTTCCGGATATTGCGACCTAAAACCCTCTGCTATATGCAGTATTTCTATCGAAATCTACCCGAAATTAAGCATTCCTGAGACGAGTTTCAGTTCATCTTCTAGTGAGAAATTCGATGCTAAGATGTTGCCAAGATATGTGAACTTGGAAACATTCTCTAATTTATTCTCAAATCTCGTAACATACGCTGTAATAATCAATCCATTGTATAAAATCTGATTCACGTTCAATACTTAAGACACTACTTGGTAAGATGCCTGTCTTCTAGCTCGGGTCTTGCCGGTTCGATTTCCGTTTGTATCCAGATTATTTAAAAAATATTCCAATCGGGTTTTCACTTAAGGCGTGTGCAAACACCTTGGTTGGAAAATATTGCCACGTGGTAATAGACGTACTGTATACAGCAAAAGTATTTAATACAGTATACAGCTCTCGCCTCGCCTCGCCTATAAATGTGTTAATGCATCTTGCCCTATTTTTAGAAGAAAAATAAACATTTGTAGAAATATTTCTAAAAATGTATTATGGAAATTTTTAACATTTCTTTGAAAATTTATTGGCCTAATTTGCATACATATTTTCATGCTATGCCCCTTTGAGGGTAGGTCGAGATAACAGATATCCACACCTTTCTATCTACGCACACAGGTTTTATCTCGTCTACATCTATACATCTCATTATACGTGTTCTACATGTCTCATACTTCCTTATTTACCCTAAGTCAAACTATTTCCACTCACTCTTTCCTTAGTCTACCTCTTCCTCGCTCTCCATTCATTTCAAACTCAATGTGGCCAAATCATATCAAGATTCCTCTCTTAATTCTACTTATAACATACGTCTCGAACAAACAGCTATCCTTTATCCGATCATCCCTTACTCTGTCATGCATTGTAATACCAAATATTATACTGTTCGGGTAGGTAGATAGGACAGAGCGCCAGACTTTTCTATCTCGGCACACATCTTTCGCCTCTTCTATAGCCATACACCTTCTCATACAACTCGTACGATTTCTATGATTTTTATATTTCCTTCTTCCAAGATACCATTCACTTGATCCAACCATACTTTCTTTGGCCCTCATGATTAAATAATATATAGCCCACATATTTCTGTTCTTAGATTATTGTTGGAACATTACGCCTTTTTATATACTCGTAGACTTAAATAATTTTAAGACTGAATTCTACTATGAAATAATCATTTTACTGGTTAGATAGTTTGCGCATACAAGACTTTTAGATATTAAAATAAACCGAAATATATACAATATCCTGTGGGCTGGATCCTTTGTTCTTCTTCTTCGTCACGTGTACAATACTGAGTGTTGTGGTCCTCTCGAACTCGGCGCACCACCTATCTCTATCCCTCCCAGTCTGGAGTCATGTTGAATACAGCACGTAAAGAGGTGTCTGTTACCTCCTTTATTTGATCCGTCCATGTCATAAGACACCTTTCTCCAGCTCGCCTTTCGTCAGCTGTCCCGTTATCACCAGACTGTAATATTTTTTTCTAGCAACATTCCCAAAGTGCGTAAGGATACTTTTTCTGCATGTTATCCCAAGTTTTACAGCAATCTCTAATTCTTGGATGATAGAAACGTTGGTGCTCCTTGCGGTCGATAGTATACGGAGTATCCGTCTCCAACACGACATCTCGAAGGCATCTCAATGATGTTTCTTTCCTTTTATATATTATTTATAGTTAAGGCATTAACACTGTGAAGGTTTAAAGACATTGTACAGTACCCGGCGGTAAGTAATACGCATCTGGCTTAAGAAAGAGACTGTCGGCCTTAATCGGCTAACTTCGGCTTTGTAGAGCGTCGTCTCTGTCATTCAAACACGTGTTCCGTCGCGATTTGTCAGTCGTTGTCAAGCGTTCTAGGGACAGGGACGACGCACTACAAATCCCAAAGTAAGCCGATTATGGCCGATAGTCTCTATCTTAAGCCCGATGTGTATTACTTACCGCCGGGTACTGTAATTTGTTATATCAAACACTGTTTATTCAACTTAATGAGGAATAAACAGTGTTTGATAAAACAAATTAAAATTTCAATGCTTTTGTTTCAATTAAAACTTGCAACAAATAGTGAAAACATTGTATGTAAACTTGCGACACGTTCTCGTTATATAAAACTGCGGCATATGAGACCTTGAGTTTTTTCAAGATATATCAATGTTTCTTTCTTCGCCAGTATCGCATTATATTAGTATCGCCATTTATTCAATCAAAAAGTACGTTTAAAATAAATTATATTTATAGTTAAGCCATTATAACACTGTGGAGGTAGGTTTAAAGATATTGTAATTTATTTAGCCAAACATTATTTATTCCACTTTATATAAAGGTATAACCCTACCGGTTTCAAGGTTTTCACCTCATCATCAGGGTAGTTTCCAATTTTAATATTAGATATTCTTGGCGTGTCGATCAGAAAATCTGATGACACTTTTGAAACCAGATCCTTTTCTGCTAAGGTCCTGTAAAAGCATGATGGTGAACATCGCACATTCATGTTACTCGGTATATTCGCATTGGTGTTACGGAAATGTTGAAGTACGAGGCCGGGGGGCAATATTAAAACATATTTTTCAGTTGGATTGGCATAGCTTTTGTGCTCTAGAACCACTAGAGTAAGCACACGACTTGCAGTTCATCGTTGTAGGTTTTGCTAACCGCCTACCGCTCACAGAAATTAGACCAGACCTGAACCCTAGTTTTTTAAGGTACCACCAATAATTGAACCCGAACAGTTCTCAATTTCTGTCTGCGTGATCTTCCTGGCCTTGTAGAGCTGATAAAATTATCTTCTGTTTTATTTACGATTCTATTTATTTGAGATTGAAAACTGATATTTCGGTCCATTTGCACATCGGTCAACAGGGAAATCCCCGGTAGTCCGATGGGCCAGTCCGCTGCTGAAACGTCTACTCGACGCCAAAACAAAAAAAAATTAAACGAATTCTTGAAATTATTCTACACCCTTTTATTTAAAATACGACATCAAAGAAGTTTGTATTTTCCCTCTGTTCGCTTTTCAGCAAATTCCACCTGCATAGCGCAACACCTCAGTATTTAAAATACGATGAAACCAAAAAATTCTAAGCATTTTTTTATGAAACTACATTCTGGTCTTCATGGTCTATGTTTGAAGACCATAAAGTAAAATAGATTATATACAGCACTTAATCTTGCGTTACACCAAAGTTTAAGATTCAAGTTATCATTGTAGAAAACTGATATCTTGAGAAATCCCGCACGTGCCATTTCAATTTGGCATCTAATTTCTCTATCTGGGTCAAGTTCACGAATATTTAGGCTTCCAAAACTGTTGACTTACTCTATAGGTTGCCCGGTCAGTTACAGAGATACACCATTATGAGACTGTTGACTTAAGAATATAAACGTTGGTATTACATTAATATTCAGTTCTTGTTCGACACCTGCTGTGTTTATTCATTCAATAAAAACTGAAGGTATAAAGGTCACGTGAGTGAATCTTACCACTTAACATCCTCCTAAGGCATATGTTCTTGAAACTTGGCAGTCTTCTTTCTTGGGCCTTGGTAACATGCCATGATATGGAGTTGTATAGTAAATAATCCAGTAACATTGCCAACCAACTTGTCTCCAGACTACACACCAAGGAATCCCATATAGCCTTCATACTGTTACAGGCATCGCAAGTAGCACCCATCCAGCTCTTGCCCGATACCTAAATACTTAAATGTATCAACTCTGTTGATAGGGGTGCCATTGATACACAGGAGGATGCCTTGTAAGGGTATGAGTCACTTCACCTCAGCTTCATAAGTCTTATTTTCTAAAATAATTTTTCAAATCTGAGGCATGTCAAAATTGGATTTAATTTATTATTATAGTTGCATTCAAATCAATAAATAAAAGATTACCTAACATATATGAATATACTCGAACCGAACAGTATCTAAAGTATCTTTACATCTGCTAAGATCTGCATCTGTCTACCAACAGTATTTTACAGGTAGTACCAATTTTAATATATGGGAGTGAAACGTGGATGAGGAAAGACTGCACCGAGATTACATGAGGTAACAATGTATGACAGAATATGAATGAAGGGATTCAAGGATGAATATCAACTTAAGGTTGATGTAATAAGATGAAGGAGAGCACTTTGAAATGGTTAAGGCATGAAGAACGAATGAATGAAGAAAGACTAACATGGACAGTGCAAATATAAATAGAAGGCATGATAGAGGAAGACGAAAGAAAGTATGGTTGGATCAAGTGAATTATATTGTATTTTGAAAGACGAGAACTTAGAAAGTGTGGAACATTTATTCGGAGTATGTTACTAGATTCCCAATTTATTTTAAAGTTACCAATACAGGCTGGTTTTCACTTAAGACCTTTTAACACCTTTCTAGTTGGTTAATTAAAGATTGCCACATGGCAATAAATTCATCAGGTTGTACTGTATAACTTGAAAGAGTAATACAATACAAAAGGTAAATTTATGAGTACAGGGTATACGAGTACTAGTATACAGAAGGTACATTTACGAATAACAATATACTAGGGTACAAAAAGTACATTTATACATGCACATACCATCACACCTTTTCCCTGTCGGGATGGGCAGAGGGAGAGTCAGATTTTCCTATCTCGACACACATCCTTAGCCTCTTCTACATCCATACACCTTCTCATACAAATTTTATGATTCTCTAACTTTCTACATTTCCTCCTTTCAGAATGTTATTCACTTGATCCAACCATACTCTCCTTGGTATTCCTTTCACATGTCTTCCACTCATATTCGCACTATATGTCTGTTTTGTCAGACTTTTTTCATTCATTCATTACACATGTCCAAACCATCTCAGCATAATATTCTTCATTTTACTTAACACATCAGCCTTAAGTTCACATACATCCCTAATCACTTAATTCCGTATTGTCATACATTGTCACTCCATGTATTCTTCTCAATACATGCATTTCTACAGCATTTGTTCAGCTCCTCTGTCTTTTTCCACGTCCTAGTTTCACATCCTACATCAAAATTGGCACTAAAATAATATTGTGAACTATCTTAGCAGATTTTGACATTGTCCAGTTCTAGTATTGTATTGTACTTTCGTTGTACGAGTATACACCTGACGGGCTTATTGCCATGCCTCTAACATCTTCCATTCAACCAGAAAGATGTTAGAGGCCTTAAGTGAAAACAAGACTGGAATCCTGTTTTTAAAAAGATGTGTTCCAACAGCAATCGAACCCGCTATCTCTGAGTTAAGAGACAAGCATCTTACCAACTAGGCCACGGAGATTATCAAAGTACGTTGAGTACGTTTTAGTGCTCTATTAATTTTGTTTCCTATTGCTTAACACCGATATCCTTCTTAACTCTTGCATCATCTGAGAAAATACTATCCAAATAGCAGAATTCCTAAACTTGCATTATTCACCCATATGTCGTATTTACTTTTTCTTTCACATTTTTCAATATACTAGGGTACATTTGTAGTTGCCAATCGACTAGGGTGTTAATGACATTTAGATTTGTTGGCACCAAACTGATAGATTTCTTAAGGTATTTTGTTTTGAAGTTATGTTGGGGGCACTGATTTTTTAAGGTTCTGAAGAAAAATTCCATAGCACAGATTTACTAGGATATTGAAAGCAATAAACATCAATCTCTTAATGTGCTATATATGCACTGGTATGTAAAGATGTTGAAGATATAATTTATATAGTTTTTAAAGTACATTTGGAAGCTGATTTACTCTAGTACTGAAGGTATTTTTATTCAACATCCCAATAGGTTTCCAATTACTGATATCCGGTGAATATCCTTATCATTTCTGAAAAATAAAACCTTAAATTTTTGTATACAGTAACAAATCCCCCATATAGTTTATTAAGTACATTAACCTCCTCGGACCTGCAGGGCCATTTCGCTTTTTTTTTTTAAATAAATGTGATGTATGAATAAAATATGTACGAGTATTTTTAAATTTGTGTAAGACCTTTTTTTTTCACCAACCCTCCAGTAGGGAGTAGCGAGTATCATATACGATGATACACTGGGTCTGTACCAAAATATTCATCATCGTGTATCAACAAAATACATATATTAAAAACTGCACTTACTTATTTGAAAAATGTACATATTATTAAACATTTTGTAAAAAGACATAATATAATTATTTTTACTCTTATAAGCTTGACATTCGAGACGAAATATACAATTATTAAAAAAATAAATTACAAAGTTACACTTTGTGAAAAGACATAAAACAATTGCGTTCACCCGAAAAACAGAGGTAAATTTTACACTCGGAACAAAATACATAAGTTAATAATGAACATCCAGGAAGTCTACACCTGGATCTGTTGGGATCTTCTTTGTTTTTCATAACAGGAAGATGTAATACATTTCCTCTAATAAAATCAGAATTTGGTAAAGGATTAACACATCTTTTTGCTTGAGATTTGCTCGAGAGAGATGATGTAATTTGAATATCTTGGTCTTGGTTTTCTTCAAATTTAGGCTTCAAGGGTGGTCGAACTTCAAGATCACTATCTTCTGTATCGGATGTATCCAAGTTGCCTTCCATATCAGAGTCATTGGGATCCATCGGAATAAGTAACTCCTCCAATATTTCGAGTATATCAAGTAGTGACAACAAAAAAGTACTTGTTAAGACCTGGAGTAATGTACAGTATGTGATACAACGCAAAAGATCGTGAAATCCTCAGTTGTTATAAAATATATCATTTTATGATCCAAAACAGTTAGGTTTAGATACTTTACATTATAAATTGATAAAAGTTGTTGTTAATATAGAAATTAATACTTACCGAAATTTGAAGTCGAGACAGTTTGTCAGACGAAATTTGGCAATCTCGCTCCACGAATGTCACGTATTCACTGATACAACTGGCAAAATTTTGAACGGGACAGTAAAACAGTTTACTGATATGCGTGATACAACAGTATCAATGAGTAAACTTAAATAGGATTGAGTAAATCATCTAAAAACTCGATGTATCAAATATGATACACAGAGACTGAAGAGGTAAATGACAATTTCAATAAAGTTCTCGATAAAGCAGGTCGTTTTAGTATAATGGCAATCTTCAAATTAAAAGGCAATGCTGGCTCAGCCATGTTATAAGAAAGGATAAAGAAAGACTTCCCTGTATGTTAAAATAACAAATGTCAAAAAGAACCAGGATGCCCTAAGTTAAATTTAAGGACTAATGTCCTTAAAAGGAAAAAGACTAATGTCCTTAAAATTTCTAATGAAAAGGCATTTTGTCATTCGGACTAGATATCCTGCATTGGGAGGAACAAGTCAAATACCTAAATCTGTGGAGATTGTTTAAGTGCAGTTTGTTCACGACCAGGTTTCGCAAGCTCACCTACATAAAGTGACTACATAGAAAGCAATTCTGAGGTTCTGGTGGATTCTGTATACCAGGTCTGTAAATATGAAACCGGAATTTGCTGATAGATGGCTCTAGTTGTTAATGCAGTGACTGTCAAACCGCGTCATTGGCGCCTTTTTCTTGTGTTTACATTTGTCAAAGACTTTTAACTAACAATACAAGTTTAATACAACTACATATGTTTTCATAGCGTTGAACATGTCTGTTTTTGTGCCTGAAAACTACGATTTGCGGACAGCATTGATTTTCTGTTACCATTTGAAGAAAACTGCTGCAGAACGCATCGAATGCTTGTCGAAGCTTACGGTGAGCATGCTCTTGGTAAATCAGTGCTTTGAGTGGTTTAAAAAATTCAAAAGTGGTGATTTTGACGTGAGAAACGAAGAACATGGAAGACCACCGAGAAAGTTTGAAGACACCGAATTGCAAGCATTGTTGGATGAGGATGACGCTCAAACGCAACAACTCGCGGATCAATTAAATGTAACACGAGAAGCTGTCTCCATAAGTTTGAAAGCCATGGGAAAGATCCAGAAGGTGGGAAAATGGGTTCCACATGAACTGAATGAAAGACAGCAGGAAAACCGAAAAACCACTTGCGAAATGCTGCTCGCCAGGTACAAAAGAAAATCATTTCTCCATCGAATTGTGACTGGCGATGAAAAATTTATATACTTCGAGAATCCTAAACGTAAAATATCATGGGTAACTCCAAGCAAACCAGCAAAATCGACTGCAAGGCCAAATCGCTATGGACGGAAGACAATGCTCTGTTTGGTGGGATCAGAAGGGTGTTATCTATTATGAGCTGCTAAAACCTGGAGAAACCTTTAATACTGAACGCTACCGACAACAAATGATGGATTTGAACCAAGCATTACGTGAAAAACTACCAGAATATCAAAGAGGCAACACAAAGTGATTTTGCTTCATGATAATGCAGCATCGCACAGCAAAACCGGTCAAGGAAACGATTGAGGCGTTTAGTTGGCAAATACTTTCACATGCGGCTTACTCACCAGACTTGGCTCCATCCGATTACTACTAATTTGCATCGATGGGACACGCACTTGCTGAGCAGCGCTTCACTTCTTACGAAAATGACTCGATGATTGGTTTGCCTCAAAAGAGCAACAGTTTTTTTGGCGTGGCATCCACAAATTGCCAGAGATGGGAAAAATGTGTAGCTAGCGATGGGCAATACTTTGAATAAAATATTTACCATTTTCATACAATAAATGTGTATTTTCTATAAAAAAAATCCGGTTTCATATTTAAAGACCTGATATGTTTGTAATGGATGTGGGAGGAGATGCGAGTCTAGCATTGGACTTAACAGCCACACTCACAGATATCCGAGTTGTTGCAACACAGAAGGAGGCCATCATCAGATGACAATATCAGTAGAAAAAAATTATTTGATTATTAAAAAATTACATTATTTCATTTAGAGACATTTTCTTTTTGTGGTGTCAGTTTTGAAACTATGGTAATTAACTCTAGGACATTGTTTTTCAACCTTTTTAGCCTTGCGACCCTCCCTAAAGATAAAAAAAAATTAAGACTTGTTCTTGTTGATACATGTACACGAAACCACACAAATATTGTACTTGCACAAAGACAATAAGCCTTATCAGATAAGGATATCTACTGTTTTACGTCACTAATAGAACAACTTATATGTTTGAACTTGCTGTGAATATGTATATGACCAACAAATTCATTGGACTTGTTTTTTGGGCTATAATTTTTAAAACAAACACGTTCATTTTCTCAGAAAATGTTATTTTCCTTTAATACAGTTATTTTCATTTGCCTGTATAAACACCAATTATATAAATAGGACAGTAAAAAACAAATTATATGAAAACATTTTTATTTTATAGATGTTTTAAAAATGATTATTCGAAATAAACATTTTATTTTTAAAGCATAGATAAACTTCGATTGTAAAATAATAATTTGTGTGCTTTGAAATAATTATAGATAGATCCATATTGATAACGGCCAATTATTATTATAAATAGACAAGTTATTTACCAATCAGAAAATAATTCTAGCCCGCGCTAAAAAAATTATGCGAATAGAACCAACAATCACGCCAAATTATTTCTCATGAGTATTCAAGGAATCCAATGTGGACAAATCTATAATTTCAAAGAAGTGAAGGCGATAAAATTACTTGAAGATTTTGCCCTGGTTGAACTTCTTTCCCGTTTTGTCGGTGCCTGACCATGAGAAATACTGTTCAACCAGTTTCTTGGTCTCTCCGCTGGAAGCATCCAGTTTCTTCCAGTCATAGGACTCGTAGTCGATTTGCCAATCGGGGCTCAGCTCGAAAGCCAGTTCATGGCCTCTCCACACCCAGATGCCGGAGATAGTGCTGTTATTATCCTCACCAAATAAGCAGACTGAAGCGAAAGCTTGTTTGCGCATCTTATCTAGGCGTTGGAACATTCCTGAGGAAAAAACATAAATATCGGTTTAATGATTTTTTAAATATATAGTAGCAAAATAATTAACAAATTTTCAATCTGGTTATATTTAATAAAATTACTACCTTATGAAATTGACAAAATCCTATAAACACGTTCATTGTCGACCAAATAGTAGGGAGCAACCCCTATGGCAAAAATGTGTTTTAGCTATTAGTACCTGTATTTGTGTGTTGTTTTATGTCAACATAATGAATATTAAAAATATTTATTTATAAAAAACACCAACCAAATTCATGTGCAATTGAATTTTGTTGGCAATGGCTGATTAAAGCAAATCTAATGCTGACCTTTCTTTAAAAAAAAATCTAAATCCAGTGAAAAATAAACTATTACAAACAATGCAAGTTTATGTATCCAAAATTTTATGTGGTTATATGAACTAATACGGCTGTCAAATTTTGTAAGTTGTTTTATCACAAAGCACATGCAAATGAATGTTTCAATAGTGTATAGCACCGGTACAAAGACTTAAAATAGGTGGATTGGCTGCCGCTCAATACTCATATTTCGGTTTACTTCTTGCTTTTCCAGTGAAAAGTAGCAGGGTGAAGAGATTCCTCTTTAGTAGGTAGAAGTTGGTCATAAATAAAAACATAATATATGTTCCAGAAACTGAGAATATATTTTTGACATTTTTCGTTCCTTATGTGCAGCCCATCGCTCGTCAAATTTCTAATTTTTAACTGCATTTTTTTGTAAGAAAAATATAAATATGAAATGACCCTATTTATTGTCAACATATGGCCGTGAGAAATACATCCACTTCCAGATATGGTGGGGCTAGACTGGATCGTAAAAATTAGTATAGCTCGCCATGCAATATCACGTAGGCGGCCCCTGGTAACACCTCACACCAAGCAATTTCGCGTAATCAACAATGATCGAGTTAAAGGATACCAAGGAGCTGTTTATGTTCTCTTATTGTAAGAAAAAATTAATTCATAAAGAATGACCAACTCAAACTGATTTAACGAGTAAATTTTTTTTTCCCCAGATTAAGTTTTTCAAATAGCAAAATGGGATCTACTAAAGTAATGGTAGAAAAATATTTTTTATAATAATTTCAAGGCATATCTTACATATTGTCCACATGAATATAAAAAAAGTTTATAATTAAGTTTGCTGTCAAAAAAACTTTTAAACTTTCAAGTTACATCATTTTATTGGGTTGTCCGGAAAGTATTGGGAGTACAAATTAGTTCGGCCCGTTTCCAAAAGATGGCTCTGGCTGTTATGAATGGTTCATAGTGACAGCCGATTTTGGCGGTTTCAGAGAGGTTAGACATCTGCCAATAATATTTGCGGGAGGTTTTAATTTTCTGCTTTAATTGGAAGAAAAGTGCAGCTGATGCCCATCGAATGCTTGTCGAAGTTTATGGTGACGCTGCTCCAACTGATAAATCATGTAGGGAATGGTTTCGACGTTTCAAGAATGGAGATTTCAGCGTCGAAGACAAGTTTCGCTCTGGACAGCCAAAAAAATTCGAGGACAAAGAATTAGAGGCATTACTCGAAGAGTCAAACGCAGAATCATTGGGAGTGACTCAACAAGCCGTTTCCGTACGATTGAGAGCCATGGGAATGATTCAAAAACAAGGAAATTGGGTGCCTTATGAACTGAAACCGAGAGACGTTGAAAGGCGATTTTTCACTTGCGAGTAGCTGATTCAAAGGCAACAAAGAAAAGGTTTTTTGCATCGGATTGTAACTGGAGATGAGAAGTGGATATTCTACGACAACCTCAAGAAGAAAAAATACTACGCTAAGCCCAGTCAATCGTTGCCATCGACCTCAACATCAACACCAAAACCGAACATACATGGTTCGAAGATCATGCTCTGTATCTGGTGGGACCAAAGGGGTGTTGTTTACTATGAGGTGCTAAAACCTGGCGATTCCATTACGGGCGATCGGTATCGGCTACAATTAATTCGTTTGAGCCGTGCATTGCGAGAAAAACGGCTGGAATACGAGCAAAGACATGATAAAGTTATTCTTCTTCATGACAACGCTCGGCCTCATGTCGCAAAAGTCGTAAAAAAAATATTTGGAAACGCTCAAATGGGATGTTTTACCGCACCCAGCGTATTCCCCGGACATTGCTCCTTCTGATTACTGGTTGTTCCGAAGGATGCAGCACGATTTGGCAGGTCACCGGTTTACTTCTTTCGTAGAAACCGAAAATTGGCTCCAAACTTGGATCGCCTCAAAAGACGAGTCATTTTTTCGAGATGGAATTCGAAAATTGCCTGAGAGATGGGAAAAAGTAGTAGCCAGCGATGGACAATACTTTAATTGATCTGTTCATACATTTTGTTTAGAAATAAATGCATTTTTGAACACAAAAAAACGGACCGAACTAATTTGTACACCCAATAATTTTGTATTTTTAGGTCAAATTCAAAAGAAAAATTGCACCAAATGCTCATGGTTTCTGATATTTTGACTATCTGTCTCTCATGTCGTAAAACGATGGTTATTTTCGATCAAAGCCTTCATTTGGTCATTATCAGTGATAATTGGTCTTCCAGAGTGAGCACCATTGTATTACCTTTATGGAATTTTTAAAACATATTTGACACACATGATAGTTTCCTGCTTTGTCGTCATACACTACTTTTTTATATATTTTTTTTGCTTGGGTCCTATTTTTTCTTTTATGGTCGTAAAAAGCATCAAGAACAGAAAAAATAACTTGTTTCATTTCAAAATGACACCAAAAAAACAACACTCAAGAAATTTGGTTAAACAATAGTTGAAAAATGAGCTAAACTATTTCCTTTCATAATAATATACGTTCAGCATTTTTGGAACACAGTTAGCAGTGAAAATTTTATCTCAACGGCATCTGAGTAGTACGAGGGTCATCTAGAAAGTAAGGTTACAAGGGCTCCTGAGGCCGGGAGAAACTTTTTGTTTCGAAGTTGGCGCACCTGGCATGTAGGGGAATCCTAACGGTCAGTTTGTTAAGTCCCGCGTGTTTGTTGGCCATTTTTTTGTCATAGTAAATTCTTCTGATGAAGAGGTCGTCGCGCGCTCCCGCCAACTCCCGTCCGTGCGAGATCTACGTGGTCATCCTTTGCAGAATACCACCGCGAATATCCATCGGAAGCTTGTGGAAGTTTATGGTAGTGATGTGATGAGTCGACAACATGTCACGAAGTGGGTTAGGTTGTTCAGAGAAGGCCGTACTGATACTCACGACGAGGCAAGGCAGTGATTTCTGACAAACTTGTGCAAATAATTGAAGAACAAGTGCGAAATGACCGCCATGTGACGCTTGACGACCTTCACGAAGAATTTCCTGACATTTCTCGATGGTGATATTGTGTCGGAAAAACTTGGGTTACAAGAAGTTGTGTGCGAGATGGGTGCCCAGAATGCTCACACCGGAGCACCGTCAAAATCGCGTGACCGTCACGTGTGAATTTTTGGATCGTTTCGCACAGGAGGAAGAAGCTTTTCTGGACTCTATCGTAACGGGGGACGACACGTGGGTGTGTCACTACACCTCAACAATTTTCCAACGATCAGGAGGTCGAGGAAGCTGTGAAGAAGTGGCTGAAAGAGCTGGCGGCGGAGGTCTATGACACTGGCATACAAAAGCTGGTGCCCAGACTACAGAAATGTCTCGATCTCGACGGCGATTACGTTGAAAAATAGTTTAATATATTTGTGAAGTATCCTGTGAATTTAAATTAAATGTAATTCAAACAAGCATTTTTCGATCCTACATAAATGTTGTAACAACATATCAGTAATTTCAATACATAAAAAACAATATTTGACAGTAGATTAAAAATCAATTAGGGCTTTCTGCTGGATATATGAGTTGTAAAATCCAAATATTCATTAAACCAATTTAATGAGACTAAAGGCCATTAAATACAATCCAATTTGGAAATATTGATGAAATTGCATGCAATTTGGAAATATTGATGAAATTGCATGCAGTTTGGAAATATTGATGAAATTGAAGCTGTCAAAAATACTGGTACTCTGTTGGTTTAACCCTAATCTGTTTAAGCAATCAAATATGATTTACCATTCATTGTACAACCTTCATCAGGGAAGCTTTATCATTCATTAAGTTTCACACTCTTTTTGCTTGCATTGCTCTTTTGAGTCTTGAGATAATCGGCTGATTTCAGAAAAAAATGTAATGGTATTCATGTTTTTTTTATAAATTAGTCACTTACTGTTTGGATGATTATTATTTTCAATAGTAAAACATTGGCTCACAAGCAAGTTAATCTAATGGATAAACTAAGTAGCTTTTGCAATGGTAACATCGTACAATTTGACAGTAGTGTAAACATTTTTTTTGTAAACATATTACATTGATCATTGTATAGGAATATTTTTTAGTCTAACAGTAATTTTTGTATGATGTACACAATCAGTTTTAGAATTAGATTGAAATTTATCAAATATATTACCTGAGATTAAATTACAGCTCATGAACACTTGGGTGAGCTCATCCTTATATTTGTATTCCCCATACCAGATGGAATAATTCTCAGGGTCGAACTTCTCGAAGAAGTAAGGGATAGACTTGGCCACATCTTCATTAGAATAAAACCTCTTGAAGTCATCCATGTTAAAGGTTCTGTAAAAAAATATGTACATTTTTCTATTACAATCATAAATATTTTCTTTATCTTTTTTATAAAGAGATTATTGTCAGCCCTCCTGTGGTTGGGGGGGGGGAGGTGTCCTGTGTTGACTAATGGCAAATATCTCGCCTGGTTTTACTATCTATCGGTGGCCATGATCAATCCGTTAGAATTTACCGTTTAACATCTGATTTCTGTAACTTATATGCTGCTTACCATAAATTCTTGTATCGGTATTAAAAAAACAACACAAAAATAGCACTGTATAAAATCTGCCTATTAAAAAGCTGCAACAGATTAAACCTGCCCCTTGTTTTGGAAATTCAACCCGTTGTACTCCAAGTAATTTTCAATATAATCGCCAAGCAACCCCGAGACTTCCGAAGGCTCCGGTGAAAATTATAAATGTTATATTGTCAAAAAAAATCTAAAATTATTTAGAATATAATTCATTTAATTTCTTTGTTGACTAATTACATGTTAAATTAAATAAAAAAATATTTTAAATCTTGAAGTCCTTTATCGTATGGTATCTGTAGAAGCAATTTTCTATGTACATTTTTGACTTATCAGGACAAGTGTCTGAGTATTGGTTTGTTTCGTGTCTACCACCCTTCTTGTCTATTCAATCATACAACACAATCCCTCTTTTTACCTCTGCAAATTACATGTTTTCCATTTAACCTGCTTTCAGAAATGGATGTGGAAGCTCTCGGTCGTTCTTGGTGAAAAATTCCAGATCAGTTGGTGGTCTAAGAGTTTTATGTAGTTCAAATACATCAAAATTGTGGAGTGTTAACATATTATAACGTGAAATGAAACATCAGAAATGAATGCATGGATAAAATTGATGTTTTAAGTATGATGAAGAAAGGAGCATTAAAATAGTCGACCAAGGAAAACATGGCTGGATCAAGTGCACCAGATTTTGAAAGATCAAGTATGAATAATAGAACATTGTGTGTGACGAGATATATGAATGTGGAGGAGGCAAAGATTATGGGGTAGAAAAATATGGAAATCTATAATCTCTGCCTATCCTACAAGGGGCGTGATGATATGTATGACAAATGTCATATAAATCATTTTTCATATACCTACACTATTAGTTGGGCTCAAATGTGAGAGATCAAATCGCTACCTTTTATTGTATTGTATTACACTTTCATTGTATACAGTATAACCTGGCAGGCTTATTGCCACCTGGCCATTTCTTCCGACCCACCAGAACGATGTTCAAGGCCTTAAGTGAAAAGGAGAGGGGAATTTTGTTTTATTAGAAATCGGGGTGCCAACTGGAAATTAGCCCGCAAACCACCGGGTTGGAAGATGGGGCATTTATTGACAAAGTCGATGAGGTCGTCGGTTTTATGATACACACGTAGCACTCATTGGCATGTAAGCTCGTTAATAATATTCTAATTGTTTCTTGAAAATAAAAAACTTGAAAAGATAAAAGATATTAAAAATAAATTTATAGATATTGATAAAGCTATTTACCCTTTAGGTAGACTATCGAATGGGTCCTTGGATTTGAGTTCCTCAGCCAAAGCCAGTTCAGTAGCATCCAACTAAAAGAAAATCTTTATTTTTAGCAATGGTTAATGTAATATAGTAAAGTGTGAAAGGAAATGTGATATATTTTTATTTATTTATTTTTATTTATTATTACATATGACAAGAATATACACAATTTGCGAAAAAACAACAGGTAATTTGATTCGGACATACAATTTTAATGGATCTGGGTTTGTTGCCTTTCATTTGTCGTATCCCCAGTAAACTAGGCTTTTGCCTGTATCTCACTGAGGATATTTAGCATGAAAAAATAAATCGATACTTCTTTCCGATTTTTGATTACACAAAAACAAAACCCGGTTGCACGCTCTCATCAACTTGACAAACAGTGACACTCAACTACAACTGGAAACATCTTGCGAAATTCAACTCCTCACACATCATCACTCCAGAAGTACCAAAAATATTCATCACACAATATACCGCACACAATCATAAGAATAAAAATTAAAATTAAAACAAAAAATACACAGAAACACAAATACAAAAACAACCAAAATTAAAACAACAAGAAGAAACCCACACTCACACAAATCCTTTCCACTCGTCATTCATCCTGAAAGCCCAAGTACTCAAAATCCTGTCGCAATAACAACCAGGTTCCAATCGACTGTCGAAATGGTTTTCCTACCTTTACCTTTATTGAAGTCGGCACGCCATTGTATGTAATGGGAGCCAAATAAGCATATTGCCTTTGGGCAAAAGAGGTTTTAACTCTAGGGATGGTGAACATTTCATTAGTTGCCATGCGTGTCATGTGTGTCTGCTGAGTCTGCATCTTCCCTTCCTCTCGATGGTAGTGCCAGAGAATGAATTTGAGATGTAAATCGGCTATGTTCAGGACCTGATACTCTCTGAAAAGCTCTGCCGTGGGATACCGAGCAGGAAGTTTATTAATTATTTTCACAATCAATTTTTGGGAAACCTGCAATATGTGTTTTTGGGTTAAGGTGCATCCCCTCCAAACTGATATACCGTAAGAAAGTGCTGACTGACATAAGGCGAAGTATATACTTATAAGAATATTTTCACAGAGCAGATTTCGAATCATACGGAATATGTACCCTAGTTTTCTGATTTTTGCGCTCAAAGTGTTAATATGGACCTCCCAACGAAGGAACTGATCAACATAAACTCCAAGGTACCTTATACTATCAACCCTTTCCAAGGAAACACAACTACAGTCAGCCACGGATGAACAAGTGTGTAGTGTTATGTATTTATTTGTAGGTGCCTGAGTTGTTGTAGATATGCTAAATGTGATGTATTAAATATTATTATGGAGAGCAATTAAAGATTAGAGCTTATTACGGCAAAGGTTTACAAAGTGTGCTTCGACTTTCAAAGTGTGCGTTTTTTATAAAAAATTGGGCATTTATTGTGAAAGAACGGAACCTCATGTTTTATTCTAAGTATTGCCCATCGCTTGCCACTACTTTTTCCTGTCTTTCTGGCAGCATACGGATACCGCGTTGGAAGAATGCTTCATCTTTTGAGGCTATCCACGAATCGACCCAATTTTTGGTATCTTCATATGATGTGAAGTGCTGCTCAGACATGCCATGCGTCATCGATCGAAACAAGTGGAAATCAGAAGGAGCAATGTCTGGTGAATACCGCGGGTGAGGTAAAACTTCCCAATTGTGGATGAGCATTATCATGCAGGAGAATAATTTTGTCATGTCTGGAGTAGTAGTGGGCGCGCTTTTTCTTGAGTGCTCGACTCAATCTCATCAATTGTGTTCGGTAGACAACCCCAGCAATGGTTTCATTCGGTTTGAGCAACTCATAATACACGACACCAAGCTGATTCCACCAAATACACAAGTTGTTTTCCATTAATATTTGGCTTAGCCGTAGATGTTGAAGCATGGCCAGGGGGTCCCCATGATTTCTTCCTTTTTGGATTATCATAGTGGATCCATTTTTCATCACCAGTGACTATACGGTGCAGAAAACCCTTTCGTTTATGCCTGGCAAGCAGCATTTCACATGTGGAAAATCGGCGTTCAACGTTTCTCGGTGTCAGTTCATATGGAACCCAATTTCCTTGTTTTTTAATCATTCCCAATGATTTCAACCGATGTGAAATTGCTTGTTGAGTCAATCCTAATGTAAGTGCAAGTTCTTCTTGCATTTGGCACGAATCTTGATCCAATAATACTTCCAATTCCGCGTCTTTGTACACTTTCGGCCTTCCGCAACGTTCTTTGTCTTCGATGTCAAATTCACCGTTCTTAAATTTTTGAAACCACTCACGACAACTTCTCTAACTTAAGGCAGCCTCACCATATGCTTCTTCAAGCAATCGATGCGCCTCAGCTGCAGATTTCTTCAAATTGAAGAAGTAAATCAAAAGTTCCCGCAAATGACGCTTATTCAGCTCAAAACTTGACATTTTCGCACACAAAAGAATATATTATACTGATAAAAATTCACTAATATTTCAAGGTTATGTTGTTGACAGATGTCCAACCTTACGACAATGACGTTTTACATCTGACAATTTTAACCATAACTTACTGGTGGCGCCAACTTTTGTCAAACGGCAGCGGCTTATTTGTACACCTGATAACACCAGGCAATCTTACACACATACCATCACGCCATTTATGTCAGGGTAGGAAGCGAGGAGAGAGCACACAACTTTCTTATCGCAACACATATTTTGCCTCTTCTACATTCATACACCTCATAAAACTTCTATACTTTCTTTAGTCTTCTACCACGCCTTCCACCCACATAAGCACTGTGTATTTGTTTTGTTAGACTTTTATTCGTTATATATGCCCAAACCATCTCCGAGTACTTTTCTGAGTTCACATTTCTTCCTAATCACTTCATTCTGTATTCTGTCATACATTGCCCCCCCCCTTCCCCCCACCCCCCATTAATATTCTAAGTGCACACACACTTCTACAACATTTATTCAGCTGAATCTTGGTGCATTATTAACAAAATTTGTCAATATGTAATTGGTTGAGTTTTGAATATCAGTCAAGTATGATATACATTTGTGATATTGATATATTTATCTTGAACCACATCACTCACATACATATCAACAAACCGTGTCCATTACCTTTACGTGGTAGGCAGAGAACTCTAGAAAAATTTGGTACACTGGATCCAGCCACATTTTCTTTGGTCTACCTCTTCTACACCCACCTTGCACTTCTGCCTTCATTCTCTTCACACGTCCAAACCATCTTAAAGCTTCTTTCTTCATCTTACTTAAAACATACATTTTACCCATGCATTCATTTCTAATGTCTTCATTCTGCCTTCTTTCATTCATTTTTTTCTTAGTGCACGCATCTCCACAGCATTAATCTTATTTTTATCCTCCTTATGTCAAGTCCCAGTTTCACTTGCATATCATATCACTCAAATTGATAAAATTGCTGCAAATTTCAACTAGAATGATGTTTAGAAGGCCAAAGATTCAGAAGGTCAAGGCTCAATATGGGTTTAGCATCATTAAATACTCTAAAAATATATAAGATTATACTAGGATGATTTTAACTTGTCCTTCACATTCTGTTGGCAGTATTTTATATAACTTCCAACAGTTATCAGTTTACGTTTAAAAGAGAATTGAAAAAATATTACATTACGTAGAATATCCTTTCATCCTAATTTCTTTCC
The DNA here is from genome assembly GCA_949825065.1 of Odontocerum albicorne. Classification (NCBI taxonomy): domain Eukaryota; kingdom Metazoa; phylum Arthropoda; class Insecta; order Trichoptera; family Odontoceridae; genus Odontocerum; species Odontocerum albicorne. Next base: position 19,467,464 of record OX463852.1, on the reverse strand, counting down.
TTTGTTTCTTATCCTCAAACAAACCCATTTCGTCTACTTCTGCCATTATTGTTTAGACTTAGAAACTAGTAATTTTTACTTGAATTTAAACAAAAAAAAATCTTAAATCTGCCATGGAAAAATTTGATGTATCTAAGATGAGCTGATTGTTTGGAAGAAATCACTGTATAGCAATAAGCCCACCAGATGTACCATGTAAACAAAATAATTAGTGTTGGTTCAAAAAAAGGTTGAGAAATCCCAATGTTGACTAACCTCATCCTGGACAGTTTCCTGGACAACTTGTTGTTCTTGCTGTTGTTTCTGTGTCTTCTTTCCCTTCTTGGATGCAGGCAAGATTGCAGTCTCGCACAACTTGACATCACCGATCACGGCACGGAACTGGGGCTGATTCAGTAGGGTCACAAACCACCGGTTGACGTTGGTGAAGGGTTGCCTCACTGAAGGCTGCAACACATTCTGAAAAAAAATGATATCTTGTAAATTAAGGCTATTTTCAAACAATATCAATTCAAACCCTTTACTTTTCGTATATACACTTCTATACTAAGTAACTAGATTAAACTATCTGGAGACCTTGGCCTACTTGGAGAGTCCTGAATCAACTCTGGGTTGGGGTGACTAGATGGAAGGTGAATATGCAGAGATGGGGTTCTTCTTGAACAATTAGCAATGAACATGATTGTGGGGCTCTGCAGGACTCAACGCATGCTGTCTGAACATCGAGACTACATGCTTTGGGCAAGACCTTGATTAATGCAAATTATTGGGTGATCTCTTTTGTGTTCTACTAGAACCACGTAGCACACAGTAAAAGTCAGTTAATTAGAACAATGATAATTCGTTATTCATATTTTTTGCCATTTTCTAAGTCCTGAAATCGACTTATAATAAATTGTACTGTTAATTAAAAAAACAAGGTATTTAGTAACTTTTAATGTTTTTCACCAAAATGTATTTAAGAATGCTGATTTATTCAAAATTTTCCTACTACGTGGATCTGTGATTTACACAAATCACAGATCCACGTAGTAGCCAAGCTTACAAATTCAATAACTTAATTATGTCGAGTTGAAAAGATTGTATTACCTGGTAAATATGGAGCAGTGTGCAAAAGACACTGATGTCGGCAAGAGAGATCCTCTCCTCAACGAGGAAGGTGCGTGTGCGCAGGTGAGTGTTCAGGTAGGTCAGGGCGGTCTGGATGTCAGTCTTCGCTCGCTGCTCTGTCTGCACATACACAATTAATATTAGTTGTTTATACAAAAAAAGTTTTTAAATGGATATTATAAGGTACTCGAAACAGATCATCTACACTATTGTACTCAGACCATGAATGCGGCGTTTATATTCAAGATTCACTCTTGTGGTCATGTGGAAGTCTAGAATGTTGCGAAGGATTGCTCAATTATTTCTATCCAGTGAGGATTGGAAGATATTCACTGGGTCTTTTGAGATTAAGGAATGTTTAAGCCATCTTCGCATCCAACTATGAGACATAACTTGAAAGAATTTACATTTGGTAAGGTTTTCTTTACATCATCTTGAGGCTAAAGGTTAGAATGCTTCAGAAACATCGACCATCTTCTAAGCCAACCAAATAGGGCAATATATCTGAAAAATATTTTCAAAAGAACTGACCATATAATAAAACAATATTCCTTTTTATTGCACTCTACCTCCATATCTTAGTTGATAAGACACCTATCTTCCAACAATCAAGTTTTAAAAAAAAAGATTTGTCCCATTTTCATTTAGGGCATCTTTAACATCTATCTGGTTAGTTGAAAGAGATTACCACATGGCAATAAGCCCACCAGTTTATATTGCATACAAAGAAAGTTTAATACAATATAATACACTGATTCCTATTTCATTGAATTCCTATTTCAATATGTTTTGAGACTCACAGTTATTTGTATCAGTTGTACAAGGTCTTTCGTAGTGTTGTACTGCGTGGTGTGGATTATGATGCAGACGTTTCGAAAATGTTGCAATTTTCATCGTCAGGACTTGTTTGTAGTCAACTTCCGAATTTGACTACAAAACAAGCCCAGAAAATGATCACTGCAACATTTTCGAATGTCTGCATCATAAGCCAAACCACACAATACAGCACTCCGAAAGACCTTATACAACTGATCCTATTTTAATAACTTATTGAAAGCACTAATTGAGTTGATTTTGCTACAAATTTACAAATTGTTCTCGGAAGAAGACTATGAATTGAATATCTGCATAGTATATGTGTTGTATTCTATAGAGCAACACATATATAATAGCGGGCTTTCCAATAAATTGAAGTCCAAAAATAAATTTCAATGAGTCATTTTCTTTACACATACCCATTAGTAATGAATGTAGTTAGTAAGAAAAACATTTTAACCGCAAAAAATATCATTCCAGATGAGGCATTCATTGGTCTCAACATTTTCTTTTTTTAAGGTGTTGAATACAATAAAGCAAATTAACCAGAAATCTATTATAAAAGTTACCAAAACAAAGCAATATATACCATTTCCCGATATATCAATTATTTTTTTATTTGTATAAATGGCACTGGAATATCATCACTAAGCTCTTCCAGCTCTAAAAACAATCAAAATATAGCACAGAGAATGGTTGACGCAGATAGCATTTTCAATGGGAGCTGTAAGTCTTATCTTAGATTTAGACAGCTATAATAACCACTGGAGTACAATGGTAAGTCAATTATTAGACAAGTGAAGAGATCATGGCGAGAGAATTAAAAAATGAAGGTACCTTCTCGTTGTAATTCATAATGCCAAGCAGGGGGAAGACCCAGGCACAGGAAGCAGGTAGCACCTCTCCATCAGCCCAGCTGAGCCACTGCAGGACTTGTGCACTAGACACGGCATTCGTTCCGCGGAGGGCCGCATTGCTCACTAGAAATAAAATCATTCATTACAAAAATCCCTCACACTGCAAAATTTGTTAATTAGGAATAGATGCAAGTTTATTATGTGCCACCATTTCACGATACACAGGAGGGTTATCCGAAGAATATTTATCATAGTGGATATATATGACAGCTACTAAAATTCACATGTAAAAAAGACATATTACGACTTCTTATATATCTATAACTCCAAGAGTGGTTCAAGAATTTATGTTTGACAGTTATTAAACACTTATTCAATAATAAACCAACCAGAAACTCTTTTTAAAAAAATCTGGATACCGACAGAAATCGAACCAGCAAGCCCCAAGTTAGAAGTCAGGTAACTAGGCCAGAGGTCATCAATGCGAAAAAGGTAAAAAAAGAAACATGTTCAAAAGTACTAACATTTTGCCTTATTTGCTATTATTTTCATCAACAAATTTTTGTTCCATACAAATAGAGTGCGAGGGACCAACTATTACTAAGAAAAAACTCATTGTTTGATTTAACCACCTTTGGCCTTGACGGTGGAATTGAGCCTGCTGATGAGCGTATCACATGCTGCACGAATGTGAGACTACGGGATTTGGTGCCATTCTCGGCGAAGACATGCCATGAGCGCATTCAAACTTAGGAGTTTTTAAGTATACACCCTGGTGAATATGAGGGCTACTGTTGTGCCGAAATGAACCACAGAACGTTCTCATGAATAAATTAATGATTTTCATGAGCTTTGTGGAACAGCACTGAGTTCAGCTGGAATGTCCATAGACTGGCCCCAAATAGTTTATGTGCTCATGGTATCAATACTTCTTTTAAGACCTTTTAGGGGTGACAATATTGTTGAAATTGACACCCTAGTCGATGAAATCGAGGGGAGAGTGACCTTCAGCGGTCACGGTGGCCCAAATCATGATAGAAGCTGGTACTTCATTTCTGACCACAACTCTTTGCTCTCGATTATCATTGGACTTTCCCCCTAAACAAACACGGTCATTTTGTTGGTTCACATACTGCTGAACAGTGAAAATTTTCTCATCCGAAAAGACGATGTCTGGCAAAGTTTCACTCGCTTACAAGAATTTCAGTGCCAGTGCTGTTTTCAGGCATCATTTTTTCTTCACCGGTGTTAAGTCTTGCACTTTTTGTATCTTGCATGACTTGAGTGGAAGTTTATTTATCAATATTCGAAACAATCCAACACGTTAAGACCTCTTGCCAATTTTCTTGTGATTTGTTTCGAATTTCCCTCAATTCCGGGAAATTGCTGTTCGTTTCGAGCCGCTATTCGTGTGTTTTGTGATGGTGCCAGTAACATTGTAATGATCGATGGTACAATACACAAACATTTTGTTCACATTGAAAGACTGCAGCTGGTGAACAAAAACAGGTACCGAATTTCCGGCTAAATATAAAGAAATCACACTGCTGCGCTTCAACTCCATGGTCAATATCTTTTTCTTGTTATCAAATTAGAACGAAATACTTCTGAGTGCTTGTAAACACAATATGAACCGACGTTTAAGCAAAAATGAGAGCACTATCATCGCGCCATTTAGAATTGTATACAGAATGAATTCGGTAACAGTTGGTCCCTTGTCCCCTATACAATGTCATATATGTAACTAAAAACCATACATATTTTTTTATTTTACATAGATTACTTTTACGATTGTGAGATGAATGAAGTTTACAAATGACCTATACGGTCAAGGTAAGATTTTTTTATTACTGGAATACTTAATAAATACCACAATGATCCCCTTGATAATCCCTATCATCCACCTAATATTTCTGTACATCTAAACACCCTTTAAAAATTAAAATAAATATAGCAGTATTCTCAACAGATGCGATATTTCCCCCACTGAGAATCATTGCTCTAGGGCATAAGTTCCCAAATTTATTTGACCCCCAACCCCTTTTTCAGCAAAAAAATTAAAGGCCCCCTTGGAAATTTACCTTTTTAAATTAAATAAAACAGAAAATGCAGTGAACATTTTTTTTATGTACATATCTATAGTGTTATAAATAAGATACGCTGACACTTAAATTGCTGAAGCATTTATTATATAATCGTAATGAGAAGCATGTACTGCCACCAATGTATTAATGTTTTGCAGTTTGTTATTTGCAATAAAATTTCAGCAAAAAATTTATGCAACTATGAGAGTAATTTTTTAATTTCAAAAAGGTATATTGGAAATAAAACAATTTGGAAAAGAAATTAAAAATCTGGTGGCCGGTTTATGAACTATGCACGTATAACGAATAAGTATCTAATTTGTAACATCACAAAATCGTAGATAGTATTTGTTTTTAAGGTGATTTTATTGACAATTTTGGTACATAACAAATTAAATACATACACCATATAATAAAGGGTTTTCGAATATTTTATAAGGTTAAAAAATATTAGCAACTCATCGCTCCCTTTTTGCTTCCAATGCACCCCTACTTCCCCCAAGGCCAGCATGGCCCCTCAGTTCCCTCCAGTACCCCCAGGGGAGCCGATGGGTCCACTTTGGGAACCTATGCTCTAGGGTATGTCAACTGGTGCAAAGATAAAATAGTCAAAAGTATAATGTATGATAATGTGGATGGCGATGGTCAGAACCGTGTGCATGGATAGAAAGGGCTGATCTATTATTTCTGGCTACCCCACAAGGGACATGACATGATGGTATGAATGTATTTGAATGAGGTATAAGATTACAAACAGGCCAATTTTGTAAAAAAAAGAGTTTTCAAAGGTATGCCAACTATAACTCTGCCTAAAAATTGAGTAATGTCATTGTGAGAGCTCTTACAATAAAGTACCTTAAAATATGAGTTGTATATTATTAAGGCAAGTATTCAACATAAACTAACATTTACATATAATATGAAAAATAATAAAAAAGGGCTATTTACATAGCACCATTTATAGAGCACTCTCCTGGTGACAAAACTTTTTCAATTGGAAATAAGAGAAAAATTACCATAAAATTCAAGTCATGAGGGGTTGCTTTTAAATATTATTTAATGATACCAAGAATTAAAGATATTTCGTAAAAATAGAAATTTACATTTTTTCCCTATTGCATTATGAATATATAGGATACATAAGTAATTAAATAATCGTGCAAAATAAAAGTAAAACACAATCAAACTTTGAACAAATATATAAATTTTTAATTTAATTAATCACAAATGTGAAAACGGAAAAAAATATTTTGTATTAATAGAAATTATATCGATTTTCAGTGTTGAAATAGAAAAGAAATTAACACAAATTTGACAGTTAATACGAAACTGAAAAAAAAAACAGAATTCTGACAAAATCACTCACCATAGTAAGCAATAGCATTGCTCTCTGTTAAAAGAACATTTCCATCCGCGGACTCGAATGCTGGGACCTAAAATAATACATACGTCACTCAAAATTCAGACAGTTGTCAAAAATTATAACCTCAAAATATCAAACAGATGACATGAGTTGTGTAAATATTATGAATTATATTAAACAAAGGGATTAGTACCTTTCCTGTAGGAAATTTCTTCAGGAAGGCATCAGTCTTATTAGTCTTCCCGAAAACAAACTTCGGCTCAACTTTCACATTCGCTCCGGCATATTGTGCTGCTATCAGTACCTTGTAGGCACGGAAATTTTCTGGGTACGTGTATAAAGTCTGAAAAAATAATGTACATTTTAAATATGACAAACATCGTATTATATTTCCGCTATAGCAGATGAATGTAAATAAAACCGATTATTGCGATAATTGACGAAAGAAAATAGATTTTTTCTTACCCCAGCCGCCATTGTCGAGATTTAAAGTGGAAGAGAGATAGAAGATCGTAATGTGACACGGAACAAAAATGTTTTTTCCGGCATGTTCATAATTTTTTCTTCAGAATTATTTACCTACCTATATATTTAGTTGCGAAATTTATTGGTATAAAAAATTTATTTTGAGTTTTTAGGATACAAAAACAACTAAAATATGAATATGATCCTAAGTCAATAAGTAAGAATCTCTCATCAAATATCTCAGATTAGACTAGTAATCTTATTTTTTCATTAACTGAACATAATATTATATGAAATTTCCTCGAGCAGTTTTCAAAGTGAAATTGTAAAATCATTAAATACAGAATTTTTATTAACAAATCTTGAGATTTTAGTCATACTAGACTAAAAATGTTATAAAATTGATGTGATGATTCATAATATTTCAAAGTTCAAGTTCTACATAGGCGAATAAAAAAAAATATTTGAGGAATTGCTTCCTACTACCGCCACGCTGAAGGTTTGACTTTCTTGGTAACATTATTATTTACTCATTAACTATCCTAACAGATTGCTATAAAATTTGGGTAGAAATTGAAATTGAAATATAAAAGGGCTTACGCGTCATAACTTTTTTAGAGAAGATTGTAAAATTAAAACTCCTTTTATAGAATAACCTAGCTACGGGTCTAGAGTCAGAACTGTATTTGCTAACAGGCAAACCTTGGAATTTGCCTATGGGTGGCAAGCCTAAAGTGTTTAAAAATTCATAAATAGGTTATAAAAATTGTGTAGTGTCTCTCTTTTAATATTCGGTGATAAATTTATGTTAATAAACACGAACAAGTGTTCGAGGGACGTGGAATTCCTGGTATTCTGTTGGAATTATGAGATGCAGTGTAGAGGGAGAGTGGGAGAGGATTCGACCCCTTCCCGGTCTCAACTGACGGCATCAAGGCTGACCTCCGTCCCCTGTTGATTAATTATGACAGATTGTGTTACACATTGCTTCTAAAAACTTTAATATCTCTATAAATATAATAAATACTGGGTTCAGATTTTAGGTATTCCTCCGTAATACATTTACGCATTTCATGAGAAAAATAATATTAATAATAATTAGCATTTATCGGCCACATCATAGATATTTTGTGAAAATCGGGAATAAATTCACCAATACAAGCAAACGTGTGCCAGTGTATGACGTAGGTATGTTTATTCTAAAAACCGCTATGGAGGAAGCGACGCTATTCACGTCTCACTCTCACTCTACTTCGGTATATGGGAACGCAAGAAATAAAATCTCAGTTCACTCGCTTCTCTTGCTTCAGTAGCTCGCGGGCTTTCATTTGAGGGGGTCGCTTCGCCCGTTTTGTGAACGTCAGCCGATGTTTTTTTCACGTTTTCAGCAATTAAAATTAAATTATTATCACTGTTGATTTCAAATTTAATTAATTTAAGCGATTATCTATGAATACTCTTATTTTTCCGATTTTAAATCGTTCATTTTTACATGTATATTGAATACACAGCACCGGAACGCGGGGATTTTTTAGCACAGGAAGGGAAAGTTAAAGCCATTTCGCGTGATATGTAACTTATTTTGAATTTTTCACTATACTATTCCAATATTGCTGTTATATAAATTCTAACTTCTTAACTAAATATACCTCAGCACCTATTTGATATTCCTTATAAGTCATATATATGAGTACCTACTCGTGGAATTAGACAATACCATTATACCGGATTAGAAAACAAATGCTATATTTATTAGCCAAACTAGATTTTTTTTTAATTACTTGACATAGAATCTAATTGGTCTAATGGAAATTCAAATAATTAGACTTTTAAAAGTATTTAATCATGACATTAGTGTTACTTTAGAAGAGTTTCGAATGAATAAATAATTTATTCAAATTCTGATTGTTATTCTTATCCAATATGTTTTGAAAATCGAGGAAAATGATACTTAGAAAAATTCTGACATATTTATAACTAGAATTTTTTATTTCATAACAATTTATGGCATGGAAATGTAATCCTTATTGCCAGGTTCATGCATTTCTCCCATTAAGGAGAGTTCATTTCTTTCTGTTAAATAGCGGCGATCCTTCTCGGCGGGAAAAATAACCTCTCCACGCAACTTAAAAAATCCTTGCCTATTGTATCAGATAACTTTTTTCTGCTTCAACAATAGCACCATCCAGTGACAATACACAGACGGTGGTCTGCAAAAACAAAAATCAACCACCCAAGACGAAAAAAGGGTTTCCAAAGCTCCAGTGAAACATACTATCCCAACGATAGCCCCCCGCCAATCTTTACAACTAGAATATTCTCTGAGTTGCCATTAGAATAATATGAAATTTCATCTCGGTTTAGTAATATATTTGGACTCAATTCCGGGCCACCCGTCATGCTATCTCTTTCGTTCTAAGCACATTTTTAACGAGAAAGAACGAGAAGGGCTCATACTTCTGATAACAGGTTTTGATATGGCAGTAGTGCTGTTTCGATGTTCATCGCTGCGAATGAATTTAATACTTTTAGTGATTTGTATGATTTTCATCTGATTTTTGAAGGTTGTCCCCGCTGTTCTAGTGAAATTATTCAAAGTATTAATTAAACGTTTAGTGTATTAAAATTATTTAAACCGCAGTTATTTTGTTTGTCTAACGTTAAACTCGGATCAACATTTTATCGATTACTTTTTGAGAGTGTAGAGTATTTCGGCGAAGACCCATAAAAATTATTTTGACATTCATGATCTAAATTAGTGTTTGGCCCCAGGTGATAATTTCGAAAGCCCGTATTGCAAAATAAAACATGGTAAATATATTGTTTTTTACATTATTCGTGAATTAAATATGTTTTATAATCGTTTTAAATATAAAATGTTGGTTAAAATTTGAAGTTTACGCTCCATCTGGGCCGTGTAAATATGATTGTTGCTGCCAGGGTTCTCGTCTATTTTAAAATAGGAATCAAGCGTGCACCAATAATGATTTTTTCTACTTCCTTCAAGAGGTGGAAAATATACTATATTGTAGAGATGGAAATGACACTTTTTTATTAAGGTCGTCTAGTTCCTCAAAGTGAACTAGTTTGGAAAACTAGTTCAGTAGTTCGATTTTTAATTCCATTGTTGGCCCTACGTTGTGCTCTCAGTGGAAGGAAATAGGAACATGGATAAATGGAAAGCATAATAAACGTAATCAAATGTTTTATTTTGCTTTGACATAAAATCCATTTTATTTCATAGGTAACAATTTTTGGTTAAGACAAAATTACTCAATTCGTTTATTTTTTATTTATTTATATTATTTTATAAGAAACTAATCCAAGTAAACATGATAAAAGTATAAAAATGTATAGTTTTATAGCATTTGAACAAATTTGCTTTTGACACATGCTGCTATCAAGGTATTGCAATAAAATATGTCTTTTATTATAGACATGTCTGTTATTATAGACCTTTTATTTATTGCCTGTAATATTAAAAAATAACTCACGTATTTAAGCTTTTGTTTTTTGTATAGTCAAAATATTTGATTGATTCAACTTTTGGTGTATTGATTACATTTCATATTAATCATACACAGTTATTTAAACTCTTAAAAACCTACTAAAAATTATGTGGTGCAATAATGTATCAAATGTCTAGGCACAAAGAGAATTAAATTATCAAGATCATTTCTGCTTAGGGCACTGTTTATGTGATGAAAATAAATTTTGAATCCATATATATTTTAGAAAAAAGTATATTTAACCCATATTAAAAAATAATCTTTAATTCATTTAACTGTACAAAATGAATATGATCTATTAAAAAAAACTCATTTCAAGGGAAGTTGTTGAAATATAATGATTACACACTTCCAATGTAAAAATAATGAGTAAATAAGTACATATTTGTAATGAATTCTAATGATGAAAGGGTATTAGAAGTACTTTCTAGACGTGATGCTAGACTAAATCAAACTTGTTATAATTATTCAGTGCTTCCAAGTGTAATATACAGTGTATTGTTTTCCATAATAAAATAAACCGTCTATAATATACTGTTTATGCAAATTGTGCAATTTCAAATGTTATAAAATTAATTCTTATACTGAAACTTGTTAAATTAGAGATTTAACACTCAGAAATGGTCAGTTTAATATTTTAACTTATTTTATCGATTAACCTAGAATTAAATAAATTTAAATAGTTGAATTTGCATAGATCTTCTTCTCTTCTTTTTGAATAATGGCCGTGAACTTCTATATATGGAGGAGTATACACCAGTATCAAGTGATGCACTTAGATGTTATTAAAAAAAATGTCAACTGTCTTATTTCGAAATGAAATAAAAATCAATTTTCTTTTAAACAGATATTTAATATAAGAGAACAGATATATAATTCTCTCTATATTCAATTTTAAAACAAGAATACCACGTTTGTGCTTTTATAGAGTTGAGAATGTACTCTATGCTGCTGACATATTAATTTAAATTCACTAGTTCAGTATTTTTATCTTCAAACCATGATAATTGAAAAAAAAGATATCTACACTTCTTGCATGAATGTAGAATATGTAATGTCACCTTTGATTTAATCACATTAATTATACACACACATACAATTTATAAAAAGAGGTCAGTTAGGTCTTGTGTATGACGAAACAAGCTTGGATATATAAGTAAAAAATCTCAAAGTCAAAAATATACAGAAAATATTGAGCTATTCCAAGTGGCCAAAATTTACTAGTAACCAATCGTAATTAGGATTTGGGATTTTTTCCATATATGTAAAATAAAACTGATTCATACAATACAGCTCTAAACATTTACATAAATTTAACACAAAATAAGATTGAGATAATGAATGAATATTGTGACAATATTGATGTAAACCAGATAAAATTTAAAAAATCCAGATATATCAAAAAGGTGAAATCAGTTTTTACTCTCCTCTAAAATAATGATCTAAACGTTGGTTATGTTTTATCTGGAATGGGTTATCTCAGTGTTTAAATAAATGACTTAATTTAAAATTAAATAATAATTTTACATATATAATGGAGGAAACACTCAACTACAATTTTGTATTATGCAGTTTATTGCAAAACCTCTATTATTTCTCTGTATTAAATATGTATCATAAAGAAGTCTTGAAATCAGTGAATTTTTTAAATGTTTTTGATTACTGAGTGCATATTAAGTTGGTAATACTTTTCAACAATCAACAAGAATTAGTTCCTTATCAAATTATTCATAACAAGTTTGAACATTATTGAGGAAAAGCTAATGAACCTTTGCACATAAACAAAAAAAATAAAGTTACCCTCATAAAAAAAACCATAAACAATATCGTAGATGAATCTATAATGTGTTCTGATGTAAGCATTTTCACACAAAATACATTTACCTTTAAAAAAATAAGTTCTTTATACTTTACCTTTTGTTATATTGACATTACCTTGAACAATAGTAATGATGTTTTCTAAGCTTAAGGTGTCAGTGGTCAATAAAACAAAATTGGTACATTATAAATATATAGAAGCTGCATTAAAAAAAAACAAAATAATCAGACACTATTGGGGGTAAATTTTCATTCCAATATTTTCTATTCACGAATTGTGTTACTTAATCCTGATTGACGTTTGACCCTTTATTTCTTTGACTTTTCATCCATTCAGTGGTGACGATGATTCCTAATTTATTTTTTTCAGGGCAATGAGACTTCAATACCCATGGAGTTATGCTCCAATTGTACGTATAAACTTTTTTTCTTTACTAATACAATTATTTTAAGGATAAATGTAATATTTTGTATTTTTTTCCATGATTCTATCTTCTATGGCATTCAAGGTCTTAAATACATTATATATTTTTTCAAAACATTGTAAACTAGGGCAGATGCCGCCTTCTAACACAAAAAATAACTTACCTTTTCGGTAATGACCTTATGAAATGCTCGTTTTTTCCCTTTTCATTTTAGATATTTTTTTGTGACTTACTAATGCACAGTGCTGCATCTGCTATAATAAATTTATATTTATGCACTTGATATTCTTCATTGGTGATTAATAAGCGCCCTTGTCATCCATTCAAGTCTGCAGGGCATCCCAAAAGTCCCTATTTATTTTGTTCAAATAGTTGGAATTTTAAATAAATACTTCAGGAGTGTGGTATTTTTTAATATGTATAGGATTTTTTAAATTTACAAAACATTGTTCTTAGTGCAGGCTCCAAACTGGCAACCTATAAAAATATCCAGAGCGTTAACTGCACAATCAAACACCCAGTTTTGTTAAAGAGTAACACTGTTACAGCTACATTTTAATCTAAAGTAGCAAGCTACGCACTTAAGTAAAACTTAATAATGGCTCTACTTTACAGCTACGCTTAGGACCAAATGTGCTTCTTGTAGCGCCATACTGAACCTTTTTAAAACTATAAATTTATTTCCTTTTTTTATGACATTGCAAGTCTCACTCAAGCGTTATTTGAACATTCAATTAATTTTCAGTATTTTAGTGAATTGAATTTGGCTATATTAAAAAATATGACTATTATCACAACTTCAGTTTTAACAGGAACATGCTGCTATGAATTTTTATGATCTTAGTAAGCATCTAAAATAATTCCAATCTATGGTGCCAGTATAGTTTGTTTTTACAACAATTTTCTACATTCATAAATATTAGGAATAATAATAGTTCTCAGCTTCTCTGATTTGTTGAATACATACATATGCAGAAATTTTAATTATAAATACTGAAGACATTCTACCTTGTGTAATTTTATGATAAATTAATATCATATTAAATAGAATTATAAGCAAAAAACTTTAAGGGTTAAGTTCTGTACATTGTTAAATTCAAATAAAATATAGTAGATCTCACTGGATGAGAACTCGATACAGCATAATGTCATTTAGGCAGATGACAGAAACTCAAGAAAAAAAATGCTTGTTTCCTAAGAAAACTTGCATGTATCAAATTTTTTTATTCATTAATTTAGCATTGGATAATATATATATATATCAGGTATTAACATAACTTGTGTCCGTTTTTTTTCAATTTAAAAATGAGCACCAAAAGTAAAACAAAATGGTAAAGGCTATACGCCATTCGAAAGAAAATTTTCTGCTCTACAAGATATTGTGTTTGCTTTTACGTTACATATATTATTTTATTTGATTATAAGCCTTCAAAATGGCACGTCAAGTAGACGAAAGTGAGCATTTTCGACACTTCCTTCTGTTCGTGTTCAATCAAGGGAATAAAGCTGCCAAAACTGCTCGCGATATTTGCGAAGTGTACGGTGAAGATGCTATGAATGAAAGGACAGCTGGTCGATGGTTTTTGCGTTTCAAAGACTGTAATTTCGACCTGAAAGACATGGAGCGTTCCGGACGACCGGTGGACTTCGATGAGGACCGCTTAAACCATATTACTCATGAAGATCCCCTTCAAACCACCGTAGAATTGGCTGAGCAGATGAATTGTAGTCACATGACTATACCGCCATCTTAAATCAATGGGAAAATTCCCTTGATTGAACGCGAACAGAAGATGTCGAAAATGCTCACTTTCGTGTACTTGACATTTCATTTTGAAGGCTTGTAATCAAATAAAATAATATATGTAACGTAAAAGCAAACACAATATCTTATAGAGCAGAAAATTTTCTTTCGAATGACGTATAACCATTACCATTTTGTTTTACTTTTGGTGCTCATTTTAAAATTGGAAAAAAACAGACACAACTTATGTTAACACCTAATACAAATTGGGTAAACACTTTTAGCTGTTGAAAAATAACGGCATTAATCTTTTCTGACTTTTTTTTATATTTAAAATTTAATCTATTGCGACAGAGAAGAAAGAGACATTTGGGATGTTTTGCATAAAAAAAAAATTTAATCTATGTCCATCAGTAAATTAGTGTTGCCGTGATATGAATCGTTTTGATAATTAATCACTGTTTTTTTTTAAATTTCCTACTGTAACTGAAAAACAAATGTTATTCGATTGTTTGTCATTTGTTTTTCAGCAAGACTGAATTGCATTGATTTGAAAGCGGAGAACTGTAAGTGGCAGTGACTGCTCAACTTAAATATACTTACATGAATGTTAGTTGTGTATGGCTTTTTTGTTAAGAAGAGACTATGCTTTTTTCATAATAAACTTTCGATTTCTATTTGGCCGTCTTTCCCTTTATTACCGGGTTACCAGATAGGACAACAAAAATCAGTTTATAATAAATTACTTTTAACCTTTAATAAGACATAGTGATTGACTTATCAAACACAATTTTTAGGTGTTATTTAGGGGTTAAAATCACTAAACTCTATAACTAACAAATTTACAGTAAAGTTTACAATAAAATAAATAATTCGCTACTCTTTATTCACTATTCTTTCATACATGTACACTAAAATTTATTTAAAATTTGACGATTTTCATTTAAATTAGCATGCTAATAAGTAAGAAGTAGTAATAATATTTTGAAGCGCTCTTGAGATGATCTTGATGGTTGGGAAACATGCTATATCAAATTATCTAAAAAAATACGTATATAGCTACTCTGGAGACAAAGTATGCTACTTGTACAATTATAAGAAATTCAACATTTACATGAACTTTCTAAACTTACACCTAGAAAATTTATTCCAAATAGATTAAAATAACATATTAAAAATATTGATTCATAAAAAAAAGACGACATTCGAAATAAAATTGTATATCTGGTAACCCTACCATTACAGACTTCCATTGGAACTGAAAATGGAAAGTCGGGTCACTTTATGTTTTTTGTTTTGAATTCTTCCTTTTGTATCGAGATTTTTCGGGTTACAATGAGTAAGAAATATTAATTGTTAATTATTATGTTTTTAACAAAGGAGAAATAAAATTATAATATTGTGGATGGAAAAGATTTTTGAATTTGTACCTTAACATGTTTTCACTTTTCATGAAATATTTGCTTTCTTATTTACAATGTACTTGTCTATTGCCAATGTTTTTTTGGTAATCATAAAGATCAAATGTTGATTTTGAAATTTCATCAGGAACATATTTTACATTTCAAATAGTATTATTGTTTTAAAAATTTTCAGTTTTATTAATTAATTTAAAAACTGAATGTCTTAATAAATATGAACCATTTAAAAAAAAGTTGAAATGTATTAAATATAGAATTATTAAAAGATATTCTTTTGTTTGTGTGCAAGTAACATATAAGCAAAATCATACTCAATGAAGTTTTGTAAAAATTGTTTTGCATATTTTATACTATAATTCATTTATAAAGATGTATATTAGTTCAAAGCATATGTCCTGGTGACATAGAACGTATATTTAACAACACAGCTATTTGAAGAAATGTGAAATATAATTCAGTGTGAACTTCCTCTTGATTTGTCACATCAGGGAAATTATTTAGTGTTTTTTTGTGTAAAACTCTTAAAGGAAAAAAAACACAGTGAACTACATTGTAAAAATGTGATGTTTTCTTTTTATATTTGTCACTTATGACACATCACCTTTGAAATGGCAGAAAGTATCTGAGGTATATATTCATGATCTTATAATTCTGACACATTTAATAACAACGTTGATAATACAATGAAAAAAAACATGGTTTGTTCTGACTTAGCCGTAGATTGCATATTGATGCATCTCAATATATATACTTAGATGTCTCACCTAACCCCACCTACGTGTGTGTTGATGTACATATATATATAATATATTTAAATGTTTTCAGTAGATGTCACACACACTCACATATATATGCATACACACATACTATTTGTGAATAATTTTGACAAGTGTAAATAAATGTCATAAAGTAGCCAATGTAAAACCTGTGCCTGTAGTAGATAGACAGTATGCTTGTTAAAGAAAAAAGTTACGAGGCGTTAGCATTATTATTCGGTCATTTAAAATGTTATTAAATAAAATCTTATCTATGATCAGAAAGCCGCTCTCTGTTTATGTTCAAAATTTATTGGAAAGCGTAAAATTTTGTAAAAATATCGTGATCAGGTAACTATTCTATTTTTTGACACTTTGTTAACTTATGTAGTCTTATTCTACTTTTTATTGCAGAAAATTATATTTTGATTAAATTCAATGGTCTTGATAATACGAGAAATCTAATGTTTACTTAATTTTAACGACTTTGAAAATATGTTGCATTTTTTTGAAACTGGAAATATATAATATGGCCATTTCACTGAATTTCGTCAAGAGAAAATCAGTCTTGTTAAAAGTTATTATTTAAGTTATATTTTTAAGAAATTCTGCATGTTAAAAAGTCAGGTAATATGTTTAAAAACCAATTTTACATACTGAAGAAAATTTTAGTCAATGTTCTACAATAATTTAAAATTTTGTTAAAATTCTTTAAAATTTTCATGACAAAATATGAATAGTATTTTAAAATTTATTATTACAGTAGAAAAACAGCAATTAAAATATTACACAAATATTTTTGTTCACTTGTAGTTTTATTTTTTAGCCGAATCACAGTTGGCACAAATCTGCTGCAACCATAAATCAGGCTTAAACATTGTGTTAAAATCTATGGTTATTTTTGTAAATACTCATTTGAATAAACGAGTTCATGGCCATTTTTCAAAAGCTATGGTCCAATTTTGTTTTTAATATGAAAATTTTAATATATTTCCAATTAAATGCCACTATATCAAATCTATAAATATAATATGTATTCTATAAATAAAATATTACAACAACGTATAGTTACATGTTTTACAATAAATCTAGTTAATCAAGATAATTTAATTCTTTAGAATTTTTGTACACTTATTTGTTCATATTTTAAATATTATTAAACAAAAATGGCCAACATAATATGTGTTATATTAACCAATTATGATAAAATGAATTGCAGTTGTTCTTTTGTAAAAGTTTGTAATCGTATTTGTGCACTTAAATCACTGTAAATTTTGATGATATATTGTCATGTATTGAAAAAACACAAGGTCAATTTTCAAGTAGGAAAATACAACTATACATAATGCAGGTAAAAAAAGTATATAAATTATTTTAAAAATGATTTGATATTTATTTTTAGTATTGGGTGTACAAATTAGTTCAGTCCGTTATTTGTGTTCAAAAATGCATTTATTTCTAAACAAAATGAATGAACAGATCAATTAAAGTATTGTCCATCGCTGGCTACTACTTTTTCCCATCAGGCAATTTTCGAATTCCATCTCGAAAAAATGACTCATCTTTTGAGGCGATCCAAGTTTGGAGCCAATTTTCGGTTTCTACGAAAGAAGTGAACCGGTGACCTGCCAAATCGTGCTGCATCCTTCGGAACAACCAGTAATCAGAAGGAGCAATGTCCGGGGAATACGGCGGGTACGGTAAAACATCCCATTTGAGCGTTTCCAAATATTTTTTACGACTTTTGCGACATGAGGCCGAGCGTTCTCATGAAGAAGAATAACTTTATCATGTCTTTGGTCGTATTCCGGCCGTTTTTCTCACAATGCACGGCTCAAACGAATTAATTGTAGCCGATACCGATCGCCCGTAATGGAATCGCCAGGTTTCAGCACCTCATAGTAAACAACACCCCTTTGGTCCCACCAGATACAGAGCATGATCTTCGAACCATGTATGTTCGGTTTTGGTGTTGATGTTGAGGTCGATGCCAACGATTGACCGGGCTTAGCGTAGTATTTTTTCTTCTTGAGGTTGTCGTAGAATATCCACTTCTCATCTCCAGTTACAATCCGATGCAAAAAACCTTTTCTTTATTTCCTTTGAATCAGCTATGAGTTCGCAAGTGAAAAATCGCCTTTCAACGTCTCTCGGTTTCAGTTCATAAGGCACCCAATTTCCTTGTTTTTGAATCATTCCCATAGCTCTCAATCGTACGGAAACGGCTTGTTGAGTCACTCCCAATGATTCTGCAAGCTCCTCTTGCGTTTGACTCTGATCTTCTTCGAGTAATGCCTCTAATTCTTTGTCCTCTAATTTTTTTGGCTGTCCAGATCGAGGCTTGTCTTCGACGCTGAAATATCCATCCTTGAAACCATTCCCTACATGATTTATCAGTTGGAGCAGCGTCACCATAAACTCAGACAAGCATTCGATGGGCTTCAGCTGCACTTTTCTTCCAATTAAAGCAGAAAATTAAAACCTCCCGCAAATGCTGCTTGGTTAACACAAAATTCGACATTTTCAACACTGTACAAAACAAGGTTTTTGCATGAAACTCAAAGCGATATAAACTGAATATTATTGGCAGATGTCTAACCTCTCTGAAACCGCCAAAATCGGCTGTCACTATGAACCATTCATAACAGCCAGAGCCATCTTTTGGACACGGACCGAACTAATTTGTACTCCCAATACCATATTGTGTCAAATTTGTCTATTTTTGTGTTCTATAAAATTGTCCAAATTAATTTTATATTTTTTTCTTGAAAGAGCTCAATGTCTTTATCTTTTGAATTTTTTGACGGTAAAAAAACAAACATGTTTTAATTGTATTTATTAAAACATATACACAAATTTGAAATGAAATTCTTGTTGGAAAATTACTCAAAATCTAAATTTGTTTTAAAGATGGAATCATCATTATGCAAGAAAATACCATATCTTAAATAATTTTATTACTTGTGATGTTTAAAATACAACCTGGCAGGTATATCGCCATGTAGCACTCTATTCCGACCAACCATAGATGAAATTAAACCAGACTCGTACACTGAACAAAAATGACTACAATCAGGAATCAAACCCACATTCCCAGAGCTGTTAGATATATGTCTTACCAATTGGGCCATTGAGATTGTTATAGTACATAAATAAAAACTTACAGACTTAAAGAACTTCACACTATAATAGCTGATGATACGACATGTGCACCATGTCCTTGCCAATCATTACATGTGTATCATGCTTCTGCCGATTGTTACTGTTCGGTGATACAACCCCTGTACTACGTTTTCGTCAACCATTATTGGCCGAAGGCACAACCCATGTGTCATTTTATTTTTCAACCAAAATGCAGGAGTCCCCAACTTTTTTCAATGAAGGGCCACACATAATTTTTTTTAGCAAATGGCGGACCGGTCGATAAAAAAAAACGTACGACTTTTATTACAGAGAGGGAGAGAGAGGTCTATTTCTTGAAAGAATGATCCGGCCCCTGGCGACATTTACCTGTGTAACCGCACACCCTGTATGGTGTTAATATCCTTTGTGAACTGTTGGAAATATCATATGTCAATGAAATCAGTCTAGGTGTGCAGATTGCAATCAAATAAGCTTTCCCTTTGGTTTGAAGCGAAATGAAGATTAAATAGTTTTATTCATATTTACTGTTATAGAATTAATATACTATGGTGCAAAATAAAATTACATATTTTCATACCTAATTAATATAATTTAAAGTAGAATGTAGTTTAATAATATTTTACTGTCAATTAACCTGGAAGTAATGATAACTTGAATAAAAATAAAAATTAAGAAGACAGACATATTTCAACATTAGTTTCTATGGAGTCTAAAATGCTTTGTCTTACCTGCACCAATATATTTGATAAACAATAAGGTAAAATATTTATTAATAATGTGTCTGGCGCTATTTCATAACATCTGTTATCTTAAGTATATCAAAGAATTTATGTTAGGCAAAATTATAACACTAAATTCAGATAGTCTGCAAATAAAAACAATTCAGATTTGAATCATGGCTTTGTGTTACCCACATCGACTCAACTCAAAGTTTTTTTATATAAAATACACATTTATTGTATGAAAATGGTAAAAAATATTTTATTCAAAGTATTGCCCATCACTAGCTACACATTTTTCCCATCTCTCCGGCAATTTGTGGATGCCACGCCAAAAAAACTGTTGCTCTTTTGAGGCAAACCAATCATCGAGCCATTTTAGTAAGAAGTGAAGCGCTGCTCAGCAAGTGCGTTTCCCATCAATGCAAATAAGTAGTAATCGGATGGAGCCAAGTCTGGTGAGTAAGCCGCATGCGAAAGTATTTGCCAACTAACCGCCTCAATCGTTTCCTTGACCGGTTTTGCTGTGTGCGATGGTGCATTATCATGAAGCAAAATCACTTTGTGTTGCCTCTTTTGATATTCTGGTAGTTTTTCACGCAATGCTTGGTTCAAATCCATCATCTGTTGTCGGTAGCGTTCAGTATTACTGGTTTCACCAGGTTTTAGCAGCTCATAATAGATAACACCCTTCTGATCCCACTAAACACAGAGCATTGTCTTCGTCCATAGCGATTTGGCCTTGGAGTGGATGTCGCTGGTTTGCTTGGAGTTACTCATGATCTTTTACGCTTAGGATTCTCGAAATATATCCATTTTTCATCGCCAGTCACAATTCGATGGAGAAATGATTTTCTTTTGTACCTGGCGAGCAGCATTTCGCAAGTGGTTTTTCGGTTTTCCTGCTGTCTTTCATTCAGTTCATGTGGAACCCATTTTCCCACCTTCTGGATCTTTCCGATGGCTTTTAAACGTATGGAGACGGCTTCTCGTGTCACATTTAATAGATCCGCGAGTTTTTGTTGCGTTTGAGCGTCATCCTCATCCAACAATGCTTGCAATTTGGCGTCTTCAAACTTTCTCGGTGGTCTACTTTCTTCGTTTCTCACGTTAAAATCGCCACTTTTAAATTTTTAAAACCACTCAAAGTACTGTGATTTACCAAGAGCATGCTCACCACCGTAAGCTTCGCGATGCGATTCTGCAGCTGTTTTCTTCAAATGGTAACAGAAAATCAATGTTGTCCGCAAATCGTAGTTTTCAGGCACAAAACAGACATGTTCAACGCTATGAAAATATATGTAGTTGTATTAAACTTGTATTGTTGTGAGTTAAAAGTCTTTGACAAATGTAAACACAAGAAAAGTGCGCCAATGACGCGGTTTGACAGTCACTACATTGACAACTAGAGCCATCTATGAGCAAATTCCGGTTTCATATTTACAGACCTGGTATATGTACATTTTTAACTAAACAAAATGTTTGAACATAATTTAAGAAAGTATCCTAGTTATTTTTGAAATATGGGTCAGTATACATTACAGTGATTTTCTTCATGCATATTTTATATTATTTTACTAAATTAATGGAAATCAATTATTTGTAAATTATAAGAAATAATCTATATTTCAGTTTCCATGCGGGCATAATAAATTGCGACTTATTCTCAAGACATAATAAATTAATTAAGTCACTGTCATCGAAGCTAGACTTTTTATAAAGTGTTATGTGAAAACCTATGATTCATGTTCTTAACTATTTTTATTGACACTTTAAATTTTATTAAAAATTATACTATCTGGCAGACATCCTGTCAGAAGAGATATTTTTTCTGGCAAAAATTACAAATGTTTCTTTTATTTTACATGTAGTATGTCGCTTATACCTAGTCTTGCCATAAATTCTGTTACAAAGTGTTTGAATTATTATAAAAAAACAGTGCATCTTACAAATGATTTATTATATTGTTAGACTTACACACATATCATCTGAAATGAAAACATACATCTTTTTCAAAATGTCCTCCCCTTGCCTTCACAAAGGCCTTTAAACGTGACGGCCAATTGTCAACGGCAGTACGCACAATGTCCATTGGAAAAATGGCCACGCTTTCTTCAATGATTGTTTCAGACTCTCCAAATTTGGATGTCGTCTGCTACATGCCATGTTCTCCAACACTGGCCACAATTTGTAGTCTAGTGGATCTAAATCTGGGCTTCCAGAAGGCCGATCTTCACCTCTTATTAACTCTGGTGTATGAATTTCTAGCCATTGCTGGGTGGACTTTGCCTTGTGAGCTGGAGCAGAATTTTGTTGAAAGATCCAATGACCTGAATTAAACATAGTCTCATTAAGAGGCTTGAACCTTCTCCAAAATGTCATTTTGGTATAAATTTGCACTTGTCTTCACACCCTGAGCACAAAAATGTAGCTTAGTAACCCCTTCGTATGAGTCACCCCACTAAACCATCACAGATCCTGGATGATGACCTCTCTGAACTCTATGAATGACTTGAGCGGCCTCTCGAGAACTATGTGCGTAGGCCTGATCATTTTGCTTATTATAATTTTCTTCAATGTTGAAAATTTTTTCATCGGAAAAATGGATTTTGCTATGCATATTGTTTGCGTACCGGTGAATCAGTTGTTTAGCTCTGGTCTTCCTGATGTCCCTCAAAGATGGAGTAAGCAAGTGTTCAGTGCTTCTCCGGTAAGCCCCCATATTTGGCTTCGATTTGATAATACGAGACATACTCCGTGTCGAAATACCTATCTACCTGGACACTACTTTTTGTTTGCGGAGTGGATTTCTACGGATTGTGTTACTCACCAAAGATTTTAAAGTACTAAAAATGTCTCCCGGCGTCTTTCCAACTTGATGTAACGCAATTACAGCGATACGGTTTCTTTACCGCCCTACTCCATGTTTACTGGTCAACATTCAGTGACTAACTGATTATAGCAATAGCACAAGGGATGGAGAATTACCTTAAAAAAAGGTTTTAGGTTTCTACCTGCTATTTTTTAAATTTTATGTGTGTTTGAATTTGTGTAACAGTACTATCCAAGAATCTATGTGAGAACCAAGAATCATGTTCTTAACATTTTTTAGTAATATTTTAAACATCATTAAATATTATGCTATCTGGCAGACATCCTACACTTTTTGAAACATCAGAAGAGTATTTTTTCTGGCAAAAAATACAAATGTTTCTTTTATCTTATATATACTACTGTCCAAACTTAATTATCTTAGATACACAGATGTAGCAAGCAACGGTTTGCTTCAAGTATGGTAAAGGTTATTCAAAACAGTAAAATCTTATCTACAACTTTTTAAATATTTTTAAAATGATTTTTTGATTAAATATTTGTGTATTGTTGAGTGTAATATTCCACAAAATGTAATGTATTTGAAATTGAATAAATTATAATTTGCTAGATTTCAAAGCTTATAACCTAGGATTTAAGTACGTTTTGCAAAACTCAAACATTTTAAACATTAATAATGACCTCCGTGGCTTAATTGATAAGAACTTGATTTCCACCTGGGGGTTTCGGGTTGAATTTCCGATAGTACCCAATTTTTTTTTTAAATGTTCCTAAGTACGGTAATAGATTGTCTGTTAACAAGACTTGCACGCACTAGACTTGTTGCTAATACGCTAGACTAGACACTCATGTTAGTGTTGTTACCTCTTCACATGTGAAAATACTGCCAACATGTGCGATGATGAACCACGAGTTCCTAGCCTACTCCAGTGGTCCCAAATCCGTAGTCTTGATTAATGGGGCGGAAGGTAATGTAGTTACTCGCTATACTCTTAAATATGTTCGAATCACCAGTTCGGATATGTTCAAGGGTACCATATGATTGAAAAAAATTGATCGATTTTTGAGGAAGTATTTAAGAAAACTTCTTGGTCACCTTACTCTTGCCAGATTGGTTGTGGCTGTGATTTTATCGTATCAATGGCACTAAATTATATCTGCACAGAATTCAGCGTCCTGGATAGTACTGGGCATTTCACGATTCAAGCTATCGTCGGTATAAGACAGGACACTCTTCGATCACAGTACTTAAATGATATACCTTATAGATTTTTATTGTGTTTTTGTTTCTGGTTGTATGATGCTAAAAACATGTTAAGTGGGTGAATGCCAAAAATACAAGAAAGAGCAAAGAACCCCGACACAAATTATGCATTGACAATTAATCAACATGTGACAATTATGCATTGAATTATGTGATAACTGATTTCTTTTTAACCAGAACATTTTTCTCTCGCGTATTTTAGTGACTGAAGTCATTATCATTACCGTTTAGAATCTATTGAATAGTGTAATAACCTTTTTGAAGATTTTATCTTTTCCGTGGGGTAATCTACAGGACGTTGTAGACATTACAACCCAGCAGGTTTATTGTCTTGTGCCAATTTCTATCAACCAACCAGAAAGATGTTAAAGAGGTCTTAAGTAATAACCAAATTGGAATCAAACCTCATGGTTGGAAGACAGACATCTTTCCAACTAGACTATGGTGAATGTCTAATGACTAATTTGGTTGACTGATCAAGATAACCAGTTTAATTTGCTCTGTTTACCTAAAAAATAAACGTGTTTATGTTTTAAGACCTAACTGAACTGAGAGTAGATTTTTTTTAAACATAGTACTGCCATTGACACTTCTATTGTAAATAGAAAAAACTTAGTGGGCTTATTGCTCTTACAATTTTGAAAGGCCTGTATGTGAAAACTAGACAGAAAAATCTTTTTTTGGCACCATTTGAAATCAAACTGGACAACCCTGGGTGAAAATAAGTGTTTTACCAAATAAGCAATGGAAGTTATCAGTATCTTTAGATTTTTTTCCGACATTTTGATTTCGTATTTGATTCTTGTTGGTAAAACATATCCCTGCTTCATTTTGTTCAGGCCTGTTCATATCTAGTCTTAAATTGTATAGATTTCAATACTCTTTTGGACTAATTACAGACTTTTACAATATGATGTCAATAATGAATTAACAAGTCTTTTCATCAGATAATTGGAACTGAATATGATGACCTTCTTGGCATAGTTGGTAAGATGCCTATCTTCTAACCTGGGAGTGCAGATTAGACGACGCGTTGAAACCCGATTTAAAAAAAAATAATTCCTGTCTCATTTTTACTTAAAATCTCTTGAACATCGGTCTGGTTGGTTGGAAAAGATTGCCTCATGGCAATAAACCTACAAGGTTTTACTGTATACAACGAATGTTCAACACAAAACCAGACAACGCTGCCTTTGATTTTCAGGGTGGTATTTAGTTATTTCAACCTAATTATGATTCAGGATGAGAAGCGAACCTCAATTTTGCTAATGCATCCTTCATTTATTTTCACAAATTGAATACTTTGTGAATATAAATAAAGTTTTTATTTAAAAAGTTAATTTATTTTCACAAATTATTCAATCGCTAATATTGATCTATACATATAAATGATTTTTAAAATTTCAGTTTAGTTCATTTTATTTAGTTTTTTTGTTACTTGTAATAAACAGGAAGTTTTTAAACTTAAACATATCTTCATTATATAATAACAGTGTGATTGTTACTACCAGTTTCATTATCTTCTAATTGGATTGGATTTAATAAATATGCTGAAAATAGCACTGTAATAGCTATTTATTAATTCAAAAGCAGCTAAGTAGTAATGATATTTGTTCCTTATGAATGAACTCGTATTTTATGATTTATAATTTGAATCTTAATTAATGACTGGTCAATTGTTTTGCACTTTATTCCGTTAATGACCTTCAATATATATTTCTCCCCAACACCGAAATTTTTAAATGGGTAATATTATTAAAAACAAAATCCTTAATAATTTGATACATTTTTTACATTATCAATATCTCTGTCCACTTATTAAAGGCAGGGCTTCTTTCAATAAGTCCTTTTAGATATATCATTGTTTGATCGTAATTATCTTGATATCTGTCCAAACATGAGGGGCAGCATTGCCATTGCCAATGATCATGTGTATGAATGCTGTTAATAACTATATCAAATTTGATTGTCATATCTTCATGAAGAAAAAGCAAAGGAGAATTAAAGAAAAATAATTCAAAGAATAAGAAAATTAAACACAACTCACTTCCGGATTCATCACTTCTGGATTTCACAACTCGGTTAGAAAAGTGCTGTCTCTTTGGATTATTGTGATATTTAGTTTTGATTTTTTTTTATTGATTCCTGGTTTGAATTTTATTGTTGTTAACTATGATTCTCTGTTGGGTCAATTCTCTATGCTCACCTTATTGTTTAGTGTGATGTCATATTTATTGACTTATTTAAAAATGCTATTGCATTTCATTGTGAGTTTCCAACAAAAAATTGACCTTTGACACTTGTACTAATAATATCAATGTTTAATAAGACGAGGTGACGTAAATATCCATATTTTAGCATTTCACAAGAATAAGTTTATATTTATGTTGAGTTTTATTTTTATAAAAAAAGAAAAACTGAACAATTATTTATATTTGATTTTGTAAAACAACGCTAATTAGCATTATTAAATTAAATCTGATGAATTAAGTTTTATATGTTCGAAATGAACTTGTAATCAATAAAGACATGAATAAAGTTTTGTTCATGATTTTATAAAAAATCGCTTATACACATTACTAAATTTAATCCGATAAACTAAGTTTTAAATGTGGGAATATAACCAAGAATCAATAGAGGCATGAAGAACCTTTTCTTTTTGATTTTATAAAAGAAAGATATTAAGTGTTATAAATTTAATCCGATAATCTAAATGATTACAAATGAGGAAATACGATGCGTATCCAGAAAGTAAGTGTACTGAGGCTCTCACGACCGGATGGATTTTATTTTCGACATGTTGGCTACACTTCCGTGCAGCCTGACCCTTCCCCTCCGCAACGAGACCGGTTCGAGGTCAGTACGTTGAGAAGTGTCGACGAGACAACACGTTTCGTGAAAAATGTCAATCCAATCTCCCGCCAAGTGCGAAATACGCGGCGTCATCCGTTATCTCGTTTGGAAGGGAAAACCTCCGGTTGAGGTTTATAATGAGGTGAAAACTGCATATGGTGATAAAGCTATGAATCGTACGAGTGTGTACAAGCGGTGTCGCGAGTTTAAAAACGGTCGTACGTCTATGCATGATGATCAGAGGAGCGGAAGACCTTCAATTGTGACTGACGAAATTGTGGAAAAAATCGAAAATGCGCTCCGTGACGATCGCAGATTGACTGTGGATGAACTTTCTGCGATGTTTCCGCAAATCTCCAGATCTCTACTACATGAAACCATCACAGAAACCCTCGGATATCGGAAACTGTCCGCGAGGTGGGTCCCAAAACAGCTGACAGACCAACACAAGTTGAATCGAGTGGAGGCCGGGCAAGAGTTTTTGAGGCGCTGCAAACTCCATGGAGATGAATTTCTCCGCTCCATCGTTACTGGAGATGAAACTTGGGTTGCACACTACACGCCTGAAACCAAAAGGCAGTCTCAACGGTGGCGTCACACCTCTTCACCCTCCGCCAAAAAGTTCAAAACCACAATTTCAGCCAAGAAAATCATGGCATCCGTGTTTTGGGACTGTCAAGGCATTATTTTAATTGAATATACGCCTCAATGGGAGACCATCAACTCTGCAAGATACTGTGAGACCCTAAAAAAATTGCGGAGGGTGATTCAGAACAAGAGGAGAGGCATGCTGACAAAGGGAGTCTGCCTGTTGCACTACAATGCCAGACGGAACTGCTGCCTCGTTTAAATGGGATGTCCTGAACCATCCCGCGCATTCCCCTGACCTAGCACCTTCAGATTACTATCTCTTTATCTCCCTGAAGCTGCACATGGGTGGAAAAAGGTTTTCAACCGACGAGGAGGTGGAGAAGTGGACGGAGGGGTTGGCGGGAAACTACTTCGAGGAAGGCATCAAAAAGTTGATACCCCGCTTCACCACCTGCATTGAGAGGAATGGCGACTATGTCGAAAAATAGCTTACATATGTACTACGGTAACCACGTAATTTTTTTGTTCAAATAAAAAAAATTGTAACCTACAAAAATTCAGTACACTTTCTTTCTGGATATGCCTCGTATAACCAGGAATCGAGAGATACATGTAAAACAATTTTTGTTATTTTATAAAATACAGGTAGTAAGTGTCTAAATTTAATCACATGAACAACATTTTCTTCTGATTTTATAAAAGACAGCTTAGAAGTTTTACTAAGTTTAATCAAATGAATTAAGTTCTAAGTGTGGGATATGACCAGGAAATCAATAGGAATGTGGACAAAAACTTAATTTTTTTAGCCCTTATAATTTTTTTCAACATATAACTGTGCTTTGCGGAAACATCAACATGTGTTTGACCTACAGAATGCTATTATGAAATATAAGATAGAAAAACCAAGAAAAGTATGGGTGGACTGAGTAAATGAAATTTCAAAATTAGTTAAGGTAAGGAAACAAAGAAGTAAAGTAAATAAGATCCAAGATTTTATTAGAAGATGTATCATATTGTATCACATTTTCGTTGTATACAGTGAAACTTGGGACAGTTTATTGGCATGAGGTAATCTCTTACAACCAACCACAAAGATGAAAGAGACCTGAAATGGAAACCAGACATCGAACACAGTCTTGGGTAGAAAGACAGGCATCTTACCAACTAGGCCAAAGAGGGATGAAGTATACGTCACGATAGGAAGATGCTGCACTCTGTCCCTAGCCCACCTGATAATCTCTGTAGCTTATTTGGTAAGACACCTGTCTTCCAACACGTGGGTTATTGGTCTCCCAAGTTTTTTTTAAAAAGGTTACAAACACAAGACTTTTTTAACACCTTTCTAGTTGGTTTGAAGAGATTGCCACATGGCAATATATCCGCTAGAGTAAACTGTACACAGCGAAAAATAGAATAAATACCCTATAGGAAAATGGTGTTTGGGGAAAATTCTTCTGTTTAGCTGAAAATAAATGTCAATATGCCAATAAATCTGCCAGATTTTATTATAACACTTCGGTCAATAAGTTCCGGGACTAACCAACAGATGGCGCCTCTAATAACAAATCCATACCATTCTCAGTTAGTAAACAGCCTTTAGAAGTTACGTATCAAATTTTCATAACATTCCGACATTGTGTCATTAAGTTACAGTGGTTTTTCAGATGCTACTTTTGCTATTTTCAAAACAATGGAATAAACCGAATTTTGTGTGTTGATAAAACATTGCTTTTTAATGGGAAAAAATACCGTTCAAACTCAGCAATGGCTTGAAAAGTTATCCGGGCTCTGCTCCGTCGAAAACAACCATTTGTCGGTGGTATGCTGATTTCAAACACGGTCATACAGACACAAATGATGCTGAACGCTCTGGTCGCTCAAATGAAACTGTTACACCAGAAAACATTAAAAAAAACCCTCAAAATCGTGATGAAAAATCAGAGAAAGTAAAGTTGTGTGAGATAGCTGACATCCTGAAGATATCATTTGGTAGTGTTTACACTATATTGCATGAACATTTGGTCATGAAAAAGCTTTTTTCGAAATTGGTGCCACGTTTGCTCACAATGGAACAGAAACAACAACGTATCGATGATTCAGAGCGCTGTTTGGCACTTACGCGACATAAACAGGAGTTTGCATCGGTATGTGAGAATGGATAAAACTTGGATCCACCACTATACTCCAGAATCAAATCGGCAGTCAGCTGAGTGGAGAGTAGCCGGTGAAAGTCGTCCGAAGCGACCAAAAACTCAACAGTCGGCTGGGAAGGTTATAGCCTCCGTATTTTGAGATGCGCATGGTATAGTATTCATCGATCACCTTGAAAAGGGAAAACCATCAACAGCGAATATTACATAGAGTTATTGGAGCGTTTGAAGGTAGAAATTGCAAAAACAAGCCCCATATGGAGAAGAAAAAAGTTCTCTTTCATCAGGACAATGCACCGTGTCACAAGTCGATGATAACGATGGCCAAATTGCATGAGTTGAACTTCGAATTACTTCCGCACCCACCGTTTTCTCCAGATTTGGCCCCCAGCGACTATTGGCTGTTCGCAGACCTCAAAAAGATGTCCAGGGAAAGAGATTTGGCTCCAGTGAAGAAGTGATTGCCGAAACTAATGCCTATTTTGTAAACAAAGATAAATCGTTCTACTCGGCTGGCATAGAAAAGTTAGGAAAGCATTGGAATGAATGTATCGCTCTTGAAGGAGACTATGTTGATGAATAAAAAAGAATTTTGGCAAACAAATGTTATTTTAGTAGTTAGTCCCGGGACTTATTGATCGATGTATTATATTGTGTCATCATTGCTGGGACTCGTTGTTCAAAATCCCCTCCCTAGTCATTGCAGTGTCAATCTCGAGTTGCTGCTCCACTTCGGTCGTGTGACCTGTGAGAGAACACCCTTTCAAGTAACATACTTTCTCCCTTCCGCAGACATCACAGACATGTAACTAGTTACGATGACGCATGTTCACAGCACACTGACTGTTTCTCATACGTTAAGCTGTGGAGACGACGATCAGATCTAGAACAAAGAGATCTCCACCTCCCACGATCTTAAACCATCTCCTCCCAGTCTTTAGGGTGCCCTGCACAATGCCGGTGACTCCTGCAAACTTCCTTATATAGTTTTCTCTGTTCACCGATCCTTCACTTGCCCATTACTTCTTCATATAGAATGCGATTTAAGAATCTGTGATATACTATGAAGGTTTATTACAATGCAATAAACAACTCAACTCTTAAGGTTGGTTTATAAAACAGAAAAAATATCATGTTACTTATTTTTCTCAAGATACAAAACTTATTCTTAGTAATTAATCTATATTATGTTTATCGCTCACTACACGGTGTTTTTTTCTTTCCTTTACGAGAGTAATTACAATAGATACCACAAATACAATAATGGGAGGCATTTACCCATAATTACCGTTTAATTAACTCATTAAACACCTACATTGCTTTATTTGATAATTGTCTATTTTTTTTCTTGTTTGTATTGTTCTTCTAGTCACGCTGCTGGATAAGAATGGACGACATTGAAAATTATAAATGCAGATTATTTTAAAATATTCATGACAGTCCGATATTTGTTTCGCTACTTTGTATTGGTCGGTCTCATTGCTCATAGAGATTCACCTAAATATGAATTCCTTTTTAAAAATAATGAGAATACATGACAGAATACTGAATGTGAACTTAAGGCTGATGTGTTGAGGAAGATGAAAATGGACACTGCGATTGTTTGGACATGTAGAATGAATGAATGAAGAAAGACCAACAAAACAAATATACAGTGCAAATGTGAGTGTAAGGCGTGGTGTTAGAGGAAGACCAAGAAAAGTATGGTTGGATCAAATGAATGATATTTTTAAAAAAGGAAGTTTAAAAGTAAAAAAAATGTAGGAGTTGTACGAGAATGTGGTTGAATGTAGATGTGTGTGGGGATAGGAAAGTCTGGCATTCCTCTCTCCCTACTTCGACAGGGAAATGGTGTGATGGTATTATGCATGTGTAATATTGAATACTTGTTTTTTTCACCAGCCTTAAACTGAACGGTATCTTGGCTTTAACAATAAAGTTTAATCTCAACACATAATCCCCATGACATTTCAACCTAGGTCTTCCCCATTGATTTTCATTGTACTTGTAAACAACGAGCTTGATATATTGGCATACACATAAAAACAGCCAAATTGGGTTAATCACCAGTCTATATCATTTCAGCCGGCGCGCAGGGTATGCTAATATTCAGTAGTTTACCTGTAAATTATCATAAAAATGATATTCGCCGAGTTGTTCACTCAATGGCGCCTTTATACTTTTCCCCAGAACTTCTCAATCATTATTTGAATGTCAGTATTGACTGTCAACAATTTGAATAGTGATTCTCAAATAAATTTTGAGACTTTCCTATTCCTTTGTTCCGTCTCCGTCCTCTGCCAACATACATACACCTTCGAGCTTCTGGATCTTATTTACTCTTCAAGTTTTGAAACTTCTTTTTTTTGTTTTTGTTGACTGGAACAAATTGTGAAGTCTCCTTTTGATATTTAACTCATCATAATGAGTCAGCCAACCATTCTTCAGTAAGCGGGGCTGAAAAGGGAGAAGAACACCCCAAGTAATGTTTCTAAGAAGGGTAGTCACCTCAGCATCCTCCCCAAATGTGTTCTGTATATTTTGAGTTCCTATTTGACTGTAATGGTTGGTTTGAAATAATAGATTCCTTTTTCAGCATTTCTTTCACAGGAATATCATATGTGACAACTGTAGTTTTCTGGTCTTCTATTGTCACAATATAGTATGACATGACTACAATTTCAATAATTGATTATTTTTAATTATAAAACCTTAATCGGAACCATTCAAGAATTTGAATTTTTTTAAGTAACATCTTTATCAATGGTGTGCACATCATATTGCCTAGGCCTTCTAAATTTTCTACTTCCGCTCATGTTTGTTCTTAGTGACTTTAGTTTGTTTGTAGTGACTTAAGTTTGAAATCTCCAATAGCTCATATAACTTTTGACATTGTCTTTACAATAAATTCATGTTCTCCCAAGTCTTCTCTCTGGAGTATCCATCAAGAATTATTTTTTTATTGACAGTAACATACAGAACATATGTTTGTGGCTTAGTTGGTACCCAATATTTTAAAAAGGGTATCAATTTAATTTTCACTTGGAACCTCTTTAACACCTTTCTGGTTGGTTGTAAGAGATTGCCACTTGGTAATTAACTTGCCAGGCAGAGAACGAAAGCGTAATGGGGTACATTCTTAAAAAATTGCACCTTAAGTTCCAATAGTAAGATGTGTCTAGATCTATATGATCTGCTGCAACCTTGGTTGAGCAGATTTTCATAATGTGATGGACAATCTACCATATAGTGAAACTTGCCAAGGAATCAAATTCTGGCCACTCGATTGCTTAGCAAGCATGCTAATCACTGGCATTGATAATGTTAATTAATATGTGATTGCAGTGTTTATGTATTGCCCCTTCCCTTGCATTGTGCCATGCCATGTGCTGCACATGACTCTCTGGTACTTGGTATCTATCAGGAGAATCAGTATTTGAGTTAGTCACATTAATCAATATCTAATTGGATATTTATCTCTCTGTTACCTTTAGTGGAATATATCGTTAAAACATCCTTAATGTATGATACATTGCATCCTCATCGTACAGCTCGAAAGTGGGGGAACATCTGTCATGGAATAATTTTGATATTATTAATATATTCTATATAAATATTAATTATATCAAATTATACATGATGTTTCTTGTTTCTAGAATTTCCAATGCCATTCCTGAAGTAAACTGGTAATTTTTCTAATGTTTTTGTCTTTATTATATTATGTGATTTGTATTTAATTATATCACATTATATATGTTTCTTGTACCAAGAATTTACAACCCATTCCTTAGGTAAAATAGTGATTTTGACATTACAACAAAAATACTACTTGACCGTGCAATGCATTGTAGATTTACGTTGAAAAAAAAATCATATATAATTTGATATAATTAACACAAATGTAAAATGTAATGCCTTTAAATGTAAAAATATATGTAACATGATGATTCTTTGACAGGGTGAGCCTTTTTTTATAAATATACACGTATGACAAAAACTTATACAGCATTTATGCTGCCTATGCATAATAATAATAAAAGCAATAAAATAGCCAGTTCTAGAGTAGAGATTCACATTTATGCTGCCTATGCATAATAATAATAAAAGCAATAAAATAGCCAGTTCTAGAGTAGAGATTCACATTTAATTTTTCAATGACTTTATGAGAAAATATAGTATGAGTTAAGTCGGAACATAAATTGGAAAAAATGGGTTTTAAAAACATGCAGTTGCAACTAGTTTATAATATGGCACACAATACTACCCACAATGGTAATTTGGAGAATAATAGAAAAGTTGTTAAGTTTTTTCTCCGTCTTTCTTATGATTTTTTTCTTAAATTTTTTTAAATAATAAATTAAATTCTTAATAATAATACTACTAAAAGAACATTTATAGCGCGTTTAGAGAGCAGAATTTCTTCATCAAGGTTGTTCTGACTCAAACCCTTGAAAGAAGTGTATAAATCACTATTATTGAAAGATGGAGTGCAAAGATAGGGAAGGTGGCAGCTGTGGTCATTAGATGGTCATATGTTGGATACTTTTCCGCATTTACATATGT
Organism: Odontocerum albicorne; assembly: GCA_949825065.1. Lineage (NCBI taxonomy): Eukaryota > Metazoa > Arthropoda > Insecta > Trichoptera > Odontoceridae > Odontocerum > Odontocerum albicorne. The sequence goes on along the minus strand of OX463852.1, from coordinate 19,432,981 downwards.
TTAGGAAAGAAACACACATTTGGTAAGGAAACTGAAGAAAATTTATCAACAGAAGACAAACTATAAAGAAACCTTTGTAGATTCCCGATATGCGATGGAAACACATTTGGCTTTAGGTGGAGTGTAGTGGATGTGTGTAGTATTCATATATAATCATGTATTTTGATAAGACATCCCAAAAAGGGTTGTCCTTTATGGCTTCCTAAAGCTGCACACTTAAATTAATAAATTAAAAATGAAATAAAGCCAGTGTTAATTATTGTAAAGGGAATATGAAAGAGTTTAAATCATAAAATAGTTTTTTTTTGCAATAATTAGAAATAAATACAATAGATTAGTCTAGTTATTGGTGTTTTGTAGATATAGATTTTGTAGCAATGATGTTGTTTAAAAAAAATGTTTTAGTAGACACCTGTACTGTTACGAAGAAGTTTTATTGCCTGAATACATTTTTTTATGAATCCAGAAAATAATTACAAAAACTCACTTAATGTTACGAGTAGTTGTTTGTGAACTACAGATTTTAATTTCTTTTTTAGGAGTCGTTGACTTATATTGTACTTCGTAAGTTATTAATTATAATATATTGTAGCTGTTTTTATAGAGCAAATTTTCTGAATCATACTCCTATCTGTTCCATGTATTGAATTTTATCTTACCATCTACAAAAATATTGCCTGGTAAAACACTTTAAAAACAAAAAGTCTCGCCACTCCCTGATTGATGGTGTTAACTTATCATGGTTACTCGTATCCAAATAATTTTATGAATATTTCCCATCAGTTTGAATTTCAAAACCAAAATATTTAGTATCAAAAGGCCTGAACCAATTTATATTTCTCCCCTGTCAAAACAGTGTTAAATTTGCAGGAGGTGTAAAAAAATAACATTAATACAATCTTCTAGCCCTAGTTGCTAGAATGCTTGGTTTCCAATCCGGGAGCTTCAGTTTAGTTCCTATTGAAATCTAAACAAAAGGGGCTCCAATCTCGTCTTTTAGCCATTAACATCTTCCGGTTGGTTGGAGAAAATTACTGTTGTGTGCAAAAAAACACTAATTACATGTAAAGAAAATAAGCTAAACGTGTTATCGGATTCAGTTTCAAATTCTGTAAAAAAAATTGACAAGTCATGTTTTCATTTGAGAAATTTGATATTGATTATGACTTTATGTACTTCGTACTTGTTTAACTAAAAAGTTACTGGATGATTAAAAGCAAGAAAGCAGCATCTATTCTAACAACCGTTTCAACACTACACTTTTCGTAGGAAAAAATCTTAATATTCGATACCTAAAAAGGTAAAAAACGAAGAGCGGAAATTATTAATTCCGCCATACGAAAACTTGACTGCAGTGTGAACATATTTTAATTATCATATGGAACTATTTTGGCATAATATCATTATAATGAAAATTATGTACAAAGTGCAATACTACCTTGATCAAAAAGTTTTAGGATTTTATTCATACAATCGAAAATACAAGTTTATTCATCAAAATCGATATGGTCCCCTTCAAAGTACTCCCCATCCACTGCAACGCACTTACACCAGCGCTTGATCCAATTCTCGAAACACCGCTGGTACTCAATTTTCAGTATGTCCATCAGAGCCGTCTTCGATTTTTTCATGACATCAGCGAAGCGGTTTTTTAAGTCAGTTGAACAGGAAAAAGTCGCAGGGAGCCAGATCAGATGAATTCAAAGGCTGCTGGATAGTAGTCGTGTTGTTTTTGGTCAAAAACTCATGGAAATCACGTCTTTCGCGATTTCAACGCGGTCCTTTTTTTGCATGAAATTGAGGTCTTTCGGCACCAGTTTTGCAGCGACATGTCTGAGGCCCAAATCACTAACCAAAATGTCAAGCGGATCCATAAGCGATGTTCAAGTCCTCTACCAGCTCTCTGATGGTCAATTTGCGGTTTTCGGCCAACATTTCTTCGATTTTATCGATGTTTTCATCGGTTTTCGACTGCCACTGCGTTCATCATCCTCGACCGACTCACGACCACTTCTGAAGTGTTCGTGCCACCAAAAAACACTTCCAACATTTCCAAGGTCTGCGGACCGTTAAATCCGTTTTTCACACAAAATTTAATGCAAACTCGTTGATGCACAGTTGATGCCATTTTCAAACTTGTAAAAAATCGAAAACACGCACAAAAGTAGATGTACTCAGTATAGCGTAACTTTTACAAATGTCAAGCTATGATGCTGAAATTTTAAGGGAAGTGTCAATGATAGATGTGGTAACCTAACAAAAAAAAAGAGTTGCAATCGGGTGACTGACAGCGCCATGGTATTTTCTTTTCTGGTATTTTCAACAGTTGATTTTGTTTAAAAAGTTGTTTGAACTTATTTGAATAGTAATAATATTAAATTGTTCGCGATAAGCCAGTATAACTTAAGAAATTATCTCCAAGTAAGCAAAAAAAAAGACCAATATTTTTAACATGATTAACAGGCAGCAAATACGCTGTTATCAAGTTTAACTGCCATATTTTCACAAATAAAAATCAAAGGACAAGTAAAGAGATTAAAAAAATATAATCAAAACAGCACTTATGAATTGTGTGTAAGAATTTGTCCAGGCTTTTTTCAATTGGTTCAATATCAAAGCACTCACTACACTATTCAGCAGTTCCAGGATTCCACAACCCTCTTAGCAAAACGTTTCCTTGTATTATTAAAGAAAGTTTTCACTGATGTCTTCCCATATGAGTTTTGGTTAAAAGAAAATTGTTAGCGGAGCTCTGAGCAACAATGACTTCTTAAGATCTTATAACACTCAATCAAGTCTCCACAATTTCATCTTTGGTAAAGTACGCAACTTCAATGAATGCAGTCTATAATGAATGTAAGTCAGATTAGTCGGACATTTTGAAATTTTTATTTGTGTTTGACTTTTTTTTAAAGTTCAATATCATTTAATACATAAGGATTCCATATTTGGTAACCAAACTTTAACAAATATCTAACATAGGTCTTATAGACTAATAAAAACATTTGTGGTATTATCTGACTGAAAACTTTCTTCATAATGTAGAGAAATGTATAGAATCTTTTTTACAATATCAGAGATATTTTCACTCCATTTCTGGTTTCATTTCATTTAATTATGAGGCGTATCCAGAAAGTAAGTGTACTGAGGCTCTCACGACCGGATGGATTTTATTTTCGACATGTTGGTTACACTTCCGTGTAGCCTGACCCTTCCCCTCCGCAACGAGACCGTTTCGAGGTCAGTACGTTGAGAAGTGTCGACGCGACAACACGTTTCGTGAAAAATGTCAAACCAATCTCCCACCAAGTGCTAAATTTTGTAAAAAGGCAAGAGAATTTGAGGCGCTGCAAACTCCATGGAGATGAATTTATCCGCTCCATCGTTACTGGAGATGAAACTTGGGTTGCACACTACACGCCTGAAACCAAAAGACAGTCTCAACAGTGGCGTCACACCTCTTCACCCTCCGCCAAAAAGTTCAAAACCACAATTTCAGCCAAGAAAATCATGGCATCCGTGTTTTGGGACTGTCAAGGCATAATTTTAATTGAATATATGCCTCAAGGGGAGACCATCAACTCTGCAAGATACTGTGAGACCCAAAAAAAATTGCGGAGGGCGATTCAGAACAAGAGGAGAGGCATGCTGACAAAGGGAGTCTGCCTGCTGCACGACAATGCAAGACCACACACGGCCAACGCCACGAAGGAACTGCTCGCCTCGTTTAAATGGGATGTCCTGAACCATCCCGCGCATTCCCCTGATCTAGCACCTTCAGATTACTATCTCTTTACCTCCCTGAAGCTGCACATGGGTGGAAAAAGGTTTTCAACCGACGAGGAGGTAAAGGAGGAGGTGGACGGAGGGGTTGGCGGGAAACTACTTTGAGGAAGGCATCAAAAAGTTGATACCCCGCTTCACCACCTGCATTGAGAGGAATGGCGACTATGTCAAAAAATTGCTTACATATGTACTACGGTAATCACATAATTTTTTTGTTTAAATAAAAAAAATTGTAACCTACAAAAATTCAGTACACTTAGTTTCTGGATATGCCTCGTATTTTAATTTCTTCGTACGAAAGTGTATTATTGAAATGTTCATAAACGTCTTTACAAATTGTGAGAAAAAATATTTTGACAATTTTAAAATTATGAAAACCATATGTTTCTTTCAAAACCATATGTTTATTCAGTTGGAAAATCCTTTTGTGAACTGCATTTATAGCTTTTTTTTTGTTTGCGAGAGAATAATTCTTCCAGTTGTATTGTATACAATGAACGTGTAATACGTATTAATAAATTAACATGTCAAATCCTGAAAATGTCTAGGCATTCATATAAACTTTTACTAGGTGCTCAAAATGCCCATCACCGTTGTATTGCTAATTACTTTTGATGAATTAAAAAGCAAGTGATCCAGGAGTGGCCTAACAATACTGATACATTTTTTGTATTTTTTGTAAGAGCACGTGACAATGAATTATACCTGCTCTTTCTGTTTTATTATTTTTTAAGAATCTGAAATATGGGAATTTTTTTAGCACCGCTATGATTTTAAAAGCAATTCATTTCTGTATCCGGACTATCAATTATTATGTCATGTGTTTTCAGTAGAAGGCAACAGGTATCAATATTCATATCAATCAGGAATGGTCCCGAGCATGTGGTTTCGATGTTCGGACAAGTTAGCATGTGTTATTAGTCCTGTATAACCCCACAATCACATTCAATGCTACTTCTGTTCAAGGGACCCCACCCCACCTTTGCATGTGCACCTTGGATCTAGTCTATTCAGGGTTCTCTATTCAGTAGGTTAAGGCAGCTAGTCTCCTGGTGCTACCTTTTCCGAGAGCTTCATTTCGTCAAGATTTTTATTCTTTCAACTTCAGAGAATGCTCTTTATGCAGAAGAATCATCAGTTCTTGCACTCTCTTAGTAAAACTTCTTAGATTTCAATCTCCATATTACTGGCTGATAACCATGTAAGAAGTGTCTTGGGTTCTGAACTTGCATTGTTCCAGGTCAGCAACACTTCTACGGATTAAAATAAATTATTCAGCAGTCAATGTGTTAATCTGCTAGATAATAGTCCCAAAATGTAGACGTGGGAAAATACTAAAATGAGCCGAATAAATGCTGTAGAAATGCTTGCACTGAGAAGAATGCATGGAGTGACAATATATGACAGGGTGATTATAGGGATGAATGTGAACTTAAGACAAATGAATGAAGAAAGATTAACAATTGCAAATGTGAGTGGGGAAGGCATGGTAGAGGAAGACCAATTAAAATATGATTAGATCAAGTGAATGATATTTTGAAACAAAGAAATGTAAAAGTCAGATAAATCGTAGTAGTTATGTGATAAGGTATATAGATGTAGAAGAGGCGAAAGATGTGTGTCAGCATAGGGAAGTCTTGCACTTTCTCTTCTCTGCCTACCCCGAAAGGGAAAAGGCATGATGGTATGTATTTAATGTGTTAATATCAGAAATACCACCAAAATTACCACTAGTCTAATCATTTGTTTAATCAATTAAATTATAAGTTGATATCTTCAATTTTTTTTATTATACTTGTTCCACATATTAAGAAATACCTTCTTCAAAGAGCAGCCTATACTGCTTTGTTTACAAACACAATTTCTTTAAAGCGCTCCTTTTAGTATGGTGATAATTTATTCGAGAATGAAGATGTTTTATGCAAATTAATTCTTCCACGGTCATTAATTTACACTTGGCATTGCTCAGAAATGCAAATGAATTGTGAAACGCAGACAAATAAACTCATTTAACATATACAAAATGTAAAACGGCTGCTCAGTTTCACTTTACAAATAATTTCCTTTTATTGACTCAATTTTTTTTCTCTGATAATGTTACATATATACATTCATGCATGTAACAAGTGATAACCGATTTGTTAATCGTGTACCATTTCCAGTACATTGTGTATTTTTTATTAGTCCAGTGAAATAAATACACATGTTATTTATAGTTAAAGCATTAAAACTGTGGAGGTTTAAAGACATTGTAATTTGTTTATTCCACTATAACAGTATAACCCTACCGGTTTCAAGGTTTCACCTCATCATCAGGGAAGCACAAAGGAGACTGAATTTGGTTCGAACTGGTACCGAAATACACGTTTCTAACTAAAAATTCGGGTTGGGGATTACGGGTGGAGGGAGGCAGGATAGGCAGGAGCTAATCAAGCAGCGGTGAGATCTTGGGAATAGATATGTTTGCCAGATGTTTTTCCAATGACTTTTTACCGTTAGAAGCATGTATGTCGATACCAGTCTGAACAAAATTCAATCTTGTTTGTGCTCCCCTGATTATGAGGTGAAAACCTTGAAACCGGTAGAGTTTATGCTGTTACATAGCCGCATCATCCACTCCCTTTTTTTTAACTCCTTGTGTCGGATAAGCGTCAATTGCTTTCTCTGTGGAGTAAAATGCTACCAAAACAGTTTCATGAATTTATACATATAATACTCTTCAACATGTGACACAGGCATGTTAAAGAGCACGGTCAGGAGATAACATTGTCTTCAATTAATTAATCAAACTTTTTTGACTGGGTTTGGGACTGCTGAAGTAAGGACATAATTTATGGTTTGTCATCACACGTGTTGGTTTTACGAAATGTAGAAATGTAACAATAACATTATCAATGAACTCATATGAGAATAAGAGTTCATTGATGAGGTTATTGTTATCTCTCTACGTGCAGTAAGCCAACACTTGTGATGACAAACCACAAATTACATCCTTCCTTCAGTGGTTTTAAATCCGAAGGTATGATTAATTTTTTCTCTTGACCACACAGCTTGGTATGCCTGCATCACATGTTAAAGAGTACTTTAGAAATTAATTCACGAAATATGAAGGTTTTGCCGGCTGTTTATGTATTTCTTTAATATCCACTTGAAATTAAAAAAAAATATATCTTATCTCAACAAGCATTAGATTAGGCAATCTATCTAGACATTGTTTTAATTTTTTTGCTGCAATATGTTGGAACATTCAAATATTTCTTTGTAACTTACAACTTAATTTTTTTTTAAATTTTTGCTTTTTAATTTCAAACAAAATTACATTTTGTGTTCTAAAGCATTGGGAAAAGACAAATGTACAGAGCACAAGTATCATTTGACAAAACGAATTATTCATGGTTTTCGACCTATTTGGCCAAATGATGCATATTATAATAATAAACACCTAGAAAACTCTGATGTTTGTTCGAAAGGAAATTAATTGCAAAATCTTAAAACAGATATCACCCAAATAGCACATTATTGTTGATGATAATTTATGTAGTTCTGATTTGTAGTAACGGATGTTGCACTATTTTCACTTTTGTAAATAAAATGATGCGCACACTGTAATATTTCAATTGTAAAATTGAAATCATTTCTTTTTATCCATGTCTTGATGTAATGTTGAATAAATAATAGCCGTAAGTGAAAATTTTATAGTTTAGACATCCAGCTATCAGCTGATGTATTGGGGGTGGTATTTTTGTTTTAATGTGGAGTTTTATTTGAGTAATTGATACAAAATGTGTTTGTAGAAGTAGTAAGTCTTAAAAATGTGTTATAGGGGTAGTAACTCTGTAAATATTTTATATACATGCACTATTTTATAAAATAACAGTTCTAAATCATTATAAAAAAACTCTTATACTTTGTATGGTACAGGTTTATTGTCTAGTTTATATATTTTTTGAGATCTATATTAAAAATATTACCCTGTGATAAGAAAGAAGTTATGGAATGTATTGAATGAATATGGTGATGAATATAAATGAAAAGGAGTATTTTGAGGTGGTTTGGACATGTTAAACAGATTGACTGATGAAAGACTGACTAAACAAATTTACAATGCAAAAATGAGTAGGCGTCGTAGAGGACAACCGAGAAAAGTATGGTTGGATCAAGTGAATGAAAATTTTTGGAAGGCGGAAAGGTAAGGAGTAACAAAAACAGAGTGAGTTTTATGAGAATATTTTTGGATGTGGAGGAAGCAAAGGAAGTATGTTGTGTTAAGAAAGGTTTCCGCTCTGTACTTTCTATATACCCTAACAAGGAAATAGTGTGATGGTATGTATGTTTATAAAAAACAAACTTAGAATTCAAGTTTGTATCTCAATCTTACGATAAGACAAATTTATGAAGCAATTTATTATATAATTGGACAAACTGCAATATGCCCTAATCTACAAGAAATATTTTGTGGGTTATGGGACAGATTTCTGTGTGTCAAATATTATATAATTGGACAAACTGCAATATGCCCCAACCTACAAGAAATACTTTGTGGGTTACGGGACAGATTTCTGTGTCAAATTATCGTTTTTATATACATTTGAAATTAATAAAAAGTAACTACATGTGAGTTATATGCTCGTATATCATAATCATCAAGGCTAGACAAATATTTAAAAATGGGCATTTATGTATTGAATAACACAAAGTTATACGGAATACAAATTGAATTTTGCACTTGAATGCACCTTAGAAAATTTAGATTCAAATATGATATTACTTTAGATATCACTTCATTGGAATATTATAAATAGATAATGATGTTTTTATTTTATCATAATGCACCACTGCAAGAAATATTACTATATTTATATTGGTTATTAGAAATCTCACTTATTATTTTTAAACTAGATGTTTTCTAGAAATCATAATGCGTTAGTCATTTGCCATATTCCATCAACACAAGATCGTTATCCACCATCATCGTTTTATAATCCATACAGTGTCGCTTGTAATGCACGGTTGTCTCAGTTATAAGAATCAGCAAACATGGTTGTTGTCGGCTGTGAATTGTGATGATTTCCAGAAATCTCTTCGAATTTTCTCAGATTTTATATAAAATAAAACAAAAAAAATTTGCATATTTTTTTAAATTTTTAATCTTATAATCAATTTCTTTATGAATCTCGATCACACTCATACAATATGTAATGTTTTTTTTATTTAAATTGTGACTGACGATATTTAAAATAGCTTGAAATAAAAATATTAAGTTGAAGCGAAAGTGATTGCCATTTTTTTTGTAGTAGTAGTGTCTGCATTTATTGAACAAAAAAGGAATTGTTTTTCACTATCAACAATGAGACAATTTAAATCAGGCATTGTTTTAAAAACTATTGCATTTATTGAACAAAAATAAATGGTTTTTCATGACAATGTTAATTGTTTTTAAATCAATGCCTGATTTAAATTGCCTAATTGTTGATTGTGCTTAATGTCATGATATACTACACCCTTAACATCCCATCAGACACGTTATATAATATATAATATAACCTTTTTCTGATACAATTCTACTTTGGGGGTAGAAATAGGTGTTGCTAGAGGGGTGTGTAAAATGTCAATAACTATCGCATCAACCCAAGTGTTTTCCAGCTTGATTAAAATTAAATTTATTTTAATATATAATCTCTATACTTACATAATTTCAGTTTTCTTATTTTATTCATTACTATTCTCTAGTTATTTGAAGAATTGTAATTTTTTTCACATTTGGAGGCTGAATGCGAGAAACTTGTTAGCTTAGTTAAAACCCTAGTCTCATTCATATTGCAAAATATTAAAATATTATTTGGCAGATATTTAAAAATGTAAGTGAAAATATTTATAATAATTATTTTTAGATATTTCTGGAAATATCGGATTTCACTTCATCTTGGTGCCTCTAGGTAGGCTTGGTAACAAGATTTGCATGTGTTGTGTGAACATTTATAGCGGCTTGAAATTTCAAAAAGATAATGTATCAAAAATCTATCTTATGTTTACCAAAGGTCACATTTTTTGGTGCACCAGATTTATATTATATACCTACAAAATCATTGATGGAAATTTGTGTTTCTTTAATTTTCTAGTGATGATTTTAGTTAAACATGTGTTTTTTATTAAATGAGGTGAATTTGCTTGTTGGAATTATCTGATACAATTATTTGAGTCACAGATTTTTATAAAAATGAACCAGCATTATAGGCAGTAAAACTTGCCTCGAAGAAATTATAAAAATATTCTCCACAATTATAATAGATTTTGAACCTAGAACTGTTTTTTTATTTTGAACCTAGAACTTTGACTTCTGAGACACTTTTGGTGAAAGGTATTCAAACAACGCATTTATTTCTATAACACCGTTAAGAGTTGACACCATTTATATCAAGAGCTCTTCCATTTCATCAAGCATCTCTTAATGAGTGTCATGTGAAGGTTTCAATGTCCTCAAGTATCAGTATATGATTAGGCCAAGCGGCGTGAGGTGCATAACAATTGTAGTGATTGTCACGAAGGAATGGAATCTAGATATATTTCGAGATTGTGGTTTAGTTTTTCTCCAATTTTTGAAGCAAGTGTTCTTAAAAAAAAAAAGAACAAAAGCTTATGTTTTATGAGTAAACTGTTAATCGTTTTTGACACTGATTCTTAAATAAGATTATTCCATATCAAATTTAATGATAAAAAAATCTTGGCAATAACAGTCAGTTAAACTTGATAGATATATTAACATCATATATATGCTACCTGTCTATATGATAAAAAGAATAGCTACTCAAATACATTCAACGTAAGAAGAGTAATTATTTTCATAAAAAAAAATTTTGTATCCAACTGTGTAAAACTAACTTGAGTATTTTTCTGTCATTTTTAATGGATCAAAAGATTGCAAAAAGTGATGCTCTAAATTAACGGACATTTCCGGATTGTTTTTCCTATTGCAGCATGATGATTCTCATTTATAGAATTGACTCATTGTTTTCACGATTTTGTTCATTATACAAAGTAAGTTATTTTCCCGTTCAACAAACACTTGATGATGCCAAGAGTAATGTCACACACGTCTTGATAATATGATAATGAAAATATTCTAAATTCCTGATATTGAACTTTTTTCTATGGATGCAATCTTAAAAAAAATGGCAGGTTTGATTTCACTTAACTCACTCACATTAACATTACCAAAATTATCTTGATTAATTCTTACTCAAATATGTCATAATCATAATCTTGTAAAATATGTATTAGCCCTATAATGCTGGACTCATTTTCTCACTTGAATTAAATTACAAATTCTAAGACATTAGTAATAATAATTACAGTAATCTCTCCATTTACGTGGTTTATTCTGTTTGAGATTTTAAATGCATAATGGTGACATCTATTAAGTATAAATTTGGTTTTAAATAAATATATTTTTTGTCACTGATTTACATTGCATTATTTTGTTTTTTGACTGGTTTTGGGAGTCAAAATCAAATGACAGAGTTCTCTCATTTTGTTTACTATCATTAGAATGTAATTGATCAGTTATTAATAACCATTTATTAAAAAATAACAACCTTTTTTCTCATGTCATCTATTTTACATGGCATTCAATGACTCAATTTACACGCTATTTTCCTGGAATCAATTACTTACGTAAATGGAGGGATCACCGTATTGATCACAGGCAAACATAAAATCACGTGGTTTTTTTTATATGTATTTAATTATAAAATTAGTCAGTTTATTTTTATATCATTCAAGAGTTGAAAAAGTATTATAATTTTTTTTATTAGTAATTGCCATAGAAATTTGATGAAATTTTCATTTGGCATTGGTAGGTATAATAAACAGTTTTTAATATAGGTTTTATAACAATGATGTTACTTTGTTTCAATAGACATTTTTTTATTTTATTAGTAAGTCCATCCAAAGAAATAATGAATGTCTTTTAATCACGAATCATCAAAAATATTGATAACATAATTTGAAATGTTGCTTTTCCATGTTTTTTTATATATGATAGTGAGATGCATTATGATTAGTGACTGAAATGTTTATTCGAGTATTTAAACATCTCATCACATTTCAAAATGTTACTTTCTCTTTTCATAACATATTTTTTCAGTGGTGAAACATAGGATTTTCATATGGTAACAACTTCAAATGAGGATTACTCCGACTGTTGCTATTTTATTTAGATAACGATCCTTTTCAGCAAATGAAAATTTTATATTTCTGAAGCTTAATTAAAGATGTATAGATTTAATTTTACTATTAATTACTGTAGGGGTTAACCCTAGATAGACTTAATTATGTTCTAAATAGGAGTGAATTTAAATTAATTTCTTCGAGAGAAATTATGAATGTTTTGTGTATGAAAAAATTTAATACTGTTGTGTAGAAATTACAAAATGTATGCTGATCAATTTTGTCAAATTTTTTATCACTTGAAAAATTTATAATCTTTTTTTTTACAAAAGAAAGTTCAATAAAATGGGCATTTTTAAAATAACTTACAAAAAGGTCACATATCATTAAAAAAAGATTGCTTTTTTTAGAAGAAATAGTACACCTTATTATACAAGCATGGAGACGTCTTTCAACCTTGATGGTGCAGGTTTTATACCCTTTTTGCACTTGGTTTCACCTGATGGTTTAAACAAGTTACAAGTTTGGTTTTCACTTAAGACCTCCTAACATCTTTCTGTTTGGTTGGTAGAGATTGTCACAAAAGTTTAAAATAATACAATACATGCCGAAGTTAAAAATTATCTCCCCATATCCAATCAGGGGCGTCTTGTTTTTATTATGTGGATAACCAAATATCCAAGACTTTTGGTGACTTAATATTTCCTTCCAATACCAGTAACTTCTGTACATCATTATTATCTCATAAGACATTCTATAAGGCTGTCTAATTACACACTATTCTTGACGGTCTTTGATGATTGAGAAAGTTGTCGAGATAAGATATTCGGCCTTCCATTCCAGTGGACATAGACTGGTACTCTTTTATTTTTTTGGGTCAATCAAGGATCAAATCCTCGGAAGGCAAACCTTGTTTATTTATATATGATACTTTTATTATACAAAGCACAACCTGGCGGGCTTATTATCACTTATCAATATCCTCTAACCAACCAGAAAAAAGTGCTATGCAAAGTGTTGCAAAATAATGAAGTTGTCCAACAAATCTGAAAATGGATTGAAAAACGAAAATAGTTTAAAATTAGTTTGTATTAGCTACTGCATTGAAATGAGATAATACGAGGAAGCTTTAGATAAATAGATAAAACTATCAACCAAATGGTGGAGGTAATCAATACAAATAGATATATATTTTTTATGAAATTTAATTTAGATAAAAACAAAAATAATTATGATAGCTGTTTGAAATACTTGAAAAAATTTATTTTGGGATAAAATTTGGCAAAATTCATCGCTTACTTTTTCTAAATATACGAATAAAGTTCAAAGAAGTATTTTAAATTATCTTTGACGAGTATTTTGCAAAAAAGAAAAATTAAAAATAGTGGCATGAAGTGTTAAAACTTAGGATATTAAAATAGATTTGTATCTTGATGTTTGGCATATATTCAAAATCAGTTGGATGAGTTGTTTTTTAGTTGTAGGCTAATTAATTTTCTTTGTTGTGTCTAATTACTATAATTGAAATGGAATATTCCTTTATAATTTTATTTTTCTCAATAATAATTATAACTCTTAAAAAATATTTCCGTTAAAATAGATTATTTTCCAAATGTTTGATTTTGTCGATTTAATGTAAAAGTGGAAAGTATTTTTAATTCCACAAAGTTATAAATAGACTATTTAAAATATTTTAATTTGACATAAAACATTGAAAATAACTGCAAACCAATTTTAGTTTAGATTTATATACTAAATCCAGTAAAATGGAGATTCAGTTTAACTTTATTTTTTCTTATTCACTAACTGAAATATGAGTAAAATTGTTAAATGTTTAACTTTATATTTTTCAATAATAACTTTTTACCTTTTTAAATAAATATTCTAAATATTACTGGATTTTGTAAAATAATTGACTGAGAATACAGAAAGACAAATAGTAATTGTAAATTTTAAATTAATTTAAATTTGGAAGCTTGAATACGGTTCTAAAATTCTAGATTTATGAATTTAAAAAGGATTTAACCCACAAAATACATCATCAACTGAGCACAACATACATCAATACTTTATCATCACTTTAGCAGAGAGAACAGTTCTTCTCTTCATTCTATCCTGGCACACTCTGCCAGTCCATGCACCGTGTCATGCATACTCTCTTATTATAAATTTTCACCTTCCCTTTTTCAAGATTTAATTAATTTGGTCATGCCATATTTTTCTAGGTCTTCCAAACTTCTCATACTACATGTATAGATTATTTTTGTGAATCTATCATCATTCTTTTTACGTGACCAAACCATCTCAATGCTCTTTTCTTCATCTTGAACACTGCATTCTTTCCATTGGAAAAAAAGTCAAATGTATATTTCATTAGTAACATTACAGATGTGTCCATTTAATGTGGCATTAATTTTCTTCAAATATCCCAAAACTTATGGGGAATGCGGGAATTCTTTTAGCAGTTATACATATTAGCATCACACTACATTCCTTTTGGGTTAGACAGGGAGAACAGACTTTCACAGATTTCTGTCCATACAATAACCTTTGCCTCTTCCATATCCATAAATGTTCTTCTGTTTAATATTTTTTACCTTTCCCTTAATAAGTTTTTCGCAACTTATTGTCTCAATGTAGCCGAGCTACCTCATCTTTGAAAAAATGTAGAATGCACAACGGTGCAATTCAACACAGCTATTGCAATGTAGCTAGCACACTGGCTGAAATAAACATTATTTTGTTATAATTTTAATGAAATGATGTTTCAACAATATTATTGGTACTAAATATAATAAAATGATTAGAATTATTCCAACGGAACTTCATAAATTGTGTCATTTAAAATTTAGTATTCAATTTCCAAACCTGATTGTCTTTCTATATTTTAAAACCAATTATATCATGCACATATGTGTATGATCGATGACTCCTACCTATACTGATGTATCTTATTTCTATTTATTATACTACAGTTATATGTCGAAACAATATTTATTCATGCCTTTGTTTTATAGAAAATCAAGACATGTATAATCTAGTTATATAAAGAATGAGAGTTTAGCGCAGTTTGCGGATTAACACGTTCAGTGCTGAAAATGCCAATAAACGTTCATAAAAACTTTTGCTGGGCGCTCAAAACGTCCATCGCTGTTCTATTTTAAATTTATTTAGATATATACAAAAACAAATGAGCCCAGAGTGACCTAAAATTATACTGGTCAGTTTCGTAAGGCTATATGACAATGAATTTTACAGACTTATTTGATGCTTAACTATTTTATTCGTTATATATTAAGACAAGAAACTTATTAGTCTTATTTGGTGTTCAACTATTTAATTTTGTTTTACGAGAGCAAAAGGAATGAAATTAAATATTGAAATACCAAGCAGAGTTGAAGGATTCTTCCTAATCTGCTCCTAGATATTTAAAATAACTGTACGTTTGTTACACCATTAACCAATTTACTGCTGGTCCTGGCCAGACTGTATGATCGTGCCATCACTGCGAGACTTGAGTCTCTGCCTCAAGAGACTTGTACGTTTATGTTGCATTATATTAAAATAAGCTAGTTTTTATTTTAAAAAATAATCCAAACACTGAAGATAAACCATAAAAAAAAATTGATAGCAAAAGAGTTCAAAACTAGAAAAATCAAAAATTAAAAAAAGAATTAATGATAATTACTCAAACAAAATTATAAGATTTACACCAGTATACATAGGAATCACCGATTGATTTACGAGAAAATATTTTTTTGCCGTATTTTCATGTCACATTTTCATTAAAAAGTTTTCTCCATTTATGTTCCAAAATATAATTTACATTTTGATGTTTGCCAGTCGATGCGGACGAAATACGGCGCCTGGGAAAAAGATTCAGGAAATTGGATCTTGATAACTCGGGTGCCTTGTCCATCGATGAGTTCATGTCGCTGCCGGAGCTGCAGCAGAATCCGCTGGTGCAGCGTGTCATCGACATATTCGACGCAGATGGGAACGGGGAGGTGGATTTCAAGGAATTTATCCAGGGCGTGTCACAATTCAGCGTCAAAGGTGACAAGCTGTCCAAGCTGAGGTTCGCCTTTCGGATCTATGATATGGATAATGATGGATACATCTCTAACGGTGAACTATTCCAGGTAAAGCCTACATTTATATATCTGTTGAAAAACTTTTTAATTACAGTTTTTTTTCAATTTATTTGTTTTTTTTTAATTTACATAACAAAATATACAAAGCACTACCCTGTCTAACTAGGCATACATGTATGTCAGTTCTAACGGAGATTCATAAAACAAAACAAATAAATACTGTAATTATAGAAACATGTTTATAGAGCCATCATATGAATAAAAATCACACTTAAGCAGAAGAGAATTTAAATCCCATTATGATGACATTACACCAACAGGGACCATTTAAATAGAAACATTCAAAGGATCATTTACTGATTTGTTCATGTAAAAAGCATTCAAATCCACAGAATGGTATAAAAGGATAAGAAACACTCTCCTCGAGCTCGCTCTAATATTATGACATATTAAATAATATTTATTGACTGTAAGGGTGGGAAAGTGGTGATTGCGGCCCCTCGTATCTGCATGTGTTTAGAAAAACATATTTGGTAAGAAAACTGCAAAAAACATACATGGGGAAGTCGAAGTACCTTTGAAGATCTTCCAACAACATATTTTAAGGGAACTACACCTGAAATACTTTTCCATTGAATAATTTTAATTGTCTTACTTCCAATGGCTGATTTACAACTTAGGCAGGCTTTTCTCCAAAACAATACTTGAGACAATCTAGCGTCTTATATCCCATCCTTCCTTTTTCTCCAGTTCTCCAGGTCAGCCAGCAGTGTCCATGTACTCTCTGAAAGGCTGTGTTCCACTTGGTTTGACCTTATTAATTTCTGACCTTATTATAATTGAATTTCTCCATAGTTCAAAATGCTTCGGATCCAGTTTTTTCCCAAATTTGGAATTAATAAAATGGGCCAGTTAAAAATAAATAAAATGCAACAAAAATGAATTTATTCGCCATCTTAGGAAAGAACATCGAAAGTGATTGATGGACTAAGAGCTGGATTTCCATGAATGAAGTATATATATTATGTTAGATGACCTTTTTCTATTTTGGGAGGATATTCTGGATGTATAGTTTCAGGTTTGATTCTCGATGGTACAAAAAAAAACCAGTCAAATAAAGTAGTTCGACTGGTAACAATACTCACATGCACTAGATGTGTGGAAGTGGAGTGCTATCACCTCTTCATGTGTGTAGTAGTATTGCCAAAATGTGCGATAATGAACCTCGAGTTCCACGCCTACTCAAGTTGTAACCCAAAGGCTCGTTTATTGGAGACAAAGACAATGTTGTCTCTCGACCATATGGATTTGTTAAAAGGTATTACACAAATGAATGAAAAATCATTATATTGAAATATTATATATGTAGACTTGTCATTAGACACATTTACACTCTCACAGCAGACAGTAAGAAATCTTGGCAGTATGAAAAATAAAATAAAACATTGACCTGTTTCTTATGTGTTGACAGATTATTTCATTAGTTTTGTATTTTTTATAACTCAAATCAGCTAACATATATTTTACACTCTATTTTTAAAATAAAGTATAAATGATGAAATTTAAAAAATGACTGATTTTTAATATACCGTTTTGGCCCGATTATAGAGTGACTGATTATAAGGCGATTCCCATTTTTTTTAATTTGTTTTTCAGTAAAAAAAAACTGATTATAACCTTAGTTTTTATTTGTATTTTGGCTAAAAAAATGTTAAGGCTAAAAAACATATAGATATTGTTATCATCTTCGGAACCATCAATCATATTTTCCCACAAAACGTCATCTTTAGCATTATCTATTTTATAAGATAATAAAGATATACAACATTTTTTTAAAACATTGATGATAGTCTCAGTAGAAATTTGGTTCCAGGCCTGCAGGATCCACTCATACAGAGCAGTGAGAGATGTTTTTTATTTATTTTTAATGCTGTTTCTTTAAGTAGTTTTTAAAAGGTTTATTCACAACCACGTCCAAAACTTGTAGTTGCGAAGTTATCCCACCAAGGATGATCACCAAATCTGTTTGAGATTTTTATTTTTTCACAAGGTATGTCAGGTGATCTCTGAATGCATCAAGCACTAGCAATCTTCTATTTTTGCTTGTTTTCCCCAAACTCTTTTTATCCAATCAATAACAAGATATCCATCCATCCATTCTGTATCTTGAACCCTCACTATAATTCCATTTGGTAGTTTCTCTTTAGGCAAAGCTTTTTTTCAATATAATATTAGGTGGAAGTTTTATGCAATCAGTTAATACTGCTAATACTTGTAGCTACAGTCACTCTTGATTTTTCATTCCCTATGGTTTTTATCAAAATTAATTTTTCGCCTTGTTTATTGTTAAATTTGTAGACATAAAAAAATACTGGGGTTTGATCAGCATGTACATCAAATGTAATTTTTTTCTTGAATTAATATGTTGTTGAAATATTAAAAGCTTTTCTTCGAATTAAATAAGGGATTTCTGCGCTAAAGTTGTACGTCACCACAGACTCAACCTTTTGCGAACTATCATCCATTTGCACCAACCCAAGCTGACTTTAAAATCAGTAAGAATATGAAAAACGTAGATAAAATCAACTGTCAGAAACTAACAGCTGGCAGTTTGTAAACAATACTGTCTGTTGTATGAGCTCATTAAAAATATTGTGAGAGAGAGATAAATAGATGTATTTAGGGCAATATAGCTGCCTTAGTCATCATTAGATTGTGAATTTATTATTCATTTGTTTGAGACTACAATATAAGGTGAACTTCACATTTTCTTTTTTTTTTTTTTTATAAAAACCTTGCCTTATTATAGTCAGGCCAATATGGTAAAATTTCTTACTGTTTTGTATTTTTCACGGTCTGAATGTTTTTTTACGACTACCTCAATTTATACATTATTTTTAAAATGGGGTCAAGTACCAACATTTTTAATCAAATATAAGAACACATGCGCCATATATTATTTTTAAGATAATTTTATCAAATTTACATAGGAATTATATTTATTCGTACACAATAGTATCTGAAAATGCGGTTAGCTAATCAGAAATGAAATAAAAGATAAGGAATACCTGTATATTGTTTGGTTTAAACTTAATTTAAAATCAAATTCCTAAAAGAATAAAGCAAACATTACCATGTCTGCTTCTGTTGCCCAATCACAAGTAAGTAAAGAGAAAATTATTTTGTATACAAATCGAAGAAAAAAATGGGATAAATCAAAAAATTATATACAGCTTGCACACATCATATACAAAAAAAATCTTATACAACAATTCGCTAATTTTGAGAAAGACTATCCCGGTCCTCCTATTTTACAGCTATTCTATAGTTATTCTTTTTTTTTTTTTAATAGCACATACTCAAATTTGGGTGTTCCCAGCAGTGAGCCGTTTGTTTTGATTTGATTATGTTCATTGAGAATACAGAATATGTTTTATAGTAGCACAAACATTGTGAACTCTCACTATCAAAACTGGAAATAATACTATGTTTATCAAATAATAATATTCATTTCATATCTTTATTTCATTACAGACTATAATCTTTCTTAACACTGCAAATGGAAGGCTCCGCACATGTTTGTAATGAGCGTTCTCATATTTGTTAGCTTAGGGTTATAAATATGGCAATATGATTCATGTAATACTTCCGCTCCTAGTTTCATATCAGTCCACCTTGCATTGACCATTACTTGAGCAAAAGAATATCTTTTTTGAGTCAAATAAACCAGCTCCCTACTCCGTTGTGTTTTCACCAGAAGCCAAAACATGCCTTCTCAACATTCCCTTTGATAAAAGTAAAAGAAATTCTTAATATGTCTCTACTTGCAGTAGTTCCACTCATGGCTCTATCCTACAAGGTTTCTTTTAGGCTTGTTCGAATATTTTCTAAGTGCGAGGGAAAATGAGAGTCTCGTATATTTTTGGATTATTGACAGTAGCAACATCTAGTCCAACTATATTGAAAAGATCGTTTGATCAAGATTATTGATTTTATGTTTCTGACTATTTGAGATGCATAAATATTGATCTGTTAAGACTGGCAATAAGTAGAACAAAGTGCTCTTCGTTTGTTTCGCAGGATGTCTCTTTTGAATAAACCTTGGATAATTGACATCTTCAAAATTTCACAAAATGTTTTTATACAAAGCATATTGAGTTTTCTTAGTAATTGGAGTTAGTTGTTTAAAAAAACAGTAATTTGATATTTAATTGTTTAATACTATGTTTATATATTATTTAGCTTTCTGTGTATTTGAATTTTGGCTGCATACGTAATCTATTGAGTGTTAACACAAGTTGTGTCCGTTTTTTGCCAAATTAAGAAAACAAGAGGACAATTACAACAAATTAGTCAATAATGTATTCTCCTTCATTATTTACAACTTCTTGCCAACGTTCTACAAGTTTTTCAATGCCTGTACGATAAAAACCATCCGGTCATAACTCGAGGAATTCGTCCAACCATGTCCACAATTCGACGTCATTATTGAAGGAAATGCTGCGCAAATTGTTCGAAAGTGACCGGAAAAGGTGGAAATCGACGGCGCGAGGTCTGGAGAATATGGAGGGTGCGGCAGGACTTCCCAACCAAGCGTTTGAGTGGCATTTTTCGTAATGTTGGCGATGTGAGGGCGGGCGTTATTGTGATGCAGAATAACGCCATATTGCCGATCCGGCCTTTTTTTTGTTGAATTGCAGTGTTGAACCGCTGCATTTGCAGAATGTATAGCTCCGCGTTGACTGTCTGATTGTGTTCAAGTATCTCGTAGTGGATGACGCCTTGCCAATCCCACCAGATGCAAATCAACGTCTTGCGCGGATGCAAACCTTGTTTCGCTCTGGGATTTGCTTGTTGACCATAACTCACCCATTCTTTCCGTTTCTTCATATTCACATAAAGGCACCATTTTTCATTACCAGTAATGATGCGGTAAAGGAACCTTTGCTTGTGACCATGCGTAGCTTGATGACGCGTGAGCAAACCAGCAGAAATTGTCGAACGATGATTTTTGTTGTTTTCACTCAAAACATGTGGAACCCAAGCGCCGAATTTCTGGACTTTTCCCATTGATTTAAGATGGCGGTATAGTCATGTGACTACAATTCAACTGCTCAGTCAATTCTACGTTAGTTTGAAGGGGATCTTCATGAATAATATGGTTTAAGCGGTCCTCATTGAAGTCCACTGGTCGTCCGGAATGCTCCATGTTTTTCAGGTCGAAATTACCGTCTTTGAAACGCAAAAACCATCGACGAGCTGTCCTTTCATTCATAGCATCTTCACCGTACACTACGCAAATATAGCGAGCAGCTTTGGCAGCTTTATTCCCTTGATTGAACGCGAACAGGAGGTGTCGAAAATGCTCACTTTCGTCTACTTGACATTCCATTTTGAAGGCTTGTTATCAAATAAAATAATATATGAAACATAAAAGCAAACACAATATCTTGTAGAGCAGAAAATTCTTTCTTTCGAATGACGTATAACCTTTACCATTTTGTTTTACTTTTGGTGCTCATTTTTAAATTTGGAAAAAAACAGACACCACTTATGTTAACACCTAATATATAAAATAAAATATATAAAACAAAATTAGAGTTACGCACTATGCTTACCTAAGATTTCTTTTGCATTCTTCTATGTATCCATATTTCAAATACCTTTATTCAATGTGAACACCTTCAGAGTCTCGACTCCATAAAAGTAGAATCAACTATACATATCACTTGATAATTACAAGTATCTGTCTCAATCTTTCTGTTTTAATTATCACTGCAGAATAATGCTATCGCACTATTGAAAGTCGATCGTGCTGCTTCAATTTTAATGGATGGGTTGAGTATGTTGATTTCATAATACATTTCAGAAATATTATTTCCGTCAAAACATGGATTCGAATGGAGTTCATTACCACCTCCATCTTCAAGGCGTCGGGTATCAAATATTCTGACCGAAGATTCTGGACTGAGAAATTCAAGTATAAATGTATGTTCCATAAAATATAGGTTTTGTCTGTTTGTAAATGAAGAGGTGGTAAAAGTGATAAGTGAAGAAACAAATCATCATTTAAATCGAATTAATTCAGAAAAGAATCAGCCAATATCAGAAGACGAGTTATATACGAGGCATATCCAGAAAGTAAGTGTACTGAATTTTTGTAGGTTACAATTTTTTTTATTCAAACAAAAAAATTATGTGGTTACCGTAGTACATATGTAAGCTATTTTTCAACATAGTCGCCATTCCTCTCAATGCAGGTGGTGAAGCGGGGTATCAACTTTTTGATGCCTTCCTCGAAGTAGTTTCCCGCCAACCCCTCTGTCCACTTCTTCACCTCTTCCTTTACCTCCTCGTCGGTTGAAAACCTTTTTCCACCCATGTGCAGCTTCAGGGAAATAAAGAGATAGTAATCTGAAGGTGCTAGGTCAGGGGAATGCGCGGGATGGTTCAGGACATCCCATTTAAACGAGGCAGCAGTTCCGTCTGGCATTGTCGTGCAACAGGCAGACTCCCTTTGTCAGCATGCCTCTCCTCTTGTTCTGAATCGCCCTCCGCAATTTTTTTAGGGTCTCACAGTATCTTGCAGGGTTGATGGTCTCCCCTTGAGGCATATATTCAATTAAAATTATGCCTTGACAGTCCCAAAACACGGATGCCATGATTTTCTTGGCTGAAATTGTGGTTTTGAACGTTTTGGCGGAGGGTGAAGAGGTGTGACGCCACTGTTGAGACTGCCTTTTGGTTTCAGGCGTGTAGTGTGCAACCCAAGTTTCATCTCCAGTAACGATGGAGCGGAGAAATTTATCTCCATGGAGTTTGCAGCGCCTCAAAAACTCTTGCCCGGCCTCCACTCGATTTAACTTGGCGGGAGATGGGGTTGACATTTTTCACGAAACGTGTTGTCGCGTCGACACTTCTCAACGTACTGACCTCGATCCGGTCTCGTTGTGGAGGGAAAGTGTCAGGCTACACGGAAGTGTAGCCAACATGTCGAAAATAAAATCCATCCGGTCGTGAGAGCCTCAGTACACTTACTTTCTGGATACGCCTCGTACATTCATTGGAATATTGCTCGCGTCTGGCAGAAATCGAACATGAAAGCTATCTTTGAGCGAATTGTGGATAAGTGAAAGTCCCTTTTGCCAGCTATTTTTCACAGCAGCTCTGTTTCGAGATAGATTAATCAATATCATATTTACAGTAATATTCGTTTTGATGATAAAGAAACTTGAGAAGAGAGATATCAGGTTTCTTCAGATAAATTAGAACCAATTAAGTGGATTTAAAAAAAAATTGTGGATGCGTGCAAGAACAATTATTCTTCATCTTCAAATATAACTATAGACGAACATTTGGCAAGCTTTAAAGGGAATTGTCCATTTCGCGTGTACATGATGTCTAAACCTGGTAAATATGGCATCAAAATTTGGGTTGCTGCTGACTCTGCGACGACATACATAACAAATTTACAGGTTTATTCTGGTATGATAAATAATTGCAGAGAGATGAATCAAGGTCACCGAGTAGTTATGGAGATAGTTCAACCACAGTATGGCACTAACATGGGGATAACCACAGACATTTTTTTTACCTCCATCAAATTAGCCGGTGATCTTTTATTACAAGGTTTAACTCTAACTGGCATGCTTCGAAAAAATAAAACAGAAGTCTCACTTGAATTTTTACCGTCTAGAGAGAAAACAATCAATAGTAGTATGTTTGGTTTTGCTGAAAATAAAATACAGATAGGGAAATATCCAGAGTGGAAACAAAATAATTAATGCCGCCGAAAACATTTCATAAGAGAGTCAAGTCAGGTCCTCAAAAGAGGAAGTTGTGGGTTTTGTTCAAAAAATTCGAGGAAAAGAATCAGGTTATTCTGCAATATTTGTCAAAAACCTGTGTGTTTAGTACATAGAATAGAAACAAAAGTTATTTCGTGCTCCAATTGCGATGACTTTCTCCAGAGGATCAAACTTTTATTATGTGTTTGTCCAGTTTTCAAATTTTCCGGAAAGTGTATTTTCCAAATTGCATATTTTATTAATTTGAATTTCGTGTTTGTTTTTATATTATTATTTTTAAATTTTTATATTTTGTTTATGTCTTATTTATTAATATGTTATGTATTAATATAATATAGTTTATATGTCTTAATTCGAATTATACTTTTATTGCCAAAAAAATACACGCTACATTTTATTGTATAATTTTATAATTTTTTTAAAAAGGTTGGAAACCCCTGGTACACATGCGTATCAGAAGGAGAGAGGGAGAGAAAGTGAGCATTCTGAGTGGCTACACGTAATGACTCAGTGTATGAATGATATCTGCCTTGGAATGTCGGCTCTCTGTTTCAGCCCTTATTTTTTCATTTCTTTCACTTATTTTATATTATTCGACATTTTAATACATAATAAAATGAGTTTTATAGCTAATTACAAAAATTAACCTAGCAGATTTTGCATTATTTTAATTTAAAACATACATTTTAAACTGGACGCTTAGCGTCCAGCACAGTGGCTGGCGGAATTTTTTAGTACAGTAAGGCAAGTGTTAATAAAGTAGTATTTTAGGTGTGTATATTCCGATATAAAGATTTTTTTAGGGAAGAAATGTTGCTTTTTAGACAAGAATATATCTGAAATGGGAACATACAATTTAGGTTTCTCTGTATTAGCAATCTTACATAGCCTATTTTTTTATAGTGCTATCTTAATTGACCACAATGTCGTGTGGTTTCACATTGCTGCACTTTGTGTGTGTGTGTGTGTGTGTGCGTGCGTGCGTGTACGTACATATACATGTACAAGTATATGTATACGTATGTACACGCACGCACACACATATATAAAGGGTCTTTCAAATTGAACGGTTTTTGGGTCTTTTAAATTGAGCAGTTTTTTAAATTCTTGGATAAAACACAGATGGCGTCGTGAACTTGCTTGGGTCTTGTGACATTTGATAAGTGTAATGTATAACATTTATAAAAATAGAGTCGTATACAATACAACAACGCATTCAAATTGTTGAATTATTTTATGTATTGTAATCTCCGGAAATGGTGATGTTAATTGGCCACCAAGATCATATGATATGACAACGTTGGACTATTTTCTCTAGGGTTACGTGAAAAGCCAGTCTATAAGAATGACCCCCAACCAATTCCTGAGCTGAAGGACGAAAGAATTTGCGTTCTTGTTGAGTTAAAACTGCAATTATGCCAAAATGTCATTGAAAATTTTGACAAAAGAGTGAACATCTGTGGAGCTGCAAGAGGTGGACATTTGGCGGATATTGTTTTTTGTGTTTAAATGTCGTAAATTATACTTCAATGACCAATAAAAAGTTTTTTGAAATCAAAGCAAATTGTGTTTTATTTGAGAATAAAAAAAAATTTAATTAAAAAAACTGCTCAATTTGAAAGACCCTTTATGTAATTTTTAATGTATATGAGATCTGATTGATAATGCACTAAAAGAAAATGTCAACTAAACTATTTTAACCGTTTTACTGTTGGACATTTTTTTCAATACTATAGAACGTCTATATATATAGACTCTCAGCACTCTTAACGGTTAATATTGTAAAATTTAATACTTCAGAAATATATGGTTCTTTCTAATCAGTGATCAATTATAAGACAGTAATTAATGTCGACATTGTTATTTGTTTGCAGGTACTTAAAATGATGGTGGGCAATAATTTGAAAGACACCCAGTTGCAGCAAATCGTAGACAAGACAATTTTATTTGCGGATAAGGACGAAGACGGTAAAATATCATTCGATGAATTCTGTTCCGTGGTTGGCAACACAGATATTCACAAGAAAATGGTAGTGGACGTTTAATTCTACCACCCTTGGTCAATTGTTTTTTTGTATATTTTTTAAACGATATCTCTAACTATTAAGTATATATAAAATTGTTATCTAGTCATTGGCATTGTGGGGTAAATAGCGTTTAAAGATGCCATTATCTGTTTTATGTTTAAGATATCACAATACTCTACTTAAATTATTTGTGTTATTCCAACGGTTATCATAGGTTAATTTTGTTCTTACTTAGAGTTGTATCGTTGTTGCATTAAGTTTGTATTTTATGTGTCGAGCCTCGCTATACATAAAGCCACATGTGACGAGACAGAACATGATGTAAATACTCGGAATATAGGAAGAGGGCGACACGGACCCTCCGCGCCGTCCGCTGTTTATCCCGCAGAGCCAATGCACGAGTTGGAATCTTTTGCTTAATTTTTTCCGTGTTCGTCACTACGTACCATGATCACTTATGGCCTGATCTCGGTTATATTAAATCGATTGTGCCATGATTGCGATAATTCAAGCAAATTTCTAAATCAACTTTTTATTAACTCTTAAAAAAAAATTAAATAGTACCTTTATAATAAAAATATTCTAAGATATTTAGATTACGAAAAATCTGCACATTACAAATAATTGCAAATAAAGCAATACTTTTTCTACTGTAGAGAATATTCGTAACTACACTCATAATATTTATTTGTGCAAGGACAAAATAGTTGTTAACTCCCTCTAGCATCCAAGCAAGATCTTCCCATTCCCTCACCCCTCGCTGTCCTCTGTAAATATTCTCTGGTGCAGATTGTCTTCTATATTTAGGTACGAGAATTGTTTACTTCTTGGAGTGTACAATCATTGACACTGGCGAGTGTTGTCGCCCGTGACAGCACAGAATGATGGCGATTTGCCTTACGATGTTTGGCCGGCCGAGTGTAGCCGGTCAAGAATGTCGCTACGGATATCTTAGGTGTAATTTTCATTTATCAAATGGCAGTCTACCCTTTGAAATAGTAGTCATTCTGGTTACCGTGAAATGTTTCTTTCTCTTTGTCCAACCTCCCCTTACAATTATTATTCCTCTTATCACGAAGTTAATATTGCTAGCTGTGCTGTTGATCGACCAAAAACTCAAATGCCTTTCTTAACTCTTGATGTTACTCTCTGTAAGTATCTATTTTAGGTTTTACTCTTGGAGAATGTTTTAAAAGGAATGATATGTTAAATAGTAAATCTTGTTGATGTTGCCATGTTTTTTGTCATCTGATGTGTCAAAAGTTTGCAACAATTATTGTTGAATATAAAAAAAAAGAGATAATTTATTATATTCTTGTTTGAAATAATCAAATGGTTTTTAACAAGGTAAAGTCGCTTAATTTTAAAACTTCACGATTAAAACAACATTAAATTTTAACTTTTAAAATGAGTATTAACTTAAAATAATGTGTTGAACAATTTCTTGTTACAGTGAAGTTTTCATAATATCAATATTTCAATAAGTTATTCAATTCTACAATAATAAGAATCTGAGTTGAAAATTTTGTATGCACTCTAATAT
The DNA here is from genome assembly GCA_949825065.1 of Odontocerum albicorne. Classification (NCBI taxonomy): domain Eukaryota; kingdom Metazoa; phylum Arthropoda; class Insecta; order Trichoptera; family Odontoceridae; genus Odontocerum; species Odontocerum albicorne. Next base: position 19,405,557 of record OX463852.1, on the reverse strand, counting down.
GATAAAGAATAAGACCAATGAAATTTTACTCAGCATTTAGAGTTTTGATCTTTGAGGTTTTCATATATCTGCCATTCTTTTATAAGTTAGTTTGTGAATATTACATATATATCTCTATATGGATGTTATCGTATAGTTAGCTTTCATTTTACCATTATTTGTAATGCGGCAGACACCAAAACACTTGATGAATTAGCTTAACATGGAGCTACTGGTGACTGTTGGTGGAATTAACTAATTTGAAATATTGCAACATTTATTAGTCGACCATGTTTTTTCTTTCTATTAAATTAAATTTTTGTTGTTAATTACATGTTATTAACATTATTAAGAAGTCTTCTCATTACAATAAATTATAATATAAAAGAAAATATCTTAATATTTCCGTCTCAATCTCAGTGTCAGCAGTTTGATGATCAGTGAACTCGCTAAGCACTCTTGACACCCAGGGTTTTACAATATATCTGATGAATTTCAAGCTAGTTTCACTTTCTTGACTTTTGATGATCTGAAATTTGGTTGTATTTAATTAAATTGATGAGTGATTTTCATCTTAACGTTACGCTTTATAAATTATCCTCATAGTTTCTGATGAAACCTGAGAAAGAATGTATAATTTTATAAAGATTTAATACCAAATTACTGAACCTTTAAAATAGATTACATGGTATGTAATTTATTTTAAAAGTTTACATATATTTTAGCAAAGTTAAGAACAGACTTTTTTAGAATGTCTTGTTTTTATTTCGCTCAAACAAAAGTTTGTATTTTTTTTTTAAATATAAGTTAATTCCACCAGAGTCGAGTTATAAAGATCTGTTGCATAAAATGTGATTTTAATGGAATATTATCATTTAATTAATTAATAAAATTGAAGAAAGCAACAAACTTGTACATGTTAGTAAATTATTTAAATATAATATGTCCTTTCCTTAAGACTATCATGTTGTCACTTAAATTCATGGTTTCTTGTAAGCTTGTATTGTCGGCGGACAGATTCTTAGGAATAGTGATTTATTTAGTCATTTTCTTATTAACTTTTTTAGATATCTCTTAATATTATTAAAAAGTGTCTTTATATTGATGCGACAATCATAAAAAAAAGTTGGAGAAGTAACTTGAATATAAAAAGCTGTGTTTTTATTTTAAACCAAATTTATTAGAAAATTCCAATGAACTCTGTGAAGAATATATTAATGAGTATATGTTGATGAATTTATATTCAGTCTCAAAATTTATTATTTATTATTTCAAATCAATATTTCTAATCCATTGATTGTATAAAGAGATTTCAAATGAATAATTGTCTTTTGACCATTCTTACATTAACCTTTTATCGTATTTTTGCAATTCATAGACTGCCAGGAGTTCAATCTCATTTGACGTGTTCAGTCACAGCCCTGCAATTCTTCTAAGGATTCATTTTTGCTACCTTACCTCTTGATATTCTTCACCAGCTCTTTTTTCTTATGATCCCTTGTTAAACTATCCAAATAAAAATATTAATTCTCTGTTAGTTTCTTTTCAAGAAAAAATGTCTTTGTCTGCCAATAATTTCTTGCTAAAAGATAGACTTTGCAAGAAAAACTGATTTGATCACAAAACCGTCCAAATTTTGAAGATAATAAACTATGGTATGGTATGACACAAAATATCCATTGTTTATATCTTGAAACTAACTCAAACCCATAGTAAATTAATGATAGGAAACCAGAGATTCTGGAGAGTAAATGAAATAGCCAGATACATGTTACATAACTTTTTCTGTTCAAATTTCCTCTCTAACACCATTCAGGTTTGTTGCATCAGTGCAATGATGTCAGTGCACAATCTTGATCAGTAATCAAGATTGCTTCAATGATTTATTATCATGGAAAAACATTTTATTGTTAATCTTTTTACCCATTTATAGATCTATATCATTATTAATACCTTCGAACTAAATCTCTTTTGTGTCTACTTTATTAAATAAAATGAAAAAAAAAGATGATTGAAACTAATGATAAATATTGTACTTAAAGACAGTAGTTAGTCGATACGGCTAAAATTTATATATCTCAATTTTTAATGAATCGCTTAGTCTCTTTAGTTTGGAAGGATTTAGTGTTCGCTTCAAAATATATGAATATTAAAAAAAATCATATTGATATAATAAAATGTAAGTTAAGTAAGTTGTCTCTATTCGATGATATATTTTTGGATGCTATGCACAAAAATCTTATAGGGTTTTTTACATTCATTAAGCACCTCGTAGAAATCTTTGTTCGTCATTATCTGTTTTCTCATTGTGATTAATTTAGTGTTGAAAAATCTCCCAACCCTATAAGATTGTATTTAAGATTATTAAAGTTAACTTCTCTTAAGGAAATTGTTTGACATTTATAATGAATCGCGTTGTCGAGACCTTCCGCTCGCTTTCCGGCTCACATTTTTCTGATGTTTAACTTTGTAACTTTATTCAATGGCGTAGCCAAAAGCCGGTGCATCTTTTGTTTTGGGTCTTTTTGGCAATTTTCAATATACACTAACCGTAACCCTTGAGTTAATTCACACTCTTAAAAATAACCATCACATGGAATACGTAATATACAAATTTGTATGTAAATAGCCAAAAATCATACAAATGAAATAGTTACTTTGGATCCGATTAATCCCATCTGTCAAAGGAGCTCTAAGGAAAAGATGTGCCCAAAAGCCTTAATATAATAACGTTTCCATGAATATTTATAAATATATTTCTAAACATGGAGACGAGTCACAAGATATAAATCTCACATATTGATTAAAAAATAATAATTGTAAATGTCCATTACTCATTATGTCCATAAATTTAAAATCTAATGTCACAAGTTAAATTTACGTAACTGCCTAAATTTTATCGCTTGTCTTTTATCATACAAAAAAAATAATTGTAATCATATTTAATGGCTGAAATAAAATAATAATTAATTGACATTTACTTTAGCTTTCTAATATAACAAATATGTGCGATTAAGTACTTGAATAAAAATTTCAATTGATTGAATGAATTAATTCTTATTTATTTTGTATTAATTGTTAACTTCAAAATCTGGTCTTGAAATGCAAATTAAAAATATATATACTCGTATACCCTTTTTTGACATAAAATTTTATCTTTATATTTATTTGAATAATTTTTAGATTTTATTACATATTATTATTTACCTTGCCAATTTCATGACATTTGAGGTATTAAATTTCTTTTCTGAGAAAAAATAAATTTATTTACATGCATAATATATTTTTTTTATGTTTCAGTTTTTGTTTCAGTAATATATATATTATGCTTTCAAATTATAATTATGAATTTCAAACTAATTATTCCTTACAATATCAATTTTTTTTTGTGAAATATATAATGCATATTCAACTTGGTTTTTATTTTACTTTAAAACTTAAAAAGATCCAGCCATTTAATCTACCAGAACAAAAATATATAATAACTCGATTTGTAGTTGATTCAATTAATTTTACAGTGGGCAAAAAATTGTATTAAATTATTCAATTATGACAAATATTTATTTAAAAATCAAAGACTTTGGTAAACGAAGGAAAGTGATTAATAGCATAAAATCTACACATACAAAGAGCACATTTATCAATTGTCTTTTTTAACATAGAATAAAAACCATACTTAATAAAAATCATTATTTATTTCGTAAATATCTAAGAAACAACTAAATGATAAAAAAAATCCCTATGTTTCCAAATGACAAATAGGAGGATCTATAACACTTGTATACTCACAAGAGACACTTGTATACTCACAGAGATTTGTGCAAGATACACTGTTTGAGATTCTGTAATAAAATCCGAGGGTGAATCTTGAATACCAAGCTGGTACACATGTAAAGAAATAGGTTGTTAAAACGTTTGGTTATTAATATGGAATTTTCTGGTTATCTATAGTGAAATTAACTTTTTTATTGGGTGCATACAACTTGCTTTTCATCCAAATAATTATTAAACTTAAGATATATTGGGTTGATGCAAAAGTAATGATCGTTTTTTACATATACAATTAAACATTTTTTTTTTAGATTTGTAATATTTATTTAATCAATTTTATGATTTCCATCAGTTCTTATAACCTTCTCCCATCTTTCTATCAACTTATTAATACCATTAGTGTAAAATTCCGTGGATTTTGATGCGAAAAATGTAGTAAGGGATGTTTTTACCTGCTCTATTGTATCAAATTTTTTATCATTTAAAATTTTTTGCAGCGATCGTAATAAATGAAAATCGGAAGGAGCAAGATCTGGACAATACGGTGGATGCTTGATAACATCCCAATTCAACTCATTTAGCTTGTATTGGGTCATCAAAGCCACATGTGGTCACGCGTTGTCGGGATGAAACACTACCCCTTTTCTGTTTACCATTTCTGGTCTATCCTTTTGAAGGGCGATGTTCAATTTGGATAATATCTGACAATATCGTTCTGTTGTAATTGTCTGATTGCGTTCCAAGAGTTCAAAATACACAATACCCTTACAATTCCACCAAACACAAAGCATTACTTTTTTTGATGGATTTCGGCCTTCGAAGTTGTTAATGGGGCTTGTCCAGGTATAGCCCAATGTCTTTTTCTTGTCACGTTGTTGTACACGACCCATTTCTCATCTCCTGTTACCAAACGATGCAAAAAAGGTTCATGTTTTTGTCTCGCACTCAAAGCAAAGCACGTTGAAACATGATCCAATAAATTGGCAGCCGACAATTGATGAGGTATCCAAACGTTGTACCGCGAAACCATCCCCATACGCTTCAAATGTCTTAAAACGGTTGTTTGGTTGACTCCCATCATCGACGCGATCTCCCTGGTGGTTAGACGTGGATTTGTGTCAATTATGACTTTTAACTTGTTGTCATCAGACTTCAATGGCCGCCCGGTACGTGGTTTATCAAATAGTGAAAAATCCTCAGATCGGAATTTTGTAAACCATCTTTGTACCTGTCGAACTTTGATGACATCTGCTCCATACACGTCGCAAATGTTTTTGGTTGCCACACTCGCGGTATTGTCTTTACGGAATTCATAAAGTAAACAATGACGTAAATGCACTTTATCGACCGACATTTTGAAAAAATACAAGGGCTTTTCACTGTACTCTGGCCAGGCCAAAACTGAATAGAAAGTAGAGGGAAAGCATCCTTTATACAATGGAATCATTTAAAAGAAGATACTATTCATCATTTCTTACCTGGAATTTTTTTTACCTGGGATCATAAAAAACGATCATTACTTTTGCATCAACCCAATATTTATTTTATTACAACAGAAAGTTTGTAATAAAGAACAGAAATACATTTGAGCATGTAGTATTCATCTTGAATATATTTCTGTTCTAAGATTTTAGATAAGATCGGTTTTGTCTTCTGTAAGATGATTAAATTATTCTATAGATCATTGTTCTGGTTGAATTATTTACATCAAATTAATGATCTTATTTGATTGATTACCTCACATAATACTTTTACCAATACACCTTTCAGAATTCATGTTTGTAAATAGATATTTCTAAATGGCACCTTAATTCAAAGCAATGCAATGCAGGTGCAATATATTTTTAAGTACCCATTAAGGAAGTGTGTAAGTTGACTAATAGAGAAGTATTGCGGGGGGGGGGGGTTTGACTCTTGACCACTCAAAAAATGCGGTAAGTATTAAAATATTTTCCATTGAAATATGATTTAAAATATTTATTCCCAAGGGTTTGGTATAGTTGAAAATTAAACAAGTCAAAAATTCTGGCCTAAATTTGACCAATGTTCATTATCCAATTATTATATAAAACTTCAGAACTAAGCCAGATATTTATATTGAATTATTCAGTTTTCATTCAAACTTGTATGAAAATTCCTAATATTCTTATAACCTTGAAATTATATATAAAAAAATGTTATTAACAATTTTACAAAATAAAAAAAATAGAATACCTGTAGTTAAATTATCACCTACCAGTCAATGAGTATATCTGATGAACATACACTCATAACTCTTATGAAGTCTGGTCTGCAGAAAACAAAATGTTCACAAGGCTTAATCTAAAGCCTTAAACTGGCAACATTATATGATCGTACATCAACAGTTCTAGATACTTGACAAGACAATTTGTTTTATAAGAATTGTTATGTAAAAGTATAGTTTCAATACATATATTTCAAAGAAGAAAATCAATTCGGATTTTCTGCTCATAATATAATATTTTTAAACAGTTTACTTTATGAAAATTTAAATTAGTGGTTAATGATCAGCCCCAATCCGTCTGATGTATGCTACAATACTTGATTGATCCTGTGTGACAGATTTTTATATATGGGAAATATTTTTTCTTAAGCTCGAATATTTGTTTAAAATTTCTTACGTGCCATTTTCTTTACACCAGTCAAATTTAGCTTTGACGTTGAATAGCTAGCATTTTTGTTGTATTTATTTTTAAGATATTTTTTTGTTTATTTCTCAAAATCAGAGTTGAAAAATTTATTTATATTTTACAATGTTCATTTTTTATTTTGTGTATTTGTTACAATATGAACTGTTGGAATTTCATTTAAATTTTAAAGGTTAATTAATTATTTCTTATCGAGAGTTTATTTTAAGCAAATAAAAAAATATTATTTTTTTGTTCATTTTATATATTTTTCTCAATCTAATTTAATTATAGAATAGAATATTTTATCATATTTTGTTTGAAAAATTTAATTTGTTTGATTTTACAATTATTAGAATATTCAGAATATGTTGTAAGAATAAAAAATATCACTAATCCATTATTCTACAATGAGAAAAAAATTGTTTCAATTCGTAGAAAAAAAAACATCAATATCTATATTTATTTAGTGGATTGTCTTAATGCATTGAATTTTTTTATTTGTCATGTGTTGTTAGCTACATATAAAATTAAATTAACAATATCTAAATCATAATTAATATCCGAAAATGTAGAAAAAATACATAAATATGAACATATATTTTTTAGTTGTGCAATTTCCAAATATTTTTAGAAAAGTCACACGAGTAAAACAGGATTTTTTTATGTATGTGGTAGCTAAAAACAATTCATGAAGTATTTTGAATGTTTTTAGTTTTAATATTGTATGTTTGAAAATTTGAAGTTTTTTTTAAATAACACTATTATAAAGTAAAATATAAAATTCTGGAAAATAGGTTTAAAAATAAAATTATTTCAGATGTTATTTAAGTGGGAAATTTTGTGCAACTTCTAATAACTTAAAAATAAATTTATGTACATAATTTTATTATAATTCATACGGATTTATTATAATTATCAAGCTTTCAACGTTTTGTAATTTAATTGTTTCGTTGGAATTTAATATCCTTTTTTTAGTTTTAGCTTTAAGAAAAAAAAATCATATAAGCCTTCTCTGCGTTTAATAAAGTTTGGACGGTATCTGGTGTATAATGGGAGGAATAATCATGAAAGATTTCACTAAAAAATAAATATAGTTTTAAGACCTTGTTTATAGATAGGTAGAGTTGCACTACAGAATATGGAATTCAATGAAATCACTTCTCAAATATATAATAAAAAATTTAAATTAATGTCAAATAATAAGTCATATTCAGTACCTTTCAAATTATTGCACTGTTTGTAATTATTATTATAATTATTAAAAAATGATATATCGCTAATATTTTAGATTTTTGAAAATTCAGCTCGGGTAAAACAATATAACTTAATAATTTATGGTAGTTTTAATCTGATTTTTTTTCATCAGAGAGATGCGATGATGGTATTTATCAAATGGATAATTTGAAGGTTCATTATATAAAAAGATGTAGAGAAAAAATCTATATTTGTCAGCTAATTTTTATGGCAATGCTAGATATAGAACAATATCGAAAAAGTTAATATAAGCCTCATGCTAATTTTTTGTCCTGTTCGAGATAAACATACATATGTGCTACAGAAGTGGAATCCTGAAAATTTGTTTATCTTGTGTGTGTGCGTATGACGGGCTTTTGTTAATTATTTATTTATATTTTATGTGATTGCCATATTAGAAGTTAAACCCTTGACTGTTTGAGATACTTAATAAAGCTAACATATTTGAAGGCATCTTGAAACTGCCATTTGCGAAGAAATTGTATAAAAAGTTTTAAGGCTGTCTTATCATCACTCAATAAATAAATAAAGGTAACTTTTTGTAATATTGAGAATGTAAGAATCAAATTAGACATGTTCACTTCATTTAACTTTTTGTATTTCATAGTACATATATAATAAAATTGACGGCCTCTATGGCCTAGTTGGTGAGACAGTTATGGGTTTGATTCCTATTGGTACCCAATTTATCCAAATGGGTTCCAGTCTGGTTTTCACTTAAAGCATTTTTTACATCTTTCTGGTTAGTTGAAAGAGATTGCCACATGGCATTACACCCGCCAGGTTGTACTGTATACAACAAAAGTGTACTACAATACAATAAATTGAAATTGAGTCATATTCAAGCTATTATAAAAATATTCCTTGAAGAAAACCAATGAAAAATAAAATTTCTTCATTACCTGTCAAGTGTTTTAGAGTAGATAAAGTCTATTTTTGTTTTCCGATTCCTCTTGAATAATTTTCACATCACATTTGGATGATTTTTTTATTAGAACCTGATACAATTAATTTTGCTATGAAATTACAGTCCTTCAAACTATGTATACACGAACAGTCATTAGGGTGTATTTGTTATTAAAGGAATTGATAGGTGAAAATATAAGTGAAATATTTTCTTTCTAGATATTTCTACCTTTGGTAGCCGGCAGAAGTAGCAACTTTTTTCATGAATAATAATATACTTAAATGCTTGAATAAACCATTACGGTGCGGATGATACAAATTCAATCATTTTCAAATAGTTCATTTAGACGTAACTCCGTTCCAGCAGTGATCTATATATTGTGTTGTTAAATTCTATGGTTTTTATATATACTTAGAAGCATATAAAACACTTGAGAAAGACTGTCACCATACTTTTAAATCTATTCAGTTGTCGTATCTCGGTTTATAATATGTATACAGTTTCATCACAAAACAATAATTATATTACTTCAAATATTTAACTTATTCCTTTCATTCTTTTTAAATATCGTTATATCTTGGAAGAAAAATATGTATGTGAATCTAATTTTCCTGTAACCAGTTGTAATTGTGTGGGTGAGAATGAGTTATAAAAAAATAATAATGGAAAATTTATTCTATTCATGTTTAATTGGCCCTTGGTAATTTTTCTAAGTGGAGACTATGAAGATTTATTAATGGTCAATTCATTCGATATGACACAGTTGTCTATAAGCTGACACACCTCGCTTTATATCTATTTAGTTCGCTGTGTTTACTACTCACAAATTTATTAATCGTATAGGAATATGCCATAGTTATGTATGATGGAGTCAAAACAATAAACTGCCATTTCAATTTTAGACTGTGGTTAATCCCACTTCCAATTTCATATTTTTTATTTATCAAATTGATCCATGGTGAAACAATTCATTGCCCAGAATATTTTCAGATTCAGATAGTTTCAGTTAGAATTTTTACCAGGCAATGGGAACATCAAATAAATAATACTTTTTTTTTGGCTCTTATGAATGGTTAGAGTAGAACAAATATTGAATCAATTGACTTAATTGAAAAAAATACAAAATTGAATCACACAATTCCAATATGCATGAAAAATTATAAATTATTCGAGTTATGAATGTCATTGTTTTATATATTGAGTAACTGAAAGAATTTGGAACAATATTTGACTTCATAAACACATTACTGATAACATCCCTATGCCATATTCTTATATTAATATATATATGTGGTTTATATTAATGTTAGTTTAGTGCTCTGCAACCCATACCATGATCAATAAATAAAACATATAAATAAGTTTTAATACACAATGAAGCATCACATTTTAAATATTGTAATCTTTGTGAAATGCTCTTAATTTTTTATTGAAGAAAGAATTTTGCGATGTACTCATATATCAAATAAGTTTTCAGGGTTTTTTAAATATCATTCTGATTTTTTGATTGATTGAAAGTGTAATTGAGTTTTTATTATCTATGCTCGACTTTTTAGGCACTTTCGTTATTTGAGAATGCGATCACTACGGTAAATTTGATTCATGGTTATCTATATTAGAAATACAATTCTTTTATGTAAATTGTTCTGATTTAACCAAAAAATATTATTTTGTTCTGCATTTGATAATTACAATACTATTTTCTTATAATATTAGTAGTTCTTTAAAGATCATTTGTCTGAATGATCTCTAATTGAACTTTGCAAAACCAATACGCATTGGGAAAACAAATGCAATGGTGAAGGTATATTTTGAAACTTACAGATAATTAAAGTGAAATATGTTTCTGAGGTATGAAATGTTGCAGAGCACTCTACATTAGTGGTATTGATTCAACATTAGTTGCGATATCATGCGCATGAATGTGTCGAGTAACATTGTGTCATTATCAATCAGCTTTGTTCAGCCAAAGATGCATTTTTCTGAAATGTTTTAGATAGATAATTATTTAAAAGAAAATTACCTTTCAGGAAAGTGCATCCGTACATTAGTGAATTTCTCTTGTATATTTAAAAACAATTTTAATGAGAAAAAAAACATATTCTTTATTTCATTAAATTTTATCTTCTACTGTACAATTTTCCATTTTTGCATGTAAAAATCTTAATAAATGACTTCATAATTATAATATCTGTTTTCTTTTCAACCTATCTACCTTTTTATTAATATCGATGCCCTTCATGGCTTAGTTGTTAATACACCTGTCTGCCAATCCGGGGATTTGGGAATCTATTTTCATTGGTATATGATTTTTTTAAAAAGAGTTTCAGTCTGGTTTTGGCAAAAGTGAATGCTACGTGGCAATAAACTCTCCAAGTTGTACTGTATACAATAAAAAGATTATTACAATTTATACATCTGAAGAAGAAAACACTACATATCTAAGCCATCTTACTAATAAGGTAAGAAATGAAAATATTTTAAATTACTGTACAAAAAACCTTTTAACATGACAAATGCTGAAGTTTAGTGTTTTAGTGATATTTTGTTTCGTCTTTTGGTGTTTTTTCATAATCATATTTACCAAAAAGGAAAAAACATTTTTTTATCAATTTGACACAGAGAAAAAAAAATAATAGACCAATACTGTATGTGTCAAGCCCATTAAATGTGTATTTTATGATTGAATTGTTTTAAATTTATTTTATTCTATAAATATAATGAGATTTTTCTCAACTATCTCAGAACAGGTAAAATGTGCGGTGAGTCCTTGATGCATATTTACATTCATATAGTAGTTAATTAACTTTATAAAGATATACTCAGCATACATGCTACATGTTTATAAGATGAAATGATGGTTGCCTTTAAACGTGTTTTCCAAGAAATTGGTCAATGACAGTCTCTTAACTCTTTCACTGCTGAGACAATTTCCACAACAGCCAATCAGTGCGCAATATATTTGAATAGTTAAAGGCCTACATTCATATAGTAGTTAATTAACTTTATAAAGATATACTCAGCATACATGCTACATGTTTATAAGATGAAATGATGGTTGCCTTTAAACGTGTTTTCCAAGAAATTGGTCAATGACAGTCTCTTAACTCTTTCACTGCTGAGACAATTTCCACAACAGCCAATCAGTGCGCAATATATTTGAATAGTTACAGGCCGTGATATTTTCACGGAAGTAAAACAAATTTTACATATAGAATTTGTTTATATATATCATTTATACATCATACCCTTTTACACCGGTTCAAAAATGCGATCGACGAATCAGAGCGTGGGGTGAGCTGTAAAGGTGGGGTTACACATGTAAAAAATATTGTCAAATAAATTAAAAATTTTCAAGCAAATATTTTTTTGTCCTTTTTCAAATGTGTTTATTTTTATGTTATTTTTATTTTGTCCATTGGTAATTCGGCGCAAAATGAGATACCCAGTCTTTTTTTATTTTTATCAAACGTACTTGAGTGACTTTTTTGTGTGATAAGAGTGATGTCGGTATTTTGACGCATACCGTAATGGTATTGAATGGAGGTTTTTATGACATTTTTCGAACAACATTATATTACAAAAAAAAAACAATATTTTATAAAAACTAACAGAAAAATATACTTACTAATTAGGTGTACACAATATTTTTTTTTAAATAATTTAATATTTGTGGTAAAGTTGGGAACAAGGATCCAAACAAAGACCAGGTTGTGTGGGGCAATCTGGACAAAAGAATAATGAAGCATTTCTTTTCTTAGCTGTATCCCAGCATTGCCTACATCTGCGTCTTTTGATTTTATTATCAGTGTCTTTTTCACAAAACTTCGGCAGATGTATCTTGATTTTTGATTGTACTGTTTGTCTCGGAATTGATGATGGAGGTGGACCTAGTAATTTTTTTATTATAAATAGCCTGAAATCATACAACGGCATTTTCTGTGAATTGTATGCATTGTGTAAATGCCAAGAATTCAATAACATCGTCTGGAATAGATGAATGGCCAACTTTTTGTACCAACGTAATGTTTTCCTTTTGCATGGGTAGTAAGCTAACATCTGGTCATGATAGTCTATACCACCCATATGATTGTTGTAATTTATTACCATATTTGGTTTGGTGACCACTTGACCATGTCGGTTTTTACTATCAGACAGCTCCCCATCAAATTCAGAAGAAATCATAAAGACTTCTCGGCGGATTTTCCATTTGGTAACACATATACCATTTTCTGTGTACTGACTCACACTTTCTCCTTTCTTTAGTTTTTTATTTATAACATCGATCGGGTTTTCTTTTCTATTTGCTCGTAGTGTTCCTGTGACATATGTGTTTTGGTTCAATAATTTTTTTGTAAGAGGAACGCTATTATAGAAATTATCCATGTAAACTGAATATCCGGCTCCCGTCTTCCCCTCTAGCAATTTCTGAACGACTTTATTAGTGTGGCCTTTGCCATCTAACTCTTCATCTGATGATCCACCATATACAATTATTTTTACGGCCAATCCACTTGATTCCCCTAACATGTAAAGTTTTATACCATACTTGGCCTTTTTGCCTTTTATATATTGGCGAAAAATCAATCGGCCTCTCCAAAGAACCAATGATTCATCTATCGATAGTTGTCTGTGTGGATCATAAATTACTTCCATCCTTCCATTGAAAAAATCAATCAATGCCCTGACTTGCCAAGCTCGACAGATCTTCTTCATTATTGTTAAAATGAAGTGCCCGTAAGATGAGTAAAAATCTATCTCTTGACATGAATTGTGAAAATGCCGGTAAATTGAATAGGTAGTTCGTATTCCAGTAGTCACTCAACCGGTTCCAACGTATTGTTCCGGTGTGTAGTAGTAAACCCAGCCACACCCTCATTTCGTCTTTAGTGACATTTTTCCATCGCGTGATTCTGCTTGTATCACCTTCTGATTTCGACAATACTTCAACAGCATACAAATTAGTTTGGGTTGTCACAAGATTGTACAAATCTTCATTGAAAATCAAATCAAAATAATCTATTGGTTCTTTACTTGACATCTCAATTTTTGAAAATGGTATAGAGGCTGGTTGTTTTTTTATATTCGACCATTGCGTAGAGGTAACATCTGGTGTTCTAGATGTTTGTGAAACAGTTTGAATTTGAATATTGTCATCATTTTCAATATCTGACTCAAATTCAGAATCGTCCTCGATGATGGTGAATTCCTCAGCACTAACGTCACTAAATGAATCATCCATATCATCCTCAATCTTTTGTCTTTTAGAGCTCGATGGGCGATCCATTTTTCAAGGTAAACGTATTTTTTTTCGTAAAATCAAAAAGGAAACTTATATGATACTAAATATCACTATGTATACACCAATTACTATAATATATTTTTCAAAAGGCACTTATTTTTGCTCACAATTCACTCATGTCACTCATTCAAAATTGAAAATAACTAGAAAACATAAACAAAATATTCCTTGCAGTGAGTGACCTTTTCACAAAACAGCGCTAGAGAAATAGTCCAATTATTTTTATTATCAAGTCTCACAATGAAAACAAACGGAATAAGAACTAGAAAAAATATTATTTACAACTGCGGGTGTAACCTCAACTTTACAATGCGTTGCACATGCGCAAACGCCCGAATGCTCGGAATCTTCCGAAATAATGACGAATATCATATGCTGATGTAATATACTAACAATATTTAGGTATGGACATGCCGCGCGTGTTCTGAGCATGAAGCCGATGTTCACATGGACACGCCACGCGTGTTCTCAGCACTGGACGAGTTAATAGGGTAGTATTTAAGCCATACGTTCCAATTTAGAGTGAAAATAAAGTTCTTAAATGGAAACACGTCACTCTGGATTGCTCTCATATCTGTTATCGATTACAGGAAAATTATTCTCCAAATGTGCAAGGACTTTCATCAAACGAGGTAAAAATGCTATCATATTTCTTTGATTCTAAGATACACTTTTTTCCCTATATAAACATTTCTAAAAACGGGGTGTCTTACAACTGCAGTTTTTTTTTTAAATTTATTTGAACAAAATGCCATACGTTTTGTTTTTACATTTAATAATTACTTGAGAAAGGAATATGAATCCTAGCTGTTAACTGACAACCTTCCGCTGACATTCAGAATAATTAAGAAAGCACAGGCATCAAAATTGGGTGAACGAGTATCAACAGCATGGAAGCTAATCCCAGAAATAATAGTTGCAGCACTCGTTTAAAAAATGTATCAGCAACACTTGCGATGACTCAGAAGAGAATATACTATGGGATTAAATCAGAAGAAAGTGATGAATAACATACTTACTGATAAATACTATTGTTAGTAAATTGAATTTATAATCAAGGATTATTAATTGGCATTTTTGAAGTTTTATTTTTTTGGGGCCATAAAGTGTCATTTAATAGCAACGAAACTAAGTCCTCAATAAAGACCAGTGTTCAAAAAACATAAAATTTTACATTTTCTTATCTTCTCGACATTTTTCCATGATAGACTTCTGACCTTGTACTTCTCTGACACAGAAATTGAATGAAATAGTTTTTTAGATTAAGTTCTAATTAGTTCAATTTGTTGTACATTTTAAGAAAGTACATACATAACATCACACCTTTGCCTGTCGGGCTAGACAGAGGATAGGTCGTAAGACTTTCTTATCTCGACACACATCCTTCGCCTCTTCTACAACCATACATATCCTCATATAACTCCTATGATTTCTCTGATTTTTTAGGTTTCCTTCTTTCAAAATATCATTCATTTGATTCATCCATAATTTCCTTAGTCTTCTATCACGCCTTCCGATCACAGTGCATTTATTTTGTTAGTTTTTCCTCATTCATTCGTTCTACATACCCAAACAATCTTGGAGTCCTCGCTTTTCATCTTAATTAATTCATCGGACTTAAGTTCACATTCACCTCTAATCATTTCATTCCGTATTCTGTTCTTAATTTCCCCCCTATTTATTCTTCTCAGTAAACACATTTCTATAACATTTATTCGACTCCTTTCAGTCTTTTTCCACACTCACGTTTCACTCATTACATCAAAGTTGATACAAAAATACTATTGCAGACTAGAATTTAAGTTTATGAAAGGAAATCAATACAAACACAACCAAGTAAACAATTCTTTACTTTATTAACTACAGTATTTTTTAAAACATCCCATGCATGTCAAAAGCGATTTACAGTTCAATTTTCTTGAATAGTATCTGTAAGACGTTAAATCTATTGGGACAATTTTATACATATTTTGTAAAAATTTTAATTTAATCGTTTTGCAAATTAATTTTCAAACAAATCTTGTTGCTATTGCCAGTATCTTGGTATAGTCAGCTCCTTTAATGTGTGTTTTTTCCTTTAATATTGTTCTTAAAACTGTTGGTATCGGTACGTGAATTCGAGTTCCTATGGGAGAGCCGTTGTCTTCAATCAAAACTACATTGTTGCTATCAAACTTTGGTACCTTGTGTGCCTGTATTTGCTTTAAGCCCACAAGGATACCTTTTTTCTTTTGTCCTTTTATAGCCATAAGTACTTTATCACCAATTCGACCAACATCTGAAAAATAAATATTAATGATATTAAAAATGAGTAAATTAACATAGGCACCAAACAAAGCGGAGATGATATTATTTGATTTTTCCTCACATTGTCTCACATTTACTCCTTGAAGGTTGAAAAATTTATTTCTTCAAAAGAAAGAAAATGTACATTATTTCAGATGATGTTCTCTCGGAGTTCCAAAAACACAATTTTGATACAAAACACAGTTAAAAGCATAAAACAATAAAAATGCATATAAAAGATCTAAACATAAACATCAATAACCATCATTAGATAGATGCATTGACCATTGCACTAGTGTTTTCCTGCCATATCGCAGCATCATGGTATAATTTCTTTCGATTGTTTTTCCTTTATTGTAATTGTTTACATGTGTTTTATTATATCTTAAAAGAAAAAATAAAAAAATAAAGTGTTGGTTATTGATCTTTTAAAAAAAATCTATATATTTTTTTTATTAATATTATTAATCTAACCGTAAAATACCCATGAAATGGGCTTGATATTTTGACACATACTGAATTTATTTAAGTTTTTTTGATAATTCAAATAAGTCAAAAAATGTGTTTTGTATCCTTTTTGCATCTATATGTCAAATTATAAAAATTATTTTAAAATTAAGTTTTTTCTTTCATTTAATCAGTAGAAACACTATGGAAATGCATGTTGAATATAATTGTTGAATTACAGTTTTTCCAATCTTAACCGTTTTACTGCGGGCCGTCGATATATCAACGCTTTATTACTGCGCGAAAACTGCGTACCGTCGGGATATCGACTATTGCTCAGTTTGATTTTAGATATCGACCTATGTAGACGTGTCGCGGTGCGCGCGCGCAAATCATTTTTAATTCGTCAATAATAATCATAAATAAACTTTTAAAAAGTATATCGCGGTGAAAATAACATTAATTTTTATATTTTTTTATCAGTAAAAATTGTTTATTTCCCTCATACGATGTCGAATTCGTCAAGTAGCGATGATGAAAACACGTGCGGAACTTCGCGTGAAAATGTTTCTTTTAGTGACAGTGAGGATCACAATGTTTACAAATCGAAGAATGCGTATTTGTAGTGAAAGTGAAGCTTCCGAAGATGATTCTATTTCTTTGGACGGTCTTGATACTGATACTTTCGTGCAATTCCCTTCCGACCTAAATTTTTCTAACGAAACCAATAACAATTTTTTCGAAATTCCCGAACCAAAACATTTACCTGTCGGTATTGAAAAGCCTATTGGATATTTTGAATTATTTTTTACGTCTTTGCTCCTTAAAACCATTGTATAAGAAACCAATCGATATGCCCAACAGTACTTGAATTCTGGAAGTGAGCTGAAACCGAGATCACGTGCTAAATTATGGAAGCCAGTTACGGAATTAGAAATAAAAGCATTTATTGCAGTTTTATTGGAAATGGGTATTACTAAAAGACCAACTATAAATTCCTATTGGTTTAATAACTCCAGATGTATCCCGTGGTTCAGAAAAATGTTTTCGCGGGACCGTTTTCTGTTAATACTTAAATTTTTTCACTTGGTTGGTAACAAAAATTTTGCTCCACCAGGTCAGCCAGATTATGATCCATCTGCCAGATTTTCTCCACTAGTTGATCACGCCAACAAAGTTTTTCGACACTATTACCAACCTCACCGAGAATTATCAATTGACGAGTCTTTAGTTGGAACCCAATGCAACTCTGTTATGAAACAATATTTACCGAACAAGAAACATCATAGGTGGGGCATTTCAACAAATGGAAATACAAGTAATGTTACCACAAAGAAAACAAAAGGATCATT
The DNA here is from genome assembly GCA_949825065.1 of Odontocerum albicorne. Taxonomy (NCBI): domain Eukaryota; kingdom Metazoa; phylum Arthropoda; class Insecta; order Trichoptera; family Odontoceridae; genus Odontocerum; species Odontocerum albicorne. The sequence continues at coordinate 19,387,608 of OX463852.1, read as the reverse complement.
TGAAATAGAAAAGACAAAACCAAGCATCATTCACAATTATAATAAATTTATGGGTGGAGTAGACGAATCAGATAAAATGTTATACGTATATTTGGATGAACGGAGAACACTAAAATTTTGGAAAAAAGTCACATTCAATATATTTGGAAGAATGATATTAAATTCATATATTTTATACTCAAACAACGTAAATGAAAAAAGAATGACTAGACTACAGTTTACTTCAGAAATCATCGAGAATATTGAGAAAGAGTGGATGGATAAAAAAAGCGTCTCGGAGACACCATCAACATCAAAGCAAAGCTTTGGTTTGGAAAAGTTACCAGGGACGAAGCTTCGACACTGTACCGTTTGCAGTAATAAAGGAGGTAAAGGAATAACACGATCTTCACTAATTTGTGCGCGGTGTAAGAAGGGAGTACATGGAGTTTGTGTGGGAAAACATTTTTGCATATAATTTTTTTTATATTCTTCTTTGTTTTTTTTATTTTTAAAAGATAAATAAATACAGTTATAGATAAAATTATCTTTTATTTGAGTAGTTTGATATGTTCCCTACACACAACCGAAAGAATTACGAAAATCCCTCTATATTTGATGAAAATGTACACAATTTTATGCACACTTATTGAAAGATTATTTTTTCTCTAAAATTCTTCCGCAATTTTCGCATAATATGTGAAAAAAGGCTCAGCAGTAAAACGGTTAAAAGAAGAAATAGTCACTATATTAAAGTTATTTCAATATTTAAAAAAAAAGCTTGATGTGACAATTAAATCGTTGTCATTTGGGAAGCTATTCAATTACATAATTATAGATCATCTCAAGTGTATCAAAATTAGCGCATCAATAAAACAATTCACACTTACGAGTTTTATTATAGACATGAATGCATTTAGGTGGTTTCCCTTCAGCCATTGCTCTTTTTCCAATTTCCGAATTGTCCACTACCCTTAAACGTGATAAGAGTCGAATTTCATTACAAATAGTTGTTGTGTGAAAAGATGAAGAAAAGCAGGTGTATACTTTGGGAATTCTTGACAAAATTGATGTTAAAGCCATTCTGAAATATAAAAATAGAACAAATAAAAGATGCATTAAAACATATGGATTTTTACCATATCAGGTGACTTGTTTGTTATTAACTTTTGGAAACACTAACATTCATCGTAACAGTGATGTCAATAACAATAAATGGTAATGTTTGATATTATTCGATGCAAAAAGTCCTTTGCTTCTATGCAAAAAAGTCCACTGCATTGAAATGTCCTTTCGAGTGTGATTTTAATCGACAGTTAACAATTTCAGCAACCGTCATGCAGGCAGCTTTTTCATATTTTCGTGTGGGGTATTGTGCACCCGTTCACTTGAGATACCCACAGACTTGGCAATCTTACGCACTCGGCAGTCTTCCATTAGGATACCATGGATTTTTTCAATGATTTCCTCCGTGGTGAACGTAAAGAAGTGGTAGCAATCTGTTCTAGGTCCTCCTATTGAAACCTTCCTCTATATTGTTAGGTCTGAAACTAATGGGATGTGGAAACTATTATTGAATAAAGTGACACACAGACACAATTCGAGATAGGTGCATATTTTATTAAACAACCAAATGTCTTAAAATAAAAGTTGCTGTCAATAATTACAATCATAAACTAGTCAATGATTTGTATTTGAACAGTCTCAGCAAAAAGCCAGTCATTGGTATGAATTACTCAAACCATAAATTAGATTATCAAAAATAAAAATTGGCCTAATTCAATGTAGAGCTTGATTATGGGTTATATGCAAAAAAAAATCAATTAAAATCCCGCAGTGATCTACTTGCCTCTAAATAGCACAGTATTTTCCCACCTAATTCTTAAGATTTAAATTTTAATATGGTTCTCAAAAAATGGGAGTCAGATATATTTATTAGCTTTGTAAAAGAACATGGATTCATAGAGGTTGGGAGATGGAGGGAGATTGCGAATGGATTTTAAAACATTGCCAAATCTAGAATGGCATCACGAAATTTTTCAAGAGTTATGTAGTAAGATCGCAGATATACAATTTGTTCCAAGTTGGATAGATGTTCAAGTTCTTTTTCAACAATTACGCGTAAATACGTTGTTTCATGAAACTTTTTCTGCTTTTTCATTTTAAAAAATCGAATTAAAAGTGATCAAAAATTCAAATAAATGTGTAAAAAACAATTTATTTTTCAAGTCTTGACATTAGAAAAATAAGTATGTAAAAAAATAAACAACATGAATCAAAATATCAATTTTAACAAGTAAAATTCTGTACAACAGAACATAACAGTACCTTTGCTTTTCTATCGAATTAAAAAGCTCTATAATGTTATATAGAATGCGATACTTTTTAACCTCAAAATCTCATTTATTTTGACAGCTCCAAATCCATAGACAATAAATCAGTACAATTGAAGTAGGAACCCAATGGAACAAAGTATTTCATATAACATACAGGGTCCATGACAATTATTTAAAGAAGAAAAAAACCCTTCAAGATTCTTACGGTCTTTGGTTTAGTAAAAAAATATCACTCGGTAATAAATGAAAATATATTCCTTCATATATAGGTCCTGTTCACGGCCATTATTTTAAATGAGCTATTTAAATATTTCAGGATTATTTTCTTACAGTCAAGTCAAAAAATACTATTTTCATTCAAAATAATCGTTCGATATTAATCATTTCCTTATCACTGCAATTGCAATACATATATATATTTTTTTAAATAATTTGAATACTATAACTTTCATGCACCGTCAACAAATATTGAGATCAAACTAGTATTATTATCTTTATTATTTTTTACTCCATTGATATTTATTCCAATAAAATCTTAATGTGTAATTATACCCCACTAAAACATATCTGATGTTTTACCATATAAATACTTTTTTCCTCAGCTATACTTTTTGTCCAATAATAACAATAATTTTAAAATATTATGCCAAGACTTGATGACAAAACTTTTTATATTATTGCTAAAACCTGATACCAAAGGCACTTTTTTTTATTTCTTTGTGAACTGTCCACATATGTTTAATTATTTCTACAATATTAAATCAATAAATAAATAATTACTAATTCTCTTATAAAGATAAAAAAGGCCACATGGACTTTTAAAATGTGATGATATTTTAGACTAGATGCCCGCATACTAAGGCTTTCATCAAATATTATTTAATGTTTTAAAAATTTTTAATCAGTATATTCAGCAAAATAATACATTGAAATTAAATTAAAGGCGACAGAATAATTGGCCCGGAAAGGTTTCTACCAGAGGCAACGCAATGATTACAAATAATGTTTATGGATTAAATTGACAGAAGATACAGCCATAGACAAGAAACATACCAGTATTCGTAATATTTTGGCGAGTTTTAAATATCTCTGTAAAATCGAATCCGTAAAATATCTGAGTTATCCATTTTGTGGCGTTGCTTGTTTGCTGTATATTATATATGGCAGATTAAATTCACTACATTTTTTTCATTCCGTATATTTTTTCAATATGATGCGCGGTAATACATTCGGCGAAGCTAATTCTTCGAGTACCGAAAATCAGGTTAGTTGACTGTCATTTGTATGGTTTGCTGTTATTTATTGTTTTACGGTTTATTTTTATCGACCTTCAAAATTGATGTCTAAAATATTAATATTTTGTTCAGATATTTGGATTAGATTCTCCATAGCGATGAAATAAAATGTTAAACAGGTGTTTCTACTTTCATGCATTTTTTGTGTGACACTATTTTATTTTGCAAGAGAGAGAGAGATCGTATAATTTATTCCCATCGGTGTTTTGTGCGTTCCCACCCATTTGTGTCCAATGTCAGTGATTTGATGAGTACCTATTCCACTGTTATATCATATGTGTGTATTGTTTATCTGTGTATACTTTGAGGAAGTATTTTAAGTAGTTGTCTTGACTTTCAAGTTGGTGAGTTCAAGTGATTTCCTTCTATCCCCCATAGTCCCCAAGTGGCGTTGTTCGTGTCAGCCATAGTTGTGCGGGGCGAACATATCAAAAGGGATGATTTCTCATGTCAGCGGTCCTGGCAGGCATCATCAGGTTCCAGCATCCTCGCGTTCCCCACCTCGCAGCCCCTCAATAGCAACACCCTGTTCCACTGGTATCCGATGCTGTCCATGCACAAGAAGAGGAAGAAGATGGCATAGTACAACGACTCAATGATTGACAGAAAACAATAAACTACGCTATAAGAAAAATCAGGATATATAACATATAATTCTATCAAGTGTACATGTAGAGTGTAAGGATGGGAAGGTAGTGGTTGCAGCCTTTTGATTAGGAACTTCCTCGCATTTGCCTATTCTTGCCTGTCCAGTGTCATCTTGTGGTTGTATTCCTTGACAGTACACTCCTTGATCCTCTGATATTTATTTTGCAAGTACTAACGTCTTTTAATTTATTTCTATACATCAGTTTTATGCAAATAATATTTTTTGCTGATTAAAATTTTCTTTGTTGAAATTCACATGCATACATGCCATCTTGCCATTTCCCTGTTAGGGTAAGCAGAGAGGATATAGCGCTAGACTTTCCTATCTCGACAAACATCCTTCACCAAGACCAGGGAAAATATTGTTGAATCTAGTGAATGATATTTTGAAAGAAAGTCAGAAAAATCATAGGAGTTGTATGAGGATGTGTATTGATGTAGAGGAAGGGAAAGATTTGTGTCGCGTTAAGAAAGTCTGGTGTTTTCTCTCCTCTGTCTACACCTACACCTACAGGGAAACGACGTGATGGTACACATATATGGGTCGTACACTTTTTTGAAAAAAAAAACTAATAATAGATGTTTTACTCTGATTTCTAATATTACCTTCTTTCACAACTGTCTCAACACACTTTTTATTCATCTTTGCATTACAGAAATATCTTTTCAAATTATCTATCACATATTTGTAAAAAAATCTCAAGTACTTTTAAGTGTTTTTCTTTTTGTGGCCTTTCTTCACCTCTTTTATTTTAAATCATTAAATTAATTTCAGGTAATATCATGGATAAACGAATTGGCTTTCGCTGATGGGCAACCAAAAGTAGTTCTTTTGAAGAAGCTTCAAGAAATCTTCTTACACCAATGTCCAAACTTGTTGCCAAAATATTTGGAAAATATTTTATCATGTGCTATGGACAAAAATCAAGAAGTCAGAAAGACAGTTGTGGGCTTCATAGAAGACACATGGTAAGCTTAATTAATTTTTTTATTTTCATCTTGTCCTATTTTCTTCAGCTGTCTTCAAGTTTTGTGTGATACTCGTAAATGTAAGATTTGTTTGTTTTCACAAATATGATGATGCTCTTTATAGTTTACATTAAATACGAGGCGTATCCAGAAAGTAAGTGTACTGAGGCTCTCACGACCGGATGGATTTTATTTTCGACATGTTGGCTACACTTCCGTGTAGCCTGACCCTTCCCCTCCGCAACGAGACCGGTTCGAGGTCAGTACGTTGAGAAGTGTCGACGCGACAACACGTTTCGTGAACCACGATTTCAGCCAAGAAAATCATGGCATCCGTGTTTTGGGACTGTCAAGGCATAATTTTAATTGAATATATGCCTCAAGGGGAGACCATCAACTCTGCAAGATACTGTGAGACCCTAAAAAAATTGCGGAGGGCGATTCAGAACAAGAGGAGAGGCATGCTGACAAAGGGAGTCTGCCTGTTGCACGACAATGCCAGACGGAACTGCTCGCCTCGTTTAAATGGGATGTCCTGAAACATCCCGCGCATTCCCCTGACCTAGCACCTTCAGATTACTATCTCTTTACCTCCCTGAAGCTGCACATGGGTGGAAAAAGGTTTTCAACCGACGAGGAGGTAAAGGAAGAGGTGGAGAAGTGGACGGAGGGGTTGGCAGGAAACTACTTTGAGGAAGGCATCAAAAAGTTGATACCCCGCTTCACCACCTGCATTGAGAGGAATGGCGACTATGTCGAAAAATAGCTTACATATGTACTACGGTAACCACATAATTTTTTTGTTTAAATAAAAAAAAATGTAACCAACAAAAATTCAGTACACTTACTTTCTGGATATGCCTCGTACTTGTCAGTTGGCACTTGTGTATATGGAAGGTGTTTGTATCTTTCGAATTTAGTCTGAGGAATGTTCTTTTGGAGAGAAGTAGAACTTTGAGATTAATTTCTTTTTCATTTAAAAAATTGGCTCATCCAAATTAATCCAATATAACGGGGTATTATGATAGGGCTTTTGTCGTTGCTGGTCCTGTGGAGTGGAATGGTCTGCTTCCTAGTGTCAGAGATATGGGTGCACATAAAGACATCCTTTTTGGAAGGTCTTACAAAAATTTATGAGTGGGTTCAAATCCTAAGTGCCCTTGAGGAGATTTTGCTCTTTAAACGGCATTATATAAATTGCCCTTTTATTATTATTTTGTATTGGGATGTGTATATTAAATATTGGGATTATTGTACAGCACCCATTGCTTATATCTAGTTAGTATTCATCATAAAAACAGACCAGCTTCGCACCTAGATAAGAGGGATGGCATCAATTAATGGTGAATCCAAATTTCGTATTTGATGAAGGCAATCCTGAACTGTTGTCCGTGGACAAATAATCTTCATTGATATATTTTCGATTGTTTGATGAGAGCCAGCCTCCACTATAGACTTCAGGGCATCATCATCTACTTTTAAGAGTCTTCCTGTTTTAAGGACGGCCTTAAATTGATATCTGCATTTTCAAATTTTTTACACCACCTGTAACATTTAAGTTTTGAGATATCTTTGCAAATATAGTTTCTTTAGCATTGCTTCGTCAGAAGTCATTAACTGAAATCATTAGTTTGAAATTATTAAATACATCTAAAATTATTAACAGTTATTTGTTTTTAACACTATTTATTCAACTTTTTATAACCCTACCGGTTTCAAGGCTTTCACCTCATCATCAGGGAAGCACAAACAAGACTGATGATGAGGTGAAAGCTTTGAAACCGATAGGGTTATACCGTTACAAATAGTGGAATAAACAGTGTTTGATTAAACAAATTACAATGTCTTGAAACCCTCACAATGTTAATGCCTTAACTATAAATAATACGTAATAATTCATTTTCTGTGATATACTAATACTTTATATTTTATTTTAGCAAATTAAAAATATTCCTCCTGCCATTTATGATCAATGAATTGAGAATGCTCCTGATGGATGAGGTGGTTGCAGTGCAGAAAAGAGTAATTCAAGCTGCCAACATTGTGTACAAGAATGCTTTGCGTTGGATATGCACTTCTCAAAATGCTTCCGCGGACATGGAAATGACCTGGGAGGTACTCAATGAGTTGAAGGTGGGTTTTTTAAGAATTATGATGAATGTAGATATAAAAGTTGGCACTGGAGTGTGAATATGTTGATTCCTGGAGCACTAAAACAGATAGTGAGGACGTGGATGCAACTATCAGAGCACCTGGTGTTTAGATATGACTAACATGGGTCACATGGAAATCTCTTGATTGCCTACTCACTCCTGTGGGTAGATTAAAAGAGAACCTCTTATAAATGACTAGTACACATAATCTACCATAGTATATTCGTATTTTGACAACAAACTCTCGAAGGATACAATTAGAAATACCGTTATCCGAGGAGTCTGTGAAATAGAAGATATTGTTAAAAGGGGAAGATTGTAAAAATATACTGGCGCACTCATGGAGAGGATGAACACTTCAGGAATTCCTCATATTCCGCACACAAGATCCCCTGATAATCATCTTCGTGAAAGACAACCTAAAAATAATAAGAAAACAGCTGGCATTCAATGTCTCAGTGAACAAAGAGACTATATTTGTTTATTTACAGTCAATTTTGATCATTAACATTTTCTACAAAATACGTTTAAAATTTAGAATTAGAATGACTACAGAAATACAATATGTGTATCAAAACACTAACATGATTCATATAATTGCAGTCAAAAGAAGTACATACAAGTCAATGGGGCTCTTAAACATATGTAACACATCGATCAATAAGTCCCGGGACTAACCAACAGATGGCGCCTCTAATAACAAATCCATACCATTCTCAGTTAGTACCAGCCTTTCGAAGTTACGTATCAAACTTTCATGACATTCCGACATTGTGTCATTAGTTACAGTGGTTTTAGTGACGCTACTTTTGCTATTTTCAAAACAATGGAAAAAACCGAATTTCGTGTGTTGATGAAACATTGTTTTTTAATGGGAAAAAATACCGTTCAATTTCAGTGATGGCTTGAAAAGGGTTATCCGGGCTCTACTCCGTCGAAAACAATCATTTGTCGGTGGTATGCTGATTTCAAACGCGGTCGTACAGACACAAATGATGCTGATCGCTCTGGTCGTCCAAATGAGGCTGTTACACCAGAAAACATAAAAAAAACCCTCAAAATCGGGATGGAAAATCGCAAAGTAAAGTTGTGTAAGATAGCTGACATCCTGAAGATATCATTTGGTAGTATTTACATTATTTTGCATGAACATTTGGTCATGAAAAAGCTTTTTTCGAAATGGGTGTCGCGTTTGCTCACAATGGAACAGAAACAACAACGCATCGATGATTCAGAGCGATGTTTGGCACTGTTTACGCGAAATAAACAGGAGTTTTTGCGTCGGTATGTGACAATGGATAAAACTTGGATCCACCACTATACTCCAGAATCAAATTGGCAGTCAGCTGAGTGGAGAGCAGCCGGTGAAAGTCGTCCGAAGCGAACAAAAACTCAACAGTCGGCCGGGAACGTTATGTATTTTGGGATGTGCATGGTATAATATTCATCGATCACCTTGAAAAGGGAAAAACCATCAAAAGCGAATATTATTTAGCGTTATTGAAGCGTTTGAATGTAGAAATTGAGAAAAAAAAAGCCCCATGTGAAGAAGAAAAAAGTTCTCTTTCATCAGGACAATGGACCGTGTCACAAGTCGATGGTAACGATGGCCAAATTGCATGAGCTGAACTTCGAATTACTTCCGCACCCACCGTATTATCCAGATTTGGCCCCCAGCGTCTATTGGCTGTTCGCAGACCTCAAAAAGATGCTCCAGGGAAAGAGATTTGGCTCCAATGAAGAAGTGATTGCCGAAACTAACGCCTATTTTGTAACCAAAGATAAATCGTTCTACATGGCTGGCATAGAAAAGTTAGGAAAGCGTTGGAATGAATGTATCGCTTTTCAAGGCTGAATAAAGAATAAATAATGAATAATGTTGATGAATAAAGAAGAGTTTTGGCAAACAAATGTTGTTTTAGTAGTTAGTCCCGGGACTTATTGATCTGTGTGTTATATACTCGAACCGGACAGTATCAAAATCTGCTAAGATGGTAGTATTTTATTATCAACTTTGATGTATGGGAGTGAAACGTAAATGTGGAAAAATACTGAAAGGAGCCAAATAAATGCTGATAAATGCGTGTACTGAGAAGAATACATGGGGTGACAATGTATGACAATATAGAATGAAGTGATTAAGTCTGATGTGTTAAGTAAGATGAAGAGTACTCCGGGCGAGTTTGGGCAAATAGAACAAATGAATGAAGAAAGACAAATATATAGTGCAAGTGTGAGTGGAAGGCGTGGTATAAAAAGACCAAGGAAAGTATGATTGGATTAAGTGAATGATATTTTGAAATAAGGATATTTTTCATGTCAGAGAAATTGTAGGAGTTGTATGAAAAGGTGTATGAATGTTTGTCAAAATAGAAAATCATGACGCTCTGTCTTCGGCCTACCCCCGAAGTATTCCACCAGATATCAGATTGATCAACATATAAATATTCCTAATGGACAGATCCTGTATCTAGAAGATGAAAAAGATTTTTTATGTGTTTTGAAAACCAAAATGTTTGTATTACATCTGTTTTCATTTTTAATACATAAACATCTTTTTTACAGCTACAAATATTGAATATGGTAGACAGTGAAAACGAAGGAATTCGTACAAATTCAATAAAATTTCTGGCTGGCATCATAGTACTTCAAACTTACGCCGATGAGAATTCTGAAAAAATAGTTGGGGATTTTTCTCTCGATGATGTCCCACTCACACTGAAATTTGCTCGAAGGAGAAACTTAGAAGATGAGTCCACGTAAGCATCACATACTTAATAATTAATAAGCACGGAGTGTGGTTTTTAAATAAGGTACAGTTCGAAGTTGGAAAAAACTAACCACAAATGATAAAAATGATTTATTATTCCCAAAACAGATCTATATATTTACATTATTTTTCCACATAGTCATTGAGTTTTTTTCATATTGTGTCACCAGTTTTCTTATTCCGATATGAGCCATTTCTTTAAATCCATAAACAAATGGTAGTAATTTGGTGCGAGATCAGGGTTGTATGATAGGTAGTCAAAATGGTTTTGACCACCCATCGTACAGTCCCAATATCTCAACCGACCACTACGCTCATCCGTTACGTTCTTCGTTATGGATATTCATTCACCCTTCTTGAAACTAACCACCATTGCCTAACCTAACCTTACTGTCACTTATGAGTCACATTAAGTCTCACAAATTTTTGAAAATAAAATCCAGATCTGCCAGACCTAGTTGATTCATTACTCGATTGATAGAAATAAGCTATTTAGGCCTTTCTAATTGAAAGTAAAATTAATAATGGTTCTTGTTACCATTTTTGGGTTACTTTTTTTGTTGGAAACCAACCCCTATCACACCTTGATTAAAATCAGTTGACTTCATCTATATTTTAAGTTATATGACCTGTATATAAAACTTATAAAAAAAATTATTTTCCTAGAAAGTAATTCCATTGACATATTTTTATTACACTTCAATTGATTTTGATTATTTTATTACGCTTCAATTGATCTACACTTTTTTTCTTTTTTCAGACATATCTTTAATCTTTTGGTGAAATTTCACAATTCAGAACACATATCTGGTGTAAACTTGATGGCCTGTATGACTGCTCTTTGTGATGTCGGAAAAGCTCGACCCAAATTTTTAATTCGAGTTATTCAAGCTTTAGAGGAACTTCATACAACTCTCCCGCCCACATTATCTCAGTCACAAGTCAATTCTGTTCGAAAACATTTAAGGATGCAACTGATTAATCTCATTAAACATCCATCTTCCATTGAACTCCTGCCCCAGTTAGCTCAAATGTTAGTGGATTTGGGTATGACCCCACAAGAAGTAGCTAAAGTAATCCCGAGGGAGAGGAGAAACAAACGTTTGATAGATCTTAGGAGTGGAGATCACCCTTCGAAAAGGGCAAGAATTGATTCTCCTCAAAGCAATAGCCAAGGAAGCGACAGAAGTGAAGGTTCATTCTATACAGATACAGTTGAAGATGTTACAATGACTCCTCAAGTATCTGAGAGATCATTGCAAGAAGGTTTGAATAACATCAATTCTGTGATAAATCTAGTTGTGGAAACAATGAAAAACTTACCTGAGGATATACCTCAAGATTTTAGTAAATTATATGAACCTATTTCAAAATCAGGGATGATTTTACCAAAACCGTCGCTTGCTAAGTTGATGTTAGCAATAATAAAAGAAGACTCTTCGATACCGGTTGTTTCTGAACCTGTATCAGAGCCTAAAGAAGATGAAGGAAAGGTTAATTTGAAGAATGCGCTCGCTAAAATTGAGTCCAAGAAACGTATGGAAAGTGCAGTTTCAAAATTGATGGTAGAAACTAGAAATGAAAGTATGCTACAAGAAACTGCGAGGGAGAGAGAGATATTGAAAAATATTGATCCAAAAGATAAACCCATATGTCCACCAACACCTACAATACCTAAATTGAAGCAAAGATTGAAAACTATTAAACTACAAGAAGTAACCAAACCTTTACCTAAAGATGTCAGAGAGAGATTGTTGATCGGTTCTATTGAAAGGATATTAAATGCTGATCGTGCTGCTCAAGATGCGAGTGTATCGCACGTGAGAGAGAAAATGATCTCGATATTCGCTGTTTCATACGGCCCACAAGTTCGAGAATCAATACTGTCGTTTATTTTGGACGATATTCCCAGGAGAATAGAATTGGCATTATCTTGGTTATACGAAGAGTATAGTTATGTCCAAGGGTTTAACCGGTCACTTTTAAATCCTAGCAAGTCTTCTGAGAGGTCTGGAGTGAATTATAATAATTTAATGTGCGCTTTAATAACTAACATAGCAGAGTTAATGGATCCATCACAAGAATTATTGAGGGAAACTTTACTTAAACGTGTTTATCTAGAAGCTCCTTTGATCACTGAGGATGCCATTATGTTTTTGAAGCACACATGTACTGAGGAGGGCAAAACATTTTTAGGTTTGAATCTATTGAGAGATCTGATCATGTTTCAACCACCCAAAGCAACCAAATATGTTTCAGCTTTATTGCCTCTGTCAAGTAAGTAAAAAATGATTTTTTATAAATTACTGAATCATAAATATCATCATCACTGGTCCCTATTGGGGTAGGCAGAGAGAACAGATCTTCGCACACATCTTTCACGTCTGCCATACAGCTAGTAATGCATAATTTCTTATTATGATAGTTTTCATTCTTCCTTCTTTCAGAATTTGTTCATTTGGTTGCACCACATTTTTATAGGTCTCCCCGAACTTCTACCTTTTATCTCACTTTTCTCTGAAACAGCACTGCAACCACGGTTAACAACTATTCTAGCAAAGATGCAGCAGCAGATATCGCATTATTTTTTTAAAACTAAATAGTGCTTTTTCAAAATTTCAGAAATTCTATTATTAAAAATGTATTTACTGATCGGTATCTAATTATTTCAATTAACAACATCATTTTCATGTTTTTTTTTTGTATTTGCAATATGTACATATGTCGTTATAATATAATATTTAAAAAACTAATAAAGCATGTATGTACTTGAATTTATTTTTATCAAACACTGTTTATTCCAATTTTTATAATGGTATAACCGGTTTCAAGGCTTTCACCTCATCATCAGGTCTTGTTTGTGCTCCCCTGATGATGAGGTGAAAGCCTTGAAACCGATAGAGTTATAAAAAGTGGAATAAAGTGTTTGATAAAACAAATTACAATGTCTTTAAACCTCCACAATGTTAATGCCTTAACTATAAATAATATATAAAGTATGTACTATATAAATAATAGTTTTTATTTCTGAATTAGTGGTCCGAGAAATATTTCTCTTAGTTTGACCGGTCCGCAGGTGTCAAAAGGTTAGGGAACATTGATCTAGAGCATATGGTTTATCTTCTAAATGTTTATTTATTCTCTTTCAGTTCATGAGAATCACTATGTGAGGGTAGCGGCTATTGAGAGAGTGATGTTTCTATACAAGTCATCTAATGAATCTCTCAAGAAAGCTATTGATAAGCATGCCAATCTGTACCTTGGCTTCATAGCTCTGCCAGAGCCACCGAAGGACTTATTTGATGAAACAGAAAGGGCGGAACATTCTCCCAATTGGACTGATGAGTTGTACAAAATTTGTCTTCAGCTGTATCTCGCTTTGTTACCATTTAATGAAGGTAATTTTATGCCTTTTCTTTCTCAATAAGAATATTTTATTTCCGATTTTTTGTGAACTCATGTTTTGTGAACTCATGAACTCAATCATTACAATTTGTTCTCATTAACGGAAATAATTTATTACTCAACCCGATATCTATAATAAAAAGTGATTTGGACTGAAAAATATACATAGAAAATATCTAAAAGCCTTTTCAAGTTGACACATTTTGAATTCTTTAAAGTTGTTACTTTGCTTTAACCACACAACGGCAGTATAAAAATATAATTCATGTTGAATTTGTAAATATCTTTTAATTCCTATAATTTTACTGGTGGAAATCAAAACTTAATTTTTAATTAATTGTATACTGCCTGGTAGCTCCCCATGAGCAACACTGTTTTATCATCTACTAGAGAACAGAGAAAGTCCACTAGACAAATTAGACATCCATTTTACACTATTCACCTATGTTATGATAGAGAATTAGTTGTTTGGCTTAACATGGAAGGATCTGACTGCTGGTTGACTTGGGTGGAGATTTTGTGGTATTCCTACTTTACTAACGCAATGAAAATGGTATTAGATGGAATTTATTATTCAAATGAATTAAAAAATAAAATCTTAAATTAAAAGATATTTATGATGCTTTTTCTTTATTCTCACTTCATATCATTTGCACTCATCCCATAAATTCATCAACTTATGCTCAAGAAACATCTTACAAACTGAACATCTTCACCAGTAATTTACTATAATATTGAGTCGTAGACACTGCAAATATATAAAATATCGCATGATATCTGGTAACTGTTTTTTTGCAGAGTCAATCTATGACTTATGTCGAGCATACGCAGGTGCGAGTGCAGAGGGTAAACGCTGTGTGCTGAGACTCTTAGAGTCGCCCATCCACCATCTGGGGGCAGAGAACCCCACGCTGCTAGGCTTCATTGAGGAGTGCCCTAAGGGGGCGGAGACCCTTGTCACTAGGATCATTCATCTGCTCACAGAAAAAGGTATTTTTTTTTATTTTTAGGATCTTTTCTATAAAGACAGATGAAACACCTTTGTGAAAAACGTGTTTAATTATCCAAAATTGGATTTACATAACATAAAGACAAAGATTCAATTCAAAAGTCAAAGGTTACTAATACTCTGCCTGAGTCTGCACTTTGCTCCACTGACGACCTCTGTAGCCTAGTTAATGAGACACCTTCCTTTATCTTCCAACCCCAGAGATTGTAGGTTTGACTGGAGTAATATTTTTTTAAAGCTTTTCCTTAATTTAGACACCATGTCGGCATCTGACTTTCTTTTTTATCTAAAATTCCAAATGTATATTATTTTTGCTTTTGCTCCCAATTCGAACATTTCAGGAACTATATTAAAAACTACTTGAAACAATGAAACTATATTGATATATATACTGATTTTTTTAAATTCTGTAGTTTTTGTACTAAGTTAACATTGTTTTTAGTATATTTTCTAATTGAACACATTCATAGTTCATTTTGTTATTTTTATACAGTAAATATATAACACGCATACAGAAAAAAAGAGTTATGAATTATTATGTATGCCAAAAAACATAATATACTGAAATGCATATATAGGCTTTGCCTTGGCAGTTAGGCTTCCACTTTATTTCCATACAACACTTAGTTTACACTTTGTGAAAGGGGATGAAGATTTTCCATTTTGACCTCAGGGGTAGAAGACTCTCACTACACCACTTTTAATATTGTATCTGTAATGCAAAACTGTCACAAGTCCACATTTTTTAAACGTAACTTATGCTTTTTTTAATAACCCTTTATAATAAAAATATGTCAAACTTCTTAATTCAGATGTTGGTTTAAAAACGACGGACATAAATCATAAGGTTTGTTGAAAGTTTAAATGCCATTTTGTCATTATTCAAAAATAGTTGACTATGTGGTAAGTTCAGATATGCTGCATTTACAATATAGCAGTTAAATTTTGAAAATATTTTTATTCATTGTCCATGGACATTTGCGATCAATTGGGAGTTTTTTTATTCCAATTTATAACCACATTACTATGTAGGATACCTACCTAGTGAATAAATAAATAAATAATTGTCAAAATGGATAAATGAATTGTTAAACATAATTAAATTGAATTAATTATTAATAAACATACAGGGTCAATGACCGATGAAGTATTCATAGATTGCTACACGTCAAGAACAGCGACAATGTTTACTATTTTTGTAGTACCCGTGATTTGTCTAGCCATCTCCAAATACAAATAAATAAGCTACCGCCAATTCACGTGCCAGAGTGAGACGGAGCATGTAGCGCGAACTGGTTCACTCATTTGTATAAAATACCTGCGCGCCGAGAAATAAACATATTAGTATTGTCATTCACTCAGCTGTCAAGACTGTTATTATTTACCCGCTGTCACTTCCATTTTTTATCCGCATTCCTGAGTATTTGTAAATAAACAAATATCAATCAAGATCATCATGACATATTAAGATAAGCAACACGCTATAACTCTATCGAAATAGTTTTAAATGAAATTTTAATAAAACTAATTATGCATTTAAATTACAGCCCCACCAACACAACACCTTGTGGAGAAGGTGCGAGACCTTTATGCCAAGAGAGTATCTGATGTAAGATTCTTAATTCCTGTCATTACGGGACTTACAAAACAGGAGGTATTTTGTTGTATTTTTAAGTTTTTGTCTGTCCGTATATATTCTATATTTCCATAAATTAAATATTAAAGATCACATATAAAATAAAATAGCATAAGATGTGGATTAGAAATAGAAAAAAGGTTGATAATTATAAATACAAACCATTATGCCATTTTTCGATTGAGGTGGCTAAGATGACAGAGCATCAAACTTCCTATCACAATATAGTTCTTTCACCTATTTATTCCACATCCATACATTTTCATCTCATACAGTTTTTTCTGTTTCTTTTTATCTTTTAAAATTGCATTCACTTTGTTCAACCACACTTTTATGAACCTTCCTCTACCATGACTCCTAGTCATGTTTTCTTTATAGATTTTTTAGTCTTTCGTCACCCATTCGTTCAACATGTTCAAACCACTTTGACATGTTCTTTTCAGAAATAATATTAAAGCAAATAAAAAAAATTTAATTCAAATATAAAAAATAAACAAAATTATTCAAAAACGTAAACTTTATAGATATCGCTACCCTAATTTGTAAATTTGCTAACTCCATAAATACAAACTTTACAGGGCGGCAATAAAACTGCATAACTATTCTAAATTAAGTCTTATTAGTATTTTTTTTGTACTTAACACTTGTTGTGCGGGAAAGGTAGTTCTACCCGCGCGCCTGACTGGTACTTGACTGCGGGATGGGTAGTTCTACCTTTCTCGCTGGCTCCACTTGATACGCAAAAAAAGCATACATATTTAATGGTTTCATACAAGTATTTTATATGATTCTCTTGAAAAGGATCCAAACTACATAAACAAGAACTAAAAATTTAAGTATTAGTTCAGTTAACTTTTTTGTGTTCGTGTCTTTTACTTACAAATATTCCCGCGCAGCTCGAATAGAGCTAATGAATAACAGAGCTATTTGAACTGTGGATAGTACGTTTAACCAGTTTATGAAAAGGAATTTGTTAACATATGATTTAAATATGAGTTTAAAATATCGATAAGATTTTTTTCTAATAATCACACAGTTACTGCATTCATCAGTGAGCGAACTATATCCAAGTGTGAAATGATAAGAGGTATATTTTTTCTTATGAGAATGGTAAAAAAAATCTGTCTCTTTCTGACATTTGAATATCCATGCATAAGTGAGCGAAAAAACGAGATTATATGAATTCTTTAATGACTTATCCCTTGCAAGTTTGGGATGCATCGGCCAGCAATGGTGCGCGAACCATTATAAATCATAACATAAGTGGATACATATTTTAAATCCACTTAGAACTGTATTGAAGATTTGGACTGAAATTTCAGTTTTGAAATTCGATGCAATAAAACGGTCGCGTTATTTTTCAGTTGAATATATTTAATTTCTAATTATTTTAATCTTTCAAAAATGGCTTCAGAAAATTGCGAAAGTGATGAAGATATATTTGCGGATACTATATCCGCATGTTCTGGTGAAGAGTTGCCTGAATTAGATAGTGATAATTATACAAGTGATAGTGATAGTGAAGATTTTAGTCGCAGAAGACGAGTACCAGTGATGCCATTACAATTCAGTGATTCTGAAGAAAGTGAAGTGGAGGAAGTAGAAGAATGGTCTGAAATAGACGATCCACCGCATATTGAACCATTTTTAGGTCATGTTGGTGTTTGTGTAACACTAGACAATTCAGAAAATATAAAAGATGTAGTAAGTTTATTTATTGGAGATGATTTACTTGATATAATGGTAGAAGAGAGCAATCGATACCGTACACAAAATGAATCACGGATCAAGAAAATGAAGAAATCAATCGAGTGGAAGCTCATAAATCTCTTAGAGATGAAAAAATTTCTCGGATTAATTTTGCTTATGGGGCAAGTTCGAAAAGATACGAGAGACGATTATTGGTCAACAGATTCCAGTATAGAAACCCCAATATTTTCAAAAACAATGAGTCGTGATCGTTTTAGGCAAATTTGGCAATCGTGGCACTTTTCAAATAACGAACAAATCATAGATCCCAACGATCGTCTTGAAAAAATTAGGCCAATTGTTGCATACATAGTACCAAAGTTTTCTTCAGTTTACAAGCCTCAAAGGGAACTTTCTTTGGATGAAAGTATTATACCCTGGCGAGGAAGGCTCTCATTTAAAGTGTACAATGCATCTAAAATTATAAAATATGGTATTCTGGTGCGCATGGTTAGTGAAGCCACTACAGGGTACATCTGCAATATGGAAATTTACAGTGGGACAGGAAGACGATTATTAGATACTATTCATTTGCTTCTTGGTCCGTACATCGATTTGTGGCATCATGTGTACATGGATAATTATTATAATAGTGTACAAACTAGTGAAACACTTTTGGAACATAAAATAAGGACGTGCGGAACGATGAGAATAAACCGAGGCTTCCCAGAATGTTTCAAAAACGTAAATCTAAGGACAGGTCAAAGCATTTTCCGTCGACGAAAGGATGTATTGTTACAACTTTGGAAATCTAAGAGAGACGTTCGAATGATTTCAACAATACATCCATCTACCATTCTTGAAAGTCACAACATCGATTGGAATACAAAACAACATATTTGGAAACCACTTTGCGTAATAGAATATAATAAATACATGAAAGGGGTTGATCGAGCGGATCAATATTTGTCATATTACTCAGTTATTCGAAAAACGAAAAAATGGACAAAGAGAGTTGTTTTGTACCTTTTGAATTGTGCTCTATTTAATTCTTTTAGAGTGTATAAGACACTAAATCCAACAAAAAGAATAACCTACAAACAGTTTTTGAGCAGTGTTGCCAAGTTTTGGATATCCGATGATATTATTAGAACTGATACAAATTTAGAGGAACCAGGGCCATCTACATCACAATCTTCTAGGAGTGTAGGTAAAAGTGATCCTCCAGGGAGACTATCACTCGATATGAAAAAACATAAAGCAATAAAAATTATTACCGGAGGTAAAAAAAAATATCCACAAAGACAGTGTTGAGTGTGTTCAGTGCATAAAAAGAAAGGTTTGACGAGTTATATGTGTAAATTTTGTGACGTTCCCCTTCACAGGGGTGATTGTTTTCATAATTATCATACTTTATCTAGATATTAGAACAATATTTTTCCTTTACGAATTCATATGGGTATAGTGAAAAAGATATATTTAACATAAACTTGCTGTAAATAAGTGATTAACGCCATGTTTACCTTAATGTATTTGTTTTAAAAAGAACACATAACTAGGGAGCAAAATATGGTGTGTTTTCAAAAATTCATTGAAAAATAACCAATAATTTGGAAGATAAAATAAGGACGTTGCATACATAGTACCAAAGTTTTCTTCAGTTTACAAGCCTCAAAGGGAACTTTCTTTGGATGAAAGTATTATACCCTGGCGAGGAAGGCTCTCATTTAAAGTGTGCAATACATATAAAATATGGTATTCTGGTGCACATGGTTAGTGCAGCCACTACAGGGCAGGGTACATCTGCAATATGGAAATTTACAGTGGGACAGGAAGACGATTATTAGATACTATTCATTTGCTTCTTGGTCCGTACATCAATTTGTGGCATCATGTGTACATGGATAATTATTATAATAGTGTACAAACTAGTGAAACACTTTTGTGAAAACTATATTGTTTACATAAACTTGCTGTAAATAAGTGATTAACGCCATGTATACGTTAAGTTATTTGTTTTAAAAAATAACACATAACTAGGGAGCAACATATGGTAAGTGTATTTTCAAAAATTCATTGAAAAATAACTAATAATTTGGAAGATAGAGCGATTTTTGTAAATAAAAAGAAATTGTCACATTCCACTGGTTTACGCCCGCTGCACGTACCTACGAATTCGCGGCGGCACCCGCATATAAAGTGTTAAATATCAAGACGACCAAGAGATACACTCCGAGTAAAAAAAAGTTAAATATCATTATGGCATCATGATTTTATCGATAATTATTGGAGTTAGCAATTTTGCGATGGTAAATATTTAAAAATTGTTGTAATTATTGCAGGAGTTAGCAAATTTGTTTATTAATATTAGTTTTTACTGTGGAGGTCTCCTAATAATGAAAAACAAATAACTTGAAATATTTTATTAAGATATAAACAATGCAAGAGTGATGATGAAATACACAAATCCAACAATATAAAACAAGTTGAATAAAATAAAAATTACAACTATAGAAAATTATTACTCATGGAGTCAAAAATAAAGTTTAGTGATTGATGTAGCTAACATATTTCAGTTTTCATTGTTTGAATAATTTTACATGAAAATGCAAATTTAGATCACATTAAGTCTGTGAAATGAAGTAGACGAGAAAGGTGTTGTAATATCTCTTGTTATGCACCATTCGGTTATATAAAAATTATAAAGTTCTGATTTTGACCTCCATTCGGGCAACAAGTAATTTATGGAAGTTATTTTTCGGCAGAAATGAGACTCAATTTTTGAAACTCGTTAAAAAAGTTGGTATGATTCTCATTAGCTTCCAAAAATCAATTCCTGTTGCTTTTTTTTAACAATAATTGCATTTTCAAATTCTAAACTACCACTTTTCTTCGTCCAGTTTAATACTGTCATCCTATTTAAATCTAATGCTTGCAAAAACATCATTTTGCATACCTGTATGTCAGAATCATTCTTTCTTAGAAAATATGTTGTAGACGACAGTCTAATGGATTTTTCCGGATCTGTTCTACCCCTCGGTCTTTTTACCTGTAAAACTTTCACTAGCCCACCACATACATAAATTCGTTTTTCTTTCCAATTCAAGTTCCAAAATTGGTTAAAAATGTTTTTATTCTGTCCTTATCCGATATATAATAACACTTCAAGACACCTTTTTCAGAAACTTTACATTTACACCTTTTTTAAAGTTTTTTATCATTCTTCGGTATTTTGATCCATTGTTATTTTTTTCTGCCTAAATATCATTTTCCTTTCTCTCTGTTTGCCTTGTTCTTACTAGAGAACCAAGAAGAACTATCTATGTCAAACCTTTTCTTTCTTACTTTTTAAGTAGGTTGAAGTGATCTATTATTGTAGAATTATTTGAATCTGAATACGGCACTAATGAAATTTTGACTCCTTGGCTTTCATCATCACTTATAATGCCATCAATGGTTAAATACTAACTATCTCGGATTGTGTTTTCTCAGATTGTGTTTTCTCAGATTGTGTTATCAGTTCAGTCAAATTTTGTACAATATCCATATTATCAGCACTTTCCATAATTATAATATTATTGTGAACCGTGTCTGGTTGTGTTTCTATAATTCCTTTTGATAAATCTTCTAACTGAGTAGTATCCGTATTTACCATACATAATATTATGTGATTTCTGCATTATCACTATCAACGACTAAAATTGGCAATTCGGATATTCTTAATAAATAAATTTGGATATTCTTGAAAACCATCACTCATACGATTTTCTTCATAACTTTTACGATTTTCTGTCACTAATCCAACCATAAATATTCCTCTGCTATTCATCTATAAAAATAGACAATACTTATAAAAGTACTTTAATGCTTCAAATATGAATTTAAATAAACACAATTTTGTTTAAGTCCACCCAGTAATAATTAAAATGCAAAGTTGATTTTACACGTGTTAAAAAATTACCCTCAGAAACACCCTTAGATGAATAAAATGAGATATTGAGTCATAAATAAGGGGAAAAAACTTGTAATAATCTTAACAAAATAGTGTTTATTCTTATATTCATAGGAAATAATGCATTTTTTTCAAAATTCGTAACCGAACACACCTTTTAAATGAAATATTTTGACAGCTACCACAATGCCACTTGATTCTAACGGAGTTACACAAAATGGTGGAGTTACACATTTTGCGGTGTTGAAATTTGTAGCATAGGAGTTATCAATTTTTCTTGAGGGATTTTTCAAGGCACTTTCAATAATTTTGGACATTTTTATAGCATGTGTATATGAATGTCGAGAACAAAATGCAATTGTTGTAATTTTTTGTCAAAAGTGGAGTTACCAAATTTACAAATTAGGGTAGCGATATTCTAATTCTTATTAATTTAAAAGAGAAGAAAACATTGAAACTTTGAATTGGTACCTTGAAAAACACCTAAAATGGTTTGGCACCATATTTGAGGCAACACGCTGTGGCTGACAGTGTTCCTTCCAAAAGTGATAGCAATGTAGAATTCATTTAAGTAGAAAAGTGAATGATTTTTTAAATTATTTTTTAGGTACTCGCTGCTCTCCCTAAACTGATTAAACTAAACCCCATTGTGGTAAAGGAGGTATTTAACAAATTATTAGGGAGTCAAAGTGATAATACTTACTTATTACCAGGTAATTTTCTCATAATAAAAAAAATATTCTTTCTCTTTCATTACATTCTATTTAAGAGTTATGTTGCTTCTTTATCCAGTCTGTCACAGTTTTAAGAAATTCTTTATTACCCTTTTTTACCTTAATATTATATCTCTATGGGCTCTATTCATTCGCCATGTGGTTGAGCCACAAAAATTGCAATTGAGTCCAATCTGAGACTAGACAAATTCTCTGCAAATTCATAATACTGTTCGATTAGTGATATTAAAAACCAGTTAAAGTACAGTCTGGTGACATTTCTTCATACGAGTATTACTATGTAACCAGTTAAATTAAAGGGTGTGACAGATCAAATCATTATCATTTATGATACTCGTACATATTCACGTGAGATTTTCCCTTGGTCAAGTGATCTATAATATGAGTGGATTTATATATTTTAACTGTCAAATTTCCAAAAGCACAAAAATAAACAGTACCATATTTTTTTAGTTTATAAGTTGGAACTTATTTATGTATTCATTTTGAATGGTCGTAGCCTTTACAAACAATAAAGTTTAAATTATTGGGAGTACAAATTAGTTCGGTCCGTTTCCAAAAGATGGCTCTGGCTGTTATGAATGGTTCATAGTGACAGCCGATTTTGGCGGTTTCAGAGAGGTTAGACATCTGCCAATAATATTCAGTTTATATCGCTTTGAGTTTCATGCAAAAACCTTATTTTGTACAGTGTTGAATATGTCGAATTTTGTGTTAACCAAGCAGCATTTGCGGGAGGCTTTAATTATCTGCTTTAATTGGAAGAAAAGTGCAGCTGAAGCCCATCGAATGCTTGTCGAAGTTTATGGTGACGCTGCTCCAACTGATAAATCATGTAGGGAATGGTTTCGACGTTTCAAGGATGGAGATTTTAGTGTCGAAGACAAGCCTCGCTCTGGACAGCCAAAAAAATTCCAGGACAAAGAATTAGAGGCATTACTCGAAGAAGATCAGAGTCAAATGCAAGATGAGCTTGCAGAATCATTGGGAGTGACTCAACAAGCCGTTTCCGTACGATTGAGAGCCATGGGAATGATTCAAAAACAAGTAAAATGGGTGCCTTATGAACTTAAACCGAGAGACATTGAAAGGCGATTTTTCACTTGCGAGCAGCTGATTCAAAGGCAACAAAGAAAAGGTTTTTGCATTGGATTGTAACTGGAGATGAGAAGTGGATATTCTACGATAACCCCAAGAAGAAAAAATACTACGCTAAGCCCGGTCAATCGTTGCCATCGACCTCAACATCAACACCAAAACTGAACATACATGGTTCGAAGATCATGCTCTGTATCTGGTGGGAAAAGGAGTGTTGTTTACTATGAGGTGCTGAAACCTGGCGATTCCATTACGGGCGATCGGTATCGGCTACAATTAATTCGTTTGAGCCGTTCATTGCGAGAAAAACGGCTGGAATACGAGCAAAGACATGATAAAGTTATTCGTCTTCATGACAACGCTCGGCCTCATGTCGCAAAAGTCGTAAAAAAATATTTGGAAACGCTCAAATGGGATGTTTTACCGCACCCGCCGTATTCCCCGGACATTGCTCCTTCTGATTACTGGTTGTTCCGAAGGATGCAGCACGATTTGGCTGGTCACCGGTTCACTTCTTTCGTAGAAACCTAAAACTGGCTCCAAACTTGGATCGCCTCAAAAGACGAGTCATTTTTTCGAGATGGAATTCGAAAATTGCCTGAGAGATGGGAAAAAGTAGTAGCCAGCGATGGACAATACTTTAATTGATCTATTCATTCATTTTGTTTAGAAATAAATGCATTTTTGAACACAAAAAAACGGACCGAACTGATTTGTACACCCAATACTTTTTTTTAATTAGGAAACCAAGCATTTTGTGGTTTTTTGAAATTATATTATTAATGTGACTAGCATATGGGAGACTTGGAACTACTACTTGGTCTCTGACCTCAAAGATCCTCTTTAAATGCTTGCTGTTGATACAGTATTGTGTGCGAGAGTTATAATTTGAGAGAGACATTCTGCAATATATTGAAATCATCAACATTATTAACGAGTTGAAACTTATGAAAGGCATTAATTATAATTATTAAACTTGTTTAGTATATTTCAAGATACTCTTAAATTTGCTTTCTGAACCCTCCACACCGAACTTGCCTTTTTTTGTTTGCAACACTGAAATATTGAAAAAATCTCAATTCATTTGACATTGTCAAAATAAGAAATCAGGCAGATTGAAACTTTATTTATAGAACTATTTGAATGTGAATTTAACATAAAATATTCCCTTTCAGTGACTCCTGCAGAACTGTTGATAGCTCTACATTTAATAGACTCAACAAAGGCGGAGTTGAAGTTTGTGGTAAAAGCAACATCTTTATGTTTTGCTGAGAAACAGGCTTATACGTGTGATGTGAGTATTATTTTACTGACGCAGTAAGGTATCTTATCTTATTTCATTTCACTTGCCTCTGCCTCTACTTACTGTAGGTATCATTTTCAGAGAAGCAAAACTGGTTGTTCACAGTGGCATTTTGATTCCAACTTTAGGATTTGCAAGGCAAGGTTGGATATGGTAAAAGTACAAATAAAGTAATAAATAATGTAAGTGTTGTGTAGAATGTGTGGTAAAATAATGTATGATAGAATAAAGATTGAGTAAATCAGGAAATAATGCGTTTTAAAATAAAATAGTAATACAGATGAAGAAGGAGCATTGAGATGGATCAGTCATTCATAAAAGAACAATTTTAAAAGAAAATCTGTTCGAGTAGTATAGAAGGAACAAAACATTTGAGAAGACCTAAAAAAATGTGACATGATCAAAGTATTCGAATTCTGAAAAACGGAAGAAGATGAAAAAAATACAAGAGTATGTACAAATGAAAAATATAAGGGAGCATTTCCATATCTGGACGTTTTCAGCACCTACTCACCAGTTCCAGATGACTGCTTTGACCATTGAATATGACATCCTTTAGGCCATCAAAACTCCAACTGTCAAGGTCTTCTTTATTGTTTTGTCTTGTATTGTATTGCACTTTCTTCAACGGTATAATCTGGCGAGTTTATTGGCATGTGGTAACCTTCTTCAACCAACCAGAGAGGTATTAAGTGAAAACCAGCTTGGATCCTTATTGAAAAATCTGTGTTTCTACAGGAAACTCACTCTCGTCCCATGGGTTGGAAGACCGGTATCTTATTAAAGTTCATAGGGTGACTTATTTTAAATTTTCTTAAGGGGTTCATCTCTTGAATTATTTTTAAAGTTTATCTCGTGAATTAGTTTTAATATTTGTGTTTCATTACGTGAATCATTTTTAACATTGTTTGTGGTTCATCTCCTGAATTATTTTCAAAATTAATTGGGTTTCATCATCCTGCATGTGAAGCACATGTCCACTTTACTTCAATATCTTGACTTTCAAATATTGACTGATAATTGCATTTTAGATAACCTCGTAACATTCACGTTTTAATCTACTAATGTATACTAATCTTCAATGTGATATTCTGTTCGAAACATAAATGTGTATATTTTTCAATACATTTTGGACAAAAGAGCTAAAATAGAATATATCAATATTTCAATATAAATTATCCAACATAACACATCGATCAATAAGTCCCGGGACTAACTACTAAAACAACATTTGTTTACCAAAATTCTTCTTTATTCATCAGCATAGTCTCCTTCAAAAGCGATACATTCATTCCAACGCTTTCCTAACTTTTCTATGCCAGCCGTGTAGAACGATTTATCTTTGGTTTCAAAATAGGCGTTAGTTTCGGCAATCACTTCTTCATTGGAGCCAAATCTCTTTGGAATCTTTGCAAATCTCAGGATCATCTTTTTGAGGTCTGCGAACAGCCAATAGTCGCTGGGGGCTACATCTGGAGAATACGGTGGGTGCGGAAGTAATTCGAAGTTCAACTCATGCAATTTGACCATCGTTATCATCGACTTGTGACACGGTGCATTGTCCTGATGAAAGAGAACTTTTTTCTTCTTCACATGGGACTTTTTTTTTTTCAATTTCTGCATTCAAACGCTTCAATAATGCTATGTAATATTCGCCATTGATGGTTTTTCCCTTTTCAAGGTGATCGATGAATATTATACCATGCGCATCCCCAAAATACGTAACCTTCCCGGCCGACTGTTGAGTTTTTGTTCGCTTCGGACGACTTTCACCGGCTGCTCTTCACTCAGCTGACTGCCGATTTGATTCCGGAGTATAGTGGTGGATCCAAGTTTTATCCATTGTCAAATACCGATGCAAAAACTCCTGTTTATTTCGCGTAAACAGTGCCAAACAGCGCTCTGAATCATCGATGCGTTGTTGTTTCTGTTCCATTGTGAGCAAACGCGGCACCCATTTCGAAAAAGCTTTTTCATGACCAAATGTTCATGCAAAATAGTGTAAACACTACCAAATGATATCTTCAGGATGTCAGCTATCTCACGCAACTTTACTTTGCGATTTTCCATCATTATTTTGAGTTTTTTTTTATGTTTTCTGGTGTAACAGCCTCATTTGGACGACCAGAGCGTTCAGAATCTTTTGTGTCTGTACGACCGCGTTTGAAATCAGTATACCACCGACAAATGGTTGTTTTCGACGGAGCAGAGCCCGGATAACACTTAATAAACCATCGCTGAGTTTGAACAGTATTTTTTCCCATTTAAAAGCAATGTTTTATCAACACACGAAATTCGGTTTTTTCCATTGTTTTGAAAATAGCAAAAGTAGCGTCACTAAAACCACTGTAACTCAATGACACAATGTCGGAATGTCATGAAAGTTTGACAGGTAACTTCTAAAGATTGGTACTAACTGAGAATGGTATGAATTTGTTATTAAAGACGCCACCTGTTGGTTAGTCCCGGAATTTATTGATCGATGTGTTAATTGATAATAAAATATGTTGGCACATGTATGATAATAAAAAAATTATAACAATTAAAGTGATTAACTTTCTTAAACTTTTGCAGGTGTTAGAATCAGTCCTTCAGAATTTAGTGGAGCAACCGCAGCTGCCTGTTCTGCTAATGAGGTCCGTATTGCAGGCCCTCACACTGCACCCAGCCAACCTGTCCCCACTGGTCATCAACATCTTACACATACTCATCACCAAACAGGTGAAAACTTTATTTACATACGAGGCGTATCCAGAAAGTAAGTGTACTGAGGCTCTCACGACTGGATGGATTTTATTGTCGACATGTTGGCTACACTTCCGTGTAGCCTGATCCTTCCCCCCCGCAACGAGACAGGTTCGAGGTCAGTACGTTGAGAAGTGTCGACGCGACAACACGTTTTGTGAAAAATGTCAATCCAATCTCCCGCCAAGTGCGAAATACGCGGCGTCATCCGTTATCTCGTTTGGAAGGGAAAACCTCCGGTTGAGATTTATAATGAGGTGAAAACTGCATATGGTGATAAAGCTATGATACGTACGAGTGTGTACAAGTGGTGTCGCGAGTTTAAAAACGGTCGTACGTCTGTGCATGATGATCAGAGGAGCGGAAGACCTTCAATTGTGACTGACGAAATTGTGGAAAAAATCGAAAATGCGCTCCGTGACGATCGCAGATTGACTGTGGATGAACTTTCTGCGATGTTTCCGCAAATCTCCAGATCTCTACTACACGAAACCATCACAGAAACCCTCGGATATCGGAAACTGTCCGCGAGGTGGGTCCCAAAATAGCTGACAGACCAACACAAGTTGAATCGAGTGGAGGCCGGGCAAGAGTTTTTGAGGCGCTGCAAACTCCATGGAGATGAATTTCTCCGCTCCATCGTTACTGGAGATGAAACTTGGGTTG
This sequence comes from Odontocerum albicorne, assembly GCA_949825065.1. Classification (NCBI taxonomy): domain Eukaryota; kingdom Metazoa; phylum Arthropoda; class Insecta; order Trichoptera; family Odontoceridae; genus Odontocerum; species Odontocerum albicorne. The sequence goes on along the minus strand of OX463852.1, from coordinate 19,359,221 downwards.
CACACTACACGCCTGAAACCAAAAGGCAGTCTCAACAGTGGCGTCACACCTCTTCACCCTCCGCCAAAAAGTTCAAAACCACAATTTCAGCCAAGAAAATCATGGCATCCGTGTTTTGGGACTGTCAAGGCATAATTTTAATTGAATATATGCCTCAAGGGGAGACCATCAACTCTGCAAGATACTGTGAGACCTTAAAAAAATTGAGGAGGGCGATTCAGAACAAGAGGAGAGGTCTCACAGCTTTATCACCATATGCAGTTTTCACCTCATTATAAACCTCAACCGGAGGTTTTCCCTTCCAAACGAGATAACGGATAACGCCGCGTATTTCGCACTTGGAGGGAGATTGGATTGACATTTTTCACGAAATGTGTTGTCGCGTCGACCCTTCTCAATGTACTGACCTCGAACCGGTCTCGTTGCGGAGGGGAAGGGTCAAGCTACACGGAAGTGTAGCCAACATGTCGAAAATACAATCCATCCGGTCGTGAGAGCCTCAGTACACTTACTTTCTGGATACGCCTCGTACTTTTTACCGATTGTAGATTATATTCAGTTCTTTTGTCAAATATTCTTGGTACCTTAAGGAGTTATGATACTTAATTATGAGTATATACCATGTGAGTAAACCCTTAGCTTACTGTATCAATTCAAATAAATTAATAGCCTGTTCTTAAATTTCCTCCATACTAGAAATTGTGAATGCTTGGGTAGATGTCTTTGGTAAAGATTAAACGCTACACCACTTACTGTCAATTCCCGATAAATATCCAATTGAAAGTATTTTATTTAATGTATTTTTTATTTTAGTGTGACTTAATAGTTCCATCAGTAAGTAAAGGATAAACACAAATATTTGATTCCATTCATTAACATTCCGATTCCTTGCCTGGATTTTTCACATCTTTTTGTTCTTGTTGAATTCTGTACTTGACTGTAAGGGGCCAGATATACATATTGTCTTTATACAAGCGGTGTTCTAACTCTGAGAATGGTGAGGATTGTGTCAAAGAATAATTTTGAGGTGTAATAATAATATAACACAAACCTACAAAAATTAAGTAGCCATACAACTAGTTTAAAGTGAAATGTCAACTTGTTGAATTTCCATATGCCCATGAGAGTGACAAGAAAAAATATCTTAAATATGAGGCTGGAAATAAATCAAAGTCATTCTCAAGGCAACATATGTGCCACTTTTTATTTATTTATAATTTTTTTGCATTATGAGGAAATATATAGTAATATCTGGTTCTTGCTGCTCTGTAAATCCATCTAACAGTTTGGTTTTCCACTACCCAGGTGTGGGAGCACAAGGTGGTATGGGAGGGCTTCATGAAGTGCTGCCAGCGGCTAAAGCCACAATCTTGTGGGGTGCTGGTGCGCTTGCCTCCCGAGCCCCTGCGCCGCCTGCTTCAGGCTTGCCCCGACCTTGGACCCGTACTGGAGAGAGCCTTGCCTTCGCTGCCTCAGGCCCTGCCCCACATCCCTGCGGTGCTGGCTGATTGTATCATATCTGGGGTTAGTGATAAATAAAATATTAAATAGCTATTGGTTGAAAATAATGATCTTTAAATTTACACAAACAAAGCATTCTCACTAGGGTATCTTATAATTTCATAATTATTATATAAAAGCAAAACTTATATAGCGCCATTTAGAGAGCAGAATCTCCTCAAGGGGAGAGCAAACACTCAGGATTCGAACCCACTATTATTTACAGATTAAAAGTATTATACTTTGTTAGTGTTTCTTCATTCATTTATTCTACATACCCAAACCATATAAGAGTGCTTTTTCCATCTTACAATCTTCAACACACAACACACCAGCCTGAAGTTCACATTCATTCTTAATCATTTCATTCTGTCATGTCAATATTATGTATGCAGTCTTAATAATTTCATTCTGTCATGTCAATATTATGCATTCTTAATCATTTCATTCTGTCATGTCAATATTATGCATTTCAAATTTTCATGGGAATAAATTGTGTTAAAGTGAATCTGTTTAAATGTATCTAAAATATGAACCCAATTTATTTTTATAAAAGTTCTTAAAAAGCTTTCCTTGAAGTTAGGTTTTTTTGTAAAACTTAATTTCCCTCATTTTACATACAATGTTCACAATAGTACATAAGCTGTGATAGGTAACCTTGGAATCACTGCTATTATAGTGCAATACATGGCGATTTTTCTCCTGTTCTTCAAATCACTGATTTCATATTCTTTTTGTTAAATTTAAGGCTTAACTTTTCAGATTTAGTATAACACAACTGATAATACATGGAAAAATAAATAGCAGAATACTTTGAGTAAGATATCATATCTCTCGGCAAGGACTCAAGGACCTCAGTGAATGGTTTCGATACAGTTCTACTGAGATGTTCCAGGCTGCAGTTGATAAAGTAAAGATTATCATGATAGTATCCAAGTTACAATAAACCATACCAATGGAATGATTTATATTTCATGTATTTATAAAAAATATTGGCTGAACTCCTCCATTTAGCCAAAAGTGCAATATGACTTGAAAAGAGAGATCACAACTTTAACCAAAATTCGTCTTACACGTGGCTTGATTTTGTCTATATGCCTTTACTCATCAGAAACCTAGATAATGAGAGCACCAAATCAAAGGAGAATCGATGCTTTTGAGATGTGATGTTACAAATGCTGTGGATTCCTTGGACTGCTAGGCATTTACATAACACATCGATCAATAAGTCGAGGGACTAACTACTAAAACAACATTTGTTTGCTAAAATTCTTCTTTATTCGTCAACATAGTCTCCTTCAAGAACGATACATTCATTCCAACGCTTTCCTAACTTTTCTATGCCAGCCGTGTAGAACGATTTATCTTTGGTTTTAAAATAGGCGTTAGTTTCGGCAATCACTTCTTCATTGAAGCCAAATCTCTTTCCCTGGAGCATCTTTTTGAGGTCTGCGAACAGCCAATAGACGCTGGGGGCCAAATCTGGAGAATACGGTGGGTGCGGAAGTTATTCGAAGTTCAACTCATGCAATTTGACCATCGTTACCATCAACTTGTAACATGGTGCATTGTCCTGATGAAAGAGAACTTTTTTCTTCATATGGGGCCATTTTTTTGCAATTTCTGCCTTCAAACGCTCCAATAACGCTATGTAATATTCGCTATTGATAGTTTTTCCCTTTTCAAGGTGATCGATGAATATTATACCATGCACATCCCAAAATACGTAACCTGCCCGGCCGACTGTTGAGTTTTTGGTCGCTTCGGACGACTTTCACCAGCTGCTCTTCACTCAGCAGACTGCTGATTTGATTCCGGAGTATAGTGGTGGATCCAAGTTTCATCCATTGTCACATACCGACACAAAAATTCCTGTTTATTTTGCGTAAACAGTGCCAAACAGCGCTCTGAATCATCGATGTGTTGTTGTTTCTGTTCCATTGTGAGCAAAGGCGGCACCCATTTCGAAAAAAGCTTTTTCATGACCAAATGTTCATGCAAAATAGTGTAAACACAACCAAATGATATCTTCAGGATGTCAGCGATCTCACGCAACTTTACTTTGCGATTTTCCATCACGATTTTGAGGTTTTTTTTTATGTTTTCTGGTGTAACAGCCTCATTTGTGTCTGTACGACCGCGTTTGAAATCAGCATACCACCGACAAATGTTTTTTTTCGACGGAGCAGAGCCCGTATAACACTTTTCAAGCCATCGCTGAGTTTGAACGGTATTTTTTCCCTTTAAAAAGCAATGTTTTATCAACACACGAAATTCGGTTTTTTTCATTGTTTTCAAAATAGCAAAAGTAGCATCACTAAAACCACTAACTCAATGAATGACACAATGTCGGAATTTCATGAAAGTTTGACACATATCTTCTAAAAGTTGGTACTAACTGAGAATAGTATGGATTTGTTATTAGAGGCGCCATCTGTTGGTTAGTCCTGGGACTTATTAATTGATGTATTATATGATTATATTTTGGTTAAGCTCTCAACCATCTGTTGGATGCGTATACTTCAATTATGTGACTTGGAGGAGGGACGAATGCCTGGAAGAGTGATGGGAGAAGTAGAACGGGGAGATCACTTTTACGTTGAATTGATCAGGTCAAGACTGCAGCAGGATCTTCGGTAGTGTCTGCACTCTGTTTAGCCATGTCCAGCGATAATTAAGGGAGAGTCATGAATGTGAACAGAGGCAGTAAATTTCATGGAGATGACAACTCAGAAGAAGATAGAAAATGTCAATATGTTGAATCATTCATTTTCGTGTTCTGACCATCAATTATCATTGCCACATGTTCTCTTTGATTTTGGTTTCAATGTTCCGGGTTGTAAGAGTTGACCATCAGTAAATTTCTGATGTTTTCAAGGCATGCCCGACTATGATGTCGGCATGCCTTGAAAACGCTATCGCTCATAGCTAAATTTATACAATTTTTTTATATCTATTCCATATTGCTTTTCCAGTACAGTCTACTACTAGGTTAGTCAAAAAGTTTTGAAAGCGGAAATGAAAATACATTTTTTTTGGGGGGAAATCACTTTTATTGCTCAGTATAGTCTCCCATAAGATCAATACACTTGGTCCAACGATCTTCCAACTTTGTTGTCCCATCACGGAAGTGACTTTCTGGAAGGCCTGCAAAATACTCCTCTAAGACGGCTATAACCTCTTCGTTTGATGAAAAATGCTTTCCACGAAGGAATTTTTTGAGGTGTGAGAACAGCCAGAAGTCAGAGGGAGCTAAATCTGGCGAATAGGGTGGATGCTGCAACAATTCGTACCCCAATTCACTGATTTTCGCGATGGTTTTTTGAGCTGTGTGAGCAGGTGCATTGTCTTGATGAAAAATGATTTTTTTCTTCTGCAAACCGGGTCTTTTTTCACAATTTTTTTCATCCAACTGGTCCAAAAGGTCACAATAATAATCAGAGTTGATTGTCTTACCAGTTTGGAGATAATCTATCAATAAAATTCGTTTTGCATCCCAAAAAACTGACGCTAACACCTTCTTGGCCGATTTCTGGACACGAATTCGCTTCGGAGCCAAAGTGCCTGGTTCACACCACTCTTTAGCCTCTTGTTTTGATTCAGGATCATGGTGGTAGACCCAAGTCTCATCCATAGTGATGAATCGACGCAGAAAATCCTTTTTATCCTTTCGTAATTGCTCGAAATGTTGCTCAGAAAGTCGCATTCGAACGTGTTTTTGTTGCATTGTTAGCAAATGCGGCACCCATTGTGCACACAGTTTTTTGAAACCCAAAACTTCAGCCAAAATATGCCATGCTGTTTCATGTGAGATGTCTATGGTGTCAGTTATCACATCCACAGTCGATCGATGATCTTCCAAAACCATATCCTGTATTTTCGCTATGATTTCTGGTGTTGATGCACTTTTTGGACGTCCTGAGCATGGATCGTCTTCAACGCTTGTACGGCCACGTTTAAACTCCAAAACCCATCGGTGAACGGTTGGAAATGAAGGAGAAGACTCCTTTAATACTTTCACCATCTTTGCATGGGGTTCAGTAGCCGATAAACCTTCCAAAACAAAGAATTTAATCACTGCACGATATTCGGATTTTTCCATTGTTAAAAAATACACTGACACGTCAACTTCAAATGGCTTGTAAACAAAGAATGAATTGACAGATCGAAATGAAATTTTGAGTACGTTCTTATGAAAGATGAAATATTAAAATGGCGTAGAAATTTTGGTTTTCTACTGCTCCATAGATGTCGCTTTCAAAACTTTTTGACTAACCTATTATACTTACTCTTCATTGCCCTTCAGGGTAAATTAGAGCTAGCATTAACAGTCATATTTAATTGTTTTATTTTTCTGCAGAGAAAAATGCTTCTCAATCATCCTGATGGTGCTTCAGACATGCCGCCAGAGAATCTAGGATTCAACGAGCCACTACCTCCAGGAATGGAATGAACATTTTATATATTTTTATGAAGTTGTAAATTTTGTAAAATTTTTATTTACTGTAAAGTTTCTAACTGAAACTTAAAATTCGTTTTAAGACGATTTCGTTTTAATTACATGTTAAGATTACATGTAACTTGTTTTTTTTTATTCTTATACTTCTTTATTTAGCTTAATACGTTCAGTGCTGAAAACTCCCATGGGCATTCTTATAAATTTTTATTTGGTGCTTAAAATGGCCATTACCATTCTATTCCTATTAAAAAAGTGGCCTTTCGATACTGAGTTTGTAAGGGTATGTAAAAATGAGTTAAACTTGCTCTCACCCTTTTACTATTTTTTAAGACTTAAATATGGGTGAATTTTTTAACACCGCCATGGTTTTAAAAGAAAGAATTCAGCAGTTAATAACCTTGAAGATCCCAACCCAATCCAACCGTACCACTGCCCTCCAAGTATTCCACTCCCTGATAGTATATTTTCATTAAAAACTTGAACATCCGCTCTCATACTGTTACTCCGTCACATATGTAATGCCTGTTGGAAGTCAGTTTAATACCTGTTGGAGGTCTAAGAATGTTTTTTTTTATTACGAACTTGTAGGTTTACACGGATGAGTAAATAAATAATTTTCAGCCTTAAATGTGAATAATAAAAAAAAAATTTTTTTTTCACCAATTCCTCTTGCGAAGGTACCACTAACGTCACTATGTGATCAATTCAAAAAAGTCTTTTTTTTTTTTAATATTCTTTTAGTCCTGTTGCTCATAACTGAGTATCATGGCTCTCTGATGATTCTGAAACTGAGTGGATGATTCGACTTGACTTCTTCTAGTCTTGAGCCATGATGAGTTCAACACTGTTACATATCAATTCATTTCCCAGGTTTTTCTCTATACAACAAGAGTGCAATAAAAAAATGGTCAAATTACTTGGAAATTGTATGGAATTTTTAATTGTGTCTAGCAGCCTGTTTTCGGTTTTCTATCAGCTTTTCTTTTTTTTTTGCTGAAATTTTATCTGAGGTGGTATTTGAATTTGTCTATTGGCCTTGCCGGAGACCGTTCTCTTAACACTTTTAAGTACTAAAAGCTTCTCTAAACAGTTTTCATCTCTTTCAGCAACATGCAGTCTGTTTGACAAGACCGTGTACGGCTATATTTTTTTTCCTGGAAACTTTTAGAGGGTAGATTCAAACGCTAGCAGGTAGCAGAACCCTTCCCCCAAGATGCTTTGTATAGAAAAACTCAGTTGTCATTCGACCTTGGTTACTCAAAAACATATTTCACCATGTGTGCCGCATCACGATATGAAGCCGTGTTTCTGTGTACACATCCGAAAGGACTAAAAATGTCGTACGGAGCCGCTGCTAAATACACGAGAAAGTCGAAGACATTTGTAAGTATGTGGGTAAAACGCTATTCCGACGTGAAAAACGTCGATGACCTACCAGATCATGGCACTGCACTGAAAACGATGAAAAAGGAGGACAGAGTGATTGATTTTACGGGTGTTGGAGAAGAATCCTCGTCTATCATTGCGTAGTAGACAGGCGGTTTTGCGTGAAAAGGGTCATTGTCATGTGACACTATAAGAAGACGTTTACCAATTTTAGGATTTTAGAGCATTAGGGCTTTCAATGGGGTTCATTGTGCTATTTATTAAATATTTAAGTAGTAAAAAAGCTCATTCTGAGCATATACATAGCTCACTTATAAACACCATTCGTCTCAACTACAAAGATTTGTACAATAGACGCTCAATTATCCGGGTTACGGATTATTGAGGCTGTAAAATAATTAATTCTTTATAACACTGATGAATAATTATTAAATGTTATAAAAATCGTTATTACTGCTCCAGTTAATTTGCAACCCCGGATAATCGAGAGTCTACTTTATATATAACACTTTAACACAAAAACACATACTGCAGGTTTCCCAAAAATTTATTATAAAAATAATTAATTAACTGCCTTCCCGGTATCTCACAGCGGAGCTTTTCAGGGAGTATTGGGTCCTGAACATAGCCAACTTACATTTCAAATCCATTTTCTGGCACTATCATCGAAAGGAGGGGAAGATGCAGACTTAGCAGAGACATGACACGCATAGCAACGGATCAAATCTTCACCATCTCGAGAGTTAAAACATCTTTTGCCCAAAGGCAATATGCCTATTTGGCTCCCATTACATACAATGGGGTGCCGAATTCAATAAAAGGAAAGGGAGGAAAACAATTTATGCAGTCGATCGGAGCGTGGTTGTTATTGCGACAGGACTTTGAGAACTTCGGCTTGCAAGAGGAATGACTTGTAGAAAAGTTTTGTGCGAGCTCTTGTGTGTGGTGTTTTTTGTTGTATTATATATATTTTTTTATGATTATGTGCGGTATATTGTGGGATGAATGTTTTGGTTTGTCTGGAGTGATGACGTGTGAGGGGTTTGATTTTGCGTGATGTATACATATATAATTAAGTGCCACTGTTTGTCAGGTTGATGAGAATGTGCAATGGGGTTTTATATAATCAAAAATGGGAAAGCAGTATCGATTTATTTTTTCATGCTATATATGTCCTTAGTGAGATACAGGCGAAAGCCTAGTTTACTGGGGACACGACAAATGAAAGGCAACAAACCCAGATCCATTAAAATTGTGTCTCCAAATTAAATCATCTGTTGTTTTTTCGCAAATTATGTTTATTTCTTGTCATGTGTAAATAAATAAAAAAAAATATGTAAAATTTAAAATACGAAATTTATAGATTTGAGTTAACATACATTTATGACATTGTATTTATAATATTAATAATGTACTCGTATGTAACGAAAATTAGTTTATAAAAATCTAAAATCTCATTGCAAGCATTAAAAATATCCAATATTATATAGGGTGGCCCAGAATAAAGTGCACTTTTGTTCCATTATGAGTTTTGACTGAAATTGTAAGAATTTTCAGGGTATATTTGAAGTCGTGGTTTCGATAGGATGGGACAACTGGTCACATGTCCTATAACCGTTTGAAATTATTTCAAAAGATGTTCCTCGGAAAACTGATTTCCGCGAACGGATGACATTGTGTAGCCATCGCAAAGTCTTGATTTGTAGCCGCTCAATTATTTTTTGTGGAAATACCTAAAAGTCGAGTATACACCAATAATGTAACATTTACGCTGCAATTTAAACACAACATTTGTCAAGAGATCGAAACGATACCTCGGGAAACGTGCAGGCGCGTGCTTCAAAAATGGAGCCAGATTAGATGATGCCGTCGACGAAAATGGTGGTTATCTTATTATTTTAAAAAATAATTCTCAAGCATTTGTTACATGTTTGCAGTGATTAAAGTTTGTACAACAAACTAAGATGTGTTAAAGGGGCGTTGTTCCAAAAAAGATTGGGAAGCCAGCTCAATACGAAAACAGCTCCGAAAAACATTTTAAACCAGAATTGAACAGCAGTATTTACATGTACACATATATTCTAGTCGTAAGAAATATAATTATATGTAATATAGATTTTCAACAAAAAAATCCCCTTTTTCATAACCTCTTTTCTTCCTGCTACGTGTGTTCCCATAATTGATGCGCATTTACGCCACCTACCGTTCATTAAATGAACAATTACGTTTAAAAATCAACCCCTCCCTCCCCTCTCTCCAGCCCCCTGCCCATTATCTCCCTCATGGTGGGGCTCGAGTGGCCCTCGCGGAGAGCGCCGCGCGCCACCTCTTGATTATTATTTCGCACTTAGCTAAGGCGACACCTTCAGGAATTATTTTGCTAACAACCTTTACCCTTTCGATACCGTTCATATACATTTTTTTTTAGTTTTAAACACTACGATTGATAATACTTCAATCACAGTTATATTCAAGAGACTGAAAAAGTTGCACTGTTTCAGCTACATTTTAATCTTTAGTAATTATTGGGATTGTCCAAAAATAATTTCGTATTTTTATATTTCGATGTAACTTGTTCGCGGACGGTCGTTTTCTAATTCTCGGTAATCCGTCATGTTGTTTATCTGTCGGGGTTAGCAGAGAGGTGAGAATGCCAGATTTTCCTATCGCGACACACGTTTTTCCCTTCCTGTACGCCTACTACAACTCCTACGATTTCTCCGACTTCTTTCAAAACATTTCCTTTTTACAAAATATAATTCACTTGATCCAATAATATTTTCCTTGGTCTTCATCTACCACACATTCCACTCACATTTGCACTATATATTTATTTTGTTGGTATTTCTTCTTTCATTCGTTCTACATGCCCAAACGAATTCCGAGTGTATTTCATCTTACTCAACATATCGACCTTAAGTTCACATTCATTACGTATTTTGTCATACATTGTCTACGAATTTGTTCTCAGTGAACTTTTTAAAATTAAAAATAAAGAAGACACGTCGCGAATGGGTTGAAGAGGTTGGCATATTTGTATGACAATAGATCTCGTGCAGAACAATGCGAGGGGTGGCACCCTTGATTTCATTAATAACGGGGGTTGATTGACAATTATGAGGTGTTGTAGGTGTCTGACAAAATCGCCAAATATGTAGGTGTAAAGTGGCATCTTCTTATGTGAACAATTTGAAGTACTCAGTGACGGATCGGAATATTGCAAAATAAGAGGTTAAATAAATGCCAAAGTAAGTTGTTTGTGGTAAAATAAATTATTGTTTTAGCATAAACCCTACCCAATTGAGTATGGTTTGGGCTTAAACCTTATGGTGGACAACGACGGACTGGGCCGGAGGGCTACTGGAAATTGACCGGTGAGCCGATATATAAATGGTCCGAACTATTAATTGCACAAAGTTTTAAAAAATCGCAAATAAAAATAAATACACTTCAATATATCAATCAGTTCACCACTGGTAGATATATAGTAGGAGGAAGGTTAGAATAATGTAAAACGAGGCTAGAATTATGTAAAACGAGGCTAGAATTATGTAAAACGAGGCAAGAATTATGTAAAACGGGACTAGAATTATGTAAAAACGGCAAAAACTGTACGACATGGTGATTTTATATCATACAAGCATTGTACGGCGTGTGTTTTATGTGTAGTGATGTTAATTTGCATTCGAAGGCATATAAACATGTTTTTATAGCTTATAAAAATGTAAACCCCTTTGTCAACATATGTATCCTTCAAGGGGTCATTTTCTATGTTAAAATATATCCTAAACCGATTACGAAATTCTTTAACTCAATCGAATCGTTCATGATGATGCCTTGGGAAAAAAATCGCTTGACTAAATCATGATACTCGTATAATAAACATTTTAGTATCAAAAAGCAAATGATTTAACAACTGTCTAATGCAGTGCTTCCCAAATTGGGGGCCGCGGGATTTCTCGTGGGGGTCGCGAAAATATTCAGTACAAAGTACAAATATTCACTTATGAATATTTTTCCACATAACATATTTAGGAAATGTATATATTTAACAGTTAAAACATGCGATATCATCTATCGCATTAAATTGTTTCATGTGAGTATAGTTTTTATTTTAAAAAAAAAATTTTAAGCTATAATTTTGTGTTGAATATAAATATGTGTATTTTAATTGTAATAATTTTTGCCAAATAAATCAACTATAAAAAAAATATTTTTGGGGGGGGGGGATTAATTACTTCAGATTTAGGGGGCCGTTATATGAAAAGTAATTGGGAAGCACTGGTCTAATGTACAAAAAACGCAGGTGGATGGAGCGCGAAGTATTTGATTTCAAAAAGAGGTCGGTGTTGACCGATTTTCCAGGCCTCTTTTAACTGTCAGTCCGCCGCTGTTGATGGATAAGAATATTGGCATCTTTTAAATATACTTATTGTTGGAGTAAAAACAATGTCAAGCATCGTTTCTCAACCTGTAGGTCGCGATGCTCCATAGGGGTCGCGGTGAAAAATCAGAGGAGTCGCGAAAATAAAAATAACTTACGTGTACAAAAGGAAAATTTCACATGAGAAAAACGAACACATTTATTTGAATAAATTACAGTCCAAGTCATTGTTATAAAATAAAGGTAGATATTTTAGTATGTGTTGGGTAATCCGGAAAGTAATTTCGTATTTTTAGGTTAAATTCAAAGGCAAAATTGCACCAAATTTTCGGGGATAATGGTTTTCGAAAATCGTTAGATGCCTCATCAGAGCCATACGTTCTGCATTCTGCAAACATGACAGATGTACTGCAGTAGCATGAATGAACAAATATGATTCGGTACACGTTGTTATATTGCACCCTTAATCGTTCTACGATGGCCCTTGCCTAATTGGCCAATAGCTTGCATGTACGAGTATATACGAGTATCTCACAGAGTTAAGCAGGATCTTTTTTTACATATATCGAAAGTCTTTACAACGGAACGAAATGAAAACGTAGTAATTTTTTTAAAAGCTTCAGATAACCATCGAAAAATTGGATGTATGTAAAATAGGGTTAACCCAATAAACACAGCCTTTAGATTATTTGAAATAGTTAAGAATATCTCAATCATACGTATTTGTTGTCTTTGATAAATTTTTGATTACTTAAAAATAGCATTTCAAGATTTGAAGGTGAGTTGAGTAAATGTTATATGATATATAATGTTTATGCTTTTTCTGAAATTTATTTATTTATTTTTACTATCCATAATACAATAACATAGTAATAAGCCCGCCAGATTACTTCACAATGAAGTTTTAAATAAATAAATACAAACGTTACAATTTGCATCGTTTTAATGGGAAGGCACACCGTTGATTATACTCGTAAGTATAGGTATAACAATGCAAAAACATCTACCATTTTATAGATACATAGAACATCTTCACTAGGCAATATCCGTGACGAAGTGGTATAATTTATTAATACCAACTTACATAAATTTGTCTTAAATACTAAAACAGCCAGTATTGTAGCGAGCACTGTTTATGTTCTGAATAAAAAAAAAAAATTCAATACTTATTTTATACTTGCGGAACTAAAAAAAATATAGCAATTTTGAGATTCTGGATAAGATCGATTCAGTGCGTCACTTCTATTTATGCTCGTTACGTCGTTTATATTTAAGTTTTTTTGTAAAAATGTGCATCTTTTGACCCGTGTGAATTTAACTATTAGGTGTTGAGGTAATAAGTTGTGTCTGTTTTTTTTTTCAATTTAAAAATGAGCACCAAAAGTAAAACAAAATGGTAAAGGGTATACGTCATTTGAAAGAAGATTGTCTGCTCGACAAGATATTGTGTTTGCTTTTACGTTACATATATTATTTTATTTGATTAGAAGCCTATAAAATGGAATGGCAAGTATACGAAAGTGAGCATTTTTGACACTTCTTTCTGTTTGCGTTCAATCGAGGGAATAAAGCTGCCAAAGCTGCTCGCGATATTTGCGTAGTGTACGGTGAAGATGCTATGAATGAAAGGACAGCTCGTCAATGGTTTTTGCGTTTCAAAGACGGTAATTTCGACCTGAAAGACATGGAGCGTTCTGGACGACAAGTGTACTTCGATGAGGACCGCTTAAACCATATTATTCATGAAGATCCCCTTCAAACCACAGTAGAATTGGCTGAGCAGATGAATTGTAGTTACATGACTGTATACCGCCATCTTAAATCAATGGGAAAAGTCCAGAAGTTCGGCGCTTGGGTTCCACATGTTTTGAGTGAAAACAACAAAAATCAACGTTCGACAATTTCTGCTGGTTTGCTCGCGCGTCATCGAGCTACGCATGGCCACAAGCAAAGGTTATTTTACCGCATCATTACTGGTGATGAAAAATGGTTTGAAAATGGTGATGAAAAATGTTTGAAGGGGATCTTCATGAATAATATGGTTTAAGCTGTCTTCATCGAAGTCCACTGGTCTTTCAGAACGCTTCATGTCTTTCAGGTCAAAATTACCGTCTTTGAAACGCAAAAATAATCGACGAGCTGTCTTTACATTCATAGCATCTTCACCGTACACTTCGCAAATATCGCAAGCAGTTTTGGCAGCTTTATTCCCTCGATTGAACGCGAACAGAAGGAGATGGCGAAAATGCTCAGTTTCGTCTACTTGACATTCCATTTTGAAGGCATGTAATCAAATAAAATAATATATGTAACGTAAAAGCAAACACAATATCTTGTAGAGCAGAAAATTTTCTTTCGAATGACGTATAACATTTACCATTTTTTTTACGTTTGGTGCTCATTTTTAAATTGGAAAAAAACGTACACAACTTATGTTAACACCCAATAAATTAGCGCTTACCAGATACTAAATATAGATCATGTATGTGATAATATTCAGTAAGTAAATTATGTAGTATTTAATGGCTAAGCCACTGTCCAAGATGACACCCTGACTGCGCTAATTGGGCCGACGTAAAACGGCAGTTAATTGCTGTATCTTGCCGGTAGCCCCATGAATACTAATTGCAGAATTATGTAGTTGGCTGCTCGGCGCTCTGTCCTCCGTGCCTCGCCCTGAATATCCCCACTATATTAACTGGATAACCTGTTTCACGCCCCAGCGCCCTTCTGAATGTCATTAATATCTATTTTTAAGTGTCTATTATAACATTTATCCAATTAATAGCCCGATATTGTGTTCGATATTAAAGTAACAATGTATTGAATTGTCCGGAAAGTAATTTTGTATTTTTAGTCAAATTTAAACGTTCAATTGCACCAAATACTTGTGAAAGATGATTTTTGATATTTTTAGTATTTCAACAATCTCTCGTGTTGTAGAACGCTGGCTACTCTCGTTGCAAGTGTTTATCAATCTTCGAGTGTTGTATCACCATTATGTATTTTTAAGCTGCATTTGACATACATGATCACTGACTGCATCGTCGCCATAAACTGTACCGTTTTTTTAGTGTATGTCGCTTTTTTCCTTTGCGATAGTAAAAAAAGCACCGACAAAACAACAAATTTATTACATCTTCAAGATTACGTAAAAAATGCTCAAGCAATTGGGTAAAAAATGGCCGAAAATGCGCTAAACTTACTTTCATAAGAATTCAATACATTTAGAATGAAGTTAGCAAAGAAAGTTTTGTTCTAACGATATCATTCGTGATTTTGGTTATTTTGGGTCTAAAATTGCTGATAGTTTTCGCTTGCAACTCTGTAAAGGATTGATTTCAGTATCCCCTCTCGCTTTCTTAGAATACTTACTCGTACTTTGTTCAGCGCAGCTACATTAAGGAATAACACAGATTTCTACAACTCAATAGTGAAAATATGTCGAGTATACGGTAGCTGACTCGAATGTGGACATATTTAGTGTTTAAGGAGATGGTGGTTGAATTGACGGAAAAATAAGTGTTTTTTCCCTTTTTCATCCACATATTAATATAATTTTCACTAACATGTTAAAATGAGCGAAGTATGCAGGAGATGAACACTTACAATTGGAATTCTAATCGTTGGTATTCTTTAAAAAGTATCTCTTTTGTGTGTACGAGTATTTATTGATTAATTTCCTGAAAGTTTATAACGCTGGATGTGAAACTGAAATCAAGAGAAGAATAGCTAAGGCGAAGAGTGTTATGTCGAGGTCTGGAGAAACAGACAATTCTTTCGAGGAGTGAAAATATTTGTTGATTAATATGTTAGAAAAATATCAACGATAGTCTGTATCGAGACGTAGTATTGGAGATGATTTCTTGGTATTTTATAGACAGAAATACAACAAATGTCCTTATACTAGAAGGACTTAACATCTCAGAGAGGAGGCTATCAACATCATGTACTCGTCGAATTCTTATATTTTTGGTATTTAAAGATTTCCCCTCTAAATATTAGTTGGTAAGAATGCTTTCCTTTATGGCTGAATCTGGATAATCCTTTTCCATTTCTACAAGCCTTCTTGAAGTCAATAGAGTCGAATATGTTGGTAAATTTGGAAATATCATGGGCAGTATCCTTTTACTTTAACTTAAGAGTTTTCCTTACCGATTCCACTATTTCTCCACCGACTCGATCCTTATGTATACGCTTAATGGATGTTTGATACAAATAAAAGCATTTTGAATATTCTTAAAGTCTGTACGTATCTTACGTAGCTATAAATTGCTCAAATGTTCACGTTTAGTAGAGAAAATGTAGTGACATTATTTTTGACATGTTTAATTTAATTTAAATCCACTCACACTGCAGCATAGAGGCATATTGAATTATCTAAAACATTTTCAGCAGCCGGGTCAGATTTTAGAAATGAGATTTCCTACCGGGCCATACAACAAAATTTCTTTTATTATTCAAAGCCAACAAGAAATATATTGTTTTTTTAAAAAGATATAACAAAAATGAGAATCAAACATATTTATTAGATTAGAGTTAGGCAATACAAAAAATATTAATAAAAAATAAACAAAATATAATAAATTTTAGTGAGACGTCTGATTTTGTTTGTCAGAACTAAGTGCATCAATGTTGATAACGATTGATGTTGTTGCTACACGCAAACAGTTTTCCAAATGCTCATCAGTGATTCGTGTTCTCATTTCAGTTTAATATGCTTCATTCGACTAAAAAGCTGTTCACACGTGTAAGTGTTTCCAAATAGCGAAATCATCGATAGAGCATGTTTGTAAAATGCAGGATATTTCTCCTTGTCCAAATATGTTTTGTAAAACTCTTCCAAACCAACCGGATTGAATTTCTCCTTTAACTGTGCATCACAACACATTTCACAATGTTTCATTTGTAAAATTCCTGGCAATAAATTCACGTATACGGAGTGGCGTTGCAAATGCAGCAAAAAGCACACGATGCTTTTTAAAATCTTGAAATCGTTTTTCAAATTCCAGGTTCAAGTCGGATATCAACAAAGCGTATTTATCCGCCGCCATCTGTGTGACGTCTGGCTGCAATAACAATGTAGGAAAGTGAGTGAAGATTTTTGTCCTTAACTGTTGTTCCCAAAGCCCATGTTTCATTTGGAATGCGGAAATAAGAACATACATGTTATTAATTAGTTGATCTTTCCCTTGTAGACGAGTATTAACAACATTTAGGTGGCTAACTATATCGAGCAGAAATGCAAAGTCGCTAACCCACTCCTTGTCTTCAAATTCTGGGATACTTTTTGACTTGCTTGCGAAGAATGATTGTATTTCTTGCTTCAAATCAAACACTCTTTTCAACATTTTGGCACGGGTCAGCCATCTTTATTTCAGCCATATTATTGCATATCAAGCATATTGGCTTTGTTTTAAATTCCACGAAAAAATAGTTTATAGTCCACCTGTCTTGAAAACTTCTCAGTTCTTCTGTGACTTTTCTCTTCTTTGGTCCAACGTCTTTACTACCTGATGCCATTGTGAGTCTTCGTTTTAAACTAAAAAAATAAATAAATTGACATCAGTATTACATAACTTTCTGACAAAAGGATGAGGTGCTTGTGGTGCATTGTAAAAAATCTGTAATGCCATTAAGGATCTGATTCGGGTTAATTCATTAGTAAAATAAAAACAAAGTATGTAAATAAAGTAAAATACTAAAGAAAGGCCTTTTGTTTTTTTGTACTAATAAACGAAAATTAGGTACTCAGATAAAAGCCAGTGGTCAGCACGGTTGGTAATTTGGTTAGATACCCATAATTAAACACAAAACAAAAAATAGAACTTTACAAAATATCAAAGCCAAATATCATAGATTAATTAAAAAAAAATAAAAGCTGGGTTTGCTTACCTTCACTGCACTTAAAAAAGTAGACATGACTCGGTATAGTATTAGACAGGATACTCGGTTATAGCAACTTGTATTCTTATCAATGTGTATTTGAAAGTCGATCGCAAAATCTCACGAGACACATGGCGATAACGCACATAATGGAAGCGACCACACGTCCGACGGCGTTGCGAGCTTGCCACAGACTGGCGGTCGCACGACGCATCCCGCCCCGCATTCACGCTCACGGCTATCCACGCAAGATCGGCGTGCGCGCTTTTTAAAATCAGCTCAACGTTGTGATTGTTTGTTAACACGAATATACCATAGAAGAAATTGTCACGATAGTTGAATCAATGTACTGAGATACTTCCATATATATAGGATATGATACGAACTACGCACGATAGAATGTTCTTTTGGTGGTTTTATGTACACTAAAAGAAAAAAATGTGTGCATATGCTCCGCGGGCCACAAGTAGATACCCAGCGGGCTGCGGGTTGACCACCCTTGATCTAAAACATAAATATCCTATGAGTCGCTCATGCAAGTGAACCACGTTAGGGTGTCCATGTGAGTCGAGCCAAGGCCGTACATAACAGGTCGTGGATCAACCGATCTTCTTTAATGACATCTGGCGAAGTTAACCACTTAACAGTCGAATTTTTAACACGCGAAGTAACACAATGACGAACTGTGAATTAATAAATTCTATATGAAAATATATTCCGTTCGGAGAAACCCAGTTGAAACAAGATCTGCCCAAACGACGCTCGGGAGAAACACTCCCAACAAGTCGAAACAAGATTTGCCCGAACGAGGCTCGTGCTCGTCAGTATAAAAAAGAAACTTCGTGCCCTAGTCCCGCTCGGGCAAAACTGCCAAGTGGTTAATGCCGTTGTGCTATACACTCGAAGGGGTACGCTTTCTCTTTTCAGCATATACACACAACACTTGTGGAATTCTGCCGTTCGGAATAGAGCTCCTACGATTTCACTTTCTTCGCACTTTTTCCTTATTCATCATACAGAGATTAAATTTCCGTTTTATGTGATAGACTTCTTGCCATATGGTAATCTCTTCCAACCAACCAGAAATTAAGTGAAAAACCTTAAGTGAAAAACAGAGAATATTTTTTTAAATATGTGATATCAAATTGGAATCAAAACCTCAATCCCCAGAGCAGAACACAGGCATATAACTAACTAGGCAAAATATAAATAATATTTTTAAGGATTATTTCAGATATTTTCCTATTTTTTAAGATGCTCACATTTCGTTAAAAGTAATAATTATGTCAGGCATATTGTATTATACTTTCGTTGTGCACAGTACAACCTTTCGGGTATTATACAATATCTTTCGAGCAACCAGAAAGGTGTTTTAGCAAGCCATAAGTAACGACCTTATCGCAATGCCTGTTGGAAGGGCCTTAACTCTTTTAAACCGGACTGCTTCGGATATCGACATATTTCATATCACATTACCAAAAGCAAAAGTAAATTTTCTTCTAAGACTGAGCGCGTTAGAAAGCACTCATCAACGTACTTAAGTGACTGTGAATATACGAGTATGCGTATCATATGTTTGTGTGTATACATGTATGCATATACATTATTTTTTATTTTATATAATTTTTTATTTTATTCTATGTAATTTTTCTTTATTTTTTTGTTTTGCATTTTTTTAAGTAATTGGGCTAAGCGTGTTTTGAAAAAAAAAAATCTGGGTTCCAACGGGAATCAAACCCGCAACTCCAGTATCGGAAATTAAATGGTTTACGAACGTTGCCATGGATGATGTTAAACGTGTCTTATGTGAAAATTAGATTGGAACCCAAAAAAACATTGGTTTCCAACGAGAATCGAACCCATGTACTCCAGATTCGAAGACCAAATTTTACCAACTGGGCCACGGAGATCGCCATTAAATAATCAAATTTTTTGTACCTTATTCCTTGTCACTTCCTTTCTGTGTCCTTTTCAACATGTAACCATACGGCCCAAATAACAAAACTCATTAATCAGCTCCAGTTTCTCTGAGTTAACATATACATCGCAGATACTTTTTAACACACCTCTTTCTATAACCATAACCTTTGATTTCGCTAAATTCACGTTCAACTCTATTACTAGACATTTCTTATGGCAATGGTTGCTGAAAATGAAGGCAATTTAAGGGGTATGATAAGTGAGTTATTTATGTAAGATTGCAGTGAAGAATTTTTATAGTATATGTACATTTATTCCACATGTGTACATTTATTTCACTTATTCTTATTTAGTCCATATACATTTATTTCACTCATTCTTATACCTCTCCTATAATATTTTAAATAATGCACACATGAGTCTTAATATAACTTAAACAACCAAAGTGACATAACACATCCTTGCTTTACGCCTTTAGTAATTTCAAACCACTCAGTAAGTTCCCCATTTATATTTACACATGCGTAACTGTCCTCATGTGGCGATGTAATTGTATTTAATAATTTATAATTAGCACTATACTCTTTCAATACTTCCCACAATATTTCTCTTCTAATACGATCATAGGCTAAGATTAAAAATTCTGCATTAATGGTTAGATTTAAAAATTATCGTAGAAGTTGGAAGTGATCATTATTTTATTAATCATTAAAAATTTAGAGCTGACTTGATAAAATATCAATCATTCAATGGAGCATAAAAATAATTAAAATCAAATCGTTTAATACGAGTATGATGCCTTAATTATGATGAATGATTTCATGAAATATTCTCAAGTTTACTAAATCATATCAATGTAAATTTAATAAAATATTTGATGTGTTTTTTTAAATGAAAAACTGTTAATTTAATGTTAAAATACCTAAACATGTTTTTTTTTACAAAATATCACAGTAAATTTGAGATGAAAATTATACATGCTTTGTATTTTATGTTAGATTACATAAACGTTTAATTTATAAAAACAGATATTTCTTAAGTAATTCATAATAATAGGCAATAATATTATAATAAATAAATAATAAAAAGAGTTTTGAATTTTAAAAGGCAGTTTGTACGCGCCATTAAGTAAGTTCAAATGGAATGAGGTCTAAAGCTAAGATATAAGTAAATAAATATAGGTTTATTAGATAGAAACACAATATATACATATTTAAATACATTCCTAAATCACATATACTCGTATATCTCAAGATAAAAGGTCTGGGCTCATATCATAACATCCTCCCTGGCCGAGATACAACCCACCAATATAGGACGAGCCCAACCGCAAGGTCACCAGATGTTTTTCAGTCCACACCCTAAGTAAGATTTTATGAATACTTTAAGAAGCGACTGAAAGAACATTTAATTTCTAGTCAGTAATATAACGTGTTTCATTCATGATTTTATCCCTTTCCTCTGCACCATCCATTCCTTTTCCTTTGATTGATGAGATTGGTGAAATGTTCGGGTAATTTCCATCTTTGTGGGCATATGGTCACATTCATGGATTTTGTGGGGATGGATAGTTATTTGAATGTTTTTTTTACGATATTAGCATTGGCAACGATATAGTATCCAAAACCACAAAAATGCAGTTAGTAAAATGAAAAAAATGTTAAAAAAAATTACAACATTAATAATAATAATAAAGGGTTTGTTTCATCTGGTTTGCAATGAAATACAAGGCATCAATATTGAAATACTAATTATGTATACCATATATGTTACATAATTAGAAAAATAAAATTAACCACCACAACAGTACTTTAGTACCAACTTGATATATTGGAGTGAAATGTGAACATGAAAATACTGAAAGGAGCCAGATAAATACTGTAGAAATATGTGTACTGAGAACAATACATAGAACGATAATGTTTGACAGAATACAGAATGAAGTGATGTGTCGAAAAAAATGAAGAAGTGCACTCTGAAATTGTTTGCTCGTGGAGATGTTCTTTTCTATCTTGATCCAGTCCATATGTTCATGAAGAAAAAACTGAAAAAGAAAAATAAATTAAAAAAGATAAAACATTACAAAGAGCTGAGGAACTTGGTCACCAGAGCCGGGGTAGACGTCGTTATTGATTATGCTCCCTCAAACATGAAGACACGATTATTTAGAAGAATTAATTATGAGAAGGTAGGATTTAACTTTCGTTCAAATGATAAGGGAAAAGTGTTTTGACATGAGAGTGGATATTTGTGCTTGTTTTATTGACTTCGGAAAAGCTTTCGATAGAGAACAGCATCACAAGCTATTCGAAATTCTCGTTAACAAGAGTCTGGAAACAAGAGATATAAGAATCATCGAATATTTATACTGGAACAAAATGGTGGCAATGAAAATAAATAACAGCCGGACAGCAGACATAAATATGTGCCGTGGAGTACGGTAGGGTTGTATACTTTTCTTCTTCTTTTTAACATGTACTCGAAGGCGATTTTCATGGAAGCATTGGATATTGAAAATTAGAAAGATGGGATAGTAAAAAATGGTCAAATAATTAATAACATCCGATATGGTGATGATACTATCATTCTGGTAAATAATACGGAAAACCTGCAAAGAATTGTGAATGAAATTCGTGTGGCATGCAGAAATAAAGAACTGTCAATGAATATTGCAAACACTACATTTATGATTGCCAGTAAGGGGAAATAACAACTAGACGCGTGTTAAGGATAAGATCCGCGTGCATTGAAAGAGTGCATAAATACAAGTATCTGAGATGCTGGCTTAATGGTCAGTAGAATCGTTTCCAGGAAATGAAAATCAGGATTGAGATGGCAAGAACATATTTCTTCAAAACGTAACATATTCTCTGTGTAGAGGCTTGAACCTTGATTTAAGAATGCGCTTTGTACGATATTACATCTTTTCAGTACATCTTTATGGCGCGGAGACTTGGAAACTCACCCGAGCCACCACAAAATTAATAGAACCATTTGAAAAATGGAGCTATAGGAAAATGTTAAAGTGGAGCTATAGGGCAATGTTAAAGTGGAGCTATAGGACAATGTTAAAGTGGAGCTATAGGACAATGTTAAAGTGGAGCTATAGGACAATGTTAAAGTGGAGCTATAGGACAATGTTAAAGTGGAGCTATAGGACAATGTTAAAGATTTCCTGGGTTGACTAAACGCGCAACGAAGAGTTCCTCAGATGCATGAAAAAAGATAAACAAGTACCCATTTGCATTTAGAGGAGAAGATTGGAGCACTTAGTGAATTTTATGAGAGGAAACAAATATGAAATCATCCAAGTTATATTGCTGGGGAAGATGCAATGAAAACTAAGTGTAGGAAGAAGACACTCATGGCTGAAGAACATAAGAGAGTGGTTTCATTGTAGCACTGAGACATTGTTCAGAGCAGCTACAGATAAAGTTAAAAAAGTCAAGATGGTTGCCAACTTCCAACGTGGAGAGGAACGTTAAGAAGAAGAAATGGATCTACACTGACTGCTGTCCCTTGTCAAGTTTATACATTTCAGATTAGAAAAATAATATTCCATTATATCCGATAGAAATGATACTCATGTATTTTTTCTTGCTGGCAATAAATACCACTTATTTCGCTTAACGTAATATAATTAAAAATTTGAGAATATATAATATTTATGTATGTAGTTTATTTATTTATTCGCATGATGTTTCCAATTGTAATTGGGTGTCACTGTTTGTCAGCTTGATGAGAATGTGCAACGGGGTTTTGTTTTTTGTGTAATCAAAAATCGGAAAGAAGTATCGATTTATTTTTTCATGCTAAATATCTTCAGTAAGATACAGGCAAAAACCTAGTTTACTGGGGATACGACAAATGAAAGGCAACAAACCCAGATCCATTAAAATTGTATGTCCAAATTAAATGACCTGTTGTATTTCGCAAATTATGTACGAGTATATTTCTTGCCATGTGTAATAATAAATAAATAATAAATAAATAAAATTTAGATTTCCTCGCATTGCCTTGATTGGATCAAAGTTTGGAGGTTGTTTTTTATAAAAGTTTTGCATATTCCCCTAGCACGGGCTTAAGGGAGGTGGTCATAAAATTTCCCGACCAATCAAAATGAAGCATAACAATTTGCTCGCTGATTTCCCCGTAGGAAATCAAATAAAAAGTATTTCGCGACGGACTCACTAAACTTTCGACTTTGAAAGGATCAACGTGGGTTAGGCAAATAGGCAATCTCGGGGGATGAAAAGATGGTCAATATGGAAATGATTATATATATATTCTGTGTCCACACTTGAACTTGTATTGAAAAAAACTTGCCTTGAATAAGAAAAAGTTTTTATTTCTTTTCATTTGTAACATAATTATCTATTTTCAAAGGTAACGCCTTGTAGAAACCGTAGAATACATTGGTGAGGCCACGTGGAAAGGAAGGTTAATACAAGGGCAGTAATGCAAGAAATACTCCCTAGCAGTCACCCTCCAGGAAGAACTCTTCAGCGCTAACTCTGTCACTGTACTCAATTGAAGGGCTAAGATTTTTTCGCATAGTTTTCCTCCAAAAACAGAATCTACAACCGTTTATCTGACATTTGAAGTGACGTATCTGTACCTTCTCAATGTGGAGTTTTAGAGGTTCGACGCCGAATGATTCTGATTTGAATATTTCTAATTCACCCCACTCCTCTTCACCCCTTTAAACTACCTTATTTCAGCCGTCTGGATTCTTGAACGCACTGTTTCAGTATGCATCTATATTTGACGGTCGTACATATAGCACAATATCACATTTAAAACCTGTAAGATTAGTCGACTCGTTGAACTCGACCTTTCTAAATATTAGGTCCTTACATATGAAATAAGCGTTTTGCCGTACTGGCAACTTTGATCTCAAATATCTTCTCTTTGGTTAGGAATTCCAAATTCAAATTTATACAGCTATTTACTCAAATATTTGTGTTTCGAAAATTATAATTCATTTGTTTTTTCCTCAATTGTTTTTTTTCTTTGCGTCACTCAGTTTACAAAATGGAAAACTTGAAATATCGCGTTATTTACGAGTACGAGTTCCACCGTGGCACCAGTGCTGCAGAAACGGCTCGAAGGATTAATGATGTGTATGGCGACGGTGCCGCAAAAGAAACCACAGTGCGTTTTTGGTTCCAACGTTTTCGTTCTGGAAATTTCGACCTGCAGAACAAGCCCCGTGGACGGCCGGAGACCAAAGTTGATAATGAAGAATTGAAGGCTATTGTGGAAGCGGATCCATCGCAAACCACGTCCGAGTTAGCTGCAGGCTGCGGTGTTAGTGATAAAACTGGTTTAATCCACTTGAAGCAAATTGGGAAGGTGAAAAAGCTTGAAAGGTGGGTACCTCACGAATTGAGTGAAGCAAATCAACAAACGCGCGTTAACTGCTGCGTTGCATTACTCAACCGGCACAATAATGAAGGGATTTTGAATCGAATCATTACCTGTGATGAAAAGTGGATCCTGTATGATAATCGGAAGCGCTCATCGCAATGGCTGAACCCTGCCGAACCAGCCAAACCATGCCCCAAGCGAAAATTGACTCCAAAAAAGTTACTTGTGAGCGTTTGGTGGACTAGTGCTGGTGTCGTTCACTACAGCTTTCTTAAATCTGGCCAGACGATTACGGCAGATGTCTATTGTCAGCAACTGCAAACCATGATGGAAAAGCTAGCTGCTAAACAACCGAGGCTGGTTAATCGCTCTAGGCCACTGCTGCTTCATGATAACGCTAGACCACACACTGCACAACAGACGGCTACCAAATTAGAAGAGCTTCAATTGGAATGTCTAAGACATCCACCGTACTCTCCGGACCTTGCCCCAACAGATTACTATTTTTTTCGAAATTTGGATAACTTCTTGCAAGGGAAAAAATTCAACTCCGATGGGGCAGTCCAAACCGACTTCAAAGATTTTATTGATTCCCGTCCGAATGGTTTTTTTAGTAAAGGGATCGATGAACTACCTATGAGATGGCAAAAGTGCATAGATAGCAATGGTACATACTTTGATTAAATAAATATATTATATTAAAAAAAAATCAACTTTATGTTCCTCCCAAACAAAACGCCAATTTCATATGTAAGGACCTAATATTAATATATTGCTGTATAATTAATAAATCCACACCACCATGTTATTCACCTGTCGTATAATTAATAAATCCACAACACCTCGTAATTTACCTGTCGGGGTTGGCGTAGGCCGTCGTCAATGTAAAGATAGAAAAGTGGTGGCTGCGGTCATTTGATTAGAAACTTCCTCGCATCTGCACATGTATAGAAAAACATATTTGGTAAGAGCACTGCTGAAAAGATACCAAGATGAAGACAAATTACAAAAAAGCTTTCGCAGATCTTCCGATATATGATAGTTACACATTCGGATTTAGGTGGAGTATGGTGTGTGTGTAGTGTTCAAATATAATCATAAATTTTGATAAGACTTTCAAGAAGGGTTGTATTCAACATTGTATTCAATTAATCAAATCTTTGGGCTTAAAACCGTTGGAGTGGGCACATAACTATTCATTCAATTGAATTATTATTGGCACTATTTCCCTGCACGTAAAGAGGCAACAACACTTACACACGTGTAGCACATATGAGTATTGTTATCAGACGAATTCTTAACAGACTGGGACCTAAAGGGAATCGAATCACGGGTGCACGTCTGGCGTCTTGCAATTAGACGACAGAGGTCGTCAGGTAAAATAAATAAACAAAATAAAGAAAGAGAAGTAACAACTTTGGTATCAACGCTTTTAGCACCAATATTAATGGGAGGGAAACGTAGGCATGGAATAAAACCAAAAACAGCCGAATATATGTTGTAGAAAGGCGTGCACTGTGATGAATACATGGGAAACAACATATGAAAGAAAGTAATCAGGTATGTACGTGAACTTAAGACTGATGTATTAAGTAAGATGAAGAAGAGTACTCTGAGATGGTTTGGGCATGTGCAACGAATGAATGAAAAAAGACTAACAAAACAAACATACAATGCATACGTGAATAAAAGGGGTGATAGAAGAAGACCACGGAAAGTATGGTTGGTTTAAGTGAATGATATTTAAAAAAAAGGAAACGTTGAAAGTGAGAGTTCTATGAGCGAATGTATGGATATGGAAGAGGCGAAATATGTATGTCGCAATAGTAAAGTCTGGCGCTCTGCCTACCCCGTCAGCGAAACGGAGTGATGGTATATGCATACGTATAAAGTTACTATTTTATTGCTAACAAGGGTAGTATAAGTAGTCAATACAAATCATTAAAAATATTCCCATAAGCATTTTTCTTTAAGAGTAAGACCTATTCTAATAAAAATTTCCCTTTAATTTTTTTACAGGGAAGCCCCATAAAAGCCCATATTTTCCTCAGTGATTAGATGAACGAATATTCAATTAACAGCCCCGCTTTCTTCCTCCCTACCGCACCTTATGGTGTATTTTCAGAAGACCCGCGGTGGAGGGAGGGGTAAATTGGATCGCTTGTTAGTTAATGAACTCCTTTCTTTTTTAATATGGACAGATTTTGTCATACAAAACCGCCATTTTCTTTTCAACGAATTTAAGAAGTAAGGTGTAATTTGTGTAACGAAAATGTGATAAAAGTTGTTAAAGGGGACTCTATTTAAGAAAACAGTATTTATTGTATATATGGCAAACTCTGTCGCCTAGTTGGTAAAATGTTTGATTTCCACCCAGGGGCTTCGGATTCAATTCCTGACAGTACCCAAAAATCAAAATTAAAAGGAATGGGGCCCAGTTTGGTAAAATAGTTCGCCAGGTAACAATACTCGCTCGTGCTAAGCATGTGGTGGAGTATTCTTGGCTCTCCACGTACCATCGACAAAAAAGAAAATGAATTATATTCGGTACTCTATAAATCCAGTAGTCCGTTGGACGTAGGTCTCAATCTAATTTATGTTGTATAATTTAAAAGTATGAGGTTTTAAATATATTTTTCGGTAAAACAGGAGAAGATTTTTTTATATAGTTGGACACGGCTTTGCGGGTTCAAGTGACGACCTCCATTCCCATGTGATAAGACGGCTGTCGTCCAATTCAAGGGTTACAGGTTCGATTCCTGTTGGAAACCAATTTATTTTATAAAAGGGTTTCAGTCTGGTTTCAGCCCGGAGGTTGTGGGATCGATTCTCTCTGGTACCGATTTTTTAAACTGGTTCAAATGACGACCTCCATTCCCATGTGATAAGACACTTTCTTCCAATTCGAGGGTGACAGGTTCGATTCCTGTTGGAACCCAATTTATTTTACAAAAGGTTTCATTCTGATTTTTACATAATGCTTCTTTAACATGTATCTGGTTGGTTGGAAGAGATTGCCACATGGTGATATTGTTGTATTGTACACAACGAAAATATAATATGTACAACATTCTTAAATTTTGATCAGAATTAAAATTATTGCTGTGTTGCTTTACTTTACTTTAGTTTAGGAATTCAGGAAATACTGGCAAGACTGATTTTCACATAACACCTCTTTATCATATTTTTTGTTGGTTGAAAGAGATTACCACACGCAACAGTTCCATTAGGTTTAAATATGTACTAAGAAAGTGTAATGCAAAACAAGTTAGCTATTAGTAAAAAAAAAACAGATTTTCGTATTAAATTATAATACAGATCTTTACTTGTCAAGTCAAATTTCTAATATTGTTATATAGTATATTCTCTTTATTACCCTGGAGCTTGTCGATATTAAAAGTTAACTATGTAATTAATAAACATTATAATTGTATAATTTCTAATGCTGGTTTATTGTATGATGTTGTATTACACTTTCGTTGTGTACAGTACAACCTGCCAGATTTATTGCTATGTGGAAATCTTTTCCGATCAACTAGAAAGATGTTTAACAAGTCTAAATTGAAAACTAGACTGGAACATTTAAAAAAAGCTAGGCCACAGAAGCCATCAACTAACATTTCGTTATAAACCGTTTATTAATTTGGAACTAAAGTCTTACAACTGCCTGTGGAATTTCACTTTCCTTAACTTCGTTTCTTTGTAGTACATTGAACTTTCTTCCTTAAACTATTGTATTACAGCTTGGCGGATTTATTGCAATGTAATATATCTTTCAACCAACCATAAATACATGTATGTTAAACAAGTCTCAAGTTAAAATCAGATTGACACCCTTTTATATACGAGTATATCGGGAAAGCAAGCATTTTATGAACTAAACCACACAGGTCGTCAACTATCCTTATATGTAACATTATATATCATTCATTTGGCTAAAGTTAACTTGAGTAGACTCTGAAGTTAGGCCTAGTTGAGTGAAAAAAACAGCGCTGTAAGCACCAAAGATATGTAGCTAGTTTTTACATATTAGTAAATTGAGATTTAAGCGTGTCTCAGAAATGTCCGTTCATAATTAAAAATATACATACCCAAACTTTTAATTTCCAGTCAGTAATCTTGCTTATTTCATTTTCAGTCAGTAATTTTGCTTATTTCATTTCCAATTTTTCTTTCCATTACAACGTACTTTCATTTTTCTTTTGATAGATTCTTCTTTTTCTGCGTTTGGCACTCGCTCAGTGTGCCTTTTTCAACTAGGCCACAACGTCCCGTGTTAGGTTAGGTCATACAACGCATACAGTAGACAGATGTGTACGATGCGGTCCATGGTTTGCATTTCCCCATACTTAAAGAAAGACAACTCTGCTAGGTCTCACTTGTGCATATCATATGCATTGCGGTCCATTCCGCATCTGATCTTATTCAGAGTACACCATTCCCTTCGAGGTAGAGAATACCTATACAAATCCACAGTGAGGTCGCCTAGAAGATGTCTATTTTTCACGTCACATACCGTCTAACGGGACCGTAGTTTATCGCCGATCAGACTGTTGTCTATTTGCTCCAGAATCTTCCAGATTGATCGACGTAAAGTGAAAGGGAGTGGCAGTGGTTCTGTTATTTCCGTAATAACATGCAGTTGATCGATTTGCGACATCCTTTCCACTCTTGATGAAATTCTTTTGAAGATTTAAAACTGGTGACGGAGTATTTGCTCACGTAGCACTGGAAGCCAGAATGTAGTTGAAAAATTTAAAGTTCTTTTGATTGATAATATCTCACTTTTATTGCTATATTATTTGTAAATTTTGTACAAATTAATACTCGTAAAACTTAAAAAATATCTTATTTTATATACTTTTATCTAGTTGGCAGGAAGAGAATTTCACTTGGCAATAAATCTCGGCAAATTGTTATACAATTAACTATTAAATAAAAAACTAAACTGATGTCTATTCTATATATTTATTTATTTTACACTTCATTGTAAAACAATTGGCTTATTGTCAGATGCTTCCAACTAACCAGATAAACATAAATAAAATTACATGGTCCAAAAAAATATTCAAATAATTATTCATCTTTATACAATTTATGAAGAATATACATCGTAAAAATATCGACAGAGATATCATCAATCAAAGGAAAAGGAAGGAATAATGGAGAGAGAAAATATCAGGAATATCGTTATCTTACTGATTTGAAATTAATAATTATTTCCGACGCTTTTGATCATTTTTAACTGTCTTACATTAGTTTTTAACTGGTTCCAGAGTATCGCTGAATGGACAGTAAAGGCTTTTACATAATACATCAGACCATAGTTCACATTCATCCCTGATCACTTCAGTCATATGTTACAATATCACTCCACGTGTTCTTTTAAGTGCACGCATTTCTACAGCATTTATTAGCCTTCTTTCAATATTTTTCCATGTTTCACGCCCATACATCAAAGTTAGTACTATAATATTATTGTGGACTATTGTTAGTAGATTTTGATACTGTCCGTTTCGAGCATATATTTATTTTACTTAAATTGAATAAAAATACAATACAAATATAACAAAATTTAATAAAAATATAATAAATTAATGTGCCTTAAGTCATTTTCAGGAATATATATGAAAATAATCCTATCCCATCGAATGTTATAAACATAGTTTCAGCTTCAACATAACACCCCGCTTTTAACAGTTCAATTGACTTAATATTCATTTGTAACAAGTTCCAGAGTCCAACTGCATGGATAGTAAAGGAGACGTAAAAAAGAACAGCGGTGAAATGGGAAATACTAATCTTAAATATATGAATATTACTTGAGATAAATGATCTGTAGTTTTCTGCGCATTCCCGGTTTCATTCTTAAAGAGTTGTCGATTGATGATATATGTTACTCTTCTCAGCATGACGATATCCTTGGTCTAGTTGGTAGGACACCTGTCTTTCAACCTGGGGGCTACATTACTATTATATTTTTAAAGTCTGCTCCTTACTTTTAAGTCTACCATACTCCTGTATGTTAAATCATACATACACCTAGTTATTTTCTAATTTACCTATAGTTTAGATTTGTAGTCAAAATGTAAAACCATCTCTGGAAAACTTTTTCGGTTTTGAGTGAATTATATTTAACTACTTTAAATGTAAATGAAATATTAACGTGGTATATTTTCTGCTTTATGCCTTTAGAAACAATAAATGATATCAGTTAAATTGTAATTTCAACAGAAACACAATGAAACATTTAACATTTTTTATTAAATTATGTACTGAGCGGATTTTGACACTCGCCGTCTTTCATAACGGGTTTTGCATCTTGACGACTCAGATATTAAATTGCAAAATTTGTCAAAAATATTTTACTAGTGATTAATATATGTAAGGTAAATTAGGTGCAATACATACACAATCACGCCATTTCCCTGTCTGGGTAGGCAGATAGGACAGAGCGCCACACTTTCCTACCTAGACACTTCCAAGTGTTTTTTTAATCGTTCTGCATATTTTTTTTCGATTTGTATTTCTGTACTTTTTCACATTTTATGTTAAGCGTGTTCGTTTGCCCCAGGTTTACCCTATCTTTAGACATTTCTACATCCATACACCTTCTCATACAAGTTTTATGATTTCTCTGACTTTCTAGGTTTTCTTCTTTCTGAATATCATTCACTTTATCCAACCATACGTTCTTTGGTCTTCCTCTCACACGCCTTCCATTCACATATATTTATATGTGTTTTGTTAATCTTTCTTCATTCATTCGTTCCATATGCCCAAACCATCTCAACTCACTCTTCATCATCCTACTTAACATAGCATTAAGTTCACATTCACCCCTTAAATCCCACCATAGTCATTTAACACAAAAATAGAGCATTTCAATCAGAAACATTGTGTGAACAAAAAGCCTTTCTATTATTTTTTTTCATTAAATTCTAAAGAAAGTATTTTAATGTAATATTTTTCGTTTAAAATATAAATTTTATTGGCATAACTCACAGAAGATTGATCAGGGCCGTTTATTCACATGTCCAATATAAGCGGTCGACGCAAGCGGCTAATTCTAAGGGCGGTCGCGTCTCACAGCCCAGTCATTCATGCCTTAAACAGAACAATCCACAAAATACTTTATTTATTTATTTTTAGATATCGAATAAATAAACCTCGAATTTCGGTGCGTCAATTTATCAACCCAGTAAAATATAATATGTGTTTTATTGTTCAATTCCATATTACAACAGTTTAATTTGATTCAAATTCATATAAAATGATGGTATGTTTTATCAAATTCATATAAAATGATGGTATGTTTTATCAAATTCATATAAAATGATGGTATGTTTTATAAAATTCATATAAAATGATGGTATGTTATTTTTAGATATCGAATAAATAAACCTCGAATTTTGGTGCGTCAATTTATCAACCCAGTAAAATATAATATGTGTTTTATTGTTCAATTCCATATTACAACACTTTAATTTGATTCAAATTCATATAAAATTATGGTATGTTTTATCAAATTCATATAAAATGACGGTATGTTTTATCAAATTCATATAAAATGATGGTATTTTTTATCAAATTCATATAAAATGATGGTATGTTTTATCAAATTCATATAAAATGATGGTATGTTTTATCAAATTTTGCGTGAAAACATCCATATTATACACAAACATACACAGTGTTTTGTATTACACTTCCGTTGTATACAGTACACCCTGGCGGGCTTATAGTCATATGGCAATCCCTTCTAACAAACTAAAAAGGTGTTTAAACTAACCTTATGTTAAAACCAGAATGTAATCTTTTTACAAAAAAAAACAGGTTATCAACGGGAATCAAACCCGTAACTTTCGGTTAGCACAAGACTGTACCTACACAATATTTTTGAAGGCTATGCAATTAATTAATGTTGTTCCTGCAAGTGTCGTGTGTAATATAAAAAAAACATTTGAACGTTTATAATCAAAACATACGTAACCCTCAATTTACCCGTTCTGAAATAAATGAGGAAATATCTCGCCATTTTGTAAAGACTTGAATGAACCATTTTTTTTAATTGAATTAAGCTATTAAATACCCATCTACATAGTTGAATTTATGGTTTTGCACACATATTATATATTTGATTTATGCTTTTTCAATATTTCAAATAGATTGATAATTTTTTAAATCTTATTGACATTCTCTTGAAAGTGACTTGTAATTTTTCAAAATTATACAACACAAAGGTAAATCAATTAAATTACTATTGTAGTATAAATTCATGTTTCTATATTTTACAACGTATTTTGATTACTCAGCTATCTTAACTTCTGAATGGTTTTAACAAACATAGATTTCATCAAGCCATTTCCCTGTTGGGTTAGACAAAGGACAGATCACCGATCATACGACATACCTCCTTCACACCCATACATCTTTTCATATAGCTCATTTTGTACTCCTTAGTTTTTCCATTTTTCTAAATTTCATTCATTTGACCCAAATATACTTTTCTTTGTCTTCATCCACGACTTAGACTTATATTTGAATAGAAAATTTATTAAGTCAGTCTTTCGTCATCCATCTATTCAACATGTCCAAACTACCTCAACGTACTTTTCACCTCCACTTAACACATAAATTTGAAGTTCATATTTATTCTTAACAATTACATTTCTTATTTTGTCATACATTTACACACCACGTAGGTATTTTTCTCAGTGTACACATTTCTACCGCTATGGTTTTAAAATATCAAACCAGTAGCTTTGATGTACTCGTACATAAAAAGAACACTGACAAAAACGAATTATTATTGCTTATCCGACCGGGAAGCTTTACTCAACTGTTTAATAATAGTTAAGAAGTATTATTATTTTGTATTATATTACAATTTTATTGTACAATGTATAGCCTAGCGTACTTATTGCCATGTAGTAATCTCTTCCAACCAACTAGGAAGATGTTGATGAGGCCTTATGAAAAAATCCGACTGAAATCCTTTTAAAAAGTCAGGGTTCTAACGAGAATCGAAGGCACAACGTCTTACCGTCAAGTGTTGATTTCCATTTTAAAAAAAGGTAAGTAGAAACATGTTATCTAAACCCAGCTCTGAGTATAGCATGAAAGAATGGGTGAATATTTGCTTTAAATAAATATAACTTTTCAAAAGTAGTACTATGTTATTCCTCGAAGCTATAACTCGCCCTATCCCTCGCCTATTCAGCCTGTCTGAGCGGTACTAAAAATCCCGCCCACTTTTTTTTAATAATTTCCCCACTCACTATACCTATCTTGTTCTCGCACTTTTTTCATCTATTTTGTTCTCATTTCTACACGCGCTTCTAGTATGTTTTCTCTCTGTCTCCACAAGTATTCGTTTATTTTCTTGCATCTCTCTCGGTTTTTTTTATTTAAATATTATTTTCCTTTTCTGTCACATTGATCTTGTATATTTAGGTCTCGTGTTTTGCTTGTGCAGTTTTAACCCCAATGTCTCAACTCTTCACCTATTAATTATGCACCCCATATGATTTTCATTAACGACCTTTAGGGGAATAATATCGTATTTTAGTCTACACTTAAATATAGTGTAACCATATCATAAAAAAGCGTCGAAGAAAATGTAATATTTTGAAGATTTCAAAATAAATATGAACTAACAATTTTAACAAAATATTCTCCAAATAAACAATTGGTCATAGGAATATGTACTTATAAAATGGCGGGGAAGAAGGACATGACTTGTTTCAAATACTTTTTATCACAAGAAAAATAATTTAAAATAAATTTGTTTACGTAACATCTGAATGGAGCAATACTGTAGAAATGCGTGCATTACGGAGAATATGGGATGACAATGTACGAGTATAACAGAATACGGAACGAAAGGATTAGGGATGAATGTAAATTTAAAGCTGATGTGTTGACTAAGATGAAGATGCGCACCCAGATATGGTATAGGTATGTCGAACGAGTGAACGAAGAAAGACTAACAAAACATACAAATAGCACTCATACTCACAAATCAAGGAAAACTTTTAATTGCATAATTTTGTACAATTTGAGTTTTGATCTTATTTGATGTTATCTCTTATTTAATCTGGTCGGTTTTCTTTCAGCTATTGTTTATTTTTAGTTTTATATTTACCGTATATTTATATATATATATATATATATATATATATATATATATATATATATATATATATATATATATATATATATATATATATATATATATATATATATATATATATATATATATATATATATATATATATATATATATATATATATATATATATATATATATATATATATATATATATATATATATATATATATATATATATATATATATATATATATATATATATATATATATATATATATATATATATATATATATATATATATATATATATATCTTATGACTTTATTTTATAAAAATGTTTCATAAATTATTTTCAGCATGGTCACTGCATTGTATACAATAATGCCCCCCACACACAAAAAAAATAAAATTATAATTCGGTGCTGCACATACATTACATAAATTACATCTACAATCCGCAATCTGCTTCCACCCTTACCTGTTAAGGGGAGGTGTTATGTTGAAGCTGAAACTGTGTTTGTAACATTCAATGGGACAGGCAATTCAAGATGAATAGCAATTGCATAAATCTTTATTTATGAACATATATTCCAGACAGTGACTTTCGATCCATTCACAAATCTGTTAAATTTAAGTAAAATATAATATATACATAGCCGAACCGGACAGTATCAAAATCTGCTAAGATGAAAGTTCATAATAGTATTTTAGTACTAACTTTGATGTATTGACGTAAAACGTAGACGGGAAAAAAATAGTGAAATGAGCGGAATTAATGCTGTAGAAATGCGTGCACTCATAAGTATACACGGAGTGATATTGTATGACAGAATAAGAACTGAAGTGATCAGGGTTGAATGTGATGTATTAAGATATGAGGTGCATGGCCGCGCAGTTATGCACTGAACTTCCGTGCGGAAGGTTGCCGGTTCAAACCCCACGTTATGCGACTCCCCTCGAATGACACAGGTATTTTTTCCACCTTGTATTCGGGAGTATAAAGATACTTATGCCTCTGGTCATATTTATTCTTTACAAAAAAAAAAGAAAAAAAAATGTCGGTGTGCTCCAATCATCTCACTTCAGGTGTGCCATCTCGGATCTAGAACAGCGTTGTGACCGGTGAATTTGTTGGTGTACAACGGCTCATTTGCTTGAAAAAACAAACTCCACAGCACAACTTTGCTTTTGAACTGAATTTACATTGAAATGGCAAGGGGGTCCTCGACTACGAGGTCCAGCAACGACGATGTATTACGTAAAAACCTTTACTGTATAGTACATGAAGTGATACTCTGGAACCTGTTACAAATCAGAGTTAGATAGTTAAAAATAGTCTCAGTGACTGAAAAAACTCTTGATTTCAAGTCAGTAATATTACGCGTTTAATTCCTGATGTTTTCCCTATGCCAGAGTAAGATATTTAATTATTAAGTGGAATAAAAAAACTGATGTATTAAGTCGAAAAACATTAGCGCGTTGATGTGGTTTGTATTGTTAAAGGGATGGATAATGAAAGACAAAGAAATTTATTAAACATAAGTCAGTCATATTAGAGAACGACCGAGAAAATTATCGTTGAAAGATTTTTTTTTAAAAAGGAAAGGTAAGGAGTAAGAGAAACGGAAGTAAATGTAAAATATTCTGGCGGGCATATTGCCAGGTGGCAATCTCTTCCAACTAATCAGACATAAGTAAATAAAGTAAGTTGTATGGTTGCTAAGGATATTCAAATGATTATTCACCTTTACAAAATTTATAAACAATATTTGAGGGGCATGGCTGCGCGGTAACGCACTGGACTTCCGTGCGGAAGGTTCTCGGTTCGAACGAGAAAACGTTTTAATTTGTCCAGCTGTTTCTCCGTAATATACAAATAACTAACGCCCGTATAGTTAAAATAATAAAAAGAAGAGCTATGAACGCGGAGGAAGTAAAAGTATGCCATGTTGGGAAAATTAAGCCCTCTGTTTTATTTACCTACCCCAAAAAGGAAATTGCGTGATGTTACGAGGATATATATATATATATATATATATATATATATATATATATATATATATATATATATATATATATATATATATATATATATATATATATATATATATATATATATATATATATATATATATATATATATATATATATATATATACTCTTTGTGCCAAAAAATGATCTTTTGTTGTAGTATGTACGAAACCCTTAAATATGTAGATAGAGGAGGATTTGTCTCTCAGCCTTATGTATTTACCAGCAGCTCTCGGCCCAATCTTGATCAGCCTCCCACAAAATCCTCCCCTCCAACTTCAAATACTCTGCTCTCCAAATACTCTGCTCTCCAAGGCAGTGAGATGATTACTTGGAATCAGGGATGCATTCGCTTTATATTAGCAAAAAAATACTTCTGTTTTTTTTTTATGAATAATGCAATTTTGATACATTGGAGGCTAGTTTATCTAAATGCTGAGAGATATAACATTATTTTTCATTTAATTTCTTATGAATTTTTATCAATAACATTTGATATCAAAAATAATGTTACATACCATAGGTATATTCTGTACCCAAATATTGTAGTTTTATGGATACCAATTCAATTCTTTTTATTTCCATGCATATGGAACCCTTTAACATAACATAACTAGTGATATGGGAAATATTGAAGAGCATGGCCGGGAGGCAACTCTGACTTTGCTCCCAAATCAAGCTATCTAGTTTAGACCCACTGGAGTAAGCACGGAACATGCGGTTTCTAATTTTATTTATTTAATTCACTACACAACAGTGTATTTTACAATAACACGAAAACAAATGCGTATGAGATAAGTTAATTTAAAAAAACTTAAAATTATTGACAAAATAACTGAAGTTTGTATTTAACTAACATAAAGATAGGTACAATGAAGCAGTAGTAATAATTACAAAGTGATTGTTTAAATGCATTTTTAATTTATGAATTATGTTTATTTAAATTCAATGTGTATATTATACAATATATTACAAAATATTACCGAATTTAGCCAAGTGGACTTACGTAATAATAGAACACATATTTTATAGGGAGAAAAAAAAATTAGGAGGAAAAAAATTTATAGGGGAAAAAAATTTATAGGGGAAAAAGTCACCACCAATACGTTAGATTACCATTATTTTGAGGTGAAATTACTATTAGTTTAAATCATTTTTGGAAGAAGACTAAGCTTATACATCTTAAATAAGCAGTCAAGTACTTAGATTTATTATTAATTGTACGTGTTTGCAATATTATCCCAATGTAATTTTACCAGACGAACTTAAATAAGCAGTCAATTT
The DNA here is from genome assembly GCA_949825065.1 of Odontocerum albicorne. Taxonomy (NCBI): domain Eukaryota; kingdom Metazoa; phylum Arthropoda; class Insecta; order Trichoptera; family Odontoceridae; genus Odontocerum; species Odontocerum albicorne. The sequence goes on along the minus strand of OX463852.1, from coordinate 19,320,887 downwards.
CTTAGATTTATTATTAATTGTACGTGTTTGTAATACTATCCCAATGTAATGTTACCAGATGAACTTAAATGAGCAGTCAAGTACTTAGATTTATCATTAATTGTACGTGTTTGTAATACCATCCCAATGTAATGTTACCAGGTGAACAGTTTTGCACACTGGGGCCATAATTTATATTTCTATGCATAAGAAGAAGCAAATGTCTGGAAGGAAGTCAGTCATCTTTATAAATCCCTATAAATGAAAGCTCTATAGAGAAGGGATAGGAAACTCTTCACCACGTACATCGGACGTATGCGTCACCCTTTAATATGTGTAGATTCTTGTATGTGTTATATTTGATATTTGTTCATAATTTGATATGTAAATCCTTGATATTGAAATTCTTGGTTTCTATGTAAATATTTATGTTTGTTTGGGTCCGCGCGGCATCGCGACCGCAGCGGAAATGTAGACTTATGGACGGTCATCGAGACTATATCGCTGCTTGGTCGGCCTATGCTTTGCGCAAACCATATACCTGCCTAAGAGGAATCTCTTCACCATTGCTACCTTTTCAACGATCTATGTTCTTTGGAATTGACTGGAATTCTCTGAGCATTGCGCAGCTGCCATCCACCTATTTAACAGTTCTTTGTACCGGTGCCGCACACCACGTTTTCTTTGAGCGTTCTCTACGCGCAGCAAATGATCTGTTCAACATGTCCTGCCTACTCACACATAATTCTTGACAAATTTACAGTAACATATTTGAATTTATTGTACTCAACTCCTTAAATATTCAATACTACATTAATTTTCTATATATTTTTACACTCCCGCCAAACAAGACTTGTTTGTGCTCCCCTGATGATGAGGTGAAAGCCTTGAAACCGGTAGGGCTATACCGTTACGAAAAGTGAAATAAACAGTGTTTGATAAAAACAAATTACAATATATGAATTAATAAAAAGGAAGAAAGTTCGATAATATAACATCAGTTATCGCTGCTGTTAAGACTCGCACTAATTAGCTTGTTTCAAACAACGACTTAAAAAATATGACACCTAACTTCAATGATGAAATGTGTTTCTCCAAATATGTTTTGAGGCTTTCGTGGTTCTTCGTCTAGTTGTTTAAGGTAGTTCGGACCGTGGTACCGCTTATGATGCTAACTTTTCAAAAAATTAGCAGTCTTCATCTTCGGAACATGTTTATAATTCACTTCGTCAAAAGTTGACACCAAGCCAAGTGGTATCCGGCGTGCATCCACTTAGTGCGGAAGATTAAAACTGTTTAATTTTCGAAACTTCAGCATTATAGTATAAGCCAACCACGCTGTACAAAACACAAAAAGACTTTAGGTATATAAGTTTTCTTCAAAGATCTTTTTTATTTCTCAGTCTTTGGTGACAAAAGCAATTATTTTTTGTTTTTGAATGCTAATATACCATATGTTATGTTATGTATAAGTTTTTTTAAATAACGTTGTGAAAATTGAAGCAATTTATACAAACCAGTTTAACTTTTTATGGTTAGTTGGAAGAGATTGACGTATGGCATTAAACTCCCACTTATATATTTTACAATAAAGTATCTAAATAAATAAATGATAAAAATACACCAATCTCAACATCATCATCTAGTGTAAATCGAGCTACATGGAGACATTCGTGGTTTGTCCTCTATAACAGCGTCGGTGGTGATGGGATCAAACTGACCCAAACTGAAATGAACATACTATTTATTTATCGGTGTAAGCAGAGAGGACGGGGTGCTTAATTTTCTTCACCTCCTCCACATCCACACATTTTCTCATCTAGTTCCGTTTATTTATTTTATTCCTTACTGTATTTACACTTAAGTTGTATATAATACAACCTGGTGAAGTAAATAATACATTGTCAGGAAAGTAGTTTCGTATTTCTCTATTGTAATTGCTAACTTTATTCCAAACGTTTTGAATGTGACTGATTGAAAATCCATTCATTACTCATGACGAGTATAATAGAAGGCACAATACAAAGCGGATGATCAAGACACTTGACGTTGGCACCTCCAGAGCAAACAATGCACAGTACCCGGCGGTAAGTAATATACATCGGGGTTAAGAAAGATATTGTCGGCCATAATCGGCTAACTTCGGCTTTGTATAGCAGAGCGTGTATGTCATTCATACACGTGTTCCATCGCGATTTGTCAGTCGTTGTCAAGCGTTCTAGGCGAACAGACACGACGCTCTACAAAGCTGAAGTTAGCCGATTATGGCCAACAGTTTTTTTCTTAAGCCCGATGTGTATTACTTACCGCCAGGCACTGTAAGCCAATTTGTGATAGACATTATGTTGCATATAGTCCAGGCATGATAAACTCACGGCCTGCCAGGGTGTTACGCGGTTCATAAGCTGTTTTTATTGTACGAAAGCTGTTTTATTTATTTATCATAATATAAATTATAAAACATAGTGGTTTAATAATAGCAACATACTCCAGATTTCCGATATAAAGAAAAAAAATTGTATTAAAATATAAAAATCTCATTTAAATGTCATGAAAAATAATATAATATTACATACGAAAATAAGACACAATTTAGGTACATATATATGTATTTTTTACGTTTAATAAATATGTAAAATAAAATTTATATTTATTTATCTAGGTATTTATGTAATATGACACTCACATAATGTGAATTGTATTTATATTCAATTTAAAAACAACGTAAGAATTTGTCAGCACTCACCGTTCAGTACAGTAAAGTCGTTGGGCTCACGAATTAAATATCCCTGGTTTGATTCCCGATGGTGAATTTTTTTTTCACTGAGATGATAAGATCGAGTATACCTAAAATATACTTTAATCGCGCTTTTCAGCAACCCTTAGCAAGCCAAGGGTATACTTGACATAGTGCTCATGGAATAATATTGATAGGTTCACACAAAAAATAGTGCCATATAAATCAAGACTAATGGGAGCACGGTTCGTCGTTTATGACATTCAAATTTTGATATGCCTATGAATTAAAAAAAAATGCACGTGAGGCCCGCGAACATTTACCCAATATCGGTTTTGGTACACGACCTAAAAAGGTTGGCCATCCCTGATATAGGACAAGAAGCTTCAGTTGTTGCAGCTTTTCTGCGTCTTCTTATTCCATTAGGATCCTTGATAACTAGCAACAGTTTTATGCCATTTGGCTCAATCAGCTGCTCTTTGCTCCCACAGTTATACGAAGCATTAATGTTTTAAGCGTCTCATACAGTACGCCCTTATATAGGTATCTTGCGTTGACCACCGAGCTTTCTTCTGCTCTCCATCCCCTCGTAAAAGAGGATATTTCTTGAGAGTACTCAGGCATGTGATCCATATGTCCAGCACAGGCGTACACGTGACAACAGAATCCCGAGGTTGAATGTATATTATTATGAAAAGTAATAGTTTAGCGCATTTTTTCGACGATTGTTTAAACAAATGGTTTGAGCAGTTTTTGGCGTAATTTCGAAGGTGGAGTAAAATAAGTTTTTTATTATGATACTTTTTACTACCGCAAAAAAATATATGTACAGTGTATGGTGACGATGCAGTAAGCGATCGTGTTTGTCAAATGTGGTGTAAAAAATCTGCAATGATGATACGACACTTGCATGTGGTGTCCGCCCTGGAACGCCGATTACCAGTGATAACGATCAAATCAAGGCTTTATGTCACGAGAGATTGCACAGAAACTGAAAATATCGAGATATACCATCCACGAACATGTAACAAATGAAAACAAAAAAAATGGGTTTGAACTCTATCTAAAAATACGAATTTATTTTCCAGACCACATAATATATTGTGGCCTGAAAGTAAAAACAAGATTGGAATATTTAAAAAAAATCTGGACTCCAACTGGAATGGAACTCGCAACCCCCGGGCTGGAAGACAGACGTATTACTTACGTAAATACTCCATTATGGGCAACCAGTTTTGCTTATTAAACATTTTTGTAAGTCTAAGATAACATAAGATCAAGCTATCTAAAAAAATAATCTTTCATTTTCCAGTCCACCCCATTTGATTATTGGTGCAGATAAAAAGTGAAATTACCCCGCGGTGCCACGTTTCCAGATCTCAATCACCCCTCACCACTCGTCACTCCTTGCCGAGCCGCAGGGTGGGGGGCATTCCATCAATTTGATTGGTTATTTTGTTACGATGGGGAGGGGGCCTACCTCTCTGACCGGGTGGAGGAGTGGGGAGGGGTGGCTCAAGCATCTGCTAAAGTAATTCATTAGTACGTTTGACAAATGATTGACTTTTTTCGATTGAATCATGCGCTGATTATGTGGTTAATTTTTATTATTCGTGATACTTTTCACTGTATTTTCTGTAAAACTTTAATTTTTGTCATCAAAGGTGTCGGCTTTAACTTTTCGGAACACCATATTAGAATGTTTACGACGGCCTAGTTGGCAAGACGCTTGTCTACCAATTGTTATTTTTGTTATATCAATAAATATATAAGAAAAACAATCGATATTTTACATGCATATCATCACGCCGTGTCCTTTGCGGGGTAGATAGAGAGAACAGATCTCTATTTTTTTCTATCCAATGACACCACTTTTGCCTCCTCCATGCACATCTCGTCATGCACAATCTTCCATTATTCATACTAGTTCCAATTCTTCATACTTGTTCCAGCCACGTTTTTCTCGGTTTGTCTCTTGCACGCACTCCTTACACTTGTATACTCACTTAATTATTCTTTCCCCACGTATTTTCCCTACATCCCCAAATCATCTTAAAACTCCTTTTTTATCTTTAAAAAAATATTTTATCTATTTCTGATGTCTTCATTCCGTCTTCGTTCATAAATTGACATTCCACATTTTTTTCTTAATGCATGATTCTCCATAACATTAATCGTACTTTCATCACTACGTCAATTCCAAATTTCACTTCCATACGTCAAGATGAGCACCAACACATTATTATATATTGTCATTTTTACTACTTTTGATATAGCAGGGTTGTTGTGCCTATATAACATTAAGTGATCCGTATATCTTGTTCCCTGTCGCTACTCTTCTTTCAATATGTGTATAACTGGACTCCGATAAACTTATGTTCATTTTGCCAGAACTTGAGAATTATGTAACGAATTAATATTTTCAGGTTTTTATCGTTGTAAAGATAGGTACATAGAAAATTCAATAATTTCCACCGTGATTTTAACATTCATATGTCGCTTTGATTGACAGGATTGAATGTTTTGCGTATGTTTACAACGTTAAAAACCTTAAAAATGTGAATTAATATTTATATTACACTTTCACTGTATACAGTCTAATCTGATAATTTCTTTAAACCAACCAAAAAACTGTAACAGAAACCTTTAAATGAAAATCAGACTGCAATTATTAAAAAAACAAATTGGTATTTAAAAATAACGAGCTAGAAGCCAAATTATTAGTTAATAGATGGCATCATTATATATTAGTGACATCTATTGACTTACAATTTAGTAGTATATTCAGAAAATCGAAGAGTTAAGAGAGATACTAACGGTATGTAGAGATAGGAAACAAAGTCAACGGGGCACTAAAGTATACAAACTCGGACAATATCATAATCTGCTTAGAGGATGGTCCATAATAGTATTTTGATGTCAACTTTGATGAATGGGAGCAAAACGTGAACGTGGAAAAGACTGAGAGGAGCCGAAAAAAATGCTATAGAAATGTGTACATTGAAAATAATACATGGAGTGACAATGTATGGCAGAATACGGGATTAAGTGATAAGGGATGAATGTGAACTTAAGGTTGATATATTAAGTAAGATGAAGAAGATCACACTAAGGACGTTTGGGCATGTGGGACGAATGATTGAAGACTAACGAAACAGATACATAGTGCAAATGTGAGTGGAAAGCTGGTGAGAAGAAGACCAAGAAAAGTATGGTTGGGCCAAGTTAATAATATCCTAAAAGAAGAAAATGTAGAAAATCAGAAAAATCTAGAATAGAACTTTTATGGATGTAGATGAGGTTAACGATATGTGTTGAGATAGGCAAGTATAGCGCTCTGTCCTCTGTGCCTACTCTGACAGGAAAATGGCGTGATGATATGAATGTACTGTTATACATTTGAAACGAAATAAACCATATTAAATGAATTTGTGTAATTGGAGATCTCACAAATGGAAGGATTACTGTATTATTTTAATTTTAATAGCAATTGAACTCATGTCACTATAGTTAAAACAAGTTCATCAACAAGGTTGTTAAATCAAATTCTAGTGCAAATAATGTTTGAAAAAGTTGTTGGAAGAGAATCCCAGTATACTCGTATAACAACAATACGACGGAAACTCAAAAGTGACAAGAAAAAATAAAAGAAAAAAAATATTTTGAATGAACATTGAGAAAACGAGAAACAAAATACATAAATCATGTGGTATGTCTTAATTTAATGGTAACAGTAACATAGTTTTTTATTTTATTTTAAAGAACATTTACAAAAAAATTATCAATGAATACACGAAAAATAAATTATTTGTAAACAATACCAATTATTAAAATCTCAATTACCATTGTTTATCTCGTGCTTTAGGATATTCGTGAAATGCTATGAATTTGTAGATGAAGGGAGATAAAGAAAAAAAAATACTCATTCTTCCGTCGATTCAGCCACCATCTTCTTCAACCCTGCCTGCGTTGAACTCAATATTTCCATATCCAAGTCAGTCACCACATTGTACTCGTGCCACATTATCACTATTGGTATAGTCTCAGAACAGTGTCTTATATAATATTTTGCTAAATGTATTCAATCATAGATAAATACAAACTTCCAACTTCTCAAAATATAATCAATCCGCCATAGAAAAGCAATTCCGTACGTACGTACAAGCGTCGTCGTTGCTGGACGAGTACGAAAGTCGAGGATTCCTTCGCCATTCCAACGTTAAATTAGTTAGAAATCAAAGCTGTGCCGCAGAGTTTTCGTTTCTTTCTCTTTTTTCCTCCTCTTTAAGTGAGTCAGCTGTTGCACACCAGTAAACTCACCGGGCATACCGACGTACAGGGCCCGATGGCACATCTGAAGCGAGACGATCGGAGCACACCGACATGTTTTTTTCCTTATTTTTAAAATATACATGATCGAAGTCATATGTGTCTCAGAACACTAGGCGGAAAAAATGCCTGTGTCATTTGAGGGGAGTAACACAGCGTAAGGTTCGAACCAGCGACCTTCGGCAAGGAAGTCCAGTGCGTTACCACGCGGCCATGCACCTCAACGTACAAATACATTTAACGTGAATTATTATTTGAATATTTCAAAACAGGTAAAATTTGGGTTAGGTCAGTACATGGATTCAAATATCATCACGCCGTCTCCCTATCGGGGCAGGCAGAAAGGAAAGGGTACCAGACACATATTTCGCCTCTTCTACACCCTTCTCGTACAACTCCTACGATTTCACTGCCTTTATAGATTTTTTTCTTTCAAAATATCATACACTTGATCCAAATATACTTTCCTTGCTCTATATCTACCACGCCTCCCACTCAAATTTGCAGTGTATATTTGTTTTGTTACTCTTTCTTCATTCATTCGTTCTACGTGCCCAAACCATCTGACAGTACTATTCATCATCTTGCTCATCACACCTTTAAGTTTACAATCAACCCTACTCATTTTATTCTGTCATACATTGTCACCACATGTACTCTTCTAAGTGTACCTATTTCTACAGCATTTATAGATGTAATGTGTAAAAATATAATACATTCAATTTCTACCACTATGCGCAAGCACATAGTGCGGAAAAATAAAATCGTTCGTTATTTAAGGAAAATTGAACTCGGAACGTCTGAATGCAAAGTAAATTATAAAAACTTTATCTATGATACATTCATATATTTTCTCATACAGTTCCTTCGATTTATCTTAATCGTTACCTTTCCTTACATCAAAATTTCATTCGCTTGGTATAACCATACTTTTATCGATGCTCACCTTCAACAAATACTTCTCACTGAAGTTGATTTTCCGTTCGTTCAATATGTCCAAACTACTTGTGCAGTGTATTCTTTTCACCCATCTTATAACACGTGTCTTAAGATAGGATTCGTCTTTAATAACTACATTTATTGTTTTACTATACACCGATTCATCAAATATTTTAAATACAATTTAATTTAAGTTGAAAACTATCGTAGACTAGAGTTAAATATACAAAAGTTTTAAGTTTTGTTTAAATTCATAAGGTGAATTGTATATTCATCAGGAGTTATTGCAGCGATTTGTCGTTGAGAATAACACGAAAGGGTAAAATTAGGCCTACAGTTGCACTGTAATTGAGCTGCATTTCAAGAAAAATCATATTTAAATTACTTCCCGTAGGTTTGGTGTTGCAAAAATAGGTTTATTTTTTTCTTCAATACCTATGTACTCGTATATCAAAATGCACATTTTTCTTGCGATATTTTCTTTCTGTTTAGTAGAATTTTACACGAAAAAAAAAACAATAAGATATGTCAATCTTCATTATGAACACTGCATAAGGCAAAATACAAATTTATTTAACATTTCAACACTATTTTGAGTTCTACTTTCTGTGTAGAAAGTAGAATTTTATAAAGTATTTTGTTGTAAGTATACATTTTTTAAATAATTAAATGTTACTTTGTGGTAGAGGAATATAAAAGTTTTCTGTATGAATAATGTCATAATTTATAGTTATATTTGAAGTAAAATATTGTATTATTCATAGTTTTAAATACATTTATTAGACTGGCTTATTAACAACATTAAAACATAGTAAAACACATGAATCTTTATCACTTAATAAGAATTGCCATATGAAATATTTTATTTACAAAATAAGTTATACTTTTCAATTTCTATGCAAGATATAACCATCCTTATATGATTATTTTAACATATTTATGATATAACATATTTAATTTTAAAACATTTATGTATACACTGATTTCTTAAACATAAATTATCTTTTATGAAACTTATGTATTACGTGTTTATTTTCTTGAGCAATAAAATATAGCTATTTTAGAATGTTAAGAGACGATATAATGTAATAATTTTCTTTTTGTCGGTAACTTTGTGGAACGCAACATTTAAACATTTTACTTTCTCGCTCTATTATACACTTTAAATAACTCTGTTATTCCACTAATAAGTGGAATAGAAAAGTAATTTATCATTAAATAACAAAATAAATTACTTGAAGTTGATACCAAAAATTAAGAAATAATTCATTGAAAATATTAAATTCTAAAATACGACCAAACGAAAATTTCAGATTATGTTTGTATATCTCATAAAGTTTAGATTGAAAAATGTATATTACAAAAGTGTTCGATGTACACTTGATATTCTAGATATAAATATAATAAAATGCCAGTCAATATCTGCATTAACAATAACAAATTGAGAAGTAAAACTCACCACTTGAATAAGTCTTCAGTCCACTTTTGTCAATGAATAATATAGGTACGTCATGTCATGCGATTCAACAATAAAGCGATTATAAACTTATGTCCGACGCATTGAAAAGAAAACCACCATAATACAAATTAAATGAAGACCAATTTGTCCCATAGACCAGAGATAATATACAGAAAAAAATACTATAGACAAAATCTTGGCAACAACCAAATCTGTTAACAATCTGTGAAAGAGTGATCTCACTTCTCACAGAGACCATAAGTTTATTATTTTTCGATAAAATTCTCTTCTTTTCATTTATATTTTTTTTAATATAAAGACCAGTTTTGTGTTGCTTTTGCCGTTCGTCGAATCTGTTTTGACACATGTCAAGCATGCACAATACAATATGTCCGCCAAACAATAGACAATTTCGTGTGGTTTAACCATAGATTAAAAACGAGACATTCACACCGTGCGAGCTGTGATATAATAAGAGAGGTGGTGTTTTGTGTTATTTGGATTTTATGTGTTGTTTGTAAGACGATATGTGTTTATGGAAGAAAGGAAACCGATGTTTATGGAACAAAAGACGCCGTCTGTGTTGGTTCCATTTCATTTAAACATCCGGAATAAGATTGTCTTCATTGAGGATCGCTTTTTTAAAACTCGTTAAACGCCAATATTGTAATTTAAACGGAAGATTTTTTTTAATTACTTTTCGATGTAAAAACTTTTATCCATTATGGGATATTTTTAGTCCAGTATATATCTAAATTAATAAAAATTGAATTGTTATTACAATTTTTCTCTTGTTATTTCCTTATAATAGTACAAACACCTTTTTATATCTGTAAAAATATTGAATGTCTTTAATAATATACTGTATTGCATTACAATTTCGTTGCATACATTACAATCTGGTGTGTTTGTTGCTAAGTGGCAATATCTTCCAACCAACCATGGAGATGTTAACCAAGCAAGTGAAAATCGGATTGGAACCCATTTTTTAAAAACTAGGTAAGAACGGGAATGGAACCTTAAACCTTCAGGACTTAACCATCCAAGCTACGATTTATCACATACAACTTTTCATGTAGGTAATATATTACTAATTAAAGTTTCCAATAAGTACATAGAAGTCGCATTTGTATTTTATTAATTCCATATTTATACCAAAAAATAAATTTTTGTTTAAAATAAAAAAAAAGTTTAAAATTTATCAAATTTATACAGTGATATCCTTCAAGTTGGTGTGAAATGATTAAAATGCATCAGAATGAAATACGAGTATAATATAAACAGAAAAGCAGTCAGAATGTAAAATCAGTACGGAATCCGCCGGGTATCAAATCTGGGTCGCCTGACAACTCATTGTTACTTTACTTCTGACCCATATGCTTAATTAAGTATTGTTTTGATTAAATACGGAAAAATAAGTTATTTTCCAAGGGCAATGCATCAAAATCATTTATGTATTATCCTTGGGAAATAATGTATATCTCATTTAAAATTAAATTATCACTGCTAATTTATATGAATTTTTCTGAAACAATCATTTATGTATTGCACAATATGCTATTAAACGTTGTAATTATTTGCCATGTTAAATTTGCACATATCAGAAATCTATCAAAGATCACATTTGTTTAATATTTTTTACTAATTAAATGTACAAGTACATAAATTATTGTGACATTAATTATAATTTAACATTGACACTTATTTAAAATTTTTCACCATTAAATAACATTGATATACAGAAATACTGTAGAAATGCGTATACTGACAATAATATATGGGGGGACAATGTATGACAGAATACGGAATGAAGTTATCAGGAATAAATTACATCTATTAAGTAAGATGAAGAAGAGCATTCTAAAATTATTTGAGCACGTAGAACGAATAAACGAAAACATTATAAAAAAACAAATGTACAGTGCAAATGTAAGTGGAGTGCGCGGTAAAGGGTGATCAAGAAAAACATGGTTAGATCAAGTGAATTATATTTTAAAAGAACGAAATGTGAAAAAGTAAGCGAAATCATAGAAGTTGTATGGATGTGGAAGGGATGAAACTTAAGGCTAATGTACGAGTATTAAGATGAAGAAGGAGCCCCTTGAGATGCTTTAGGCATGTAATTTAGAATGAATTAAGAAAAACAAACAAAACAAATATACATTGGAAGACATGGTAGAGGAAAACCAAGGAAGGTGTGGTTGGATCAAGTGAATAATAATAATAAAATGACAATGTACGAGTATATATTGTAGTATAGCGTCGTTTAAATAGCACTCTCCTCAACGGCGATCTAGCCTGGGATTCGAACCACTGTTAGTGACAAATTGAAAATATTACTCAGAAAAACAATATAGAATAATGATTAAACGATAGTGGCTGAATATTTTTAAAGAAAAATAAATGCCAGATAAATCGTAAGAGCTCTAGGAGAAGGTGTGTGGATATAGAGGAGCTGAAATATGTATTTAGCGATACGAAAGTCTGGCTTTCTTTCCTGTATATCTAACCCGATTGGGAAAAGGCGTAATGATTTTTATGTATCGCCACATAGTGACCAAAGATCACTAAAGATGCCTCTGTTGAAAGTAATATATTTTGAAAATGTGACCTTAAGAAGTCTCTGTACTGTTCTTATGTCATTAGTTTTCTTTTACTTTAAGTAATATCTATTAAAAACTTAAAGGCCGATCGCGAAAATCCGTTCTGTACTCCCGATCTACCTCACCTAGATAATTAAACTTTAGCTAAAACTCTTCCTAAAATGAGACTTAATGATGTTTACCCCATCATCATCACCATCACGTTATATGCCTATTAAGGTTACTAGAGAAACCAGATCTCCACTTCGATCTTTCCTGGCACATATCTCCGGCATTAGTTCGTGTAGATCTTCCTAACATATATGTGATATTAACATATTTAGTTTTAGGTTGAAGTTAATGCATATGTTGAAGTTGCTGCGGTAGATTAGAAACTTCCTGTTAAGAGAAATAACTTTGTTAAGAAAACCTCAGAAACTTACCGAGGGAAACAAACTATAAAGAAACCTTTGTAGATTTCCTATAGGTGATAATAAAAATGTTGGCTTCGGGTGTAATATATGAATGAAGTGTTCATATATAATCATAAACTTCTCAAAAACGTTGTCTCACAACGCTTCTTAAAGCTACACACGTCACCCATGTCTCTAACACATAGAAGCATACCATTCCAAGCAAGAGGACTTGTTTAAGCAATGCAAAGATACAAAGTTTGAAATCAACCTGTTCGCAACACTTGAGTCAATGTAGACTTTTTAGAAGTGGACTAATGTGATGAATATTTAATACTAACATATATCAGCATAACGACTGCGTTGAAAAAGACTAGAGTCTAGAAATTTGCGAATCTAACAGACTAAAATAAAGTTACAATAAATAATTCATTTGCGATACAACAAATAAATTAATAAGAGTTTTTATTTCCTATATTGGAAGACTATCTTTGCTACTTCTTGAAATATTCTCCAGTCAGTAAAAACAATGTATAAACATATTATAATTTTTGATATTGTGTGTCCCATTACAGATTATACATATTGAAACTATAACGTGATCAAAACAACCATTTAATTACATTGTGTTACATTTTCAGTGTATACAGTACAATCTGGAGAGTTTATTGTCATGTGGCAATCTCTTTAAAACAATCAGAAATATGTTTGCGAAGCCTGAAGTGAAAACCTTTTTAAAAATCGAACTCTACGAGTTAAGAGTTAGGCGTCGTACCAACTGAGATACGGAGGTTGTCATGACATTTGTAAACAAAAAAAACAGACAAAATAATTCTGACTTTTGTCCTCTACGAGTATGAGGCTCAGTCAGATATTATTAGTCTGAAAGCCCAATTACGTCAAAATAATCGTTGAATATTGGATAATAGAAAATGATTCCACCCCAATCCCCACTTTACCATCATTAGTGGAGTCTATTCATCGCCATCCCCAATTTTCTCCTTCAGAAGGGTCAACATATAATACATTGTTTCTCTCATTAATTTTTACAATGTCACTTTCTCTTTACACCCCTTCTATAGAAATCCCTAATGAAATTTTGGTTACATATTAGAACCGGCTCTGGATTAAAAAAAATACGGTATGAATTCGATTTAGACATGTAAAATAACTTATTTACTTTAGTTATTTATATTAATATTTTTTATAGTATAAATAATCTTAACAAAAAATTAAGTAATTTTTGCCAAGACAAAACTTTGGATGACATAAGGTTTGAAAGTGAATTAAGCTCAGAAATTATAGACAAATGAACGCGAGATGCCATAAAGAGGGAAGGAATCATAAACAAAATCACACCACAGGCAACAGAAAAGTTTCTTTATTTCCTCGTCTTTTTTGTGTACAGGAAACATTGAAACTACAAGGATTAGAGAGCGAAATGAAAGGAAAAAAAAATATCCTTTGAAGTTATGTGGTAGAAAAGGATGTTGCTCATATACAAGTTGGCAATTCATACTACGCCTCTATTCTGAATTCATTGGAATTGCGGGACAGATTACTTTACACTATAAAGGAATCTCTCCTCCGAATTCAGTCCTCGGTAAGATACTGGCAAAAACCTAGTTTACTAGGGACACATTAAACGAAAGGCAACAAATAGAGATCTATGTAAACTGCGTGTCCACTTTTAACTACCGTTTTTTTTGTTGTTTGTCTTATTTTTCATATACTATATATACATACGAGTAGAATTACTTATCATGTAAATAAATAAATCAAACCTTCATCAACAGGAAAGTTATACAAAACATTACGTACGTCAAATCACTACAATAACAACAAAAATATAAGAATTGTATACGAATAGCTTTAGCGTAATATAAGAAAAATATAATTATATTATACGAATTATATATAATAACATAAGTAAAACATTAAAATACTATACGGATAACTTTAGATTTATATAAGAAGAGTATATGAATCAATTGAAAATAATATAAGAAAAACATTAGAATTATTATGAATAATTTTAAAATAACATATAAAACACAATTATAATATATGAATAACGTTAGAAGAGCATAAGAATTATAAACGAAATTACTTTAAAATAACATAAGTAAAATATTTTATACTAAGAACGTTAGAAAAACACAATAATTATAAACAATATTTTGAGAATAACATAAGAAAAACATAATTATGTAATGAACAACTAACGTAAGAAGAAAATAAGAATTATGTATGCACGGATAACTTAAGAATAATAAAATGCTATACCAATAACTTGAGAATAAAATGAGAGAAATATTTGAATAATATACGAATGACTTAAAAATTATACATAAATCTACCCAGATTTATCTGGAACGCTCTCAAGATCATCCGAAGTGAAAAAAAGTTGTCATATCTAAAAAAAGATGTCACATAAATAGTAAATTATTGTCGATAATAATTTAGATAGTTCCGATTCGCAATAACAGATGCCGCTTCTTTTGATCTATGCCTTGATGAATTGTTGAATAATTACATATTATATGATAGTCGCGAGTGAAGTATTCTAGTGTTTACATTCAGCTTTTTTTATTTAAAAATTGATACAAATGTGTTTAAGAGAGTAGTCAATAGTTAACTACGAGTACAAGCATTTTTTTTATAGAAGCACTGATTTATTATACGAGTAGTTCAGAAACGCTATAAAAAACTCATAAATCTTGTACGGGTTTATTATGGGCAGTTTTAAAATTACATTACTGTATTAAATACCGCTTTATAACTTTTCTATATGTTGTCGTTAACGAATAGTTACAATTAGTTTAAAAAAAAACGAAGATTTTTTATTATAGTATCAATTGTTTTATCCGTCTACCCACGCTGAATACTTCAAATTCTCACCTCAGTCTTGAGGCCTGATTCGCCTCTGTAAAAAGCTATACAAATTCAAATTCATACCCGTAATAACAAAACTAAATATCAAAATAACACAATAATCCCATTCCATTGTGCCATCAGCACATCACAACATTAATACAACATTTTTTATAAAAGCAGATGCATAAAATTCGTTATTATATTATTATTCATTTAATACATAGAATTAAAAATATGTTCACCTCTCACAGTAGCAAACATTTTGTTATGCCTTTATGTTTTGGTTGTCCCTTTTCTACACACCTTTATGGACCCCAGAACAATGTAATTAGCTCAGAAATGACGTGGGTTTTTGAGTTCTGATTTGGCCCACTGAGAATAGAGGCTCTAGTTTTTTTTTTGTAAAATTCAACGACTGGGATGGGTACGCCAACAAAAAGCACGTATACGAAGATAAAACTTAAAGACAGTCCAGTTACTTTTATTTTTTTTTCAAATATTTATATATATATATTACAAGTATATGGATGGATATACGAGTATATGAATAATAAATTAAACCCATGGCCATAAACCATTATTTTGGTTTCTTTAATATTGTATTGTATTATGACTTCATTGCAAAGAGTACAACTTGGCGGGATGTGGTAATCTCTTCCAACCAAACAGAAGAATAATAATTTTAAAAGGACAGTTTATATAGCACTGTTACGAGAGGAACTCTTATCAGGGGCGCTCTAACTCTGAATTCGAATGAATTTTTATTAGCAAATTAAAAAAAATATATAGAATAAATATATCTAAATTGTATGTAAGGATAGAAAGATGATGGTTGCGGCTATTAGATCAGATACCTCCCCGCATTTACATATGTTAAGAAAACCATAAAAAAAATTACTAAGGGAAGACAAACAACAATGAAATCTTTCGAAATGTAATAGTAACACATTTATTTTGATGAGACTTACAAAAAAGGGTTGTCTTTAAGTGCTGCTTCCTAAATTTGCACGTGCCACCTTCATGTTTAAATGTCAAGAAGGTGGTTAAACGGATTGGAAGACAGACGTCTTTCTTACTAGGCTACGGAGGTCCTCAAATACATCAAATAAGTATACTTGAATCTAATACGTGTAAAAATATCAACTCTGTGTAATGGTCAAATATGTGCAAAAATATCAACTCAGCGTAATGGTTAAATATGTATAAAAACATCAACAGGGTAATGGTCCAATATGTACAAAAATATTAGCTAAGTGTAATGATCTAACAAGTGCAAATATATCAACGCGGTGTAATGGTCAAATATGTGCAAAAATATCAACTCGGTATAATGGTCAAAATATCAACTCAGGGGAATGGCAAATTTTAAACTCAGTGCAAACAACTCAGCTCAAAAAATGTCAACTCAGTCTAATATTATGGTTCAAACTCATCTAAAAATTATTTCATCCAAATCGTAATGGAAATAATTATGTAGTACTTTTTTTAATAATTAAGGTGCTGCTCTGTTATAGTATAGTCTTAACTCTGTTTCCTTAAATACAATTAAAATATCTATAGATAGATTTTATTTCCATGTCATTATGCTTTTAAAATATTCATATAAACATTTGATATTATCGCGTACTTTCCTCAATAACTTACACAGAAGGAATGTTAATTACTCAACAAGTGATTTAAATAATTTATAAACTAAGAAATTGCTATAAGTTAGTAAATTTAGGTGGATAAGGGCATGAAATTGAAATATGTATGTATTGAAGCCATAATCCGCCGGGAATTGAATCAAGCACGGTAAGCATGCTGTCAATTAGGCCAATTACATTAAATATGTTTTTTTACAATCACATTTTTATTTCTTTCGTAAAATTGAAATAATCATTTTGTGACACCACATTTAAAATAAAAACATGGTATGTTGAAAAAGAGAGGATTAACTCTCAAAACTGGTCGGTTCTATCATATAAGTCAGGGATGGCGAACCTTTTTGAGACTGAGTGCCAAAAAATATTTTTTTTCAATAAAATAATATGTCGCGTGCCACATGCCATGGAAATAAAAATGCATCAAATGTTTGTGTAACTTCAGATTTTTAATAAAAACAAAAATTAATACACCGAGGAAAATAATTAAGTACTTATTAATGGCGAACTAAGAGAAATAAATAAAAAAATAGACTTGAAAAAAATTGTGAACCTCAAAACTTATTGGTGAGATTTTTGTTGTTGGATGCTAGATGCCAAATACTTTATATCGGGTTCATAGCTGGTAGCTTTTAATAAAATACAAGCAGTAGTACTTTCGTCTGTAAGTCTACTTCTTATGTCTGATTTAATAAAGTTCATTGAAGAAAATAATAATTCACAGGAATACGTCGACGAAAAAATTGTTAATATGCCCATTGCTATTTTTTTAAGACAAGAAAAAGTTTCCGGGTTGGATTGCCAAGTTGTAAGTACTTCATTTTCGGCATTCCTCTGGACTGGTCCAACGAATCGATCTCGCTCAATTTCTTCCAAAACAATTCTTAAGTCTTTAAATTTTTGTGTCCATATCGAACTCGACTGAAAATCTACCAATTCCATTTCAAAATCATCTAATTCCATGTATTCAAACATTGTTAAGTTTAATTGTTGATACTTATATGTGTCTGGATGGGTAATACATTTTGTAGTTTCTTCAAGTTGTCGAAACTGAACAAACCTTCTTGAAAATTGTTCTATTGTTGCGTCTAAAGCATTTTCAAATGATTCTATTAATTTTCCTACGTCTGGCTTTTCGTGGATTTCCAGATCCATCATGTATTTTTTTAGGTTGGGAAAGTACTTAAAATTTCTGGTCATTATATCACGCTTAAATATTTGTAACTTAGCTTCAAATGCTTTTATATTATCAAACATAACAGTAATTATTTTGCCACGGCCTTGTAATTTTATATTTAGATCATTCAAATGGGAGCAAAAATCAGTAAAGAACATCAATCTCGAAATCCACTCAACATCTGATAATTCTTCATACTGAATTATTTTCTGGTTACTTAAAAACATATAAATTTCATCAAAGCACTCGACGAAACGCTGAAGTACTTTGCCGCGACTAAGCCAACGAACGTTATTATACATCGTTAATCCATTATACATCGAATTGACCTCATTTAATAATGATTCAAATTTTCTTTTGCATAAAGGATGCGATTTTTATTTTTTCTTATATACTTTTATTTTTTCTCTTCATTCGCGTGCCACGCAAAATCGTCTCGCGTGCCACCTGTGGCACGCGTGCCATAGGTTCGCCATCCCTGATATAAGTGGTCAAATACAATGTTTAAAACAACAACGTTATTTCTTTTATATAACGTATTTGTAAATCAACTTTATTCCGAAACAAACCTTTATTTATTGCTAATCGTCGATGTTAATTATACAATTAAGAGATAATAATTGATAAACACTTTAAGCAACTTAAAGTTCTCTTAGTGCTGAAAGGAAATTCTAGATGAGCTCAATTCGAAGAATTTGAGTACAAATAACACCAAGACCTATTAAAATGCACTGTGTCGTATAAAAACTACGTTTGTGACTTTTATACACGGTGCTGTGTTTGCTGTCATTTTTTTTCAACCAATAAATAAACTTTTTAAACGCCTAAGTGTGAGAGAAATAATCTAGACCATTTATTATTGGACCAGCAATAGAAATCGAGACGGAAATTTCCGAGTGGGAAGATTCTCGCTGTCTATTTTGGTATCCCATTTGTTGTGCAAAGAGCAAAGTGGTTAATCTTTTTTTTTTGCAAAAAAACAGTTACTGTTATTTAAAAAAAATATTTTCTTACGATTTATTTTGGGTTAGAGAGATATATTTACATTATTTTATGTAAATTCGTATTGCGAAGAAACTTATAGCGAAAGCTCACATAAACAATGAAAAATTGTTATAAACTTACTAATATTTACATCTGAAATAAAAAGAAGACCAAGAAAATAATGAAACGAGATGGAGAAATCTTAACACAAGGAAAAGTGAATACGACAAATAACATATAATATATTTATTTCCTTTATTTAAATTTTCACGTTCGATTCTGAACACACAACATATATTTTTTCTTCTATGTGTATTTATAACTTTATCTTGTGTAGTAAAATAATGCTCTTGATAAATTTGTTCTTGTACGGCAAAACTAGGTAAGATTGGGCTCGAAAAAAAAAAAACGCATATAAAAAATATTACAGCTTCTCAAGAAAAGAGCAACAACTCAAAAATATTTAGTGTGTAAAATATGGTAATCTATGAAGCATTTCCTTTGAAATTATACTTGATTTTTAACATGAAATATTATGTATCAAATATTATGTAGAACAAATACAGACCACTCGATTGCACTATTTGTCAATATGGCCCAACTGTTTGAAAGACCATTTTTTTAATCTCTTATGTGTGTTAAAATGCCCTGATTTTGTAGTTACTTTTTTTCTTCATTAAATGCGATGTATGACTTTTTCAAATTTACGGCTAGTACTTGAGTACCTATATTTATTAAGAACAGATGTCTTAGGAGGATGATGGGTGTCAGCAGGTACGATTACACGACTAATGAGATTGTAGCAGTATATCAACACCACAAAAAGATTAAGGCGCTGGAGATAGTTTGGTAATGTATTGAGGATGTTATATTATAGTAAACATCGGTATTACGACAGGGAAATTCGCTCTCTTCAAATAACGTGGAGGGCCGATATGGATAGAAGTTTTTTTTTTTTATTAAACAAAGTAAATTATTGTACAAACATTTGTCAAGGCTATACCTATATAGAAATTTATTACTTAACTAATCTTAATTATATTTTATCATTTATTTATTATTTTATTTATTTATTATTACACATGACAAGAAATATACACAATTTGAGAAAAAACAACAGGTAATTTGATTTGGACATATAATTTTAATGGATCTGGGTTTGTTGCCTTTCATTTGTCATATCCCCAGTAAACTAGGCTTTTGCCTGTATCTCACTGAGGATATCTCTCTTTATGAACTTACTTAATCTTATTTTCCTACATATCATTTTAATTTTTATTTTTTTCAATCTTAATATATGATTTCTTAGAAATAATTAACACCTACATACTACTTATAACTAGATAGCAATTCTTACACTAATTATTTAGCAAAAACAAGTCCACGGATAGAAGTGTTTTGACGGAGTACCTAATCTATTTATTTATTTTCCCAATACAGGCTTAGCTTAATTACATTGAAAGATACAAAAAAGGTTGACATTAAAAAAAATTATATAAAATAAAAAAAATATGTATATGCATAGATACACATATGTATGTACACATACATACACATATACTCAAAGTCACTTAGTGGTCGCAACTTACGTGAATTAATAACTGTACATATTGCTGAGTAGGTACCTACTTGTATTTTTGTTTGAATTTTGACGTGTGTATACTTATGAGTTGTTAATTTTTTTTATTGTGATTATATCTCTTTATTTGGTTTTAATGTAATTGTTTAAGTTCATTTGAAATATTTAAATTTTGTTATTAAGGAATTACTCACTATTATATTTTTTTCAAATATATTAAATTATATCGTATATTTAACCGTTTTTAAATAAATATATAACCAAATCATTGAAAGTTATTAAAAAAGAGGCTGTTTACCGGACACTATATTTTTTTACTACGAGAACAAAAACTACTATAATTAAAAATGTCACGCCATTAATTTCATATTAAATTGAACATATTTACGCAAAAACAATTCAACCCTCAATTTTTCTGTTTTGAGATAATTGAGGAAACGTTTCGCCGCTTTGTATTGGAATGAAAAATAAACTGAATCAAACTGGCTCGACATTATACACATGTACGATTGATATATGTTTTTTTTTATATATTGAATAAACAAAAAAAAAAGTGTTTTGTGGGTTGGGATCTTTTTGCATATATACGCCCAATTGATCTTCAGAAATGGCCAGGCCCGAGAGGTTTGGTCTAGAGAAGAGAGCGCGATACAAGGAAGGGTAGTCGGAAAGGGACAGGCTGAGGGTGGTTCCTCGAGTATTGGGTGTGTGAATGGAATAATTCCTACCATACAATTTGTGACGTTAATAATTATGAGTAATTAGTGAAAATGAGAAGGGTGGCGACACCAGAATGACTTATGTGCGTTCAAAATATATATTCAAAAATAGATTCAACGGTGTTGAAATATTCAATATGAGGATGAGTTTGGTTTGAATGCGTATAATGGTTGGTTGTAGAAAAATATTTTAATCACTGTTAAAAAAAGTGAATGTGTTTTTTTTTATTTATCAAGTTTTCGTTTTGGAATTTAAATTTAAAAAAATAAGTAAAATGTGGTAGAAATGAATCGTTGCGTAGAATTTGTGAAAAACAATATGTGAATGAATACGAGTATGAATTGAATAAGGTGAATCGGGGTAAGTGCATATACGGGGTAAGTGCATCTAAGCCTTCCAACTTCCATAAATATTATGTTTAAGCACTGTCATCTACAAAGATCTATTGTAATGAACTAAATTCACACTACAGTAGACAGATAACGCTGTAGCTCACACAGGGCCATTATTATTAATGTTCAAATTTTGACGGTTGGTTTTTCTCAACGTACGAGTCGGGAGGTCCTTCGTAATTTTTCTGTAACGTTACAATAACTTGTGCTAGGAGATTCAAATTTGGTAAGTGCCTTTCATACAAATTGTTGTTTGTTTTGTATATATTTATTGAATAAACATTTAAAAGAATTGTGATTTATAAGACTAGATACACTTCCCCCATAATTTTACGTACAGAAAATGCTTAAAAATCAATTAAAAAGAGCAGATAGTCCTCTGGCGATAAACTAATTAAAATATGAAATAGTTGAAGTCCTTTGTATAAAATTTTGAAAACAGTGTGATGATCCTGAGAATGGTTAGATTCCTTTGAATTTCATATATTCATTTTATATGACGCACTTACCCCGACTCACCCTACATTAAAAAAAATAATCCAGATTAAATAAGATGCAGTGCTTAAGATGAAAAAAGGATCATTGAGATATTTTGATAACGTAGGAAGAAAGGTGAAAGATTAACAGAAAAAATCTATCCGAGTTAGTTAGATTGTACGAGCAGTTTAGGAAGACCGAGAAGAATATGACACAACCAAGTTAATCAAATTCTAGTATGCATGATGAAATGTCTTGCCATGACAGATGTGTCCCAGGTAGAATACAATGTAGGTATATCAATTCTCTATGTCTACACAAATAGTGACAATTCTCTATGTCTATGATAAACAAATAGTGACAATTCTCTATGTCTACACAAATAGTGACAATGATGATGTAATTTATATTCTTAGTTATTATAAATTTTTAGCTTATGTGCTTTGCTTATACATTCTTACAATGATTTTGACAAGTTTTGTGGCCTGGTTGATAGACGCCTGTCTTTTAGCTCGGGGGTTGGGTGTTTGATTCCCGTTTTAAACCAGATTTTTTTTAAAAGATGTCCAAACTGTTTTTCACTTAAAGCCTCTTCAACATCTTTTTGGTTAGTTGAAAGATATTGCATTATGGCAATAAGCCTGCCCGGTTGTACTATATTTAACGAAAGCGTAATTTAATATAATGCAATACTAATTTCTGCTTTAGACGACCCTCAAATGGTAAACAAATATCTAAAAATATTTTTACATTTGTGTAGAGAATGCGCTAGTATTTATTTATGTTACTGTCAGTCGTTGCCGATCTGAAAAAAATATTTTCAATTTTTTATGCAACCAACCAATGAAGTTAATACTCAAAAATATGAATTGTTTTGGAATATAGCATAATTTTTAAGCTAGTAAATTTATGTTCAAAAATAAATTTGGATTTTTTTTGCTTTACGATATGGATGAATTTTGTTCTATGGAAAAAGCTTTTTGTCGTCTATTTTTTGTTAAATACTTGATTTTTATTGTCTTTGTTCTAATTTGTGATGATTAAAAAAAAGGTTTGATTAATTTTTTTCAAAAATTAGTGTATAAAAACAAATGTTTATGCTCGAAAGAAATGACATATCTTTTGTAACGTATTGAAATGACATATCTTGAGTATTTATTGAATAGACCTTCTTGTCTTAGTTGGAAGAAGGATAATTTTTTATGTGAACATGGTACATCTGGCGAACGTGCTACTATAAAGTAATTTCTTCTTATCAGTCAGCTGATTTTGGATGCGTCAAGTCGTTTTAATCCGAGACAGATTTGACAAAAAATGTGTATTTAATTTCAAGGAAAATAATTAGTAATCCAGAAACAATAATAATAATAACATGACTATTTAATTAAATTTAAAAAAAACTTTTTTCAGTCTCATATTTTCACAACCAATAATAAATTAACACAGCAGTTAAAAATAGCAGTAAATCTGAATATATACTTGGTAACTTAACTGTAATATTCTTGTGTCTTGTCGAAGTAAAATTATATCTTTTTATTAAATACTTCTTTAATGAACTCCTTCCATTGCTAAAACCCTGTAAATACCACTGATATCCTTAACATAATTTTACATGGCGCCAACTCCTGGTGAGCTCATCTTATGTACGGTGTTTACTTGAATTATTTTTTTCGATCATACAATACCTGATTCGTTCCAAGAGACAGTGTGAGAAGGGAGGTCAACTATAAGGTGTCCCAAAAAATGTATACACCGTTTACTAGGACTTGTAAAAATTTGTCATACGCATGTCACACGCATTCGTGGAAAGTTTAGAAATTAAGAAGACTTTTATTTTCAGCAAGATGGTGCATCTCCACACTATCATTAGGATGTGAGGATCTCTATTGATGAACATTTGCCAAACAGGTGAATTCTACGCAGATCTAGCATAAAATAACCTTCACGCTTCCCACACCTCACGCCAATGCACCTTTTTATCGTGACTCATCCAAGAAAAAGTTTATGCTCCAAAACCGGCAGTAGTTAATGAGTCGAGGGCAGCCATTGAAATTGAATGCGCCCAAATACCAAAATAATAGATTTTTTATGCCAAAATAAATATTCGAACTTTAACTGTGATGTGTGAAGTCTGTGATATTCCTCATATGTACACCGATATTCCTCATACACCTGTAATGCACCGATACATATAAATGTAGGTATTATTTATTCATATGATAAATCTTTCTCCCTTGTTAAACATTACTTATTATAGTATATTTCATAGCTCCGAATTGGACAGTGTCAAAATTTCCTAAGATGATAGTTTACACCAGTATTTCAGTATCATCTTTGATATATTGGAGTGAAACGTTACTGAAAAATACTAATACATTGGAAAATACTGAAAAAGAGCCTAATATAATAAATGCAGAAATGTATGTACATACAATAATACACGATGTTGCCTGACTAGTCCACCTACAGTATTAGCTGGGACGACCAAGGTCTGAGTGAATGTGATGGAATACAAGTAGCCTGAACGAGTGGACTTGTTTTTGCTAAATAATTGGTGTAAGAATTGTTATCTAGTTATAAGTAGTATGTAGGTGTTAATTATTTCTAAGAAATCATATAATAAGATTGTAAAAAATAAAAATAAAATGACATGTAGGAAAATAAGATTAAGTAAGTTCATAAATTATAACATATAATTAAGATTAGTTAAATAAATTTGTATATAGCCTTGACAAATATTTGTACAATATATTAATTTGTTTAATAAAAAAAAAAACAATAACACATGTGGTGACAATTTATGTCAGAATATAGAATTAAGTGATTTGGGATGAATGTAAATTTAATGCTGATGTTATGAAGAAAAGCACTCTGAGATGGTTTGAACATTTGAAACGATGAATGAAAAAGACTAACAAAACAAATATGTAGTGCAAATATAAGTGGAATATGTGGCAGAGGAAGATCAACAAAATATAGTTGGATCAAGTGAATATTTCGATAAAAGTAAATGTAAAAAGTATGAGAAGTGGCCGGAGCTGTATTAATGTGGAATATGTGTGCTGAGATATAAATGTCTAGCGCTTTGTCTTCACTGCCTACCCTAATGTGTATGTATTTAGTTTATGGAATATTTTCTATTTTTTTGTCCAATAACAATGTTAGTCAAGTTTCTGTTTTCGTTTTCAATCTCGTTGTATTACCGCCGGAGTAGCAGATCGGAGCGTGCCATCGCACTCAATCTCGTTGTATTACCGCCGGAGTAGCAGATCGGAGCGTGCCATCGCACTCAATATCGTTGTATTACCGCCGGAGTAGCAGATCGGAGCGTGCCATCGCACTCAATCTCGTTGTATTACCGCCGGAGTAGCAGATCGGAGCGTGCCATCGCACTCAATCTCGTTGTATTACCGCCGGAGTAGCAGATCGGAGCGTGCCATCGCACTCAATCTCGTTGTATTACCGCCGGAGTAGCAGATCGGAGCGTGCCATCGCACTCAATCTCGTTGTATTACCGCCGGAGTAGCAGATCGGAGCGTGCCATCGCACTCAATCTCGTTGTATTACCGCCGGAGTAGCAGATCGGAGCGTGCCATCGCACTCAATATCGTTGTATTACCGCCGGAGTAGCAGATCGGAGCGTGCCATCGCACTCAATATCGTTGTATTACCGCCGGAGTAGCAGATCGGAGCGTGCCATCGCACTCAATCTCGTTGTATTACCGCCGGAGTAGCAGATCGGAGCGTGCCATCGCACTCAATCTCGTTGTATTACCGCCGGAGTAGCAGATCGGAGCGTGCCATCGCACTCAATATCGTTGTATTACCGCCGGAGTAGCAGATCGGAGCGTGCCATCGCACTCAATATCGTTGTATTACCGCCGGAGTAGCAGATCGGAGCGTGCCATCGCACTCAATCTCGTTGTATTACCGCCGGAGTAGCAGATCGGAGCGTGCCATCGCACTCAATATCGTTGTATTACCGCCGGAGTAGCAGATCGGAGCGTGCCATCGCACTCAAAAGATAGGTGATTAGTGTAGAAAACGATGAGTGGATATTATTTTTCTGCTCCCCATAACAATATGAGTGGTGATGAGATCTATATCCTTTCGGAAGATTCAGCTTTCAAAAGGCTGAGAACCAAGAGACACTCTTGAGCTATAAAGCAATAACAGGGAAATACTATTGAAATTACTTTGACTACTATATTATTATAATAGACCTTCATATGTAAGAATACTTCTAACCAACCAGAAAGATGTTAAACAAGCCTTAAAAGAAAATTAAACATGAAACTTTTTTTAAATATGAGTACCAACGAGAATCGAATCCAAATTTCGTGCTAGGCCTCGCAGGTCATCTGAACGGCAGTATCATAGTATAAATAGGCCAAAACCGGCTGTCGCCAAAGAAATAATACGAGAATTGAATTTTGAATACAAGAGAGCGAGAAAGGAATACTTGGATTCTCTCCGAAAGTAATTCGAAATTTGTGATACTGAACGAATGATACTGAACGAATTGATACTGAACGAATTTTAAATACCTAGCTAACAATTTTTGAACCGGTGTAAAAGGGGACGATGTATAAATGATATATATATATATATATATATATATATATATATATATATATATATATATATATATATATATATATATATATATATATATATATATATATATATATAAACAAATTTTACATTTATGAATATATATTTTCATAAATGTAGAATTTGTTTTACTTCCGTGAATATTTCACGGGTTGCAACTAGTTATAATAATAATTACCCACTTCTATCCGGAACGCTCTGAAGTTTGTCCGAAGTGGAAAAAATGTTACATAAATCTTAAAACGATAATAATTAAGATAGTTCTGATTTGTAATAATTGACGTCAGAGTTTTTTTCACTTTTGCAAAAAAAACATTTGCGACGCACGCTGTTATACAATAATTTAATTGTAAAGCTGAAATAATATATTTTTATATACGCCGTGATGTAGTGTTATACAAATATGTTATAGTCGCGATTGAAGATTTTATAGTTTTAATATTCAGTTGCAAGTTTATGTTTAATTAGGTGTAGTCAGTCGATGATTGAGATTGTTTTGGGTGCCGTATTCACGAACTTAGCTATTAAGAGCATCGCCACTCGCACACGGAATAACCTCGTTGAATGAATTTTCCAATATCGATATCTTCCATATCTCAGTGGATAAATTGTGGTTGAAACTCCTTAGTAAGCTTTATAAGTATAACTGAGTAACTTTAAAGATAAGCATGAGTAAGTAATCTTGTTCCTGTTGTCATTCTGTGACATTCAGATTTTAATTTTGTTTTCTTGTTATTTATGTAATTAGGTTAAACCTTTATCAGATGAAAAGTAAACATAATAAAATATCAATTTCATTTCCATATAATAATTTTGAAATCTTATTATTGACAATGTTTTGCGTATAATCTGTGGAATGGTGTGAATTTTTTTATATTGAGTCAATACTTTATCGATAATAATTAGTTTCTGAATGCGTTTTAATGGCATCAAGTAATAACTTTCACAATTTATCAATAAAAATTGTACTCCGTTGTTTCTAATGAGCAACTTGATTAAGGCGATGTATTTACGTGTGCAATGGCAATACTGTGAGATATATGGTTCTTCTCTTGATGGTTTGGACATGTTGAATGAATTCGGTCATTTTACGAAATGTGTCACTAGTTTTTATACTATTTACTACTTAAACTAAATTGATTACCAAAATTAGAGCAGTATAAATCAATCGCCAAATCTTCAAAAAATGATTGTAAACAGTGGTGTGCTTGTGTCAACCTTGATGTATGGGCGAAACCAATACATTTAACCCAGAAAGAATAGAATAACTGCGGTATAAATATCTGCCTTACATAGAATATCTAGTATAACAATGTTTGATACAAAAAGAAATGGTCGAATAAAGGATAACTGTTTGTAAGAGATGTATGTTATAAATATAATTAATTAAATAACTTTGATATAGTTTGGCCACGTTGAGAGAATGAGTTACGAAAGACTTATAAAACACACGTTTATGTCTGAAATTAATGGAGGGCGTTTAATAGGAGAATCGAGGAAACAGTGAATGGAGATTGTATTGTATTATATTACACTTTCGTTGTATACAGTACAACCTGGCAGGCTTATTGCCATGTGGAAATATCTTCCAGGCAACTAGAATGATGTTAAAGAGGCCTTAAGTGAAAACCAGACTGGAATTCTGTTAAAAAAATCTGTGTTCCAACGAGAATCGAACCTGTAACCTCCGGGCTGGGAGACAAGCGTCTTACCAACTAGGCCACGGAGGTCGATTGTGGACAAGGTGCGAGTTGTATGCATGGATAAAATGGCGTAGAGACCTATCCTGTCTGCGTACCTCAACAGGAAAATACTTGATGGCTTATACTCGTATGTGTGTGGAAAAGAATTTGCCTGAGCCTATTTCTTATTTAGGCATTCATTTAAAATTACCTAAATCTTTATTTAGATTTCTTTTGGTAGAGACACAACCACAATTAAAAGAAAAAATAGTAAGTAATCCACAAAACCATATCGTGAGTGCGTACACACACCATGTTATGGGGTGGGGCTTTATTTCAGTCACACCTTCGACTATTTCCAACACCCTTCCTCCATTGTTTTAATACACCATCATTTTGCTACTGCACCCCTTTCTGAGGTTTAGTTATAATTACTGTGCTGTTTGTATTTAGATTTGAGGTAAGTATTTAGATTAAATTTATATTGCATTAGAAACAGTTCATACGAGTAATTATAACCGGTTATGGTTGACTGCTATCGCAGTCCATTTATTTTTTTTTGTTTATAAAAATAGGAAAACGTTTATAAAATAAATTTTAAATAATAATTTTATTTTAAATATGATACAGTATCGTGTAACGATAGGAAACAATGACAATCGGGCAATAAAACGTATATAATATAATCAGACAGTATCAAAATCTGCTTGGAAGATAGTCCACAACAGTGTTTAGGTACCAACTTTGTTGTGTGGGAGTGAAACTGAAATGTGTGCACTGTGAAGAATAAATGGGGAGATAATGTATGACACAATACGAAATGAATTGTAAAGGATGAGTATGATTAGTGAACTTAAGGCTGATATGTTGAGTAAGATCTACATTTTGAGGTGGTTTAGGCATGTAGAACAAATAAATGAAAAATACTAACAAAACAAATATTCATTACAACAGCGAGAAGTAGGGTTGGTAGAGGAAGACCAAGGAAAGTATGATTAGATCAAGTGAATCATATTTTGAAAGAAAGAAACGTAGAAAGTCAGAGAGATCATTTTACAAGGTATTGTAAATGGATGTAGAATAAACGAATTATGTATGTCAAGATAAGAGTGTCTGTCCTCTGCTTACTGCTATAGAAAAATGGTGTGATGATGTGTGTGTTTATATGTAAATAGTAAATACACTTAAAAGTGAAATGTCCGGGTATTTATCGTTTGGTCACCGAAGATATGACTATGCCAGTCATCGGCAACAATGGGTCTGGCGCATTTACTGGTATTACATATATACAATTTTTACAATTGATTTTTTAGCTTATATACTGCTTATCATAAATTCTCATAACTTGACTAAGCAGCTTTTTGATAGGCAGAGTTTTATATAGCACACATAGTGCTATATAAAACTTCGCCTAACAAAAATTTGCAGCAGATTAAATCTGCTAGTTATCTTTATTTTTTTTATTTAAAAGAACACTTATTGGTAGTTAATCAAGATTTTCACACAAAATATATAATTTGCATACAATTTCAAGGATTAAAATCCCAATTATCAGTATTCGTTACATGTACAGTCCTGTCATATCAGCAAGCTGGTAAAAATGGTATGAATTATGACAAATATATTAAAAAATAAATGAAACACTTATTTTCCAGTGAATTCATCCACTATTCTTCAGCCACCGTCCTCAGAAGATAATGTCCTAGTCATTGTAACTTTGAGTATAATGCTGAAGTACAATAGCTTTTTTCCTGGATGGGATATCTCCACTGTATCTTCCGAACCTGTGACGTAGAGATGTTCCTTCGGAGAGAAGTAGAACTTTAAGATTGATTTATCTTCATCTAATAAATTCGTGGATCCAAATTGATCCAATAGGGCGGGGCATCATGATCGAGCGTTTGCCGTTACTGGTCATATGGCGTGGAATAGTCTGCCTTTTAGTATTACATATATATGTGTGGCATGTACAGCTTTAGGAACATTTTTTTTTGGAATGTCTTATCAAAATTTATGATGTGATATGAATACAATGACCTAACGCTAAATGTGTTACTGTCACATATCGGGATATCTACAAAGGGTTATTTATGGATCGTCTTCTTTGGTAAGTTTTCTGCAGTTTCCTAAAAAATATGTTTTTCTAAATATATTCAGATGCGAGGAAATACCTAATCTAATGGCTGTAAAAAAAGCACAAATACTTATTCTGGCAGTTTTATGGACACCAGTGAAAGACTAAACTGTTTAGTCACTAAACAATTAGATTTTGTCGGCATACGAGTATATGTTAGGTGTTATTTTGGCTTCATTGTAATCTAACCTTATCTCCAGGAACATAAAAAATAGCTTAATAAAACACTGCTGACCTGTACTAACTTACGCATTGTGGATCGAGGTACTAACAAAGCGGAGCGAAAGAGTATTCAATATATTTAAAGGAGAGGTTCTCCGTTTAATATATGGTATAACGAAGACCTTTACACCGTTTGAAGGCAAAGGTAGTGCAGAAACGTTAAAAAAAGAAAAGTTATGAAATTGGCTAGATCAGACTTACTTGGGCATTTATACTGCACACAGCACACTGATTCTGTAAGGAAGACTTTGTTCAGTAATCTAATGGAGTGTACAGTAGGGAGACCAAAAGTAAGATGGCTTAATTATGTGAGAGTGAACTGTCGTGCACTGCGTATAACCTATTGGAGGAGGGATGTTGCTGAGAGAAATAGGTAGAAGATAATTCTGCAGATAGCACAGACCCAACCTCAGTTGTAGGACTGATAACGATGATGAGGACGATGATTGTTTATGGTTGCTATACACGGTCCGAAAACCAACATGTCATTTTCCAAATATTTTTAACATTTTTTAGAGCACGCAGTAATATTTATTGATTTTAGGTCAAAAATAATATCTCACATTTTATGGCATATTTTGTAACAATTAAATATAAACGTATTAACATCTAAAAAACTAACAATTCAGGATACATGTACCATTCAGAATATGATGAGTGATATACCAATGTATACCTAGTTTGGTGAGGTGCATGGCCGTGCGGTAACGCACTGGACTTCCTTGCGGAAGGTCGCCAGTTTGAAACCCGCGCCGTGCTACTCGCCTCGAATGACACAGGCAAATTTTACGCCAAGAATTAGGGCGTATAAGGATACCTATGACTACGGTCATATCAATTCTTTTAAAAAATAGTACAACATGGATAGTAAAAATTTAAATCAATTACTGTAATTGATTAAAAAAGATAAGACTTGAGTGGAAAATAAATAAAGCCTCTCAAGGACAAAAACATTCAATTATAGGGTATATTACAAAAAAATACATAAGATACAATTAAAATAAAATATTCAACAGATTTCCAGTCAAATCCTAAGAATTAGTAAGTGCAGGAGAACAACCCACATGAACTCAACATCTATATTAATAATATCTAAGATGAATTGTAGAATTTTATGAGTAAATTGTATGAGAGATGAGAAGAGAATGCTCTGAGAATGAATGTTGCAAAATATAAGTAATGGTGATAAAAATGTGTGAAAGGAAAAGTAAATACGACATATACGTGAAAAATGAAAGACGGAAGCAAGTTGAGGAATTGTGCTATTTGGATAGTGTTTTTATAGATGGAAGAGTTAAGAGGGATAGGTATCGAACAGCGTGTAGCGATAGGAAACAAAGTCATTGGAGCATTAAAACACATGAAATCGAACCGTACAGTATCAAAATCTGTTAAGATGATGATAGTCCACAATATTATTTTGGTGCCAAATTTGATGCATGGGAGGGAAACGTGGATGTGGAAAAATACTAAGAGGAGTCCAATAAATGCTGCAGAAATGCGTGCACTGAGAAGAATACATTGAGAGATAATGTATGATAAAATACGGAATGAAGTGATAAGGGACGAATGTGAACTTAAGGCTGATGTATTAAGTAAGATGAAGAAGAGTACGTTGAGATGATTTGAGCATGTGGAACGAATGAATGAAGAAAGACTAACAAAATAGATGAATGTTGCAAATGTTAGTGTAAAACCAAGAAAAGTATGGTTGGATCAAGTGAATGGTATTCTGAAAGAAGGGCATGTAGAAAGTCAGAGAAATTGTAGAAGTTGTATGATAAGGTGTATTGATGTATACGAGAATAAGGATCTGTGTCGAAATATAAAAGTATAGCGCTCTGTCCTCTCTACCTACCCCGACAGGGAAATGGCATGATGGTATGTATGTATAATACTCGTTTGTATATGTAATAAGCCAGACATGGAGTTATTCAATTGTTGAGTTCTCACGATTGATGAATCACAACAAAAATTGTCATTAGCAGAATGCTAGGTTTTTATGTTATACACAATAATTAAGTACTCGTATTATATAATATAAGAATAAAAATACTAATTCATTGTAGAGAATAAAGAAATAAAAAGAAAACATACAAAACATAATTATTAACATCACCAATGAAGGTGCAAGTCTTACAGTCGCTGGTAACTAGTTTCAGAATCTCACGGCAAGGACAGTAAAATATTAAACTATTTTACTAAGAGTTTCGATAAAAATTTCTTGGAGCTACGGTTAAAAAATGTTATGACTTAATTTTTGGTATTTGGAATCAGCATAGCAGTATTTTATAATAATTCATTATCGTTGATTTATAAAAGTACGAAGCACTTCCAAAGCACGACGCATTATTGAAATCCACAAGGTTCCGTGTGTGTCTAACAGGAGTGTGGAAACTAATTGGAGCCAATATCTCAGAGATATCAACGATATTTAGAATAATCTTATTAAAAAACATCGGATCGAATATAACTTTGTGAAATAGTATCATGTCTAATGGGCTTGAATGTTTCGCTTAGATGACAATTAATTTCGCTTAGCTACAAAAAAATAGTAAAAAAATGATTACAAATATATTTTTCTATACTTTCCCCCATTAGTAAAATTGGATTATTGAAACATAGGGGCACAGGTGTTGACTTGTCAAGATTATGAAAAGCGATAGTGACCCTTAGGTATTGTAAGAAAAATAGAACATATTGTTATCAAAAAAGGATCAAAAACCCGTTAAGTGATGTCAAAAATAATAAATACAATATTTATTTTGAAAAAACCAAATCATCGTTATTAATGGCTTCACGAAAAATATTTACTTGTTATTTACGACGATTGATAAAAATAAATATTCAAATGCGTGACTTGATAAGAATATTCGAAATTACAATGTATATTAGAGTAAGAAGTCGATGTTTCCGAGATAACTTTAGGGTGGACGAGCATAGCGAAGTTCACCTATATTCGCACTAAAATCCCCATTTTACGCAAATTTGTAATGGTATTTATTTTTTCAAAAATACAACACGTACAAGAAAAAAAGCATTGCATATAATTGTGAAGAATAACATTTTTCAAATAATAAACAAACTCAAATGCATTTTGCATTTCAAACTTATGTCAGATTACGTAAGGTTAGTTCAAGCAATGGAAAGGTCGGTCATTGAAATAACCACTAAATTTGAAATGATTTGAATGCCCATAGCCCGTGACGAGAATAATAAGAGGCACAATACAAAGTAGATGATCAGGGTACCTGACGTTGGTGCCACCAGAGATGACTGTGAAAGCCAATTTGCGGTTGGAATATCCTGTTGCATATAGGACAAGGGCTTATATGCGTCTTCTTTCTCTATTGGATTCCTGATAACTAGCAACTTTTCTACGCTATTTGGCTCTATTTGCTGCTGTTTACTTCCAGTTGTGCTGATCATTAATGTTTGTACCATAAGCGTCTCATGCAGTACGTCCTTATATTTCTTGCGCTGACAATCGTGCCTCCTGCCCTCGGTCAGCTCACCAAACATTTCTTGGGAGTCTGTACTCAGACTTATGAGCCACATGCCCTGACCAATGCTGGCGTGCACGCGACCTCAGAATCTCAACGCTACAGCAGATTGCTCTTCTCAAAACTTCATAATTCAATACTCTATGGTTCCATTGAATCTTCATTATTTGCCTGAGGTGTCTCTGCTGACATTTTTCGAGTGTCATAATATGTCATCTGTAGGGGTCCCATGATTCGCATCCATACATCAGATATGGTATGATTACAGCTTTATATGATAGAATGCCGTTTTGGTTTTCAATGTAAGATAGTGATTATCAAGCACTCGCCCACGAAGAACCCAAAATGCCCTGGAAGATGCACTTTATCTATTTTGAATCTCGTCATCTATGTTTGCTTTGTCATTCATAACTGATTCTATGTTCTGTCCATTAACATCGATGTTTAGACCAGTAAATTTAACAGTTTTCGCAATGAAATTTTCAAAGATATATCATATAGGAAGTAAAAAGCTAAATTTAAATAAAATTTTAAACTAACAACTAGTTACCTAGTCATTTATTAAGCGAACAATTAGTTAATTGAAAATTAAATAATTATCATCCAGTTTTCAACGTTTCTGTATTATATGTAAACCTAAGATTAAAAAGGTCTTATATCTGTAATATTTTCAGAAATGAAGCCTGTTAATCCCAAAGTTAAGTTCAGTTTAATTAACTTGTTTTTTCTGTTAAATAAAAAAAACTTTAAAATTTTTAAATTAAAACAGCGAATGCTATCAAAGATCTGTATTGAACTTGTAGTTTGTATATCCGCGGTAAATTATCTACATTTATCATCGCAAAAATAATTTTTTAACATAGGTACATGTATGTAGAAGTGGAGAAAGACCCTATCTAATAGGCGAAGCCGCTTTCTTTCTATCGCAAATGTTGTATTGTATTACGAGTATATTATTACACTTTCGTTGTATACAGTACAACCTGCTGGGTTTATTAGCATGTGACAATATCTTCCAACTAACCAGAAAGATATTGAACAAGTCTTAAGATAATAAAAAAACAGGAATATATTTTTTTTAAATCTGTTTAACATATTTCTGGTTGGTTGAAAGATATTACCACATGGCAATAATCCTGCCAGGTTTTACTGCATACAACGGAAGTTTAATACAACGCAATACAATATCCTCTTTTAAAATGTGTTCTTCGTCGTTAAAAGTCAAATTCAATTTTATACTATTACAAATCAGGGGTCGTTGGTTCGGTTTTTATTTGTACCAAAGCTTTTACAAAAATATTCTAATTTGGTTTTCACTTCAGATCTCTCAAATATTGTTTTAGTTGGTTGATAGAGATTGCCACATAATAATAACTTCGGCATGTTGTACTGTACTTTGAACAGAGTTTGGTTTCTTAACGGCGCCCGAAAAATCTTCCTTAATTTTATTGAACTGAATCACGATTTTATTTTATTTACTTCATATTCTTAATTTGGAGAATCTATCATACATTATTTGATATTTGACAATCGGTTCACTTTACTCCAGAGTTAATATAAGTAAGTATTGAATAACAAAATGAATGAATGATTGAATGCGAACTAATAGTTTCTCAATTTACGTCATCAATTTATGTAATCATTTCCCGTCAGTCACAGAGCAAATAATTACAATTTGTACTCTTTATGTGGTAATGTGTCAACAGACGGGTGTTACGATGCTATCGGCGCATAATCCTTGAGAAAAGGCATGTGTGGTAATAAATAAATATATTTGCCGTCACTTGGACTAAACAGTATAAAGAAATCTCTCATCCTTTAAAATATTATTACTTCAAATATTATTTTAAAAATACTTTTGATTTTTTTGAAATTTATTTATTTAAATGTTAAAATATGATCTGAGAATATGGTGTAAAATCGTCAACGTGATAAAAAAGTGGGAAAGGAAAAGTAAACGCGATGTTTCAGTGGTAATGAAAAATATTTGAAAATATAGTAATATTACACTTTGTATTTCATTTCCTGTGTTTATAACAAAACTGGAATAATAATAATAATAAAACAACTTATATAGCGCCATTTAGAGAATCTGCTCTTCTCAAGGGAGCTGTAACTCAGGATTCAAATCCGCAATTATTGACATATTAAAAATATTACAAAATAAACATACACATATATCATATACACATACATACATAAGTTGAGTGTAAGGATAGGAAGGTAGTGACTGCAGTATTTCTTCGCATCTGCATATGTTCAGAAACAACATGTTTGGTAAGAAAACCGCAGAAAACTTACTAAGGGAAGACGAACTGCTGTGTTGAACCATGTTTTACAGTTTGAAATGATCGCAATATTATACAATATTTTGCAGTTTTAAACAGATAAGTTTAATCGTTGTAAAGGGTCTTTCATATTGAGCGGTTTTTTTAATTCTTGGATAAACCACAGATGGTGTCGCGAACTTTCCTAGGTCTTGTGACATTTGAGAAGTGTAAGGTATGACATTTATAAAAATGGAGTCGTATACAATACAACAACGCTTTCAAATTGTTGAATTATTTTATTTATTGTAATCTCCGGAAACGATGATGTTAATTGGCCACCAAGATCATGTGATCTGACACCGTTGGACTATTTTCTCTGGGGTTACGTGAAAAGCCAGGTCTATAAAAATGACCGCCAATCAATTCCTGAGCGGAAGGATGAAATTATTCGCGTTATTGGTGCGTTAGAACCGCAATTATGCCAAACTGTCATAATTTTCTACGGAGTTGCAAGTGGTGGGACATCTGCGGAGTTGCAAGTGGTGGACATTTGGCGGATAATGGTTTTTTATGTTTAAATGTCATACATTATAGTTCAATGACCAATAAAAAGTTTTGTTTTAATCAAAGCAAATTGTGTGTTTTCTTCAAGAATTAAAAAAAATAGAATTTAAAAAACCGCTCAATTTGAAAGACCCTTTATTTAAGAGAATAAAAAAACCTTAGATCAGAGAATGTTGCAATATCTAAAGCCATAGTGATAAAAAAGTGTGAAAGAAAAAGTAAATGCGGGTAATGAAAATACTCGGGGCTGAAGAATTCTGCTATTTAGGAAGTATTTACTCAGATGATGGAAGAGTTACAAGGGATATCGAAGGGCGTGTAGCGACAGGAAACATAATCAATGAGGCACTAAAACATATACAGTCGAACTTGTTTGTAAAAACAATCTGTCGGGCTTTTTGCCAGGTAGAAATGTCTTCCAGCCGATCAGACACAAGTTAATAAAGAAGTTACACGGTTGTAAAAAATAGGTATTTAAATTATTATAAATATTTACAAATTTTATGAAACATATACCATACATTGTAGTTGTAAAGGTGATATATCATCAATCAAAGGTAAAGGAAGAGATGGTAGAGAGGAAAGAAAAATCAGGAATGAAAGACGTTGTAACACATTACTGACTTGAAATTTAGTATTTGTATTTGAAAAAAAATATATATGAGCGAGAATCGAAGTCATAACCGACTTCGCATCAAAGTAGACCATTATTACATTTGGGTTTTAGTCTATATTTTAAGATTCATAATAACGTATTGCCAAAGGATATTTGCGAAGTGTACGGTGAAGATGCTATGAATAAAAGGACAGCTCATCGATGGTTTTTGCGTTTCAAAGACGGTAATTTCGACCTGAAAGACATGGAGCGTTTCGGACGACCAGTGGACTTCGACGAAGACCGCTTAAACCATAAGATCCCCTTCAAACATTTTTCATCACCATTTTCAAACCACTTTTCATCACCAGTAATGATGCGGTAAAGGAACCTTTGCTTGTGGCCATGCGTAGCTCGATGACGCGCGAGCAAACCAGCAGAAATTGTCGAATGTTGATTTTTGTTGTTTTCACTCAAAACATGTGGAACCCAAGCGCCGAACTTCTGGACTTTTCCTATTGATTTAAGATGACGGTATACAGTCATGTGACAACAATTCATCTGCTCAGCCAATTCTACGGTGGTTTGAAGGGGATCTTCA
Source organism: Odontocerum albicorne (assembly GCA_949825065.1). Lineage (NCBI taxonomy): Eukaryota > Metazoa > Arthropoda > Insecta > Trichoptera > Odontoceridae > Odontocerum > Odontocerum albicorne. The sequence continues at coordinate 19,282,415 of OX463852.1, read as the reverse complement.
TGAATAATATGGTTTAAGCGGTCCTCATCGAAGTCCACTGGTCGTCTGGAACGCTCCATGTCTTTCAGGTCAAAATTACCGTCTTTGAAAAGCAATAACCATCGATGAGCTGTCCTTTCATTCATAGCATCTTTACCGTACACTTTGCAAATATTGCGAGCAGCTTTGGCAGCTTTATTCCCTCGATTGAACGCGAACAGAAGGAGGTGTCGAAAATGCTCACTTTCGTCTACTTGACATTCCATTTTGAAGGCTTGTAACCAAATAAAATAATATATGTAACCTAAAACCAAACACAATATTTTGTAGAGCAGAAAATTTTCTTTCGAATGACGTATAATCTTTACCATTTTGTTTTACTTTTAGTGTTCATTTTTAAATTGAAAAAAAAACGGACAAAACTTATGTTAACACCCAATAAATAAAAACTATTTAGACTTTTTGTCATTTAGATATTGGAATCCGAAATTCATCGCTACTTTTCATGAGGATGACCTTTTCTTTGTATAACATATCTTTTCGAGTATACTTTGGCAATACGTTATTATGAATCTTAAAATATAGACTAAAACCCAAATGTATAGCGCGGCCAAAATACTAATTTCTTACCTAGTAATTTCATGTCAGTTATCATAAGCTCCAAACTTTAAAATGAGGTAATGAAACTACGTATCTTCTTTATTTAAGGAAGCTACGACAAGTAAGTACGAAATTTAACTTCAGATATTATTAGGTTGTTCTGAAAATAATGCCCGATTTTAACATTTAAATTTAATCCTACAGAATATAATAAATAAGCTTTATGAATTGATTTCAAAGCCGTGTGATTCTAGGCATTTCTAGCAACGAATTATAAGTTTATTTATGCCTATAGAATAAAACTCAGGAGGATTAGAGTACAAAAATTATTTACAGGCATTTTCTGCAGCTTCTCTGTATTGATTTTTTTCTGACGTAAATAGCTATCAAGGTGTTTGAAAAGGTAAAAATTGGTTGTCGATAGATCGGGCGAGTAAGAGCGAATGAGGTAATGTTTTGTAGTCCAACTCATTTTTTTAAATTGAAATAAAAATGATTGAGAAATGGATAATTTCGGTTACGCAACAACATCGAAGAACACTTTTCGAAGCGACATTTCTTCTGATTGTAATTAAGTTCACGAAGAACCCACGTATTAAGGTTTTTACCTCTCCAGTTTACTTTAAATAAATATAAATTGTAGCAGCGCCATCACCCAAATCTTTTGCTATTTCCAAAGTTTTTCAATAAAGTTTACAATTCGTCGTTTTCAACAATAGCAGGACGTCCTCGACCCTGTTCATCTGTAAGACTTCATACTCCATTCTTAAACGTTTTGAACCAACGTCGCTCTGTTAGTTCAAAGGTAGTTAGTTCCTTGACGTCATGTTTGGTTAACATTATGTGCCGTTTGAGATGCATAATACACAAATTAAAATTTTCAATGACATTTCTAAAAAAATCAAGGAGTGCAAATTAAATGCCTAACTCAATAAATACAGCGAATCCTTACCTGCCAAACAGAAACAAATTTTGAAATATTTCCTGGCAAAAAACGTTCGAAACGATATAATATTAAAATCGGCCATTATTTTCGAAACAACCTAATGACTTCTTTAGTAAAAGAATATGGTCGATTTTTTGCTTTCGGGCCTAAGATATTAAAATTTATTTACTAAATATTTATGAAATAATTCTTACATGTCTTGTTATGAGCTACATACAAACGTGCATATATTTCATCACACCACGCCACTTGCGGGGTAGACAGAAAGAACATTTATTCAAACTTTTCTATCCAAGCACACAAATATCGCCTCCTCTACGCATTTTTTTCTCGATCCTTCAACCATGTTTTTCTCGATCCACCTCTTCCACGCACGCCTTGCGCTTCTTACTTTTATACTCGCTTAGTCATTATATTTCATTCATTCTTTTCATATGCCCAAAACCATCTTAAAGTTCCTTTCTTTATCTTACTTAAAATATGCTTTGTTTTCTGATGTCTTCATTCCAAAACAATCATACATTATCCCCCCACATTATTTTCTTTGCACACATGTACACAGCTTTAATTTTTTATTTTATTATTCTTCTGCCAATCCAAGTTTCTCTTTCATATGTCAATGTGGGCACCAACATACTATTGTATTCAGTTTTGTTCGATCTTACCACCACCCACTCTTTTATGGAGGAAAAATAAATACTCATCCAGCGCGATCTACACAAGAAGATCAAATATTATTTAGTTCTTATGAGTATGACGTTTCGCTGTGACGAAAAAAGAACTGCTCAAAGGGACTCCTCCTCCGCTGGCTACACTCCTGAGTATGAAAGGAATAGTAGCGACGACGGACTTAATGTCCGACGTCACCGGAGAAGGAAAATGTATCGCAGTGCAGTAAATATACTTATAAAGTGACTTAAAACCTGGAGTTCAAAAAGCTTAGCAAGTAGTCAGTTCGAAGAGCTTAGCACCAACATTTGCACCACTATTTTGGAGTAGCCAACCGTTCCGAAGATGAACCGATGTAAGGCTGAAATGATATCTCTTCGGAAATTATTGACTCGAGTATCATAGTAGTACCACATAATACGCGGAATGCTCCAGATGGCCGCAAAAAATACATCAGGGTGAAGAGACAAGATTGAAGCTAAATAATGTTGTCATTAAAGTTCCCTTGGCCAATGAGAAATAATGCATTGTCATTTCGCTGCCTTTTATATCCTCAAAAACGCATTTGTATTAGTTTTAAAAAGAATCACCTCCTTTATATAATACTAATCTCTGTATGATGGGTTGGCACGCAGATATGATTCGCATGACGGTTGTAAGGTTGGATTCTCCCCTACTCGTCGAGAAATTGAATTCCATTATCACATAAATGGAAAATTTACGAAATGGCTTTTTACACTCCAATACGTTTCGCTATTTTATTTTCCGCATGACATTCCTTTTTTCCATTTTTCTTAAATTTATTTTTTAATATTTCTACTTATTTATTGAAACAAAAATAATATATTTTCTAAAATTGTATACGTTCATGATACAGAATATTCTTCAATGAACAAGTAAGATATTATCGTACTAACGAGATTATATTTATTTATTTTGTACAATTTAAAATTTTCTAGCCTCCTTAACTGGCAATTGGCACAAAATGTGTAATTTATGTCTGGTTAGTAGCAAGAGTTGCCATAAAACAATATACCCACCGATTTAACCCTTGTGCTTTAAATACCATAGTCAATTTAGTAAATAATATTGGTACATTTTTAGATATAATAAAATATTGTATTGTATTACAATTTTTTCATATATTTTCATATGGCAATCTTTTGCAATCAATCAGAAATATGTTAAACAAGCCTTAAGGGAAAACTAAACTGAAACCCTCTTTTAAAAAAAATCGGACTACCAATGAGAATCAAACCAGTAACTCTCGAGTTGGAAGATACCTGTCTTATCAACTATTTCATGAAGGTCGGTCTACATTATTAAAGCACCTAGGATATAACTTTCATAAACGATTAAAATATGATACTATTTAATTTGGATACAAAAATAATTTAGATTTTTACAATGATATATTTAAGACTACTTTAAAATATTTGGTAATTTTGACAAATATTTGTAAAAATAACCCACTCACAAAACACGTTTTCAAGATTTACTTGTAATTGCAATGAGCAAACTTCATTCCTTCATATAAAGTATATGAAGTTAGTTAAGTTAATATTTCGTTGTTAAATTCTGTTTTAACGAAATCACAAAACATATGTAAATATTAGTTAAACTGTTTTTTTTGTAGACTTGTTAATTTGTGAAAAACTCATCCCTATGTCAAATTAAAAAAAATCATCTTATGAGGAATAGTTTGAGAAACATTGAAATCAACTCTATTCATAGGCGTACGAATAAAATGTGGAAAAAAGTTAGAATTAAAAAAAAAAATGGAAGGACCTGAAAATTATGGCAAAAAAATAATTTTCTCTTTCACAAATCGGTGAGCAGTGAACGGAGAGCGGTGAATGCGAGCGGTGGGCATGCATTTCACAACTGGCCCTCCCATATTCATTATCGCAAATGGACTAGGGGCTCGCAATGCACTTCAGAGCACGTCAAACTGTGGGGCGAGCATGATTCTCATTCTATATTTATTTATCATTTAATATTTCAATAAATTGTCATGTCAAGTTCATGATAATCACATTGAAAACTAAGAGATCTAATAAATTATGTGCATTATAATCTATAAGGTCTGCATGAATATTAATAAGACATTTATTTTTCATGCTTTAATGTAAAATATGAATTTAAAATAAAATGGTAAAAATGCATATATATTTTTTAATAAACCATCAATAATCATCACCAAATATATGCTTTAGTGTATTCCCGCCATATCGCAGCGGTACGGATACAATTTCTCCTATTAGATGTACTAATGTTCTCTTCTAATGTTCCTCTTCCGATACAATCTCTTCTAATGTTTCCTCTTCACCTTTCAGACTTTCATACAACTATAAATTATCTATTCAAACGTATTACCAATTCCATTCCTTCCCACGTCCTACCATGTCTTGGCCTTACCAGCAGGTTATATGTTTTCAATATACATGTATACACTTTATAGAATCTCTAAAAATATCCATTATGTAAATCCGAGGTTCCTTACATTTTTCCCTTGCCGGCCCCTTGTTGTTTGGACAAAATTGCTTCGGATCTCTAATTAATACAAATTTAAAGTGTACATTTTTACTTTAATAATTGAGTTTAAAAAATAAAACAAATATAAGTGTACACTTTATTTTATTTAATATATGGTATTGTTAAAAACTTCTGTCCGTTACCCACTACCCTAAGCTGGCGTTTATCTGACCGCTACCTCCGTCTGTTGATACAGAGCACGCGTGTTATTTGGTTGGAACCCACCAACAGCCACTTAAATGCATTATGTATTTAATTTGAAAAAGTAGCCCTGCATTAGGGGAATGTATTCGTTCGAGTTTGTTGCGTGCGTGAAGAAGACATTTTCTAGTAAAATTTCATAATTTCTGAAAGAGTTTGCAGACCACCTAGGATATACTCGCGAACCCTAGTTTGGGAGACACTGATCTAAATAATTCGTTACAAGCTTTGCAATAACTGTGGCTAGATTTGACTTACACAAAATAACATTAAATATTATTTACTTCTTACTAGCTTCTTCATGGTTGAGACTTAGACCAATTGTAACGTAGACTTTAATTCTGGTGACCAACTTATTTTCTTTTAGCGACGTCTGTCTGAATTTGCGTATTTTCGTGTATTATTCTTATTTCAAATTCTTGGTCATGTTGTTCATGGATAAGAGTTGTGGTTCCTTGATGATCTGAACTGGAAGGATGATTCGCCTCTACTCCTCCCGGTTCTGAGCTATGATGAGCGCAATTGAGGAACTTATCATATTTTTTATTTGGTCTATCCACCTTGTAGGATATCGCCCTCATGCTCCCCACCCTTCAGCACTTTTATTTACTAACAACAGCTTCTCCAATCTGTCTTCATCTTTTCTACCAACTTATTCAAAATACAATATGATGTTACAGAGGAACAGCTGGACAAATTACAGCGTCTTCAAAATGTGTGTCTAAGATTCATTTTCAACCTACGAAAGTACGACCATATAACTTCATACCAGAAGGCATTGAACTGGTTGAATGTTAGAAATAGACGCCAAATTTGCATGCTGTCTCGATTGTATAACATCCTTAACTGTCCCGCCGCACCCTCTTATCTCGCCGAAAATTTTCAGCTTCTTTCCAATCATGGATTAGCGCTACGCTCAAACAGATATTGTTTATTGGCCTTTCCAGTTCACCGCTCCTCTTTTTTTACGTCGTCCTTTAATGTATATGCAGTGAGACTCTGGAATCAGTTACAAACCAATATAAGACTCGCTCCGTCCTTGGCATGCTGAAAAAACTCTTAATTTCTAGTCAGTAAAATAACGTGTTTCATTCCTGATTTTTCTTTTACTTTCCTCTCCACCATCCCTTCCTTTCCTTTTGATTGATGATATCTCACTTTATATGAAAAATAATGTTCGGGTGATTGTCCGTCTTTGTGGGGTTCGTGGGCATGTGCTCACATAGATGTTTATGGATTTCGTGGGGATGGATAGTCATTTGAATGATTTATGCGACCATGTAACTTGTTTCATTTACTTTTGTCTGGTTGGTTGGAAGAGATTGCCGCCTGGCAATAAGCCCGCCAGATTGTATTGCAATAAAAGTGTTAAATAAATAAATAAATGGTACTCTCTTCCTAAGTGTCGTTGATAGGGTCACAATAATAAGTCATTCTAAATTTTCTATTTTCACAGTAAGTTCTAACATTGGAGTGGTCTATTATCTTGCTTTCAAAGGAAATCTGAATACAATTTCTAAAAAAACTCTGTTATGTTATATTCCACTTTAGGTTTATTTTGTTAGTTAAACGATAGCGAGTTAAGAATACGAATAAAGTTTATTACTGATAAAAAAAAAATGCCACCGTATCGGCTTTATTGATGTGTATTGTGTTTTAAAGAACGAGTATATTTAAAAATAGTTTGAGTGTAACTGTTCCAGGGTGCAGTGGTGCGAAATACTACGAAAAAATAATATGGCTGCTTGACGGAAGCCATTTGTAATATGTAAATTATGGCGCTCATTAAAGCGCGGGAAACCTCCTTCAGCCCGCCATTTCAATCTTTTTATTTTATGTGGTTCTCCTTATAGCGATCAAACCGCACCAATGTATATAGAAATGTTCCTTTCACCAATTTCAGACAGATTTGTGTTTAAAAAGTTACGGTATATTCGACATTCTTTGATTGAGATTTGCAGAATGTCGCTTAATTTGAATTTCCGAGTATTTCACTAAGTGCGGGAGTATTGGACAGTGGTTGTTAAGAAGATTGAAATTATTATGAAAAACCGCTGAAATTTGTACCACAAAATTGTGTGAAAAGGAAAGTTTGTCGTATATTTTAAGAGTACTATTTGTATTTAGTACTTGTGGTTTATTTGTGAATATGAATTCATAAAGTAGAAAATTACTCCCTGTGAACATTATTCTTTGATATTTAATAATAAATTACTTTATTATTCCACTAATCACATAAATCATCAAGACACGTGTTTTAGCTCATATGTCGAGACTATCTTCACGATATAAAATAAAACGTCCTTTTTAAAGTACGTTTATTCGGAGGACATAGAATATGGGTGGCCAAATTGTTTGTTGTCGCGATCAACTTTTTACGTAAAAAAATAGTCGCGTTCTACCTATCTAATTCGCGAAATTTAACGCATAACACACTGCTATTTTCAACAAAGTTTCCTTTACAAACTCTGCATCAGAAAATGACTTACAATTATTGCTAAAATGCATCTGACTTTGAATGATGCAGTAGTAGTATCTGCAATTGATTTTAAAATATGTATTTTCAACACTTTTTTTTGTTAATAACTTAGACTTGAACTCTTTAATTTTACTTCTTCTTAAATCGCTGTTGAATGGATATTCTGACGGATATTTAATATGGAGAGATATAAAATTTCTTTACAAATTACCTTTCTTAGTTATGGCTACAGATGAATGACACATTAAGAAACAATATTTTTCTTTTACCATTGTAAAAAAATAAGCGTGCAAATTGCTTTTCTTCGTGAAACTGGTAATTCTTGATTTTTTTCGTATTCATCATTATATTTGCAAGGGTCTTAACATTTCCATAAGAAAGGAATCTACACTTTTTCCACCACAGCATAGAAACTTATGTTACAAGAAGTTATTCTTATCGATTGTGTGACACGCTGGATGGTAGACTCAAATGTTAAGTCGTTTGCTCACCGGAAGAAAGACAGGAGGTGAGCCAAACAACATCACACTCCGAGGGTATGTTAGACAGGTGCCGACCGCTTTGACTACTACATGCGCGTAATGAGATTTATCAACATCGTACGCCATATTGTAAGATATGAAGACGGCTACGATCAACCTGTTGCTCATCCCTGATATTGAGGAACATTAGCACTATAATAGAAGAACAAATCGTTGTCAATCAATTTTTTTTTTCAGATGGGGCTTTAGCGTAAAGTTTGTAACAGTGAAGAAGTACATTAAAAAATAAGAAAATAAATAATCAAACACAATTATAAAAATATTAGAAGAAGCATTATTATTCCATTGCAATAGTGTATCTGGAGGGTTTATTGTCATGTGGAAATATCTTCCAACCAACATACGACCTCTGTGGTCTAGTTAGTAAGATACATGTCTTTCGATCCATTTGATTAACACTGGTAATTTGTTTAAAACATATTTCAGTTTCCAATCACTTAAGACTTCTTTGACATCTTTATAGTTGGTTGGAAGCATCTGTGATAAGCCCTCAAGTGTAAACAATTCAAAGCTTAAGGAAGGGATGTTATGATCCCTGTTGCGCAAAAAAAAAATCGGGACTAATTTTTTTAAGTATCATCGATAATCAAAACCAAAACCTTCGGATTGGAACATAAGCGTTCTACCAACTGGGTCATCGGCATTGTTGGAGAAATATTTTAAGTGAAAAAAGTTGGAAAAGACAGAAACAAAAATAAACTCTTTAAAATTAGCAATTTTTGAATATCGTCAAATGACTGAGAAAGGTGAAAGGATATAGAAATACAATAGTAAATAAGGAAACATACTAAATCATTGTATAAGGATATTCGTAGAATGATTTTAAAGTAGTCGTTTGGGGCAAGCCTATTACCAAGTTTAGTCAGGCCAATTACCAAGTTAAGCCAATTACCAAGCCAGGACAATTACTAAGTCAAGTCAAGCCAATCGCCAAGTCAAGTCAAGCCAATTACCAAGTCAAGTCAAACAAATTGACAAGTTACTCACACAAGTTAAAGTAATAAAAAATATTGCTAATTCTAGAGAAATATATATTTTTTAATAATACGAAATTTCCTCGTATTGGAGGAATAATATGTGTACATAACAAGGATCAAGAGTGTATAAAATGTTAAGGTTCCCTTTTAAAATATATTATTTGAGAATTTTCTCAAATAGAAATATTAAAAATGATCATGATCGCTATTTTAAAGAATTATGAAATGCAAAACTTAAGTTATTGTTTTAGAGATCAGACACGAATAGGAAAAGCCAGAACTTACTAAAATTACAAATTTTAAAGCAGGCAAGAAAATGAAAAATAAAAGATATTTTTTTATTGAACACAATACTTGGGAAGGGAAGAGACAGTGAATGGGGTATAAAAGAGACAAATATACGCGATATCAGAAATATAATATTTTAGGTCTTGACTGTACAACTGTATTTTAGTATTCCGTGCGGACGGTCGCAAGTTCGAACCCCGCGCTGTACTACTACCCTCGAATAACACAAGCATTTGTTTCCACCTAGTGTTCGGGGGTATAAGGATACGTATCACTTCGGTCATCTATTCTTTTAAAAAGTAAAAAAAATACGCCGGTGTACTCCTGTCGTCTCCCTTTGGTTTGCCATTTGATCCAATACAGTGGTGTGGCCGGTGAGTTTGCTACTGTACAACGGCTCACTTACTTAAAACAGACTCCACGGCATAGCTTCGTTTCTCAACTAAATTGACGTTGCAATGGTGAGGAGGTTTTCGACCACAAGACCCAGATGATTTTAGTACCAACACCAACAGTACTAATATCACACAGTTTTAGTCCACCACAGAATTTTAGTAACCATTTTGATGTATGGAAATGAAAGAAGACTTTAAAAATACTGAAAGTTGAATAAATGCTGTACAAATGCATGCACTTAGAACTTAGAAGTAATGTATGATAGAATACGGAATGAAGTGATCAAGGATTAATGTGAACTAAATGATGATGTGTTGAGTAAGATGAAAAAGAGTACTCTAAGATATTTAGGACACGTGTAACGAATGAGTAAGAAAAACTAGAAATATATAATGCAAATAGGAGTGGAAAGCATGGTAGAGGAAATGCATGGAAAGTATGATTGGATCAAGGAAATAATATTTTGAATTAAGGAAATGTAAGAAGTATAAGAATTCGTAAGAGTCGTTTGAGAAGGTGTATGGAATTTATAAAGGCGAAATATTTGAGTCGAAATAGGAAACTCAGGCATTCTGTTTTCTCTGTTTACCCTAATAAGGAAATAGCTGGAGTAAATATATAAAATTTGTATTCTACGTTATAATTCAAACAAGTACAATTTTGTCGAGTAGATTTATTTATTTCTTCCACGCTTAATAATATTTCAAAACATTACCTTGTTTTTCCTTACAATCAACGAATGAAATTGAATTTGACAAAAATAGAAATTGGACAGCAATAAAGCAAAATAAAGTAAAAACCAGGAAACCAAAATAAAGTAATAACCAGGAAACCAAAATAAAGTAATAACCAGGAAAGCAAAAATCAAGTTATTTGAATATATACAAAAGATAAAGATGATCTGTGTCAATAGGGGTCCAAAATATTCAATATTAGAATCCTGTTTTCAACGGGAAACAGAAGAATAATAATTTATCAAAGGTTTCGACTTAAACTTTATGAAACTCAATATTAGAATGTATGTACATACGAGTATGTTTATGACTATGTGTATATCTGTTTATGGCTATGTGTATCTCTGTTTACGACTATGTGTATATCTGTTTATGGCTATGTGTATCTCTGTTTACGACTATGTGTATCTACGATGTTTGTAACTTGACTATCTTTGAATTTATGATTTGTCTATATACTATTGTTTAAAAATTCTGAAAATTGTTATTAGATAGATCAATTTTATGTTCTTATATTCCAGTGACACAGTTTCTCTATGTTATTCAAATAAGAATGTATGCACTTTCACTAGCACATTATATTTCATATAACCATATCTTATGTAGTTCATCCCCCTTGTCTTTGGCGTTAATTTATTTTACCTGTGCTGTTGTAAGTGTAATATGCAGGTCTTATTTTTTTTCTGAAAATAAGAAGTAAGAATAATAGTAGTATGAGTTGGAGAAATTCAAACTTTTTTAAAGTTTTCGAAGGTAAAACTGTTAAAATAGATGATTTTTTTATACATTTACCTAATTAAAATTCTTTTATCAGCCCGTATTATATTCGACCTCCATCAATAATTATAGTCGACTCAGTGACTTAGTTGATAAGATGCTTGCTTATTATTTTTTGTTTTTACTTAAGTTTAAGTATTGTTTTCACTTAAGGCTTCTATTCCTTGTTAATTGGAAGAGTCTACAATACGTCTATTAATTATACCTACTTCGGTTGATCTTTAGTCATATTTCCGAATTCCTTTAAGAAACAGAATATATTCCAGTGCATGAACCTACTCGTATTCTCCCGTAACTAGATAAGTAATAAGTTTACTGCAGTCTTTCAACAGGGATCGAAACGGCAACCAGCGAGTTGAGGGTCTATTTGCTAAGATGTTTGATCTGTAACAAATCAGCACCATATCGTTTTTTTTTAATTATAAAATTTTCCTTCAGTTATTGATAGATTAACATGTATCCTTCTTCTCGAATTAAAAATGGCGTACATCAGCATGTTGGTCGAGCGATGAGGGATGGGAAGAGATGGGGGGGGGGGGGGGGTCACAAAGTCGCTTGGATGATAATCAAGAGCTCCCATTATGTCGCTGAGCTCTCTCCTTCTCCCGGCCCTCCCCACCACTCCTCTACCAGAGTGCCTCCCCTGCCCCACCCTATCGGCCTAACAGTCAGAGGAAACCACCACTGGAAGATGGAGGTTTTTTCAATGAAGGCATTCAACTCCACCCTCCCCCCTCCTGGTATGTTATATGTATTTTTTTGTTAGAATGGAATAAGGGAAAATGCATTTTTCTTATTAAAAAACAAGTTCCGGAAGACATTATTTTTTTACGTACATACATATCATCACGTCACATCCCTGCTATGGTAGGCAGAAAATACAGAGTGCTTGACTTTCCTATCTCGATACACATCCTTTGTCTCTTCTATATTCATACACCTTCCTTTACGATTCCTACGATTTCTCTGACTTGTTGCGTTTATTTCTTACAAAATATCATTTACTTGATCCAACAACGCTTTCTTTGATCTTCTTCTATCCCGTCTTCCACTCACATTCGCATTATACCTTGTTATGTTTGTCTTTTTATTTGTTTACTAAGCAACGTCATAAAGCTTTTGGGGATGGTAAAAACAAAACAAATGCGGTAAAAATGCGTGTCGTGTAAAATATTCGGTAGTTACGCAGACGCGCCAAACCGAATATTCTACATAAGCATTACTATGTCTTGTAGAACGAAAAATGATCTAAAAAAGGAAAACTGTGTTTAGTGATGAATGTTATTGATAGAATTTAGAAAGAAGTCTGACATGGTTTGGCCGCGAAACTGAGTTATGAGAATTAGTCACAAAAGCCTTACAAAACAAAAATTTATATTTGTGACAGTGAACAAGAAGTAGACTAAAGAAAGAGTGGAAGAAGATGGAGAAATTTTAACGGAGGGAAATATAAGATGAATGAGAAATAAAAGTGCATGTTTGAAGAGATTTTTGGACATGGACGTAGCGAAACAAAATGAAATTTCTACGTTTCCTTTCTCCATTGGGTTCCTGATATAAGCAACAATTTTACGATATTTGCCTCTATCTGCTAGTGTTTGATTCCAGGTGGGCTGATCGTTATTTTATTTAGTCGTCTCATGCAGTGCGTTCTTATATCTCCTGAACAGTCCATCGTGCTTTCGTCTGTCCTCTGTCAGTTCATGAAAGTGGATATTTCTTTGGAGGCTATCCGTGTCTATGAAAGACTAATGCAGGTAAGCACGTGACGACTGAATCTCGATGCCACAGCAGTATACTCTTCTCAAAATTTCGTTATTTGATACTTTATGGTACCATCGAATCTTTATTATTTACGTAAGGCACTATACATATTTTGGTTAACATGCTGTGCACATACGAATCCTGTATATTATTGGTAAGGCGTTTTGAGGTAACCAGATTATCTGTATACAAATAAAACGATAAGTTTTTTTTTTAAATAAAGACATTGTGATTTAAGCCCTTCTGTTTTATCACTGACAGAGCAAGTAATACGCGGAATCAGGAAATATGAAATATAAAGTTGAATATAAACGAAGTGGGGAGAGCACTAGAAATTGAAAAAAAGAGAGAAGTTAGAGGGAGATCCGCCCATTTTGCACAATCCAATTCACGCGGGTTGGAGAGGGAGGACTATATATATACGGTACACGAGAGCAGATATGAAAAGGATTTCACAATAATTATAATGCGGCTACCTACGCCATCTTGTTTGCAGATTTATATTATTGTCGTGGAGGGAGGTTTAAGGGAGGGGGCTAGATTTTTATGAAACAAAAGAATCGAGGATTTGGGTGGTAGAAATGGTGGTTGAATATTCCTTATTTGGACATTTTGAGGAATCTATAAATAAATATAATTTACTCGCTAACCAAGATCTACAGACGTATCATTAAGATTCACTGGGTGGATTAAAATACAAATATAAAAGTGCTTGCTCGTATGTATAAGGACATAGAACTGAGTAAATCTGTGAAGGCTGATTATTCAGGGAAAATAAATAGTCAACGAGGCATAGGAAGACACCATTTCTTTAAGAACTTACGGGAATGGTTAAAGCGCAAATTTTCTTAGTTTTCGTTTTTGCGCAGTTATGCAGGAGAAGGATTGATATAATGATCAACCTTCGATAGAAAACAACATCTCACAAAGAAGACATCTCACAGTTATCGAATATAGAACATTTACAAACTCTTGTCGGGTAAATGTATAAAAGGCACTGTCAAACGAATAAAATGAGTGGGATATGAATATTGTAAAGTCAAATGTATTGGTTATTGAGAGATGAGATAAGAGTGAGTGTGAAATAAAAGATAAAACAAAACATTATAACAAGTCGAGGACATTTTACATCTTGGAAGCATGTTCCACATCGGAAAGTTGCATGAAGAGCGATATTTTAAGAAAAAGTGGCAGCGAGTAATAACATATAGTAAATGGTGGGTTATATAATGCGTTTAGCAACGAAGCTGTGTGATTTGCAAAATAATAAAGTATTTTTTCAATTCGTAAAAAATCGACTCTTCCAAATCTATTAACTACAATATAGTATATACCTACTAGTTACTCAATCAAACTACCAATTTGTGCACTGATCATGCGTCAATTAAAAAAATAACAGAATGAAGCATTCTGGTTATAAAAAAGTTTGAATTATTTTATATATATTTTAAGAGTTTTATAAAAATACATCCAGTGGATTTGGTACTTTAAAGTTATTTATTCCAATCAACAGCGTTCGATAATTCTTACTCTAGGCAACTAGAAACTGCTGAAATGCGGATGCTAAGATGGTCAGCAGGTGTTTCCCTAAGATACAAAATAAGAAGCTCACGCATTCGTGGAAGCCTGGGTGTTACAGCCATCAACAGCAAGATGGAGGAGTGGCGATTGAGATGGTATGGGCAGGTTGGACGCAGAGCACCCGATCACATTGTGAACTAGGCAATCTCCATGGATCTTCCTCGAATAACAACCAGAGGAAGGCCAAAGAATTCATGGGTGGTGCAAAAAGATAACCTGATGCAGAGGCACGGCCTGGGGGACGTAGTCCGGGACAGAAGAGCATACAACCTGAGGACGAGGAGAGCTGACCCCAACAGTCTTCGCAGACAATGAGTTGGGATGGAGCCAGGGAGAAGAAGAACCAGCGTTCGTTTTAAATTATTATCAGTAGCAATGATCGTGTCATAAACTTTATAAATTCATATATTGTAATATTAGAGAAAAAATAGTTAAAATAAAATATACATTTTAAGAGAACTAGGAAGGGATGCTTTGCTATAAATAATTTTTTTTTGTTAAATTTATAAGAATGAAGCACATACGATTACTTTAGAAGATCATTTCCAAGTTGAGCCGAGCGAATCGTAAAATATAATATGATGTGTAAAATTATGTGGAATGTATTGGCAAACAAAGGATCTTGCCATCACTAGATCGGATGAACAGTCCATGATCAGAAAGGCATGGACTGTCCCTTCGACTAGGCGAAATGAGGTTTTGACTACCAAAATTCTGCTATGAATAAGGAAGAACATGTGCAATCTGTAAGATTGGATTGGAGAATTTAATGGAATTCGTGAAACGATCAAATACTCCAGTTTACAAAATGACTATTGGTTTCATTTAGCCAATTGACGAATGGTGACAATTCATAATTAAATAACAGTTCATCTTATAATTATAACGAAGCGTTGTGTGAAGATAAATGACCTAGTTGATTAAATATATGTCTCCTAGTCCGGTGGTTATGGATTTAATTCCTGTTGGTAAGCAGACTTTTTAAAAATGCTCTAGTCCGGTCTTTACTTAAGACCTGTTTGATACCTTTCTAGTTGGTTTTAAGAGTTTGAAACATTGCAATAAATCCACCAGGTTGTACTGAACACATCGAAAGTATAATGCCAATAAATCGACCAGGTTGTACTGAACACAACAAAATTAAAATGGCAATAAATCGAGCAGGTTGTACTGAACACAACGAAAGTATAATGGCAATAAATCGAACAGGTCGTACTGAACACAACGAAAGTATAATGGCAATAAATCGACCAGATTGTACTGAACATAATGAAAGTATAATGGCAATAAATCGACCAGGTTGTACTGAACACAACGAAAGTCTAGTATAGTACGAAATTTTGAACTATCTTTGGAAAAAATATTCCAATATGTTTCATCCCTGACCTGAGTACAGAGTATCTCCAGCTTAGGAAGTAATAGTACATGACAATGGGATAGTTCACCACTATTGAAGCTGTGTCGACATTCGCGGGTGTCGGTATAATGGCCCGCCCAGTCGTCCCGCTCCCGGGCAGGGTAGAGCTACACGCTATCTACTACATCCACGGCTCTCAGACACAAATCGACTGCGCCATTGTGCTGGGAGGTTTCTTTCACGTCTGTTACAGGGACACTGGAGTTGACTTCGAAAGGATGTGGAGTACCAGCTGATTCTCAAACTGTACGGTTTTTATTATATATTTTGACTTGAAATCGAAAAACATATTTCATAATATTTTTTTTTAATCTGACCAATATTATTGCAGGAGAACCCGTGAATCAATACAACTTTTAAAATAAAATAAAAATCTGTAACAGTTTTTCTTCAAAATCTGCTATAATGATAGTCCGCTACGATATTCTTATACCAACTTTGTATGGAAAGGAAACGTGGATATGGTGAAAGACTGAAGGGAACCGAATAAATGCTGTAGAAATGCGTGTATTAAGAACACACAGGGCGAGAATGTGTGCTGAACAAGGAATTAAGTGATCATACATCAATGTGAACTTAAGACAGATGTATTAAGTAAGGTCTTACGATAAGGCACACGGAACAAATGAATGAAGAAAGATTAACGAAACAAATTTACAGTGTAAATGTGAATGGAAGGCATACTAAAAGACCAAGGAAAGTATGGGCGAAACAAGTGAATGATATTTTGAAAGAAAGAAATGCAAATGTCTAATAATTCATAGGTATCATCTGGAAAATGTTCTAATAAATTTGTTTGGCAAGTTGAGATGCGGTCTATTGAGTATCACGATCCGCTGCACCATGTAGTGGAGTTGATACAGTTGTGAGATTGCATTTTATGTAACGAAGCATGGGTTCATCAGACTGTTTAGAATATGTTATTAATAATCCTCAACTTTATCGTCTAACTATTGTAGAATTAGCTCAGTTAGATGATGAAATTGAGAATTGTTTGGTCTTCTTTTTAATCGCATGCTCAATTCTGATTGTTGCAGTCCTCTGCTATATCTGGAACTTTGTGCACAATTTATCTCCATCTTTCTTTCTCCATAATTTTATGTTAAATTCAGCGTTTAAAGGGCATCCTGTTAACGTATTAATTTTTCTATTATCTTATAGAATACTTTCCTCTTGTTCCTTTTCCTTCAACTGTCTAAATATTTTGAATACGGTTAAAATTGTTATAAAAGCAAAAATAATAATTAAGATGTAAAGAGGAAAGTTCTGAGCATTTCAACGTGACTAATTGAGATCCAAATACGAGTATGACTAACGGAGATCTACATATTACATACCAAAAAAAGACCTCAGATCACATCATCAGTATAAAAACAGGGCATAAAAATTGAAATAATGGATAAAAAAATGATTTTGGTATCATCCTGTCTCTCAATATGAAAGTGAATAAAAATATTGTTCTGTTATCGAGTTGAAGTAATTTATTGCATGCGGAATATGATAGATAACTCAAGAAAAAGAGAAAGAGAATTAAGTATATTTATGCTGAACATTGAAATAAAATTTTACACTTAAATATTTTTTTTCCCATTTTTTGATAGTTTGAGGGTCTCTGTAACCAATATCTGTATTAGATTTGCGGCCGACAGAGCGCTCTTTCCAACCTAAATTACGACTACTCTTTTATATAGTGTCATCTACAGGATGATTCAGAGGTTTTAGGATTTTTATAGATTTATGAAATATAACTTTTATTGTATACAATATAACCTGGCGAGCTTATTGTCAAATTATAACAATCTCTACCAATCATACAGAAATATATTAAAGTGGCGTTAAAAGGGAAAACCAATCTGCAATCATATTTGAAAAACCATGGTTACAAACAAGAATTGAACCCGTAACCCCAGGGATAGAACACAGGCGTCTATAGACCATGAAGCATTTGCTAACTTGTTGAAAAATAAGACTTCTCAAATGCGCTGTAACCCCGGATTTGAATTCACTATTATTTAGAAATTAAAAATATTACAAAATAAATTCATAAATTGAGTATAAGAATACAATTTTCTCACATGTGTAGATGTTGAGATGCCACCAATTCGAGAATAGATGGATCTCCATTTTCCACAATCTTGAGCCATTACTTTCAGTCTTCAGGCGCCTCGTACAAAGTCAGCCACCCTCGCAGACTGTCCTTATGGCGATATAACGATAAACGTACAATATGGACAAAGTGGCGTTTTCGTTGAGAACAGATGAAGTAAAATTATATATAAAAATATTCGACGTTGAACTAAAATGTTTACTTGAAGATTGCCGGTGATAAGGGAATCTTTTTTTGAAAAGAAGGCTATGTAGTCGAATTACGCTTAGAAATATGTCAACTTATAGAATTTTCTTTAGGTGAGGGATTTGCCACAAAGTTTTCTCAGATGAAAATGTTTTTCTCAAAGCACCTGTAACATACATGTTCACAAATTAACATTCAGTCCAATTTCTTTTGGATAACGTGCTTTAGGCAGATTTGTCGACCTCATTATTGGAGGAAGCACAGATCTCCACTTCGTTCTATCTCAACACGACCCTCCACTTCTATCCCGTTCATTTACATCGTCATGCATACTCGTGTTCTTCTATTATAAAGGTTTTCTATTCTTTCCTCATCCAGAATTTGATAAATTTGATTATTTCACGTATTCTATTGTACAGATATTTTTTATGAATCTTTCATGAGTCATTCTTTCTACGAGTAAATGGCCGAAACATTTAAATGATCTTTTATTAATCTTAATCTTCTTTCAATTCACATTCTTTCCTAAAGACCTAATCCCTCATTCTATCATACGTTGTTTTAAAATGTATTCTACGTAAAACTCTCTTTTCTACCACTTTTAGTTTATTTCATAACTTTTTTGCCATGCTCTAAGGTTAGCTCGCGTATGTTTTAACGAAAGTAACCAGCTTTGCTTATCTTGAGATGCTCCGTTCGTTGTATAAAACATTGTAGGTATATCTCATCATTTACTGTATAACATAGTATGCAGTTTTTCTTCTTAAAATATATAATAGTTTTTTTGTGAAGCCTGATTTTCTTTATTTAAACCCATGTTCATTTATTTATTGACGCTTATAATGCTATTTTAATACATTTAAATGGATTGTGGTATTTTATTACAAAATAGCTTTTAACAAATAATTCTCATGCACTCGTATTTTAACTTTTTTTTCTATATTTTTATAATAGAAGAAATTCGTTTTATTCTTACACTTGAAGTAGATTTTTGAACTGGCTTTTCTGTTTTATTCCTGGAATGTGGACTGTCAGCTATGTTTTAGGGTTTACTTCTTATGGTAAAACCATGAGAAACTCTACGGAAAATCAAAGTCTTATCCATTTTTTTAACATAGTCCCAACAATAATGTTTTCTTTGCCTTCGGTTACACATTCTTCTTATTTTTATGTTTCTTATTCTATTTGAGAATATTTCACCATTTATACCCGTACATTGCAAGAGCTTATTTTTTGTGTTCTAACGAGTGCCTTCGTTCATGTGGTATCAACTCTAGTTTAATTATCATATTTACAGGTCTAACACATGTTTTATAGATCCTAACTTTACTTAATGTACGAGTACTACGAGTATATTTGATGTATCCAGATTTTGTTGACATATCTTGTAATTTTTGTTATATAAGTTATAGTGAATCACCCTATAGAATCCACTTTGCCACACACATTTAAGGGTAAATGCGGCTATACCGGATTTAATTTAATCTATTTTCTTATAAAGAAATCGACGGGCGGTCCTCGATTCCCCTTTCCCATTTTCTTCTTCCGTCTTGGACTGAACCTTCACTTACTTAACAGCCTCCCACGTCTTTCTCCAAATACAGAGCACAGTCAGAGGGGTGTTTTAACGAAAATAAATATTGTTTGATCTATATTTCTTTCTGCAATGTGAACTCAGTCTGAAAATATGTCTTCTCGGAAAATTTATGGTGACATAGATTTCGTCTTTAACTTTGATTAAGGAAATTATCTATACACCTATCGAGAATGCGTACATACCTAATACTACTATAAAGAAAGATGCATAGTTTAATTTTTTTATTTCAAAGAGTCCCTAGTTTTTTTTTGTTTTATGCACTCAATTTGCAGCTTAGGTCGATAATTTTAGATTTTATTTTTAATTATAATATATATTTTTATAATTGATTACAACGAAAAATATATGCTATAATTTTTTAACAAAAAATTCGTCAATAATTTTGAAAATACAGTACATTTATAATAAATGTTTGAAACGAGATAACCTCGCACGTGGCAATATGCTCCACAAGTTGTAGTGTATAAGTATATTACGAAATTGTAATACAATAATTTTTATCGGTTACATAGTACGTGCGGAAGGTCGCTGGTTCAAATCCCGCACTGTCCTACTCCCCTTGAATGACACAGTCATTTATTAATACCTATGACTTCGACTGTACCTGTTCTTTAAAAAAAAGAGGAGAAAACATGGCGGTGTGCTTAGATCGCCTGACTTCGATGAGACATCGGATCCATTACAGCGGTGTGGCCGGTGAGTTTGCTGGTGCGCAACGGCTTAACTCACTTGAAAAACAAACTCCACGACACAGCTTCGTTTTTAATTTTCACTAAAATATCAGACATTTTATAAAATGTAACCCTATTCATTTTTATTAAAATAAATCAAGTACATTTTCTTCTTTCATCACAACTGTTGTATTCTTCAGGTAATAATTCATCTTCTTTTCTTGAACATCTGTTTACTTCGTCAAATGATAAGGAACCTTCAGATTCTTCATCATTGGAGAAAGCAGGTAAAGGAAAGTGAAATCGGTAATCTCAATCAATGTTATATGTTAGTGGTGAATACAAAGATATAGCATTTAATTTCGTTTATTATGAAATCAATTAATGTGACACTACAAAGTGAGCAGAATGCAAGAAATACATCGTTCTTATTTTTTTTCCTTCGTATTTTACTGTCAATGTTATTAGACTCTGGAACCAACTTCCAACTATTCGAAGACTCGCACCATCGTTGGCGTGATTAAAAAAGGGAATTAAAAAAAATAAAAAAATTTTTCGTCAGTGGCAAAACGGGTTTTCAATCTTCCTTTTTTTCTAATCTTTCATTTCCTTTCATCATCGATGACCTCGTCAAATTTGTATTTGTTTTTTTAACTTTTTATGCTTGTTTTTTTGTTTTTATTATTTTGACACCTACTCGTACTTCAACATTTACTATTCTTTTCATCAATAATATGAATGCCCACCTTCTTCTCAAAACTTTTTAAACAATTTCATTATTGGTAGGAAGAGATTTTCACTTGGCAATAAACCCTCCGTATTGTACAATGTACGAGAGATTTTAAATAAATAAATAATATATATGTTAGAATTATTACGAAATACGCCACAAAATGAAGTTCTTGTATATTGAATAAAAAATGACGATTATATATTTTTCCAATTATTTCCTTCGAGGAAAATGGTTGGCAAAATTGCGAATCTAACACCGGATTACCAATTTACGCACTCAATCCAATTTCCCACAAGAAATGTGATTACGGCTGAAAATTCGTTATAGTCATCGGCTTTTCGCAAATGGCGATTGAGAAATACTTCAGCGTTTGATATTACTTAGAAACTCTATCAACCGAAGTATATTTGCAATAAAATATCAACAATTGTGTTATTTTACGCGTCGTTAATGTAGAGTTATTTCTATAAGACAATAATTTTGGGTATAATTTTCTACCTAGAGGCAGCGGCTTTTAAAAATGTCTCAGGGTTCTCTAAACAAGTTCTTTTGAACTTATCTTCCAGTGTTATATTCGATCATTAAAATCTAGTCCTAAATAGTTATTGCTGTCCGAAATTTTTAGCGAATCTTTATGTATTACTCTTTCGTTATAGTAAAAGCTGATGGATTTATTGTCATATGCTAATCAATTCCAACCAACAAGAAATACGTTATAGAGAATCTAGATTGAAACCCTCTTAAAAAAATCGTGTACGAACAGGAATCGAACTCGCCATCCCCACGATACGACAAGCGACTAACCTACTAGGCTTCTGTTACTTAAAGAATGTCAAGTTGATAGAAGAAGATCTTGTATTATTACCATAATATTGTGCTTTTGTATAATTTATATTGATTATCAATTGTAAAGTAAGGCAATTATTATATTGTAATAATTAAAAATCAAATGTGAGATATTAACTTAAAAACTATATATGTAGTAGCTGTAATGTTTTAAAGTGGATTTACGTTTTTTAATATGTACACGTATGTACGAGAATACATACACTGCGCGTGTAAGTCAGTTATCTCAAAACACGCCATTAACCAAGTGAGACAGACGTTCACAACTGGTAAAAAATAGAAAGAATGAAAATAATTTGAAAAACACGGAGGTATTATTACAGGTGGCAATGGTCTGGTGAACGGTAGTTATATTATTCTGTATTATTGACATCCTTGGTTTTATATCCATTACTTTTAGATCTTCAGTGTTCTTTATCTACAAAACAAAGGGGTTTTAGCATTGTTATATACTCGTACTTGTACTCGACGGTTCGATTTTGTATTAAAACTGTGTAAATTTTAAATTTTGTGTTGTGGCAAAAAAAGGTTAGAACCACTTAAAATATACGTCTATAACACAGCCCTATTATCTGCCAAATGATCCTGGCCATTCGACCAATTGCAGTGCTATTCAGAGGGCGATTTAACTTCAAAAGAACTAATTAGCGTGCTTTCTCGAATCGTATAGATGATCAATTGGAAAATATTTAAACGGATTCTCTCAACTATGATCCATTCATTGAAAATATTTAAACGGTTTTTCTCAACTATGGTCCATTCATTGAAATAATAAATAAGATATCAAGATAATACATAATCATGGGGATGCAGCATAAACATTATATTTCCCAGGATCAACTCCGGCTTCAGCGGAATAACTAAATATTTATGTACAACGACGTTTTCCACAGCAATCCTTTCTCCGATTCCACCATTGCTGGTAGGAGCTCATATCAATGATTAAAAAATATAGAAGGGAAAGCCGAGAACATTGTCATGACCCATAAAAGCAAAAATGTATGGCCTATTTGCAGCGAACTAGATTACACATCGGTTTGGAAAATCATTGAAACCCAGAGTTCTCCATCAAAAAATATTTGGATCACCCGACATAGAAAAAAATCCTTTCATATAAATCAGCAGGAACTGCATGTCGCGATCAAAGCTTTAAAATGGTAAATCTTTGGTGGGTGACGATCTTACTGTAAAACAAATAAAATATATCGGCACAAAAACGGAGAAGTTGTTGAAACTACGAGTATTTAACAAATCTTTATCTAGCAGTAGCGTTTCCTGTTCATGGAGGAGAGCTCCTGTCATTCAATATACTCGTATACAATAATAACTTACCCAAGAGTTCACAAAAAAATATTTTATTTACACTAAAGATCTCGCCCTTTCTGCACATGGATATTTTTGAGTAGGTTGAGACAAACATATCCTTGGCACTTGAAACAATGGGAAAATTATTACAAAAAAATGAGTTAAAACAAACCCTTTGGTTGTAAAACCTTCAACCCGAATAACTGAGAAACAAGCCAGGAATTTAATATAATTTGAAATGATATAAATCTGGAACACTGTCTTACATCCAATTACCTTTGTGTTACTCTCGATCATTCAAAACCCATTGCGGCAATGTGAAACGGAAGGCTAGCGTTCGAAACAGCCTGTTCAGAGAATTGCCGAACTCATTTTGAGGCGTAGTCTTCCGAATCTTAGGACTAGCCTTGTGCTACTCAGCAGGTTAATAGCCTTGCTCTGTCTGATGTAGATCAAATTCACGCTGGTCAGGTGGATATACTCATAGCTCTAAATGAGATATGCCGTCTGATCATGAGTTGTCTTAAATCACGCGCACTAAATTAGGTGCATGTGCTTCTCGGTATTGCTCCCCAAAAACTACGAGACACTCATACATTGGAAGCAGTGCTGAATCTAATTAATTGAAAAACCTCAGATATCCTTCGGATAACCATTAGCCCCCAGTTTCGACGCTGAAATCCAGGTATAGTTTCATAAGGACCACTAAGCTTCTGGAACAACCATCTACTATTTATAGGATTAGACCTCAGCAGGTGTATTTTGTGTGAAAAAGAATTGCCACCTAGCTCTGAACTACCCCAGACAACCTGGAAATATCTTAACAAGTAGAGATAACCAAGGACAAAATGTCAAAATAGTAAATGTTACGCAACGAGTTGGCTATGTGTCTGCGGTGGTAGTAGTCCACGCGACACTTGCTGCAATGCTCGAGGCGCCCGGTGTCTTGAACCAAAGAAAACTTGATTCGTGGGACGCTCGGTGCTATCCAGGTAGTAAAATTCTGGGCGGAAGTACTCGCAGTACAGTGTCATCGACACGAAAATAATAAGAAGAAGATTTCAATGTAAGTATAATGTATATATTACATAATATTATGACATTGAAATGAGTTATACTTACGATTCTGAAAATGTTGTAAACTCTTAACTAGCAACTAACACAACATAAATAACTCATCTCCGGTGGATTGGATGAGATTGTCACACGAGAAACAGCCTGACGATTGTACTTTTGTGCAATGAAGTATCAAATAAAAGAAATAAACAATGTTGCAATGAGAATTAAGAGCCATCTAAAACATATCTTTAGTAGGATCTGCTCAATTTTGTGTTCAAAATTCATAGCTTCCGATGTATGCTGCATAACAGTATGGTAACTATCACTGTTACATTTGACCAAAAAAAGTATTTTATTTTTTCATTCGCCACCCCCGTAAATTTTCATTTCCGCCTCGCTGTGTTTCTCCTGCGACAGGAAGCCGTGTGTACAATGCGTTCCCTCAGGATAATCCGGGTACTGTGGATGTTTGCATCTCATACTTGTAATGTCTGCGACACTTCTACAGATTTTTTTTCTAATATATGCCTGGATATACACTTAACAGGGACGGAAAAAGAATATCGACCAACAGTTAATAATTATTTTAATTATAATTAAATAATAGAACTAATGGTTCCTTTAAATACCTTGAAGTGGATATTCATAGTCATAATCATATAATAAAAATAGAGAGCAATTTAACAAAGCCTCTGCAATATTCAAGAATTTTTCACCATTGATGATATTGTCATTGGTAAGACGCAACGTGGAGTTTACCTTCGTAATATTGAACCCTAACTATAAGTTTACATTGGCTTTAGGTGAGGCAGTCCAGCATTGATTTTTGAGGCGTGTGTGTCATAAGGAGGAGCTGTTTAGTGTTCTTGGATCATACAGTAATAGATTACCATTTTTTCGATCTTCAATCCCTTGAGGTTCATAGACATGCCTTTGATCTTAAATAAAATAAAAAGTTCGCGCATTCGTGGAAGCCGAGGTGTTATAGACATCAACAGTAAGATGGAGGAGAGGCGATTGAGATGGTGTGGGCACGTTGGACGCAGAGCACCCTATCACATTGTGAACCAGGCAATCTCCATGGATCTTCCTCGAATAACAACCAGAGAAAGGCCAAAGAATTCGTGGATGGTGCAAAAAGATAACCTAATGCAGAGGCACGGCCTGGGGGACGTAGTCCGGGACAGAAAAGCATACAACCTGAGGACGAGCAGAGCTGACCTCAACAGTCTTCGCAGACAGTGAGTTGGGATAGAACCAGGGAGAAGAAGAAGACATGCCTTTGATCTTGCATTTTTTTACAAAGTATTGAATGGTCATATGGATCGAACTGCGACTCTGGAATGTTTAATTTAAGTGTTTCCTCTTGCTCTCTTAGAAAACCTGAATGTTCCGTGTAGCTAAATTTAAAAGTAACACCAACCCAGTAATAAAAACCTAAGAGTGCTAATAGATAACACTCTCTCATGGCGAGATCAAATAAATGAGGCAAGCCGAAGGATCTTCTTCAGGCCTTCATTCCCATAAAGTGCTGCAAAGATTCCTACCTACTAAAACCAAAATTTTACTCGTATAATCTCTGCTCTTTTCGATTCTGGACTATGCGGACGTCTGTTACTTGAATGTTACAGAGGAATAGCTGAACAAATTACAGCGTCTTCAAAACGTGTGTCTAAGATTTATTTTCAACCTACGAAAGTACGATCATATCACTTCATACCAGAAGGCATTGAACTGGTCAATTGTTAGAAATAGACGCCAAATTCACATACTATCTCTATTGTATAATATCCTTGACTGTCCCACCACCCCCTTCTTATGTCGCCGAAAATTTTCAGCGTCTTTCCAATCATGGATTAGCGCTACGCTCAAACAGAGATTGTGTATTGGCCTTTCCAGTTCACCGCTCCTCTTTTTTTACGTCGTCCTTTACTGTCCATGCAGTGAGACTCGGGAATCAGTTACAAATCAATATAAGACTCATTTAAGAAGCGACTGAAAAACTCTTAATTTCCAGTCAGTAAAATAACGTATTTCATTCCTGATTTTTCTTTTACTTCCCTCTCCACCATCCCTTCCTTTCCTTTTGATTGATGATATCTCACTTTATATGAAAAAGAATGTTAGGGTGATTGTCCGTCTTTGTGGGGCTCGTGGGTATATGCTCACGTATGTGTTTATGGATTTCGTGGGGATGGGTAATCATTTGAATGATTTATGCGACCACGTAACTTGCTTAATTTACTTTTGTCTGGTTGGTTGGAAGAGATTGCCGCCTGGCAATAATCCCGCCAGATTGTATTTGCAATAAAAGTGTTAAATAAATAAATAAGAATGTACCGATAATGCAATGCGGTAGATTACTCGGATCTGAGCATATTTAATTCAAGACTGCCAGAGTTCAGGAGGATGGTGGCTGAATTGACAGGAATGAGTGTTTCATTTTTTAATCTTATATTACACATACTTTGTAACATTTTCACTGACCTGGTGACATAACAAAATTGTGCATGAAATAAACACTGGTTATTGGGTTTTTAATTATTGTTATTATTTTTAAATTTTATGTTGAAAATCTTCAATTGTTCCCCGTAACTGATTTTTTAAAGTAAAATACTCGTACATATCTAGTTGCCTTAAATATAGTATTTATATATGAAAAAAATAAGCACATGATGACAAAAAATTACAAAAAATCTAAACACACGTGGTAGACTTTTATGACAGATGCTATTGAAACCAAAGCTGATACCACACGGACCAAGGCATTAGTTAGGATATCTGAAATGAAGGTCTTGCGATAAAACATTCAGAAACATGAGAAGAAAAAAATGTGTGTGAAACCAGAGAGGTCGTAAGATGGGGAAGGCAGAAGGCACTATATCTAAATAAAATAAATAAGCCGAGTTATGCATAACTTTATGTTTTTCTATGGATAACTTTACATCGGAGATTTCACACGTCGCATTTTCATTTTAATGGCAATGATTCTGCTCTTTCATATATTTCCAGCTTTAACATCGCATTCTTTGCCATTTTACGTAACCATATTATATTGTTTATTTATTTAACACTGTATTGCAAAAAAAATCTAGCGAGCTTATTGCCAGGCGGAAATCTCTTCTAACCTACTAGACAAAAGTAAATAAAGTAAGTAACACTGTCGCAAAAAACATTTAAATGATTACTCATTTTCAAGAAATCCATGAACATACGAGTATACGTGAGCATATATGCCCATACACCTCACAAAGACGAATAACCACCCAAACTTTATTTTCATATAAAGTGAGCTGTCATTGATCAAAGAAAAAAGGAAGAGATGGTGGAGGAAAGAAAAATCAGGAATGAAATACGTTATATTATTGACTAGAAATGAAGAGTTCTTTCAGTCGCTTCTTAAAGCATGCCAAGGACGGAGCGAGTCTAACATTGGTTTGTAATTGGTTCCAGAGTCTCACTGCATGGACAGTAAAGAATAAAGATCTCAATCCTACCCTGTAAGTCTGCCCACCCACCTGAATATAAAAACACCTCGTGCGAGTATAATAAATGATCCCACACATAACAACGTACATGGCTGGATAATGTACATGCATTAAACCGGCCTGCACATCTCCCATAACCCATAGGTATATAGTATAAGTAAAAAGGGAGTAGGTGGTACTTCAGGGAGTCTCAAGCCTCCCTATCCCCTCATTTTGGTCCTACCACAGGGGGATGGAGGGGGGTCATTAATGAAATGCATCGTTTTATGTTATTTGGTGCGAGATGTAAGCACCAGGTACCTACTTTCATATAAAAATATGAAGGATTTATGTGAATGGAAGACTGCTTGTTGGGAAGAAGGGAGATACGAATGTGTGAAAATAAATTGAAAAAAATCTTTTATAAATGTAAGGATGTCTTTATAATAATTAAATTTTTGATTTAATAATTTTCACGAATATATGAAAAAATGCATAGGCTAAAATAAATATTGTGTTGTATTACACTTACGTAGTCGGTATACCGTTTAGCCTGGGGAGTTTATTGCCATGTGACAATCTTTTCCAAATACCCAGAATTTTGCTAAAGTGGCTTTAATAGAAACCAGACTGAAAGCCTTTATTTACTGTAAACCCCGAGTTGGTGATATACGTCTTGCCAACTAGACCACGGGAGTCGTCATTTCACATATGTAAGTTATTGTCTCTCTTAACCGATTAAACTTTTCATAAATATATATTATAGGTAAGAAGAGATTGCCTAATGGGAACAAGTCAGAAAGTTTTATTACAATGAAAATATATACGAGTATTAATGAATACAATGACTTTTTAAAATAATGATTGATTAAAAAAAATTTAAACCACCAAAATCGATTTCACAAAAGGAAATCTGTCAATTATATAACTTTTCATTTTGGAAGCCATTGAACCGTTTAATTTGTCTGTTCTATTTATTAAAAGTTCAGTTAATATCAATTTGGCGAACTTATTGGTAGGTGCCAATCTCTGCCAACCAATCAGATAAAAGTAAATAAAGGAAATTACATGGTCGCAAAACTTATTCCCATTATTGTTAATTTGTGCGAAATCCATGAACAATATAAAGAACAATAATAAAAGTGAGATATTTTCAATCGATGGAAGAAGGAAGGGATGCTGGAGAGAATGAAACACGTATCATTATTGCCATTTTGAGTTTTTAAGCTTTTTCAATACCACGATTGAAAAGGGTAAACTTTATTATTTCCAAATATTAAAAAAAAATACATGCTTGCGTTTGAGATTGTTTATGATAGTAAAAAAAAATCAACATGTTAGTATTTTACATTTTTATGTCTTATTTAATTTTAATATCTCGGTAGCGTAACCAAGGAGAATCTTGATCTTGCCATCGAAGTTGAATATAAAATTGGAAAAAAGCGCGGACAGCATTTAACAATATGAGGACATTCTTCTCAGTCTTCTTCTCCCTGGCTCCATCCCAACTCACTGTCTGCGAAGACTGTTGGGGTCAGCTCTCCTCGTCCTCAGGTTGTATGCTTTTCTGTTCCGGACTACGTCCCCCAGGCCATGCCTCTGCATTAGGTTATCTTTTTGCACCACCCATGAATTCTTTGGCCTTCCTCTGGTTGTTATTCGAGGAAGATCCATGGAGATTGCCTGGTTCACAATATGATCGGGTGCTCTGCGTCCAACGTGCCCATACCATTTCAATCGCCTCTCCTCCATCTTGCTGTTGGTGTATGTAACACCTAGGCTTCCACGAATGCGTGAGCATTTTATTTTGTCTCTTAGGGACACACCAGCTGACCATCTTAGCATGTGCATTTCAGCAGTTTCTAGTTGCCTAGAGTAAGAGTTATACATCGTCCAGCATTCGGAGCCATAGAGGAGTGCGGGTCTGATAATCGTTTGATGAGAGGACATTCTTCTCAGTGATGGTATCAATTTAAAACTTCGACATGTATGATCAAGTGCAATGTATGGTCTGTTCTTTTATATGGAACGGAGACATGACGCCGTATTGTGAACACCATGAACCGACTAGAAGTGTCTGAAATGTGGATCCACAGGTACTTTGAATTAATTGGACAGATATGGTCAGCATCACGATTAACCTTCAAAAAGTTGCAACAATAAGAAAACTGCAGATCATCGTCAACATTAGGAATATGTCATACTTGGGACATGTTCCGTGCAGTTCTAAATCCCAAGTACAGCAGCTCATTCTTAAATAAAAATTCAGGGTCAGCTTGGTGCAGGAAGAATACAGATGTACTGGCTCCACCACATGAAAGAGTGAAACATAATACAAAAAGCTCAAGAGTTAT
The DNA here is from genome assembly GCA_949825065.1 of Odontocerum albicorne. Classification (NCBI taxonomy): domain Eukaryota; kingdom Metazoa; phylum Arthropoda; class Insecta; order Trichoptera; family Odontoceridae; genus Odontocerum; species Odontocerum albicorne. The sequence goes on along the minus strand of OX463852.1, from coordinate 19,252,205 downwards.
TCCATAAGGAACAGGACAGCGAGACTTTGGCTCAAATGGCAACTGATGTTGGAGGTGGACTGACGTGGCATGAGAAGACGATTTAATTTTACAGAAAACCTTGAAATAGTGATCTTGTTAAGCCGCTTAAATTGAAATGATATAGATTGTACTTGCATGATAAGATTTGGAATGGAATTGAATTGTCATTGGTTGTTACATGGCGCGATAAGATCACTAATGAGAGTGTCTTACCTCGAACTAATATATCCTCTGTATTTGCTACCCTAAACGAGAAGCGGTTGCATTGATTGGTACATGAGAAAATAATAGGAGATGGTTGAATGGCTAAAGATGTTGTCTGTAATGAAAAATATTTCGTAGTAAGTAGTTAGCGTCTCCGTCTCAAAAACATATAAAAGAGAGCTAAAATATTTTGAAATGGAGTATTTTCTTCAAGATCAGGCAGAAAAGGGGATCGATGAAACCAACTGGATAGAACGAGACAGGTGAGAAGTCAACTTCAGACGAGATGTCCAGACCATTCTGATGATGCGATGTCTGTGCAGATCGAGAACTAGTATAAATAGTCACAGGAAGTATGATAGCTCCACATAACTGCCAGCGACTATAGGATATGTTGGCTTCATCGTTGCTCATAGACGGATGGCTACCATGAACGAAAGCATTCTAATATAAATTATTCAGACATTTTCTCAAAGTTACCAGTTTTCCTGATGATTAGTTTATTAATTAAAATAGTACTTAAAAACTGCTAAAAAATATAAACCTGTATAGATTTAAACAAACACATGCCTTAAGGTATAAACCAACCCTTTCATTTATGTATATTTAATATAGGATGCTTGTTATTTTTAAACCGGGAAAATCATCGCCGACGTTCATTATATCGTACAGATGCACTTGTAAATAATTAATGTTTTTTCCTCTCTGCTTCCAGCGTCTATTGAATACCTCTCGTTAGGCAGGACGGGACAACACGAGGTTTAATTGATTCCGAGAAACAGAAAGAAAAATCGTGGTGTATGCAAAACTTCTCAATTTTAAATTGGAGGTTTTCATTCATATGCAAATCAAGTTCACATCAATTTATTCTTCAAATCACTTAGAATTTTAGTAACACTAGCATTTTTTTTTATTTAAAAAAATATTTTAACATAAAAATACCACATATTATCCACATGCTAATTAACCTTTAAATATTCCTCGTTCCTAACTCTCATACGATTCCTACCTTAATCCCTATTTTATTCGAGATTTATCCTATATATTTTATTTCTTTATTCTCAAATGTTAATTTCATTAACTAAGTTCAAGACACGATCATGGATACCAATAATTATTATGAAACAAAGCTGGTTGATTGGAAGAAACTGCTTTAAATATATAAAATTATTAAATAAATAAATACTACATGACCTAACTGGAGATGATTAGGAAATCTCCGAAGAACATTGAATAACACAGTAAAATAAAATAATAAAAGCTAGATCTTAAATAATAGACCTTCAAGAACATTTGAAATGACAAAGGAAAGAACGTGGACTTATCAAGTAAAGTAATATAATTAATTCATACGAGTCGGGTAAAATAATAGAAGAAAGTCAAGACTTTAAAAATAGTAGCATTATATAGATATAAAATACGAGCCAGACCTAAAACTAAAACAATATGACACAGGATAGAAAGTGGAATGATCGAGTAAAGCAATATGATAAAATCATATTATATAACACAGGACAGAAGGTGGACTAATCGAGTATAGTAATAGAATAAACACGTACTAATCGAGTGAAATAGTATGATATAATAAAGTGAAGAATTGAAAAGCAATGTCATGACATGCGGAATAGAATAGAACATGGATAAATCTAGTAAAGTAATAGAATGAACAATACACATTAATCGAATCAAGTATTGTGGTTGAATAAAAATGAGACCTAAAAAGCAATCACATGATATATGAAATTACACAGGACAGAATATGAATAAATCGATTACAGTAAAAGAATGAACAATACATATTAATCGAATCGAGTATTGAAGTAGAATAAAAATTAAACTTAAAAAATAATGACATGACATAAAATATGGCACATGACAGAACGTGGATAAATCGAGTCAAGTTATAGAATGAACAACACATGTTAACCAAGTAAAGTATTTAGTATAATAAAAATGAATCTAAAAAAAAACATGGCATGATTTACGAAATGCCATAGGACAGAAATTTAACAAATCGAGTCAAGTAATACTCGTATAATGAATAACATGTACTAATCGCTTCAAGGGAAAATTATACTAATCGAATCATGCACAAATCGATTCAATTCAAAACAAAAAATTGCACGATTTATGAAATGACACTAATACAATAAATATTACGAATTTTTGTTTTTCAAATATTATTTCACAGCTATACCTTCTTGATTTGATTATAAGACCAAATGACAATTCCAAATAATATATTTATTTAAAATAGATGATTTTACTGTCGAACACTAAAATAAAAATATCAAAACGAGAAAGCAGTTCATAATGAGTGACAATATTTGATTCTTCTAATATTTATAATATTAATACTCAGTTATTAGATTCACATATCACTCTCACTCACTTTATACTGTCGCTATGTAAACATTAGATTCACGTATCACTCTCAGTCACTTTATACTGTAGCTATGTAAATACATTAATTTGGTTATTAAAAAAGGTTATATAAAGTTTTCCGTCAAGAAGATATATACGAGTACTTCGTTATCAGTTTCGTTTCATTTACATTCTTTATGGTTCTAAATATCCAGTTTCATCCCGGTTACGGATATAACTAATCATTACAAATTACAATAAAAATAACTTTAAATTGTTAGTTTTTTTTATGGTTTGTTCTAAACAAAGTTTTATTTAAATGTTTTACAGATTTATTATTATGGTCAAAATTACAAGATTGCTACAAAATGAGATGCTAAACAGAAGAGACGCTATCAATCACGTACAAAACGAGCAAGCGAGACTCGAAAGAAGCAGCAACACGACAACATGAAGCATCACAAAGACATGCACAGTGTCATATTAAAAAAAAACTTACTTCCGCCACTATTAACAGGTTATGACTAGTGTTAGATTATAATTATGACGATAATATGTGCATTTATGGGGAAAAGGTAATTGAAGTGAGCATATATTAGAAAATTTACAAATTATACATAAGATAAAAAGTTAATAAAAATGAAAAAGAATTATATTTAAAATCTGAAAATCACGATGAAAATTTGTTGAAGTAAAGCACCTCGTTCCAATATTAATAAATTTGGAAAAGTCTGGTAAATTGTGAAAGAAAAACCGGAAATACATCCGCCTTTTTTATTTCCTCGTTTCCTCTCTCAGTTCGTTTTAATGAAGACAGGCAAATCTCTCATTTCCTACTTGCGCTTTATATCTCTTCTCATATTACATTTATTTTTTGATAAAATATGCTTTGCCTGTTAACCATATTTTTATTAAGAAATAATTATTGTTATTTGGTTTCATGTCGTCTTAATTTCTATTCTAGACTCTGAAAATCAACCCAAAGAACGATATAGTCTTCTAGTGTAGATAGATTCTAGCGTGGTTACCTAAAATATGCGCACTATGTCAAACTTCGCACGGCGTTCAATATATGATAGAAGTCTCGAAACAGAAAGGCAAAAATCTGTTGCGATATTCCTACTCAAGGTAGTTTTAACTGCCCCGCGATATAAAAAGCATTAAGTTTGTATGTTCCCAATAAATACAGCCGTGCAAGGAATCACCCTCTGTTTTATTTAGTCACGTGTTGAACCCACCCTCTGTTATATACAGTCATATTGAACCAACTGAGTGACACTGTGAATGTATTCTCCGCATCTCTAGGAATTCGAGAAAAATCCTGGTGATATTCTTCGTAACGAAAAAACTCAATTGTGTATTATTTGTGTAACAGATGAAATCTGTACAGTACAGTCAGTTAAGAAATCTCAAAGCCATCCAGAGGAGAAAAGAAAAAACCTTGTCTTCATCATTTACGGACTCAAATAGTTCAACTGATCCTGGGCGGTTCAGTGTAAAACGTAGAAGGGTTGTACAGCACCGGTACAAAGATTGTAAAATAGGTGGATGGCTGCAGCTCAATCCTCGGAGATTCTAGTTTGCTTATTCCGTTTGCGGTGAAGAAATTCCTCTTTGGCAGGTAGATACCATAGTAGAAGTTCTGGTAGGTGAGAATATATTTTGAATGTTTCCGCTCCTTATGTGCAGCCTATTACTTTTCGTAAGCCCCTTTATTTGCCCGTGTATGCGTCATGGTTTGCTAATGCCATGCGTACCACGCGCATTCTGCGCGTATGGGCTGTCCGATCATAAAGTAATCATTACGAATGTCACGCATAAGGAACATTTTATTACAATATGTATACAGTAATATGTTTACAGTGTTTACACATGCGATTATATAAATAAAATCTATGTGACGCATACGTCCGATACAAGAATACTGTGGTTTGGTAATATTTATCAAAATACTGAACTTTGATGTAAGGAATTCGATTGAATTTCTGCGGATTGAAACACGTTCAAGAGAGTGATCATCAACTTCTAAACTCGACGAAGACGCGAAAAGAAAAAGAGCTTGTAAACGCGTAACTTTTTAAAATTCACTGATATGAGATGTCAGCACCGTGACACAGTGGTTACTTAATATCGATTCCTCCTTAAGTTCTTAAAGTTCGATTCTTCTTGATTCGAGGCCTTTTATCATATACTAGTACATTTATTAATCTCCATGCACTTGATAGTTGCTATTCATAAATTCTTGTGGTGATCTCAAGGTGTTTCATGATAGCTCTATATAAATTAACATTTTTTTAAATACGTAAGCTCTGAATTTGCTTTAAATGAAACTGGAAGCAAACTTTGGAAAAACCTAGAAAAACGTAACACGACCAAATGAATCAAATTCTGAAAGAAAAAAGAGTTAAAAGTCTTCATAATAGGAAAGTAAGCTTGACGAGGTATTTATTTGTTAATAGGGGATAGCTTTATGATAATAATGATGGTGATGGGAGTAATATAATAAAATAAATGCCATTCCCTTTGGAACCCAGGCTTTGATTTTAAACAACTCTTGAATAAATATATACATAAATATAAATAACTATAGGCTTATTGATAGCCACATAATATGTATAATATATATACACGTATGTGTACATACGAGTATATCCTGAAATTGCATATACATAAATTGCGTGTATATTTCAAGGTAATGGAAATAAATACATTTAAGTGATATAAGAACTTCTAAATGCAAATTGGGATAAATAATCGCCAGTATACATCGGATCCATCAAAATTATTCTTGAGATTGAAAATGAATCGACAATAACTAACAATACAATAAATTATTCAAAAATTTTTTGACAGAATAATTCCAAACTCTTGATAATGCATACAATACGAGAACATCTGCGAGGAGAAGAAGCACGTCATCCAAGAATCCAAGAATTACATTTGAAGGGTGACGCGATAATTCCAATGATTGAGTAATCATCATCCCCAATACGAGCGGCCTCCACCCTTAGATACTCGCTCGGTAATTCTCTTCACGGGGGCTGCAAAGGATTTTTCTGATTGGTTCTCCATTATTGGATAAGGGGTGTCAAACTACCCCCATCGGTTGACTTAATGGATAAATGTGAGGGTAAAATACTTCAACAAGCTTAACACGTTGGTTTCTGGGAACTGGTTACTCAAGGATCTTTAATGTCAGTAAAACATTCCCGTGTAACTATAAGCCATTCTTTTTGAGTGTTTCATTTCAGGATTTTTTTGATGAAAATCATTCAACTGTTATTTTGCTCATCACCATCAAATATCACTGTCATTTTATTTCAATGTGACTGGGGTACATAAGGGCTCTGGATCTAAACCAATCCAACAAACTATCCCTTTGAAACCATGATTTAATATAATAAGAATGAGTAAGATGGAAGTTTCTTTCATATGTCGTTTGCGGACGGGTCACTGCGTGATGGCTAGTCACCTTTACAGAATGGGTATTGTGGAGAATACCGGCTACGAATGTGGTCTGGCCCTTGAGAAAAGTCTGTTGTCTAAACGGCGGTATATAAATTATCGCTTTATTATGGTTATTGAATAAAAAATCTTAATTCGATTCACTTTGGTATCCAGATTTATTTAAAAAGCTTCCAGTTTAGCTTTCACTTAAACAACCTTCTGGTTTGTTGGAAGATATTGCTACATAGCAATAAACTTGACACGTTGTACTATAAATAACGATATTGTAACACAACAATACAGATTGTTGTCTCTGGTTAACGGCCAAAACTAACCTAGAGACAAGAAAAAAAAATGTTGCGAGGAAATTTGAGAATAATTCAACTCGTAGCTGTAATAATCCAATGGGATTGGAGAGGAAGCTCTAATATATCCTGAAGATGTTTGGCAGAAGACTTAGCCGCCTGTCACGAGCTCGCCCCACCACCAGGGCAGGTGGCAGCCGCTTTGCAGACTGGAGGGCTGGAGTGGATCCAAAATCCGTTTCATACTTCTTGATAATGCCATATTTCGAGTGGCTCTCACTCAGAAATTGGAAAACATTTCTTTGAATACCAAATATCTCTTTTCTCTCTCTCTACCTAACACCGTACGTGAAATTATTTGTTAAACAAAATGTTGAATAAACATCGTATTTTCTTAAAAAAAATAAATGATTGAATGATCAATAATACCCGTCTCAGAAAATCCATGTAAGAGCGGAGATGGCAAGTAACATACTTGTACATGTTTCATAAAAATTGCAAGATCTCCTCTGCAACAAGGATTTCAATATTGACTTACGTATGCGAATTCTGCCTTTCTGCATATTCTCCGCACTTTTATTTAATGTAGTAGCATGAACTCACTTAATCCACCACAAGTAAACTAGAACCTTTTGAAATTGGTGCCATCGAAGAACACAGACGTTGTTATGATGCTTGTACTGGAACCACGAAGCTGTCATTAAATTGGAAAATAACAAATCGAAAGGCATACCAATTCAACGTGGAGTCCGACAAGGTTGTATTTTGTCACCTATGTTTTTCAATCTGTTCTCTGATATAGTTTTCAAGGAAGCACTATATAACTTGAATCTGGGGGTCAAAGTGAATGGTGTATGCGTCAATAACATCAGGTACGCAGATGATACGATTGTTCTGGCAGACAGTATTGACGACCTTCAAACGCTTATAGATAGAATTAATGAAGCCGGTGTGAGGCTGGAGCTGAACATGAACGTGAGTAAAACTAAGTTCACGGTGTTTGGCCGGCAGGATCACGCAGGAACACGTCTTACATTGAACGGTGCTGATATAGAGAGAGTGAAAAAAATTAAATACCTCGGAAGTATCCTAGTGGAAGACCTCTTCCCAGAAACCGAAGTCAAGTGCAGAATTGAATCATCTCGTGCGGCTTTTAATAAAATGAGAAGCGTATTCTGCGACGATAATCTTTTAAACTTCGACAACAGTTAGTCAAATGCTACGTTTGGTCAGTGTTATTGCATGGAGTGGAGTCATGGACCCTCAAAGTTGGTAGTATGAACTGGAAGCATTCGAAATGTGGATGCACCGGAGAATGCTACGGATACCCTGGACAGATATGGTCAGCAACACAAGGGTTCTTCAAAGAGCCAACGTTGATAGAAAGCTGCTGACTAATATTAAAATCCGAAAGGTGTCCTACTTGGGTCATGTACTTAGAGGAGCAAACTACAAATTACTGCACCTGATCATCCAAGGCAAAATAGAAGGCCGAAGAGGTGTTGGCAGGAAGTAAATCTTCTGGCTCCGCAATATACGTGATTGGACTGGCATAAGGGGCGTTGGGGATTTTTTTCGGGCCTCCGGGGACAATAATGTCTACTCTCAAGTCATATTCAACGTTGGGGGGACCTGACATGACACTGGGAAGAAGAAGAAGAAGAATGCTGAGAGTATCATATATTTACAGTCTCCAATGATGATATTTTAAAAAGTATGAATAAAGGTAGAGAAGTATTATCCACACTCAAAAAGAGAAAGAGTATTTTGAATAATACGAGGATAAGCGTATGATATTCTTCAACTGATATTGCAGGTGAATATTTAAGAAAAATAGTGTGGGAGGAAAACGTATCTCATTTTTAAATAACTCACAGGATTGATTTAATTGTTGTATCATATCTTTGTTCAGAGCTGCTGATTTAAAAGTCAAGATAGCTATGATGATTGCCAACCTCCGAAGAGAAGAGACTTTAAAGAACATTTTTTTATTAAATACAAGTAGCACTTAAGATGTTAATATTTATTGTACCTATATTTCAACTTTTACTGTCATATGTTCATGAGGAAAAGCAAAGAAAAATTATTAAAAGTATAAGCAATGGAAACAAAATAGAAATATATTGTATTGTATTATACTTTCGTAACATATAGTACAACTTGGCAGGTTTATTGCTTTGTGGTAATCTCTTCCAATCAACCGTAGAAAACCAGACTGAAATTTTTGTTAAAATAAATTGGGCTCCAAAACGAATCTAACTCTTAACCTCAGGTTAAATGGCATACATCTTACCAAATAGACCACAGAGCAGAGACCATATCATCTAGCTATCAAAAACCATATCAGAAAGTAACTATTTATTTCATAAATGTTGAATGAAATATAATTATTACCTAACATTAATTGTCGATATATTTCTTTAGTTAGTATTTCTAAAAAATAAGGATACATTTGACTGATGATATACAAGTACATCCGTATTTAGCAAATGTACTTTAAAAGTCGTGATCCGTGACTCTTGAAGAACATTATCTTCTTATCGTGTCACTATAACTTAATTATTTCCGTCCAGAATTCTACCACCTGGACAGTAATGTGCATCCCTTAAATCAAGTCCTCATTGCTACAAGATACCGGGCTCAACGTATAGAAATGAGTGGCGTATGCATATTTAGGAAGTATTTGAAGACAATGCATCATAAAGCTGCAAACGTCACCCATTTCGACATTTAGAATATATAAACACTACAGACATACCTACGCAATACTTTACCTATAGCCAAATTTGTGTACTATCAAATATCGGTTGACATACAAAGGTTTCTTTGTGGTTTTTTGAGTTGCGGTTTTCTTACCAAATATGTTTTAATGAACATATGCAGACGCGGGGAAGTGCCTAATCTCATGACCGCAACTACTATCTTCCTACCCTTACACTCAACTTATGTGTGTTTGTGCATATATGTATATGTTTATTTTGTAATATTTTGAATCTGTCAATCTTAAGTAACAGCGCCCTTGAGGAGAATTTGCTCTCTAAACGGTGCAATATAAGCTGTCGTTTCATTATAAATATTTGATACAAAAAGTAATTCGATTCCCGTTGGTACTCAGATATTTAAAAATGCTTCCAGTTTGGATTTGTTTTCTTAAGTGGTTTTCCGGTTAGATTGATCTTTGTCTGCGTCCAGATATTAAGACATGTCTGGCTTGTGCAGCTTCAGGAAGCTTAAGTAAAACCTTATCTGTGAAGTCTTATCAAAATTTATGATCATATGAATACTACATCCATACACTTACTTCAACCTAAAGCTGAATCTGTTACTATTACATATTGAAAGATTTACTAAGGTTTCTTTGTCATCCCTTGGTAAGTTTTTAGCGGTTTTCTTACAAAATTTGTTTTTTTAACCAACTTTAAACTTGGTATTCTAACCAACCAACTATAACTGTGTTAAAACGTATCTTAAAAGTGGAGAGTTTATTTATTTTATGTTAAAACACTCGCATATTTTAATATTATTAAATATAAAACAAAATCAAATCTAACAAGATAAGAGAAAGAAGATTGTAAAGAAGAGTGAGAAAAATCGCATTATCACTGAAGGGAGGTATTATTTTGGTTCGATTTTTTAAGCCCGTCAACGATGGTGTGACTCTCATGTTGGCTGATCTGTATATCTTATCTAATTGTAGAGTTGAGAATCAATAATAATAAAATAATTAGGATATTTTTAGTGACAAATTGATGTTACGGCATTTTGATCGTAAAGTAAAACAATTTGTGACAATTCGTTGCGCAAACAACATGTAGCGAGCGTCATTTGTCATATTTTTCAATATGGCCGCCAAGTGTGCCGGCATATGATACTCGAAGATGAAACGGGTGTGCAAATTGAAATGTTCCGAGGGAGAAGATGCGTAGGAAATGTTATTACGATTTGCGACAAGTGACGTGTCAAAATGTAAAAGGGTGAAAAAGATTTAAACGTGCGAAGGGAGGGAGTAAAGTGGCGGCCGCTCTTCAAGTAAGAGCCTGTTACTTTTGTTTGGTTATTCTTATTTTTATGTTTGATTGATTGACTTGTCTATGGTGATTTAATATAGTTTTATATCTGAACTTATGTTAATGTGCATCTTGTATGCTGCTTATCATAAATTCTCATAGAGATAAATAAAGATCTGCAGTAGATCGGACCTGCCGATCGTATTGGGTATTTAAATTCCATGCAGTCGGGACTTTTGGTTTGATCTGCCAAGACTGTGTGCTTGCAAGATACTTGTGTAAAGAATAATAATAAAGAAAGTTAATTTATATAGTGCCATTTGGAAAACAGACTTGACGCTGCGGTCACTAAATAAGGTACTTCACCGCATCTGAATGTGATTTGAAAAACATAATTGGTAAGAAAATTGCAGAAAACTTATAAGGGAAGACGAAGTACAAAGAAACCTTTGTAGATCTTTCGATATGTGATAGTTATGTATTCGGCTTTAGATGTAGTATAGTGTAGGTGTGTAGTGTTCATATATCACCATGAATTTTACATAGATCACCCAAAAGCCTTTACGTATTCTACTCCAGAGGCGTGAATTTCGGGCGTTTTTTTAGACTAAATAAAAATATTTTTTTTTCATACATTTTTACAGTTTGTTTATTGATGATTAATTAGGAATGTACAAAAAAAAATTTAAAAAAAAAATTGAAATTCAGGATATCAGCTGTTATTTTTTGTCGTAAAAAAAGGGGGTTAGCTGGTCGACATGATTGGAGCCCTTTCGTAAATTTGAAACAAAAATTAAACACAGTTTCTCAATAAAAAATTATGTTGTTAAAGTTGGTACCATAGAAAAAAAAATCTAAAAATGGTTGCTGTCTGAAAAAAAATTCAATTTTAGTAAAAAAATAATAGTTTTGAACTTTCCACGGTAGGTATATAAAACCACGATATAAAAACATTTATCAAAGTTTCATACCAAATTTGGAGGCAATCGGTGGGATAGAACTTGAGATTTTATGTCGACCAGGTCGAAAAAAATAGTTTCGAGATAAACGCGTTTAAAGTTTTGAGATTATTGTCCGAGTCATTCTGGCGCGGCGTAATTGCTGCCTCATTTATAGCTATAATTTCGTAAATATTCAGAATTTTAAAATTTCCTTGTAAGGACATATTTTTAAAGGTCTAAACTTTAAGAATATGAAAAAAAAAATTTTTTTTTTCAAATTTCTAGAGTAGAATACCCCTTTAAGTGCTTTATAAATCTGCACACGCCACCCATATCTGTAACACTTAGAGGAATACATTGTTTCCATTTTCTAATAGAAATATAGATTTTTAGGGATAATCCAAAAAAATGTTGAAAAACCTCTGACATCTGTTCTGATTTTAATATTTTCCCAAGCAAAATAAGTGAGAAGAAGACAATAGATGAATGTCGGAGAGAGGGTGAGGAAGTGGAGGACCATTGTGAGGACTGTTTGAATGAAGATGAAGAAAATGTTAAATGGAAAAACACCCTTATGATTATAATGGGTCTTGGTACCCTTCCGCATGAATGATTCATATTTCCATCAGGACGGTATCAAAGAGCGATCTTGCTTCTTAAGTCCACGGAAAAAGAAAGGGATGACACGAAAATCTAATCAAATTTGTTCAAATGTATTTATTTTTTATTCGATAGACTTTATAACAAGATACTATGTATTAGTTAATGTTCTAAATTATATGCATACGTATCATCACAACGTTTCTTCGCTGGAGTAGGCAGAAAGGACAAAACGCCAGACTTTCCTATCGCGCTACACATCTTTCACCTCTTCTACATCCATACGACCCCTATGAATTCTCTAACCTTTAACATTTCCTTTTTTTCAATATATCATACACGTGATGCAATTATAATTTTCTTGATCATCCTCTTCTACGACTTCTACCAGCAATTGTACTATATGTTTGTTGTATCAGTCTCTGTTCATTCATTGGTTCCACGTATTTTAAGTATTTAAAAGCTTTTATTGAGGTTATCATCAGGAATTCGAAGCTGGAATCCCGGAATCAAAGACTAGCGTATTTCCAATACCACCATGGAGGACGTAATTTAAAATGAAACAGTACATCTCAGTATGCCGTTTCTCTGTCGGGGTAGCAAGAAAGGGCAAAGCGTTAGTCTTACATATAGCGACACACATCTTCGGCCTTCTCTGTATACATATATCTCATACACTCCAACGATTTCTCTAACTTTTACATATCATTATTTCAAAATATTTCACTTGATGGTATTATACTTCCTTCAGAGATCCTCCATGATGACTTCTAATCACTTTCCCACCGTTTATTTGTTTACCTGTACCTTTCTTCATTCATTCGTTTTTCATACCCAAACTATCTCACAGTGCTCTCTCTCTTCATCTTACTCAACACATCAGCCTTAAATTCACATTGACACCTAATTACTTTATTTCGTGTTCTGTAATAAATGGTTGCCCCATGTGGTATTCTCAGTGTACGCATTTCTATAACATTTATTCGGTGTATTTAAGTTATTTTCCTCATTCATATTTTCCTCCCATACAACAAATTTGGTACTAAAATACTGTTGTGGAATCTCATGTTACAAATTTGGTACTAAAATACTGTTGTGGAATCTCATGTTACAAATTTGGTACTAAAATACTGGTGTCGAATCTCATGTTACAAATGAAATATACATAAATTAAATTAATATATAATCTAAATAGGTTGACTGTAATAAATCGTCGATATGTATTTTATATATACGAGTATGTTAGATTTCCTGTTCATCGCTTTGCCTTTGACTGTCTATGCCGTTTAGATCTGGAACTGCCTACCAGCTGCTGTAAGACTTCTTTTTGGGTTGGGACAGCATTCTCATTGGATTGCTTCAAAAAGCGAATTATAAATCATAATCCACTAGGTTTCACTTGTGCATATCATATCATATTCAATGCGGCTTACTCTGCATTTCACCATATTCCATATTTTATCGACAATCGGCCTGTCACCGTCTTGATTTAGAATCTTCCAGATTGGTCGATGAGAGATGAGAATAAATAGCGGGGGATTTGCACATATGCGTAATTCGAGGCAGTTGGTCAATTTGCAATATCCGTTGCCTCTCTTTAATAAGAGTTTCTGCACAACTTATATATCATATAGATGTGATGAGATTTTCACTGAGTGGATTAATAAAATATTTCAACAAACATTTAACTTAAAATGGAAAATATTGTAGCGACCATTTGAAAACATAGGCCAACCTTGATGTATAGAAGCGAAGCCTATAAATTGAAAGGCAGATAAGAGCAATTAAAATGCAGATAAGAGCGGTAAAAGTGTATACCTTGTGCAGAATATCAGGTTATAATGTTTGATAGAGTAAGAAGTAACTCTTTGTTAGAGATACATGTTATTAAGTCGCAAAATACTTACGAAACGAATATATTTGTCAGGAACTAATGGAGAGCAAGGAATAGGGGCATGACTTGATGTTATGTATATATTTAACTGAAAAATAGTTTTATTTAATACGCATTAAAACAAGTTAAATCCAATATTTTAGAACTTACCTTAGTCATTCTATTGAACTTCTCGCCATTGGAGAGAACTTTTCTTTGATTCCAGCAGTGCTCGGATTTTAATAAGAATGTTTTTCAATTTCCCAAGCAGTTTCCACCCCCGAAGAAGAAGTAAATATACGAGCCAGCCGTCCATTGGCGGGTAGAGGTAGAGGATAGAGGGTAGTGGGTAGATGATATCCTTTACAGAGATGGAGTAGATCTCCTCCTGTTTGATTCGAGAGTCATTAGGGTTCGCTTTGATCTGATGAATGGTGATACAGAGGCTTGGATTGTTATATACTTTTTTTTAAATATACGGACTGAAGCGTTTTTCTTAATATAAATAATTTATTCAATTGATATTCAAGTGATTTTTTAATGATAATATATAACATAACAAATATTTTTAGAATTTATTTATTTAAATGGCAAGTAATTATAGAATTTGATAAACGAAAAAGCAGGTAATTTCAAGTGGACACTGAACTTAAATGGATTTGGGATTGTTACCTTTCATTTGTCGTGTCCGTAGTAAACTAAGCATTTACCTGCATCTTATTGAGGACACATAAACATGAAAAATAGATTAATGCTTTTTACTGATTGTTGGTTAATTATTTTTTACCTTTGTCATAAATTATAAATTATTTGATAAGCCGTGAGACCTAATTATTAGTTTGTATCACGTGAATCAACCCTTGGTGTATTTCATCATTGCGAAGAAATTTATTTTAGAAATGTTAATACGAGGGACGTACAAAAGAGGATTCTGATACACGTGAGTTTAAGCTACAAAACGGATATTTGGAGAATATTTATGTACTGAAAATCAAAAAAACTCTGGAGGTATGTATTATGCTTCTATAAGCTAAGAATCAAAGTATATATAGTATTATTATCCTTTTTTCTTGCTTCTTCCTATTACGTGGGATCAACTTTTCGAGTTCTCTCTCTCCAAAGATATCTGTTATGGGCAACACTCTTCACCAACCCCAGCGCTCGGGTGACCTCAGTCACACCATCCACCCATATTTTCTTTGGACGATCTCTGCGTCTTCTCCCACCAACATCCAGTCCAGTAATCGGACAACATATTCGTCAGGTATTCTAACGATGTACCTGTCTCATTGTAATCTAGTCTCCCTGTTTGTAATTTGTGGGTGCTACTTTCAGATAATGTGATATTCACGTTTCGCATCTTGTCTCTATGAATGACACCTACCATCCACCTCAGCATCCTCATCTCCACTGCATGGTGTTTCTACTTCTGTATTCTAATAATAATAACAAAACAATTTATATAGTGCTGTTTAGAGAGCAGCGATCCTCAACGACGCTCTTATTCGGGACCGAACCCAATATTATTAACAGATTGAGGATTGGATTAGAAACTTCCCCACATCTACGAGTCATTGGATTAGAAACTTTCCTACATCTACGAGTAGATAGTATGTTTAGAAAAACATATTTGGTATGAAAACCACAGAAAAACTTACAAGGAAAGACGAACTGCAAAGAAACCTTTCAAAACTTCCTGTATATGAAAGGAACTCTTTCGACTTTAAGATACGTGTACTGTATGTCTGTAGTGTTCATATACAATCATAAATTTTCATTTCACTTCCCACAAAGAGTTATCTTCAAATGCTTCCTAAAGCTGCATACAGCACTTATAACAGTTTGAGGCAGACAAAGATCGATACAATTGAAATATTGCTCGAGAAAACGAACGTCAACCAAAAAAATATCATGAATTAATTAAATATTATGCAACACTAATATAAATTTTGCAATAAGAAAATAAACATGTTAAAATTACGAAAAGTACATTTTTATCAAATAAAATCAATCAATAAATATAATGGAATACTGTGTATAACTTCAGGAATACTCAAATAGCCAAAATCTAATTAATCACGATTTACTTTAAAAAATCAATTAGAAATGAACGTTTCTCAATATTTTCAAACCATACAATTCAATATTGTTTTATATAGTAAACTGTCTGCGGTGAGGAACAGTCCCTGAATATTCCCTGCGGTGGTCGAGAAGCCTGGCATCTTGAACCTAAGACAACACGATTCAAAGGATGCACATGTTGTCCCGGTGGCAGAATTCTAACGGAAATAATTGAGTGCATTTGACACGTTAAAAAGAAGATATTGTGCTTTAAAAGTCATAGACCACGATTTTTAAGGTAGATTAATAAAATACGGATGCATGTCATCAAAGGTATCCTTACTTTTCTAGCAGAAATATTGTGCACAGCTTCAGGAATATCCAAATAGTCAAAGATCTAATAAAATAAAACTTAGTTTAGAAAGTATTTATTCAATAACTATTAAAATAAACTTAGTAAACTCAGTTTATTTTCGAAGTTGTCCCTAGTAAGATACAGACATACTCGTATGTCTTGTTTTCTATGACGTATAATACGCGATAAATCATGATGGACAGAATAAGATAATGCCACTTTAAAGTTAATTGTCTATGGTCTACGTTTCAACTTCCATTGACTATTTTTCTTTGTGGCCATATACGAGTAGGTTAAAAAAATATCTTCGAGGTATCTACATACCAATAACTGAAATATTTTATTTCATTTTTGTTAAAAAAAAACCATTTGATACAGCTTGAGTTTTTAGGACACTCGCGGGATGAAACTTAGTAATTTAAGTGTTTGTTCCTGTTTCAAAGAAGAGGATTTTTTTAAAATTCTTTTGAGTTTCAGCTCCGATTGAGCGACTTAAGTTAAAGTGGTCCAAAAATATGTAAATGAATTAAATTTTAAGTAAATTATTCTACGGAATATTTTTTCTACTTTCAGAAAAAGTTTTTTGAATCAGATACGTTTAGAGGATCATTGGTTGTGAAATAGTATCAACGTGTAAGCCAAAGCTATTGGAGAAATATCAAAATAAACTGTGTTAAGTAAGTAGAAATATCCAAACTCACCCTGTATGCCACATTATCTTAAAACAAGAGTCTTTAAGCAATGCCCCAAACTTTTTCCACGGCCGTGATCTAACTGTATGTTAAACATTTACGCTAATCAAAAGAGCGTACCAAGTTCAGAGCGCTCGACTTTTCTATCTCAACATATGTTATGTTACATCATCAGACGACCTCCATGGCCTAGTTGGTAAGACGCTTGTTTTCCATCTCGGAGGCTGCGGGTTCGATTCCCGTTGGAACCCAAATTTTTAAAAAAGGATTCCAGTCAAGGCCTCTTTAATATATTTTTGATTGGCTAGAAGATATTGCTACTTGGCAATACGCCCGCCATGTTGTACTGTATACAACGAAATTGTAATACAATACAATATAATCCTATAACTCTTCCACATCCATACATACTGTCATACAACTCGTAGGATTTCTCTGACTTTCCACGTCTTCATTCAAAATACATTCATTTGATCTAATCATACTATACCGAGCCTTCCACTCACATTTACACAATATATTTGTTTTGTCAGTTTTTCTTCATTCATTCGTTCCACATATAAAGTACAAAACCTCAGTTTACATTGCAATCTTCATATGTATTGTATATATACTCTTAACACTTAGGGAATTATAACTAAGTATATCCAAAAGGAAAATTTGAGGGAAAGTCATGGATAATAAGTATATCCCCTAAAATAAAGTTGTTTCCAATTTTTTGGACCTGCTCTGCTATGAGGGATCTTTATAAACATATCGTGTTCTTTATTATTGAGACTATTATATAGCTGTGAGACTTGGCCATTAAATAGTTTACTCCTCTTCTTTTTCTTCTTGAATATTGGATCAATTTTATAGCGATAATCATTTCAGGAAGGTAGAGCACGTGCTGTCCCTTCCCCTTTTAGGTGACCTTCTGGCATGTGATGTCTTGTGGAGATCTCGTTTGCTGATAGGTATAGGATTCTTTCACTGTTTGTCTTATCCGCATAATCACGCAAGTACCACTTCTCCTTGCTATGTTTGAGTACGTCTTCTGTGTTGTAGACCTGTCGGATATGAGAGTTTCTGACCCTATCTCGAAGAAATATTCCTGCAATGGTTCGTAGCATTCTCTTCTCGGATGAATTGAAAGACTCTTTGCACTATTTATGTCGACCCAGGTTTCGACTCTACCATATAAGTCATGATCAGTCTGATACAAGTCTTGTAAATTAAGACTTTACTATCGATGTACATGTATTTATTTTTCTAGATTATCTTAGACATCCAGATGTTGCGGTCACCTTATTTGATGGTTTTCTCACTTTATTATGGCTGGAGATGTCAATATCTCAATAATTATTCAATGAGCTTATCATTAATGATAAGTGGGCACCTCTTTGATTCTTTGAATATTTTTAAACTCTTCGTTTGGTTAAATGAGATGTTCATATTATACATTTTAGCTGTTTTGTGGTTCTAATTCTACCATTATGGCAGTGTCATCTGCAAAGCAAATGATTTTAATAATTTTATCGTCCATCTTGTAACTGATCTCTATTATTACCGAACAAAATGGTTTATATAATGGTCTATGTTTATTGTTTTTTTAATGGATTTATTCATAAAAAATAAGAAATAAAACAACTGAATCGCATCCGTTTGACGCCATTCAGTTGTTTTATTCTCAAAACGGATATCATTACTCCTACTCGTAAAGTTGGGAGAGTAATTGTTTTTTTTTATTTGGTGAGATGTTTTATTCAGTCGTCATTAGGGCTGAATGGAACTACCCTGATAGCTGCTGTCTAAATATTATGCTGAAAACTGCCACCCCTCTTGTAAATAAATCCAGCCTTTCTATTGGTCGGGAACCAAACCGGGTAAATATGAAGAGTTCATTATGAAACGAAGCTAGCTGCATTTTTTGATAAGTTAAATGCTATTTTTCATAATAAAGGTTTTCAATTTAAACACTATATAAATAATTAATTTTTCATCATCACAATTACGACATGCCCCTATTGGAGTAGGTAGAGAGAGAAGATCTCCATTTTATTCTATCCTAGTGTATATTTATCACTTCTGTTACATCCATACACTCCGTCCTGCATACTCACTTATTTTGTAAACTTTTCACTCACCGACGTGACATGGACTTCACACACGGACGAACTATCTTTATTTTTTCTTCTTAAGTACTGTACCTGCTTTCAATCCGCATTCTTTTCTAATATATTTATTCATATTCTATCATAAATTGTTATTCCACACATTATATGCAACACTCTCATTTCAACCGCTTTAATGTTACTTGCATATTTTTTTTGCAATGTCGAACTTTTACTTACATAATATAATGCTTTGACTAAGATATCACTAACAGCAGCCAATTTTTCATATTTTGAAATGTTCTGGTTAGAAAATTCATTATATAACCCAGCATTCACTTTTCAGTAGCAAACACGTTATATACAACCCGCTGCTGCCATTTTTTCAATATTTCACTTCGCGCGGCCAGTTATAACGTGCTTCCAACAAACAGTTTTCTCAAGTTACTTTATACTATAATAATATTATAATTAGACTGGCCCATTTTGATGAAGTTTCAAAATAGTCAAATAAAATATGTAAAAAATCATGCTTAATATTAAAGATTTCGACATAAAACTCAATCAAGTGATCAAAATCAATTGATTTGCCCATTTATAATAACGGGAGCCGAGATTTACTTCCGATCACATAAAGTATTGAAAGCGAATTTGTAATTGTAACATACCATTTTGTGCTGAAACTTAGTGTGTAGAATCAATTACTGTTAATATATTAATTATTACAATGCACGGTATATTATCGACCATTAAAATAGTTATACTACCTTGATCAAAAAGTTTTAGGACCGGCCACCGTGTGGCGCTGTCAGTCACCCGATTGGAATTCTTTTTTTTGTGTTAGGTTACCATATCTATCATTGACACTTCCCGCTAAATTTCAGCGTCACAGCTTGACATTTGTAAAAGTTACGCTGTACTGAGTACATCTACCTTTGTGCGTGTTTTTGATTTTTTACAAGTTTGAAAATGGCATCAACTGTGCATCAACGAGTTTGCATTAAATTTTGTGTGAAAAACGGATGAAACGGTCCGCAGACCTTGGAAATGTTGGAGAAGTGTTTTTCGGTGGCATGAACGCTTCAGAAGTGGTCGTAAGTCGGTCGAGGATGACGAACGCAGTGGCAGTCGAAAACCGATAAAAACATCGCTAAAATCAAAGAAATGCCGAAAACCGCAAATTGACCATCAGAGAGCTGGCAGAAGACTTGAATATCGCTTATGGATCCGGTCAAGACATTTTGGTTAGTGATTTGGGCCTCAGACGTGTCGCTGCAAAACTGGTGCCGAAATTTCTCAATTTCATGCAAAAAAGGACCGCGTTGAAATCGCGCAAGACATGATTTCCATGAGTTTTTGACCAAAAACAACACGACTACTATCCAGCAGCCTTTGAATTCACCTGATCTAGCTCCCTGCGACTTTTTCCTGTTCAACCGACTTAAAAAACCACTTCGCGGAACGCGTTACAGCACCCGAGAGGATGTCATGAAAAAATCGAAGACGGGTCTGATGGACATACCGAAAATTGAGTACCAGCGGTGTTTCGAGGATTGGATCAAGCGCTGGCGTAAGTGCGTTGCAGTCGATGGGGAGTACTTTGAAGAGGACCATATCGATTTTGATTAATAAACTTGTATTTTCGATTTTATGAATAAAGTCCTAAAACTTTTTGATCAAGGTAGTAATACTAATATTCGAATTAGAATTTATATATAAAATAACTTATAATTTAAACATTTTATCGTACAACGCATATAATTTGGTGAGTTAATTATAAACGGTCTCTTTTAACCAACCAGAAGACTGTTAAACAATTTAGTTACCAGTACTGGAGAAACATGTTTTACATGAAGAAAATAAAATGATAAACGAGAAAATTGTGAAATAAAAAAATATTTGATGATTTTAATATGACAATTTCATTTTCGATTTTAATATGACAATTTCATTTTATTGTGAAAAAGGTTGGCAGGGGAACCAATTAATGCGCCACGGTACTGAAGTGAAATACATTGTTTTTTAAGTTGCTGTTTGAAACACGCTAAAGTTATATTAAAAACCACTTTTGTTTTATTTGTCTTTTATGAGAATTAACCCGCATCTCAGTTTTTCCTGCATTGGTATTTGGTCCATACATAAGACATTTGGGGTAATTTAATTATCTGTGTTTCTCATATTATGGAGGAGGTGTCCCACCAAGTAATTTTACTTTTTTTCCATTAGGATTGTTCTGAGACATATACTGAGCGCAGTGTCATGGCGACTTTTTTATTTAAACGGAACTGCTATATTTCATTCGGTGAAAAGATGGAACACAATAAATGCAAACATCCGTACTTTTTCTAACATCCTTTCTGAATTTAACCTCTTATTTACTTGTCATTTAAACTCTTTCTTTACAAAATATATCTCTAATATAACGTAATCTCCTGTTTAAGTAAAATAATATGTATTGATAAACTGTGAAAAATAAACAGAACTCTTTGAAATTTCTAAAAAGTCTACAATCTTTTTGATCTCTTTAATTTTTTTAATGTCGATGATTATGAAAATATTGCGCCATTGAATGTTAAAAATATGTAGCTTTTTGAAAGGGGGAGAGCGAAGGGTGAGTGAATGACTGATGCGAGTGTAGAACGCATGGTGGTGAGTTATTGGATTTTGATGTGATTTTTGAGATTATGATGCGGTCGGTATTGTGTATGTGATAACTTGGAATTTCAGTATGTGTAACTATATAAATACTAACTGTGAATGTTTCAGCTGAGTGTTTTAATATTTAAGTACGTGAAACGATGTATATACTAACTGTGAATGTTTTAATATTTAAGTATGTGTAACGATGTAAATACTAACTGTGAATGTTTCAGCTGAGTGTTTTAATATTTAAGTATGTGTTATGATGTAAATACTAACTGTGAATATTTCAGCTGAGTGTTTTAATATTTAAGACAAATAAAGATATGAAATTTGTGATGAAGAAATCAGACTACTTCGCTTCAGGATTTGCTTAGTTAGGTGGTTCTTCGTATTACTTCCTCTAGCACGACTTCCACTCACTCACATTTGTACTGTGTATTTGTTTTGTCAGTCTTTCTTTATTAATTTGTTCTACATGCCTAAATGGACTCAAAGTGTTATTCTTGATTTTACTTGATACAGCCATCTTAAATTTACATTAATCCCGTTGTGGACTATAATCTTAGCGAATTTTGATATTGTTCGGTTCGAGTATGTATGTTTTAGTACCTCATTGGCTTTATTCCTACCACTACACGCCATTTGGTATCTCTCGCAGCTCCACCATTATTAGAGAAAACACTGATTAAAAAGCAATATTTGTCAATCAATAATTACCCGCCATTTCAGACATTTTTTTTCCTATTTCGTTTTGTAGAATCAAACTTAATTGGTGATTTATTTCATAAACTTAGGACGCAAAATAAGTGGTCCTAATGTAAGGTTAAGAAACAACCTGATAATTTAGAAAAGCTACTGGTGGTAGACGCTATCGAGGGTATCATATAGGGTGTATTATTGGGTCCTTCCAAGTTTTTTTCAACATAACTCGAGATTGAGAGAAGAGTCCTCTTTCTTCAGCACCGCATCTCGAGTTTCAAATTTAAGAAAGATTCTCATCTACATGAGATGCATAGTGCATTTTCGGACATATTGTTAAGATATAGCCTGACCGTCTGAAGATGCTATTGATCGTGGGTGCAGTTGAGTGTATCATATGAGCACCTAACAAATGGAGTGACGGCAATCACATAAAAGTCTTTATTTAGATTCGAACATACTCAGAAACTTGGACTTAGCAAAAAAGTGATGAAAGTAAGATAAATGCAGTATAAATGAGAGCTTTGGGTAAAATGTGTGAAAAAATAATGTGAGACGCAATAAGGAAAGACGACATTAAAAAAAATAATGCAGATTGATAGAAGATGTCCTGATAAATATGAAGTAAGGAACATTGAGA
This sequence comes from Odontocerum albicorne, assembly GCA_949825065.1. Taxonomy (NCBI): domain Eukaryota; kingdom Metazoa; phylum Arthropoda; class Insecta; order Trichoptera; family Odontoceridae; genus Odontocerum; species Odontocerum albicorne. Next base: position 19,229,260 of record OX463852.1, on the reverse strand, counting down.
TGATTTGACAACGTAGAAAGAACGAATAATGAAAGATTCGAAAAATAAACTATATAGGTAGTATCAAAGGTATGAAGGATTTGGAAAACCCTAGAAAGGTGGAACAACTAAATGAACAAAATTTTAAAGAGGAGAGTGAAAAAAGTGCATGGAAACTGCAGAAGTTAAAGATGTGTGCCAGAATAAAATGAAGTGGGATGTAATTTTCTCCGTTTACCCTGACAGGGACCTGGCGTGATGGTGATGATGATAAAAATAATATTATTTTAAAAGTTGGCATGAAGTTATTTATTTATCCATTTCTAACAGAAGACTGTCTAAAATACGAGTATATCAAACAATGCACCTATAAAGATTTTTTTAAATCCACCACAAAATTTAACTATGCAGAATCCTTTGCATACCAACCCATCTCACATAATTATATACATTGTCTTTTGATGTGTAGAATAATTTGAAATGAACATTTCATCCTAATCAATTTTTAAGATAAAATTAATAATAAAGCATTATTTATCTCAAAATATTCTTAACTCTCACACAATTCCCATCCTTATCGCTATTTCCTTAACTCTCACACAATTCCCCTCCTTATCGATATTTCCTTGACATTTATGTATCTTTTATTTTAATTTTTGTTATTTTTCTCAAATATTGTTTTCATTGATTTAGTTCAAGATACGATCATGGATGCCGATAATAATTATAAAAGCATATAATTTTCAATACTACGTAATATATAACTAAAAAAACTAAATAATTATACATTTGTCACCCCTGATTTACATGTATAAATGGTCCATTTTGTTTACCATTTGGCACCGCATACATAATGATTGTGGGAGGATATTGCGTGGGTTTTCGCAATAAGACCTGTAAATGATGCTGTCAAAACAGCCCGTCAGTGTTGTCAACCCACCATCCTATTTATTATATTATATTATGCTTATGTCGAGAGCAATATCATTATTATTATTATTTATATAATTTCTTCACAGCTGCCAACATTTTTGTCAATGTGGCACCACAATGGCGGGCATATTGCATTGCGTCTGTATTAAGGATATGTTTATTTTTCAGATTATTTTGAATGTTATTTGATTTGTATATCTGAGCACAAAATTTCGTTAAAATATGATATATTGTATACAGAAATAATTAAACAAATAATTTTTTTAACACTTTTTAACTATTGATCGGTTTCGCTCAAAGATCATCTTCAGAATAGTGATTTTTTTTTCGTAATTTTTTTTTGTATCATAGCACTTTAATTTTTATATTTAAATGGAAATATACCTTATGAATTTATTGTTTTAAAGCAGTTTTTCTCTATTGTTATCGGCATAACCGAGTCTTAAACTTAATAAATGAAAACCATATTTGAAAAAATAACAAAAATTAAAAGAAAAGATAAAATTGGGAGTTAAGGACAAGGAGTTTATGGAGATACATAATGCTTCTTCAATTTTACTTGAATATCGATCAGAATTTTTGGAGGTACATAATGCTTCTTCCATTTTACTTGAATATCGTTCAGAATTAAATACATCTGATAGAGTTAGGAAGATTGTTTCTAAGTCGAGCTGAGTGAGCCATAAAAGATTATGTGAAATGCATTGGTACACAAAGGGTTCTCAAAGGGTTCCTCACCTAATACTCGTAGAATGGGAATTAGGAGTTACCGAAATATGAGTTTTTCAACATAATTAACTAATTTAATAATTTCAACATAATTAACCAAACCGGTTTCAACGCTTTCACTTCACCAGGGGAGCACAAATAACACTTGTTTGCGCTCCCTTGATGATGTGGTGAAGACCTTGAAACCGGTAGGATTGTACCGTTATACAAAGTGTTAAATGAAATAAACAGTGTAGGACTAAACAAACAACAATGTCTTTAAACCTCCACAAATGAGTAAAATTTTTAGACACTTCAACAAATCTGACAGTTAAATTTATTTCCAAATTTATTATAGGCAGGCAGCATATGTGATGTTAACATCTCTATCATGTTTAATGGTCACGTGTTCATAAAAAAAAACAGTTTTGAGACAGACTTCAAAGAAGACAAAAATATCCTGAAGGTTTTATTTCCCACAAAGGTATTATATCTAAAATTATATTTCTTGTCTTCTTTATCGTACAGTTTTAGGTGTATAGTATCCCTATCAGATGGATCTGATAGTCTAAATATTTTTTCATGTTCGTATATTCCCAGTAAGATAAAGACCAAACTTTAGTATACCTATAGGGGTAACGACTAATGATAAGCAATAAAACCAGTTCCATATAATTTGAGAGTCCACTTTAAATTGCATTGTTTTTGTCTGTCTTAGTTTTGCTCATATTATGTGTCTTCTTCTTCGTCGTGGCCTCAATGTTGAGCAACGTGACCCGCAAATTTTTGACCATATTCATGTGATTTTCTTGAAAATGGTTCGATGGTTTTCCGCTGCCTTCAGCACTACAGTACATTTTATATTATACATGTTGTGTATATTATGAGCTCCGCTGCTAAGACACAAAGTGTTTTGAGGTTTAGTACTAGGTTCCAGATGAAATGTGCACTTGTGGAAGCTAAGTGAGAGCAGAATTGTTGTATAGGTAGATATGTTTTGGGATAAAATAATATGATAGAAGTTGAAAAAAATAGAAAAGAGGATAGGGAAACCACAGAAGCAGAAGTGACCTGACTTTGTGTCCTTCCACAAAGTAGAACCTGCGTATCCAGAGTGTGGCCTCTGTCCTTGCACTAACAGCTACTTGGAGTCAAAGGTGAAGAGTTAGAGATGTCAGTGGATCAGGGTCTGAGTACTTTCTGGTCGATACTAGACTGCCCAATACTGTTTACATGGTACTACCGCTGAACATCTCGCTACACCCTATATTATGTATACTTGTCATGTAAATGGAATAAATAAATTGCAATATTGCAATTTACGAGTACAACGAGAAGTAAATAAGTGGGCTTTATGATTAAGTGAAACGAAGTTGGGTCGATAACAGTTTCAATCTAAAGTTAACTGAACTATAGACATGTAGAAAAAAAGAATTAGCAATTGAATTAACTTTGCACAAGTGAATACATATAACACAACTAAAACAATATTTATTGCATGAAAATTCATCTTCCATATCCGGTGAGATTCATTAAGTTGTTTTTAAATGTTAATATTTGTTCAGGTTTTTATAAGCAATAAAATGTAAAAAAAAAAACAAATGTTAACTCTGCAATGTTGATTTACTTTAAACAAATATATTTTTTTAAAGATCAGATAAATATCAGGTATAGACTCTTTTGAGATGTGGTGTTGTAGATGTTTGCTGGCTCATAGGCGGAATGACAAAGAAATGCCTCTGTTTTGGAATAACTTAAAATTTCATATGATTATGCACTTGTTGCATTCTTCCGTCACATTTCGCACAAGGAGGATATCTAAATACTGATGGTCACTGATAATGTGAAGGGTTCCAGGAGCTAAGGCAGAATACCTATGCGCCGGAACGACCAGGTGAAAAGTGAAATGGACCTGTCTTTGCCGTATGCTCTTCGGACAGCGGAATGCTAAGAGAATGAGATACGAATGTGCATGACTTACAGTAATTTCTGAGTGAGTCACATCTCTTAGCATTGGTTTAACTATTCGTGCTCTAATATCGTATTTTCTTTTGCAACTCATGTAAAATTTACTGTTGAGTTATATTTTTTAAGAGACCGTGAAATGATCGCTGTGTATTGGATATTAACAGATGAAATCAAGTATTGTATTAAACTTATATGTTATATATAGTACAACCTAGCGTAAGTATTGCCATGCTGCAATCTATTTCAACCAAGTACCTATAAAGATGTTAAAGATGACTTAATCTTATTTTAAAATCATAAGGTGCCAACAGGAACAGCTATCGCAACCTCTGGGCTGGAAAATAGGCATCTCATCAACTAGGTCATGGAGGTTGTCGTAGTTTTACGATATAATGTAAAAAAAGTACATTATATTATTTAAAAAAATATCTAAAATAAGGCGTCTGAAACAAAGAATTGTGGATATCAAAAAAAGTGTACCTATGTTTAAGATTAGACAAAAATTGGCAGACTAAAAAAAAGAACAAAAAGACTTACTCGACCAAAAGAATTATTCTACCATGTCACAGTACTTATTTCTCTTCAACATACACATTTAAATGTTATTTTTAACGTTCCTTGTCATACAATTTGTTCAAAAAGTTCTAAAATATAATCATTTTAAGCCTCTAGCAATAGTTCAAGGTATGATTTTACAATTACACTACATCGATCAAAAGTGTTGTCATGTGACATAGGTATGTACGAGTATGTGCTTTCAATAACAGTGTTTCATTGATTGGATCAAAAGGACACTCGAATCTTGACAAACGGATAAGAGGCAGGTAAAGAAATTATATATTTCAAAGGATTCATATGTATACCTACACAATAAAAATTATTATTATCATATGTATACCTACACAACTAAAATTATAAATATATTTATTAATTTGGTTATCACATTTGTTAAAAGAATTACATCAAAATGATGGAAACTTCTTATGTATTTTTTAATATACGAGTAAGTAATTTAAAAACACTTGAAGTGTATATTTTTACTAATTTTATTTTATTTATTAAAAATATTAAAGAATCAGTATACTTCGAAAGATGGCCATCTTGGCCTAGTTAGTATGTCACGTATCTTCTCATTCGAATCCCATTTGTAAAAAAAATATTTTTGTTTATATTTTCACATAAAGTCGGTAACATATTTCTGGTAAGTAGAAAGAGATAATCACGTAGCAACAAAGCCAGGTTCTAGTGTATTTAACGAAAATGTAACAGAATAGAAATCATAAAACCAATCTTCATCATTTACAGTCTATTAAAATACAGCGAATATTTCGAAATTTATTCGCCCTCTAAATGTGATAGCTTAAGGTATATATATTTTTTTATTATTTTACACTTTCGTTGTAAACAGTATAATCTGACGGTGTTATTGCCATATAACAATTTTTCCCAACCAGAAAAATATTCAAGAGGTTTTAGTGGATACCAGACTTCGACGTTTTTTTTTTAATGAAAATGGGTATCAACGGGAGTCAAACCCGCGAAACCCGCAACCTGCGTTGCAATACTGACGTTATACCATTTAGGTTACAGAGGTCGTTGTATTTAAAGGTTCAGTATTTTTTCAGTTACTGTCAATTAAGATGTTAAGAAAGAATCAGTGAACGTATTTATGCTAAAACGACAACTCATATTTTTATTTTATTTATTTGAAATATAAAAAAAATACAAAACATTATTGTACGAGTATGTGCAGAATATGAATGAATGTAACAAATGTAAATTCCGTTTCAAAAAAGCTTTTTCAGCACTGGCTGCAAGAATCAGGTGTGTGAAAGGTATGCTGCAAGAATTTTTGTGTGAAAGGAAATGATATTCCCCATTATACGGTATCCTGTAGGCACTCGATCATTCTCTCGAACAAATTGTATCATTCTATTGGAAACATTTCATTATGCGCTGGTAATATATACTCTTAGATACAATTTTTAACTGGGGGCAGTTTCGGAGTGTCCTGGTCATAGTCGAAATAAAACTCTTTGCAATAAATAGTATTTCTATCGAAATCACCAGCTGAATGTTCCTTTTATTATTTCAAAATAAGTAAATTATTGATTAGCTCCTTTCGTAACAAATTTACTAAGACAACTACTTTTTGTAGTGAAACGTAGATGTGGTAAAGTACCGAAACGTAGATGTGGTAAAGTACCGAAACGTAGATGTGGTAAAGTACCGAAATATGCCAAATAAATGCTGAAGAAACGTATACACTGAGAAATATACATGAGATGAAAATGTATGACAGATACAGAATAAAATTATTAGAGATGAATATGAACTTAATATTGATGCATTAAATAATTGAAGATAACTCTGAAATGGTTTAGGTATGTAGAACGAATGAATGAAGAAAGACCCTCGACAATGGTTTAGGCATGTAGAACGAATGAATGAATAAAGACCCTCGACAATGGCATGTATGTACGCCCGTATGTACACGTATGTATATTTATTTATTTCCGAATACTTCAAACTGAAATCTTGAAAGAAAAAGTTCTTTAAACATTACAAACTGATGACGACAAACAAGACAAAATGTGATGCTAATAGTGATAGAAATTAGTTCTTTTGCACTATTAGTGGTACTATATTTATTTACTTAAGTTTCATTCTCATTCAATCAGTAAGAGTGTAAAGAACGAGTGAAGCTGACTGTATCTGTCGATATTAATGTTTTCTAATATTGGTGGAATAATTGGAAGACGTAGCCGCGCGAAATTTGATTCAGAAGGTATTTTCGCACTCGTGTACATTTCTATTGTGTAGATAAACATTGTTTTAACAGAATAAGAAAACGTTTAGAACATTGATTTTTAAGATTAAATAAAATAATTTTAACACATTTTTTGTAATCACTTCTGTTTTATTAATCGAGTTCGTAATTGTTTTATTAAAATATAATAATTTGACACTAACACACGTAAAAATTCTACACAATAACTTAATGTGACATATGTTTCGTCTCACAAAAGCATTATCAGTTTAATAATGCTTTTGTAAAGTGAAAGAGATCTGTCACTCTAATTTAAGTTATTGTGTAGATTTTTCTCACATTTAAGTGTCTATTGATTTTGTTTTAAAATATAGTTCTATAATATAAATACCAAATAAATTAATGACTATTAGTTTAATGACTGTAGGTTTCGAAGACATTAATAACTTCACCAGTTAATGAAGAACTAAGTTACTTGTTGAAGAATATTTTTGTCGCAATTGGCAAATGAGTGGGGTTAATTAATAATAAGGATGAGTGATATGTAAGCAGAATCAAGAATTCGGTTTTTGAATAGAAAACAGGCTGAATATACCTGATTGTTTATAATATTGCGTCCTTATTAAAAAAAATCTAATGTCGACAATCGTTAAGTTGTCCAGCTATAACATAAATATGGATTATCTACAAAAATCCTTCGGAATTGGTTTACATAATATATTATAACTTGCAAAATTATGCTTATTTGGATAGTATTTTCGCAGATGATGGAAGAATTACGACGGATATTGGACGGTGTGTACCGATAGGAAATATAATCAATTTGACATTAAAATATATATTCATGCCGAACGGTACCAAAATATGCTAAGATGATAATGCTAAATATTATTAAAGTACTAAATATGTACATATATGAGTGAAATGTAGACATGGAAAAATACTGAAATAAGTCAAATAAGTGCAATAGAAAAGCGTACACTGAGAATAATATATGGGGTGACAATGTATACCAGAAAAATATAAAGAAAAGCACTCTGAGATTTTTTGAACATGTGGAGAAAATGAATGAAGAAAAACTAACAAAACAAATATACAGTGTAAATCTAAGTGGAAAGCATGACAAGAAAGACCCAAGAAAGTATGGTTGAAGAAAGTGAAGGACATTTTAAAAGAACGAAAAATAAAATGACAGAAATATCGAATAGGAGTTATATGAGAAGGTGTATGGCTGTACAAAAGGCAGAAGTAATATGTGCGAGTAATTATACGAAATTGTGCAAATTTTAAAATGAACACTTCAGCCACTGTACTTACGAATTTAAAAAGAATTTTATTTCCCATTTCCTGCACTGGTCTCATTCACTTACATAAGGAATATCGCTGAATATAGTCGCATTAATAAAATAGGGAAAATGCTCACATAACCATTTACTCATTTAAGAATCTGCACTCCAGCATGGCGCCCGGGGCTGGATGTCGAGTGTTTGCGCGACAATAGACCCTAGCGCCGCGGGCGCAGGTGCCATTTTCCGGCGCCGCCCCATTCATCATGGTTTCGCACTTCGGTGCCAGGAATAAATTAAGCGTTCACTACATCTTGCCACAAAAGAACGGCGTGATGCAGGTGTCAGAAATCGTTGGTACGAAAGCTTTATATCATTATAATCAAACAATATAAAATCGGTTGCACTTACGTCCGTATGTAACATTAGGTGTTATAATACGATTTAATAGTTATTATTTCATTAATGTCGTAGCTAGAAAATGTTTAAACCTTTGCACTCGAGAGCTTTTTGTTATGTGCTTACCGCCAACTCGAAGCATTTTTTAAGAAAAAAAAAAACATTTACGTTGAAATTTCATTAAATTTATAAAAATAATAAAACTTTTTTTTAATTTTGTTTTGGTAAAATAGGAATGTAAGAAATAGAATGGACATGAAAATTGATTATTTGAAGTTTCTCATTGTGTGGTATTTTACATAACAATCCCCAACGTGAAGTCCAGGTTTACTTTCGCAGGTTTCGCAATATAATCGTGTTTTATTTCTTCCACCCAGAATTTTTCTATTGGAACATACTACGCAGTGATTTTTAGTTTCAGAACGTAGAACATGCAATTTATTTATAAGTCGGTCTTCTGTAGGGAGAGTAGCAGAGCGTCGTTGGAATCGAGTATCTCCTCGATAATCTCCTACCAATTGATCAACCAATCATTTTACAAACTTCGTAATTTATTATGATTTAATTGTACTAATATGATTCTTGGTTAAATAATATTGAAAACTGGAAAACCCAATATATTAAAAATATTGAGAAATAAGACTTTATTTTCTTGGCGCCATAGCGGTGACATCGAGTAATATACGGCATACCATGCATGTCGCCTCTATGGCGGCATTCGAGTGCAAAAGGTTTTAATATTCAAATATTATTTGACAGATTTTACTTCTTGATATGATTATAAGATATAAAATAACAATGGTAAATAATGTTTTCATTAGAGAAATATGACTTTTCTGTTGAACAAAAAATATGAATATTGTAGCGTGAAGCTAGTATAACATAATTAGTGAGAATGCTTGATTCTTCTATAATTTGAACACTCAACTATTAGATTAACATATTCACTCTCACTTACTTTATACTGTTGGTATGTAAATACATTAATTTGGTTGTTAATAATTTACATAAAATTTTCTGTCTATCATATAAGATACATAATACTCTCATCTGAGTTCCGTTACATTCAAATTTCACATCATTAAAGATTTCTATTTCATTCCGTATACAGATTTTATTCATAATTTTATTTGAAACAACGATACAACCTTCCAGTAATAGAAATGTCTTTTTGGTACTTCTACCGTGACTGGAGTAGTGTATTCAAAGGGCTCAAGGTGACAAAGACCACTCAACAAAATGGTAATTAAATTGATTTTGAATGTAAAGATGATACGCAGATCGAGGCATGGTGACTCCAGCAAGCGGCAAAGCTAGTCTGAGCAGGACGGCGAGGCGGCTCTAGGCAGCTGGGTGAAAAAAAAAATCTGATTCGTGTCCACCGTTTTTATAGCGACCACGGTGTAATTTTGGACGGCGTAAGTGATCCGCTTATCGTGTCGAGAATTTGGCCAACTCGTTATTACCATCCCTTTTCCGTTAACGGTGGCGACTTGAATCGGCGTCGGAACTTTTCGTGGGTAGGGTGTGGCTAGGGATCTTGATAACCCATTCATCAGGACTAAGGGCGCGGTCAAATTTTCATCGGCGTGATGAATTAATTAATTTCATTTAAAAAAAAATCGATGTTTCTTCCTTCCTTCGGGATGATGAACAAACCTTAAAATTTAAGTTTTTGACTAATTCTGCAATATATATTTTTAATTTAAAGTATTACAGATTAAAATGATAAGGTAGCTACAAAAAGAGCTACAGATGCTAAAAAGAAGAGACCAAGCACGAATTTATTTTTTATTTTTAGATCAGGATATATGTAGTGTACACCTCCATAGTAATTTAGATCAGGATATATGTAGTGTACACCTCCATAGTAATTTAGATCAGGATATATGTAGTGTACACCTCCATAGTAATTTAGATCAGGATATATGTAGTGTACACCTCCATAGTAATTTAGATCAGGATATATGTAGTGTACACCTCCATAGTAATTTAGATCAGGATATATGTAGTGTACACCTCCATAGTAATTTAGATCAGGATATATGTAGTGTACACCTCCATAGTAATTTAGATCAGGATATATGTAGTGTACACCTCCATAGTAATTTAGATCAGGATATATGTAGTGTACACCTCCATAGTAATTTAGATCAGGATATATGTAGTGTACACCTCCATAGTAATTTAGATCAGGATATATGTAGTGTACACCTCCATAGTAATTTAGATCAGGATATATGTAGTGTACACCTCCATAGTAATTTAGATCAGGATATATGTAGTGTACACCTCCATAGTAATTTTAAATTGTGTACATACGTGTATGCGCATTCATATATATATTTTTTATATATAACACAGTATTCATTAAGTTTATTTTTGATGTTAAGTGCATACAGCGCACAAATATATGTATTTCTATTGAATAGGCACATATTTTAAAGGAATATTTTTTTCAACTTGTTTCCGTTACTATTAAAATATTCAGTTTCACTATTAAACATCAGCGAAAGCTCTCCTAAATAAGTACCCTATATCACAATTTGAAGTGAAAACATGAGTTTTTCCCTTTGTATTACACTTTCATTGTATGCAATACAACCTGGCGAATTTATAGCCACGTAGCAATTTCTTTTAACCAACCGGGAAGATGTTAACTAAAAATCAGGTTGAAATATAAAAAAAAATCGGGTGCAAACGAGATTTGAACCCGCAACTCCCTAATTAGGAGACCGGTGTCATTGCTAAACAGGCCACTGAAGACGTCTTCATAGTAAATAAAAATAAATATTTATAGGACGACCGTTCGGTAAATAACTGTTTTGGTGTAATTTTTATACATTCAAATATTGAAGAAATACTCTCAACAACCAAAGATTGTCAATCAATGACCCTTTGGCATTGGAACACACTAATATAACGACAATAATTTTTCACATACACGAACGTTTCCACCACTTCGCCATACATTTTCTTACGTATTTGTTCTTTATATATGCAGATTGCTAGTAATGGGGAGAAGGCGGGGCGCGGGGAAGCCTTTGGAATGCATAAAATATGCAAATATGATTTTTTTCAATCCTCGCCCCGCCATTGGAGCTCGCCCGGCTGGAAGTGTGTTCCGATTGGTTGAAAGACGTCGTGCTCTTTTGCATTCAATTTACAAATTCACACCCGCCGGAGTCGCATTATTATGGAAGAAAGAATGGCCGCTTTCTTTATTCTGTTTTGAATTTTAGAGTGATTAAAGAAAGTGGAAGATACGGCGAATTTGGTTCAAGTGTTGCATGTTTACTTTTTGACTTTCTCATTATATTTAGTGCTTAAAACGAAAGTCTTGTTTCTATTTTCATTTAAGTAGATTTCGATATCCAACTAGAAATAAACCATTGTCTAACTAGAAAATAACGTCCGGTTTTTGGCACAAATTAGTAAGTCCAAATTTTCGAATATGAATTTTTTTTGGTAATTATCATCAAAATGTCTGGCAAAACATTTGAATAGATGTTTTATTACGAAATACTATCTTCACAAAATCGAAAAAACGTACATGTCAAATAGCTTTATTGATAGCAATGTAGGATTGAAATATATGTGATGTGAGGCAATGAAATAGAAAATACATTTCTGAGCTATTCACTGGGGCGCTGCTGTAGCTGCTGGACGTGATTTATTATTCTGTATTAGATTTTTTAAAGTTAATTCTGATTTGTAATTTGAATGGTTGAATTAAAATAGGCACTAAGTACCAAAAAAAAAACAAAAAAAAAACTAAGTATGCAGTTTCATTATATATGACATATAAAACGAAACTGCATACTTAGTTTTTTTTGTTTTTTTTTTGGTACTTAGTGATTATTTTAATTCAACCATTCATTTGTTTGGTCAATTACTGTTTATTCCACCTTATACAACGGTATAACCCTTCCGTTTGCAAGGTTTTTACTTCATCATCAGGTGAGCACAAACAAGACTTATTTGAGCTCACCTGATTGATGATGATGTAAAAATGATGAGATGAAAACCTTGAAACTGTCAGGTTTATACCGTTATATAAAGTGGAATAAACAGTATTTGACTAAACAAATCACAATGCCTTTAGACCTCCACAGTGTTAATACCTTAACTATAAATAAAACATTTTGATTTATTAGACTTTTGGCTATTTGAGTATTCCTGAATTTTCGCATTATATTTATAGTCAATTTCTTCTTGCTTCTAATCGATAAAAGTGTATTTTTTGTCATTTTAACGTACCTATTTATTTTGTTATTGCAACATTTATGTTATAGTTGCGTCATATTTAATTCATTAATTTTGTTTATTTTTGGTCAATGTTTGTTTTCTCGGGTAATATTTCAATTAAATGATGTTTTATTGGTGGAAAATGTCTTTGAAAACTAAATTAGATATTTTGATTATTCGTAAAACGCTAGAATTAATGGCGTAATTTCAGTTGACATTTTATATGCCTCCAAATGTTGGAGAAATGGGTGACGTGTGCAGTTTTATGAAGCACTGTGTCAACCCGTTTTGGAAGGTTTTATCAAAATGTATGGTTAAATATTAATACTACAGAAATTCGCTACACTGCACCTAAAGCTGAATGTGTTACTATCATATATCAGAAGACCTACAAAATTTTCTATGTAATTCGTCTTCCCGTGGTAAGTTTTCTTATATGCAGAAGCAGGGAAGTTCCTAATATAATGACCGCAGCCACCACCTTCATATCCTTTCACTCAACTTGTTTCATTTAAAAAATATATTTTCAAAGCCTCCTTAACGTCTTTTCTGTTGGTTGAAAGAGCTTGCCACATGGAAATAGACCCGTCAAATTGTAGTATATACATCCAAAATTTGGTATAATAATACAATACATTGTCAGGTTTCTGACGCTAATTGATATCTAGAATTTTACTGTTTCTATACTATTTCAATTTCAAAGTCGACACTTCTTTCAAAGTGTATGGATAATGGCACCTATATATAATATTTATCAGTTCAAATATGATTATTAAATTTTTACCAGATGTTTACATTGACCATTTGATAATAATTATTCAAAATATCATTTTTAGCCAGATATTTGACGATATTGTTGTTTAGAAATTTATATATGATATCTGAATGTTATAAATGACATTTGAGTAAAAATGCTGCTTCAAACTTTAGAATGGCTGAATGTGATGTGGTTTTCTTCAAAATATTAGAAAGATTTTTGAAAGGTTAAACGCGCTAACGTCTTCAAGAATTAGCAAATATCGAAAAACTTTCGACAATACGTGTAAAAAGGAACCTTTTGTACTTTGGTCATGCTGCGTGAAGATAATAAAAGTCTTAAAAAGCTGGGGATCAAGTATAAAGTTGAAGGAAAGGATTTCTTCAACAGTGCAACTCAAACTTTCTTGTGGAATGGATCTGTACATATTACTTATAGTTGAAGCATTAACATTGTGGAGGTTTAAAGACATTGTAATTTGCTTAATCAAACACTGTTTATTCCACTTTTTATAACGGTGTAACCCTACCAGTTTCAAGGCTTTTACCTCATCATCAGGGGAGCACAAACAAGGCTTGTTTGTGCTTCCCAGGTGTCTTGTCTTGTTTGTGCTCCTCTGATGATGAGGCGAAAGTCTTGAAACCGGTAGGGTTATACCGTTACAAAAAGTGGAATAAACAGTGTTTGATCTTTAGGTATATATTTTCAGTGTCACCTAGGGGCTGGCTTCATTTTTCCAAAATAGTTTAAGTAATAAAAAAGATTTTGTAAATACAGTTTTATTGAATCCTAAGAAATACAATATGTATCATAAATATGAGCCCTCATCAAAATGATGGACTATGACTACGTACCTTGGTCTACGTAACATCATTTGAGGAGCACTGTCCTACAAGACGGACAGACCATTTGAGGAGCACTGTCCTACAAGACGGACAGACCAAATGAATGAGTTAAGAGAATTAGCTTTAAACGCTTCATTCAACGTGGTCCGAAGAATTTAGAACCGAAAGGATGAGTAGGAATGATTTACTAAATTCCAGAAATAGCAGAGAACCACGATGCTCAGCATTGATCATACGATGAAGTAGACGATGTCTCAAGAGGAATGTGATCAGTCAGTACCTTAAACTTTTTGACATATGCTTGCGAGACCTGGAATTAGACAAGGAAGAATGGAATCAAACCCAGAGTTGCACAGCGGGCTATGAAGACAGGCATGACCAAGAGAGCTTGAAGAAGGAACACTTGGATTCGCTTAGTTGCGAATGTTATAGATCATTCAGCCAAAAGAGTCATTTTGCAATAGTGTGAGTAACACTCTCTATATTACACAACTTATGTAGTGGTATTGGTTTTAAAATACCACACAATTGGTTCGCGCAGAGCGCACGTTTGTACCGTTGTTAAAATACTCGGTGATTAGAAAAATACTACCATGTCAAAATTAGGAGTGCAATTTTTGTCTAATGTAATGTACGAGTATAATCCAAAAATTTTCGAAAGCGTAGAATGTACTTTATTATAACCTAAAGTTTCCTAGAATTTAGTATCACTCCCTCCATTATTATTTTAAAACTTTATTATTTGGCATTGTAATTATGATACATTAATATGTTAAATAATCTTACATTCAGTTTATTTTTATGTGCAATCTAATTAAAGCTGACGAACATTTTTACTTTATAATACTTGTACTTAAGTATATTTATTTTTAATCTTGATTTAATGTTTCCTAGAATCTGCCATGCCTAAACAGTTAATGTGTGAAATAAACTTAGGTACTTTATTTTTATTTTTATGATTATTACAATTTAAGCTGACATCATTTTTAATTTACAAAACGTGTGTGTTCATTTCAATATTTGAATATAAAATATTACTTTTATATTTTTTTTGCCTTTTCACTTGCATTAAAAAAATAAAGTGACAAGTTTTTGTAAACGCACTGTTACTCACACTATTGCAAAATGACTCTTCTGGCTGAACGATCTATACGAACATATGAGTTCGAGTAAATGGACTGAAATGGCAATGAGTTGATCACATTTATAATACAATCTCCGTGACCTGGTTGGTAAGACGACACTTGATTTCTGGTTCAATTCCAGATGGTATCCAAAAAGCTCCCAGTTTGTTAAAAATCATCGCTTGATAACTAAACTTGCGCGTACGATGACAAACTATGAGTTTTGTGCTTACTCCAGTGGCCGTAAATCCAAAGGCTTGATTACTGGGGCGAAAGACAATGGTGTCTCCCTTCATCTTCAATATAATGGAATCGAAAAATCAGATTTGTTGTGATGTACCTACCATAAGAATAAATTAATTAAGAATCTCGGATGCTACTGTAGCTGATTTGTTATTATATTAAAGTAAACTATGATTTATTAGATTATTGGCTATTACGGTATTCCTGAAGCTGTGCACAATATTTCATTATATTTATAAGCTATTTCTTGATTGTAATTTGTTTTATCAAACACTGTTTATTCCACTTTTTGTAACGGTATAACCACACCGGTTTCAAGTCTTTCTGATGATGAGGTGAAGGACTTGAAACCAGTAGGGTTATAGCATTACAAAAAGTGGAATAAACAGTGTTTGATAAAACAAATTACAATGTCTTTAAATCTCCACAATGTTAATATTATACATTAACTATAAACAATATATTTCTTGTTTCTTTTTAGTTGAAAATTATTATTTTTTGTTGTTTTTAACGTGTTTATGTTATTATTGCAAGTCATATTATTATTGCATAATATTTAAATAATTCATGACCTTCAATTTTCATTGACGTTCGTTTTCTCTAATAATATTTTAATTGGATCGATCTTTGTCTAACTAAAACTGTTATAGATATGAGTGGCGTGTGTAGCTTTAGGAATTATTTGAAGACAATCCTTTTTGGGAAGTGTTATGAAAATGTATGATAATATATGAACACTACACCCACACACAACATGTAAAGTCGAAAGTGTTACTATCACAGACCGGAACTTAAAAAAAGGTTTCGTTGTAGTTCATCTTCCCTTGGTGTAAGCTTTTTACGGTTTTAATACCAAATATGTTGTTCTAAACATATGCAGATGTGGATAAGTTCGTAATTTAATACCAAATATGTTTTTCTAAACATATGCAGATGTGGGGAAGTTCCTAATTTAATACCAAATATGTTTTTCTAAACATATGCAGATGTGGGGAAGTTCCTAATTTAATACCAAATATATTTTTCTAAATATATGAAGATGTGGGGAAGTTCCTAATTTAATACCAAATATGTTGTTCTAAACATATGCTGATGTGGGGAAGTTCCTAATTTAATACCAAATATGTTTTTCTAAACATATCCAGATGTGGGGAAGTTCCTAATTTAATACCAAATATGTTTTTCTAAACATATGCAGATGTGGGGAAGTTCCTAATTTAATACCAAATATATTTTTCTAAATATATGAAGATGTGGGGAAGTTCCTAATTTAATACCAAATATGTTGTTCTAAACATATGCTGATGTGGGGAAGTTCCTAATTTAATACCAAATAGGTTTTTCTAAACATATCCAGATGTGGGGAAGTTCCTAATTTAATACCAAATATGTTTTTCTAAACATATGCAGATGTGGGGAAGTTCCTAATTTAATACCAAATATATTTTTCTAAATATATGAAGATGTGGGGAAGTTCCTAATTTAATACCAAATATGTTGTTCTAAACATATGCTGATGTGGGGAAGTTCCTAATTTAATACCAAATATGTTTTTCTAAACATATCCAGATGTGGGGAAGTTCCTAATTTAATACCAAATATGTTTTTCTAAACATATGCAGATGTGGGGAAGTTCCTAATTTAATACCAAATATATTTTTCTTAATATATGCAGATGTGGGGAAGTTCCTAATTTAATACCAAATATGTTGTTCTAAACATATGCAGATGTGGGGAAGTTCCTAATTTAATGACCACGGCTATCCCCTCCTATCCTTAAAATCAATTTGTTTTTTTTCAGTCATTATTATTCCGTAACATTAAATTAATTGATATCTTTATTTTTTTTAAGTCTTCATTTTCTTAAGTACCATTTTAATTTGAACAATCTTTTTGTAGTTTTAAAATATTAAGAAGAATCAAAACCAGCTAGTTTAATGAATTAATCATGAAAAAACTACAATTCGTGATATCATTCAAGTTGCATACTTGATGGTTTGACACAGAAATGAATGAATGACTATAAGATTTATACATATTATTCTTTTATGAAAATTTTGGTAGTCTTACTAAAATACTATACTATTTTATTAAAAAAACAGAGCTCTTTACAACATCATAATCATCCCCATCACGCCAAGTTCCTATTGGGGAAGTCAGAAAGAACAAATCTCCGTTTGATTCGATCCTGACAAACATTTTTCGCTTCTGCCTCGTCTATATATCTCGTCATGCATATTTTCCAATTATAAAAGTTTTCCACTCTTCCCTCTCTCAAAATGTGATTCATTTGGTCTTATTATGTTTTATAGGTCTTTACAATTTTTTTTTACATTAAATACTTCTTTATCATAATTAAAATACATTTCTACAGGTTTTGAGTGACTTAAGTCGTTTTAAAGACCACTCTCTGACTATTATGTAACTATAAAAAAACCATTCCATTCTAGCCTACACAAAGTAATATAATTGTTACTCAAATTACTCAAGCGTAGGCACAAACGTTTTGCAAACATGTATCCAATCAGTCCGTCAATTATTCTTAGTCATGCAAAATAAATTATTTAAATAATATAATTATTATTAGATTTTTGGCGGTCGTGCTTTAACGGTTCCCATTCTCCAGATTCTATTCCAGGCGAATTTACTTGTGGTTTAGTTTTACTCTTAGACCATTTTACATCTGAATACCTTTTTTCTCTAGCATATATGCTGTTTATCATAAAGTCCATCAACGCTTTTGAGCAATACAAAAGTAGCACTATATGAAACTCTGCGTTATGAAAAACGGTATCAGATTACATCTTCCGATTATCTTGGAAGTTTAATCTCCTTGCCACACTTGCCTTTAGGTTTCATCAATTAAGACTGCATGTTGCTGAAGTGCAACAGCTTGCATACAATAAATCAATACAACGAACATGCGTTTTCCATTCACAAATCGGCTGACAATATTACTCATTTACAAGAGATGCAATATAATCTTTGGGATTATATATATTTATTTAGTTAAATTTTTTATTGAACTGTGCTCAATATGATAGACTTATTGCCAAGTGGCTATTTCATTCCACTAACAATACCATTGTTTTATACAGTTTTGAGTGAAATTTGAGGGCAAATGACATTAAAAATCTAGAAAAAAAATGCAATATCAAAATAGCAAAAGCAATTCAAAAAGGACATCGACGCCCAGGAAAAAAGAAAGAAGAAAATGCGTTTAAGGGTACTGGAATGGGCTCAATTAGTCGTTTCTTATGTGGAATAGAGGAATGTTGAAGGCTGCGATAGTAAATTTTGGCTTTCTGTCCTTATATACTCAAACAGTAACAAGTATGATTCTTCTTCTTTTCTTTTTTGACAACTGATCATGATGGGACAAAACTCTTCTGTTAACAACCTACCCTTTATCCAAAACCATTCTGAGCTACCCTGAAACTATTTAACGATGAATAAAAATAAGAAGCTTTACATTGTATTGTATTACACATTGAAATATAAGTTTTTCTAATATAAATAAAATATATAATGTCATTTGAATTTTAATCGGTTGTAATATATTTTAAACAAGAATGATATATTTTCTACTCTTGTTAGATTGAAACAAGTTTAAATGCTCAATTAACTAGAGCTTGTCGGTGTAAAGCTTGTTTCAACCCTATCGCATTACAAAATGTTTAAATTGTCTTCCCTTTACCCCAATTTATTGATGAGGGTTGAAAGTAAAAAAAGACGCTTCCTATGTATTAAGAAGTTTTTTACTATTTTTATATATGAACTTATATTTAGAATTGCTAGAGAAGTATGAAAATCGCATTATTTTCACTAAATAGACCGGGTGGATAAATATCATAAAAAGTATGGTTGGATTAAGTGAATGATATTTTGATAGAAGAAAACGTTAAAAGTCCGGAAATTGTAGGAGTTGCATGATAATACGTATGGATGTATAATATGCTAAGGATATGTGTGTCAAGATGGGAAAGTCTGGTGATCTGTCTCTCAGCCTACCTCGATAAGGAAATCGCGGGATGGTATGTATGTAATTTTCCAAATAGTGTGTATATTTTTGTAAAACACACAAATATTTATTCAATTATTTTATCCATGGCCAATGCCGACATTTTTTACAATTAATCAAATAGTTTCCAGATCTACCATATTTAACCATGTATGTTACACAAAATAATAAAAAAAAATAAGTTCATAAAAATATAAATTTTATGGAATATGCCTAGTGGCTTGATTTACTAAAGAAAGTACCAGGGGAAATCAATACAAATGGAAAAGGTTTAACAAAACCTCCAAGGTCAAATGGAAAAGGTTTAACAAAAAAAACTTCAACGGTCAAGAGTTCTTTCAACTAAGGTGTTGGTGTGGGTTCAATTCTGAAAGGAACACTTTTTTTTTTAAACTAAATGATTTTTTACTTAAACCCCCGTTATCACATTTCTTGTGGGCTAGAAAAGATTACCACGTAGCAATAATCCCATCAGGTTACATTATATCCAAGAAAAGTGTAATATAACACAATACAACCTAGTTTCTTGCGAGAATCAGCTATACAAATCTAAAGTAAATAACAAATTGTTCATAGTTCTACTTGACAAAAATAATGAAATAAGATAAAATTCACACTTAAAAGTATGAATGAAAAATAAAAAAGATGTAACAATCAAAGTGTAATTGAAATCTGAATCGCAGTAAGCTTTATTTATCATTCATCGCGAAATTTAATATCCTTATACTTACAATATTCTTTATCGTTAATAAGATCCAAAATCTTCTTTCACTCTTCTTGATGGTAAGAAAGGTTAATGGCGTCATTCGATATTGTTGAGGAAGTCTGCGGGCTGTGAAGTATTTACTTTATTGAAAATGATTATATTTGCTTAATAAGGACAAAAGGGGTAAAATATTTATTGTTAATAAATTCCTAACAATTTTTAATAACCTGAGGATATTCAATTTAATCAGTAAAGATATTATACTTTTAAAGTTACCAAAAGGGGTTGACTTGGAATCTTGAGATTATTTTTTTAATAAATGAGAAATATTAAAAAAAATATTCAAAGTTTTGAAAGATTTACTCGTACAAGAGAAAAACAGATAATGAATACACCGAAGTGAAAAAATGATCAAATTTGATTGTAATCGCCCTGTATTGTGAATATACTAGCTTTGGTCAATTTACTACTAATTTTTATTTTTTACTTGGATGCATTGTATACTGTCAAAAAAAGAAAATCAGAAAAATGTTAATATCATCTTCTCACCCTGAACCCTTTTAGTGTGATCATTTATATTTTTAAGACGTTATATTACAAAACTTATGGTTGATATATTTAATGATTCTATTAGAGGGGGTTTATGCTGAATATGATGAAAAAGAGCACTCTGAGATGGTTTGGGCACGTGGAACGACTAACAAAACAAATATACGAGTATAATGCAAATATGAATTGAAGGTGTGGTATGTTTGATCAAACGAAAATATTTGAAAGAAGAAAATATAAAAAGTCAGAGAAATCATATAGAATTTGTATGAGGTGTATGGATGTGCAAGAGGCGAAGTATGTGTGTCGTGTTAGAAAACTATGGCGCTCTATCCTCTCTGTCTTCCAGATAGGCAAATAGCGTGATGGTATGTTTGTATGTATAAGAGGTTAGGTTGGCAAACGAACACAATTTTCTTGAAAATGAGATATTTTAAAGCGCATTAAACTATAATTCAAAAAACTTTCATAAGCAGCGTTTGTGAATTATGTTTTTTTTAAATAATTATCTTATTATTTTATTTTTCTTAAATATTAAATAATAAATATTAAATATCTATATAAATAATAATGTAAATGTTCGTTAGTTAAAAATCTCCAATCTCCGAAAGTTCTTCACCGATTGCTTTGAAATTTTGACAGTTTCATTTTGATTTCGAATATTAAATATTAAATAATGAAATATTAAATATTTAATAATAAATATTAAATATTTAAACAATAAATATTAAATTTTCAAATACGTTTACTGAAAAATAGCACTATCTGTTTGGACGTAAAAGCAACACACGAAATACTAAATTTTTATCTGCCATTTTATACTATGTGTGTCGTAATAATAGCAGCAGTCGTTTTCGTTTTTTTTAAACAGTTTTTCGTATTTTTCAGTGCAATTAGCGGTGAATTTGAACTGTGTCGATTGATTTTCATTTGAATTCATGGTATGTATTTGTGTATGTTTTATACATTTGAATTATTAAAAGTTTCACGTGTTTCATGCAATTAACGTAATCTTTTGACAAACGTCACATTTGATTTTAACGAACTGCCATTTTTTGTACTAATTTGTAATAAGATGTATTAATTTGTCATTATTGTTAGTTTTTTGTAATGTATTTACCTAAATAACTTGCTATTTATTAGAATTGAGCCTTATATTAAAGTCGATAAAATATTTAAAACTACTGAACGACGTTACAAGGTTGTATTGGGGCAAATTTGTCAACTGTCATAGGACTCATCCTAGAGTTTCCGAAGTATAATAACATTATTCAGAAACATCAAACCGAATATGTGATTAATTTGATCCCTTTCTTCCAGAGACGCCAAGAAATGTACTGAGGGAATCCACCAAGCTAAAGAGAAAAACAACTGCAATGATGCGGAAGATAAATAAATTGTTAGTAAATCATTTTTTTCACTTTTAGGTCCTTCCGATATTCATAGTTCGCCCTTAACACTAAATCTTAAATATTTCTGCTAAAGTATTAGACTGTCCAAAAAGTTCATTTGCTTTTCAGGTAGAAATAGAAACAAATTACTTTATTTAGATTATCAACGAGGCTATCATGGGAGTCACGATGCTCCGTCATGAGCTACATGACAGAATTATGAAACAATATTTAATTATGCTCTTTATAATTCCATATCCGCAGAACCTTTTGTCTTTTTGGGCAAATATATCTGGAGGTAACTTTTGCAGTCGTCCAGGCAATCGATTTTTCCCCTTGAGGCATTTCTGTAAAGAGCGGAACAAATCAAATGTGACATCTGAGAAATACGGCGGCTAAGTCAAAACTTCACCCAAGCTGTAACAATTTTTTACGGTTCACCAAAGAAACATGCAGTCTAGCGTTATCCTGATAGAAAATTATCCCGTTTGTGTTCATTAATTAGGGGTATTTTGAATCGATTACTGTTTTCAATTTGTCAGGCATGACATCACAGCACGTGTTTTCAGACAGATGCTGAAATTGCTGATGGATTTCATGGCAAAACATGAAGTGTTTGGGTCTGTGCGCTGCTGGATGTACTCAGTGGAATGGCAAAAGAGAGGATTGCCAAATGCACATATACTAATCTGGCTCTATAACAAAATCACTTCAAATGAAATCGACAATGTAATATGCGCTGAAATACCCGATGCCAACGTCGATAAGAATTTGCATGAAGTTGTGACGAAAAATATGATACATCGACCTTGCGGTACACTTAATCCAAATTCACCATGCATGATAGACGGAAAATGCTCTAAGCGATATCCTCGAGCATTAGTATCCAACACAGTTACAGGAAACGATGGATATCCTTTATACAGAAGAAGATCAACAGAACATGGCGGTAAATTAGCAGCCATACAAATGCGAAACGGTGACATCAAAGTATCTACAACGTTAAATCCACCGGCTACAACGTTAACTGCCTTCTTCACGTTATGTCAAAATGACGCGTTTGCGAAAACACTGCTGTATTCGGAAGTGCCTACGTATTACACGTGAAATGCGAGTAGAAAATCATTTGAACGACGCAAACGAGGAGAGCGAGTCGACGAACAACCTGGCATATTCAAAGAAACTACGATAGGCAGACTGTACACCGTTCATCCCAATCAAGATGAATGCTTCTTTTTTCGCATGCTGTTGGTAAATGTCTTTCCAGCAATTGAGAATTGTCAATGGCGTTACACATGCCACTTTCCGCAGTGCATGTCAAGCTCTGAATTTATTGGAGAACGACCGACACTGGGATGTATGCATTAATGACGCGTGCAACACGTTACATCCAAATCAAATTCGGGCATTGTTTGCAACCATATTGACCACCTGCTCACCTTCATGTCCAACAGAGTTATGGGAGAAATATAAATCGCACATAGCTGAAGATATTTTACATCGAATACGCGAGGAAAATTCAAATATGAATATGGATTTCTCAGCAGAAATCTACAACGAAGCGTTGGTAATGATTGAAGATTTGTGCTTAGAAATCGCGAACAAAGTTTTCAATCAATTGGGAATCCCATCACCGAATCGATCTGCTGCTGCTTCGTTCGATCTAGAATTGCGTCGTGAACAAAATTACTACACGGGTGATCTTTTGTCGTATGTGCAATCAAATATTCCTAAGCTAACGCTTGAGCAAAAAGGCATTTACGATCGGACAATGCAAAATTTAATATTTAATATTTATTATTTAATATTTAATATTCGAAATCAAAATGAAAATAAATCGAAATCTATATTGCGTGTGTTGCAATTACGTGACGTCAAAAGAAGAATTGGTTGAAAAAGTATTTCCCAATATTCAAATCAATTATAAGAATCACGATTGGCTGAGTGAACGAGCTATTCTTGCCAACAAGAACAAAGACGTCTACGAACTTAACAACATTTTTCAGTTCCTTTTTTAATGTTTCGCAATTTTATATGTTTTCGTTCTAACTTTCTTTCTTCTTTTTCAGTGCAATCGATCTGCTTTAGTTCATCAAAATGCCGAGGAAGCAGCAGAGCAACGTGCAGCCAGACTTGAGGACACACGGTTGCGAGCATGGCCATCGCGTTCTACATATTCAGATCTGCTTCGTTCTCAAGAGAATGAACGCGACAGGCTGAGAGTGGCTGAAAGACGTCAAAAATATTGTATACCCACAAGCGTTGTGAAATTAAACATATTAGAAACGTGTGCTTTCTCTTTTCTTTCTTTTCCATTTAACCAGACTGAGCCACAGCAACGCGTGGCCGGGTACAGCTAGTTGTAAATATATATACTCATTTGTATGTATGTTATTATCATCGTAAAAAATCTGAGACAAGTTGGGCGAGGAAAAAATATAATTGGTATATATTTTTGTGATGAAATTTTACGATCATGGTGTATTTGAAGCGAGAGTAGATGATTTAATTACTATGAATCTTGTTGAAAAATTAATTACTGAGCAGAATATAAAGCTTTCGCGTAATTTTGCAAAGACCGCAGGACTTCCACTTTTTAAGTATGTAAAAAGCAAGTTGTTATTTTCTACACCACATCACAGCAAAGTACTTTATGTGCTAAAGCTTAGTATTATAGGGGATTTAAAAAGAAATTTTGCATATTTAAGATGATAACTTCACACCGCAAAGTGGGTGACGTGTCAAATTTAATTCATAACCCTCAAATATGTTAATATTTGAAGAGTTTTACTATGACTTATAGTTTATCGTATTTAAAGCACCAGTGACGTGTCGTCAAAATAATTTTAAATATAATTTTTGAACAATTTTGTCTGGTTGAGTCTACAGCAGTAACGCAACAACGTCAATGTGGTGTATTGCGACTCAAAAGATAACTGTGTACCATAGTACTTAATATTCTTATATCTGATGTACAATATATGTGGGCACTTTTCCGCTTTGCATTGGACCAACTTTTTAAAGTTATGCCACTGGTTTGCAGCAACATATATCCAGGTACTTTCGAGGTAAATATGCTTTCATATTTTCACAGCCTCCACGTCAAAATCTGTTAAAAAATTATTTTTGATTTGGTATACTCGTAATTCCGGACTAGTAATTTGTTAAATGAAAGTTCTTAAATCTTACAAGCAACTGACTGTAGCATTATAAAATTCACAGTACATAAGATTATATAATATCAAGGTGATTTTTGTGTTTTTTTATATGTATTGTATTACAATTTCGTTGTATACTCAAATAGTAAAACCTGGCGGGATTATTGCCATGTTGCAATATCTTTCAAACAACCAGAAATATGTTAAAGAGGCCATAAGTGAAAACCAGACCAAAATTCTTTATAAAAAAATCTTAGTTCCAGCAGAAAACGAACCCGCAACCTCTGAATTGGGAGACAAGCGTTTTGACTAGACTACGTTTGATGGGAGGCTATATATAGTATTGAGTGAATGAATTGAACAAAAATGTTTTTGTTTTTTATTATTTTTTATGTTACGTCCCTGTGCCTCCTGAGCCCTGGTCTGTTTTAACCTAGTAATATATGTATGGTAGATATTATGCAGTATAATATATACTCTTTTCATATATTTTTTTGTGTATGAGTCATGTTAATGTATATACTTTTCTTATCGTGTAAATTTTGCATTCATCATTTATTCGCACTCTAAATTTCAATATAATTACTATAACTATTTTAAATTGGCTGTTTCAGAACAGCCACTAAACCTACTGAGACGATTTATCTCAACCCTTCATTTTTCTATATCATTTCGGTGCAGCACATTTCAAAAATCAACTTACGGCCGCTTTATTCTTTTCTTAATGATGGGCAGCTCGTGATCATCAAGAAGTAAGTTCAAGAAGAAAGATGATTGAAAGTATGATTAAAACCGGGATGCCAATAATGAATAGCAAATCTACCTTTCACCAGACTATATGCACTTTATTAATGCGTATGGTAATCCTTTCACTTATCCGAATATATAATTTAGACATATTGAAGAACGTGGACAGGTGATTGATGTCCTCGGTTCCATTAATCGAGTCTTCGGGCTTAGAATCACTGAAGAAAGTACGGAACTCGAGATCCTTCATCGCAAGTATTTGAAATAACATACTATAGCACATGTGAAAAAGCAACAACGCGTCTAGCGCGTGTTAATATTGATACAAGACAAACTCTTTTATCAATCTACAATAGTATGTTTCTAGTATATCATCGGAAATTGAACCAGAAATCCCCGGTTAGAAGCCGAGCGTCTTATCAACTGGATTACTGAAGTTTATACGAGTATATGCACTGAAATTTTGTTGCTTCTGATGTTTGGGCAAGTATCTAGATTTTCAAAACTTAATAATGTATAACGATTAATTCAATGTGCGTGGTTATTAAAAACCTCGAAGCATTTTTTACAAAATACGCTACCTCTGGTTAGGTACATCGATAGGTATTTCGATAATGATGCTTTAAGTATAAATTTCATTTTGATCATATCATTCTGCTGAACAGTGTGGGGTAGAAAATTCGCATTTTCGCTCGTTACGTTTCCCAAACGAATTATTGAAACTTTTTCACTTCTGAAACGATTAATAACCTTCGTTTCGCAAAAAGGAGAGATATCATTTTGCACGAGATCACGTCTGATGGGGTGTGGAGGATTAATTTTGAATATTACCGAGTTTCAAAGCTAAGAAATTCGTTTGCATCTCACTTTCTCTCAAATCCCAATTTAAAGGAACGATTGTTAACAAATTGTTTTGTGGGTATGGGCTGTTTCAGGGTTGTAGAGGTTCTAATTTTTATTTAATTTTAGTTAACATCATGCAGATGACATACATGCTACTTCTTCACAGTTAAAAGGATCCTTAAAGAAAATAGGCTTAAATAAGAAAATAGGTTTAGACGGTTTATTCATAACCAAAAAAAATATGACGAAGAATATTTTGACAACATGCAGGTAAATAAATAGTCACAACATATTTAGGAAATGTTGCTGGAAAGAATAACAACTGTCTGGAGAAGTTGATGATCATGGAGACAGTTGCGAGAAACCGAGTAAGAGGAAGGTGTCCTGATAAGATGAACGGACCAAATAAAGAAATTAACAGGACCCTGTTTGAGTCTTGCATTCAACACTGGGAAGGATGGAGACATGTGTTGTGTCAGGTCCATAGCAGAGGACTTATTATGAATTAATATGGTTGTTTTTTTTAAATATTTTTTTCTAGCACTATGTTAAAGACATGGTAGATTCCAATAAATATTGTGAAACAAAAGCTGGTTGATCAGAAGAAATTGCCTTACAGCAATAAGTCTACTAGATATATTGGTATGAAAGTGTTAAGTACTCGTAAATAAAAAAATGTGCAATTTTTGGATATATGTTAATATGCTATCAATAAATCTATTATTTATTTATTCATTTCTTATTATTTTGTTATATCTCCCTTTCATGGCTGTCATTCATCTATGAGAACATTCCCTCTTAAATCTCAAGCAGTTTTTTCCTGTAACTATTCACACCAATTTTCGATCTGCACAGACATCGCCCTCCGAAAAGAGGTCTCTCTGCATTTTTGACGGTTTCAAGGAAGATAATCCTCCTCCAAGGGCTACACGTGTTGTATTATTGTAGTTTAATATACTTTTGTTGTATACAGTACATCTTGGCGGGTTTATTGCCATGTTGTAATCTCTTCAATTTCCTCAGAAAGGCATAATCAAATCAAGAGGCCTTGAAAACTAGACCGAACCCCTTCAGTAAATAGTGGAAACTCGGAGTCGGAGTCTTACCAACTAGGCCATGGAAGTAATTTTTTTTAACATTTATAATAATAAGAAGGTAAGATATGTCACTCCGTTTAAATAGTAGATTCTCTTCAAAGGAGCTCTAACTTGGGAATCGAACCCACCCTTATTGAAAATCAATACATTACAAAAAATAATTAAAGGGAAGTTGGCGGCTGCAGCTATGACATTGAACACTTTCCTACATCTCAACATATTCGGTAATAAACCGTAGAAAACTTACCAACCTAAGACAAACTACATATAAATATTTATAAATCTTTCGATATGTGATAGTAACACTTTCATTAACTATAGATAATCAGAGGCTACGACGGTTTTTTTAACCAGCCTCGTTGGATTGATCATTCTTACTCATTATTATGTTGTTATAATATAGATGTCTGGTTAAACATCAGATGTAGCGTTATACTGATGTCAATAATCTGGTGAATAGTAGTAGACTTGTTATTTATTAAATAGTGGCATTCCAGTTGTAAATATACTTTCAGACATCATAGCACCTGAATTTACAAAGTGGCCCTTTGTGCTGCGTTTTATAAAACTTAAAACAATGCGTTCTTCACGTGATTTTTTACGTACTTAGGAACAAAATAAATTTCACTTAAGTGTCCTTTACTTAGCACAGTAACTATTATTAAAAAACTTATCAATATCTTCCAAAATATAACTAACAATTAAAGATAACATACATATATAGCTTTCAAAATATAACTAACAATTAAAGATTAGACACATTTAGCTTTCAAAATATAACTAACAATTAAAGATAACATACATATAGCTTTTAAAATACTCGTATAACTAACAATTAAAGATAACACACATATAGCTTTCAAAATATAACTAACAATTAAAGATAACATACATACAGCTTTCAAAATATAATGCATAAAAATGCCAATATGTACATATTGTACATAGATACAACAGGTTGCTTAACGTTGTCGACCTTGAAAGCGTTATATCATACAAGTCATGGACAACGCTTAAGTCAACTTTTTGGTTCGTTGTTTGGTTCTTTACAGTAAGGTAAGTATCGCTAAAGTTTTTATATTTCAAAAATGGAAAATTAATGCCATATTTTGTAGTTATATAAAATCGATTGAAAGAAACATGGTAGATTCCTAAATAGATTATAAGTCTGATGACGGTAAGGATTAACCGGTCTATACTCAAAAGAATCAAAACCCATCCAGTCAAATATCTAGTTTTCTTCATAGCACTGTATGGAATTAAAACATGGATGAAAAAGAATGAAAGAAGTATGATAGATGCCTTCGAGATGTGGTCTTGAAGACGGATGCTCCGTATCCCATGGACCGCAAGGTACACCAAGGTATCTATCATCCAAGAATTAGCGATACCGTGAGACTTTCGACAGTGTGCAAAAAAGGGATTCTAACATACTTTGGACATGTTGCCAGAAAACACAACGATAGTCGTGACACAGGTAGTGGACCAAGTTCAAAAACATATCAGAGGACCACAACGCTTAACATTGAGCACGCTATGAAGAAAACGCTGATTTCTAAAGTACTTAAAAGTGTTTAAGCATAATAATTTAAAGCAAACAAACCTGTTTGGCTGGTATGTATCGCTTTACAAAAGTATTGTCAAATATGCCTATCACATCAATTTAAGTTTATTATGTAGATTTAAAAAAAAATAAAGTGTTAAATAATTTCGTTTAAAAATGGAGCTCTACGATATATAAATAATATTATAATTTCTTATAACGTATTTGAAGTATGCTGAAATTGTTAACTTAGTAAATAAATCGTGTAGACCTAATACCTACTGGTTAACTCTCCTTTCTCATACTAGAGGGTGATATTGTTTCATATATTTAACACCAATTTATTCCTTTATTGCGTTTTGATAATAGCCAAAGGCAATAGAATAATTGCGATGAAACATATTTGCTCAGTCACGCCAATTACGAAATTTTTACCCGTTGCCCGGGGCAATTGGGCAAATTGACCCTTTCTGGCGTCAAATGGATCACGTGATTTGCGACTAATGAGCTGAAATGTCACGTGGTCCACAGATCCACCAGGGTAAGTCCACCCTTGTTACAAATCAGAGTTTTTATTCATACTTTCAAGGTGAAACCTTTTAACAATAATGACAATTTGTGTTTTAAGTTATTGCAACATATTTTTGTATAAATAAATTACTACTAAAACTTAAGCTATTTTAATTTTCAAAATTCTGATATTTTCTCAGTTGAAAATGCAGTATAATACTAAATCTTGTCTATGAACTTATGGAAAATATAGTAAAAAGTGACTATAAAAATGTTCTCTATAGTCTTATGGGGAATATTTTTTAATAAGCAATCTACCCACACTAGGATGATTTGTGCTATCACACCAAAGCAAACTATGCTATTATTATAATAAATGAAATTTTAAAAAAACTACAACAATTTTAGACAGTATGAAATTTCAACTGATTACACTTTAAAATTCAACATTCAACCTATTATATAAGTGGAAAAGTTCTTCGAAGAATGAAGAAACGCAACATTCATTGGACGCGACAAAGATATAATGGCATTTAGTAAATCAAATCTGTCACATAAAGGATAACCAAAAAACAGATGATCTAAAGTCTCATCATCCAGATCATACTTGCAGCTGGAATCCTTCACAATATCCATTCTGTAAAGGAATAAATTAAAAAGTGATTTAATTAACTTATCTGAAGTAGATACAAGTACACTGTGTGTTGAAATATTGTACAATAAGTGATATGCCAAAAATACAGTGGTAAAAAAACAAAAATAAGTATTTTCTTTCATATTACATCAATTATAGATTTCCACAAAGTTACGCCTGCATTATTTTTCTTTTCTTTATTTATCTAATAAAGTAATCTATAACACAAACATTTGCCAAAGGCTATACCTATATACAAATTTACGTCTTAAGAACTAATCTAATTTATATATTAAAACTATAAACTTTCACAAATCATCCTAGTTTGGGTGGTTTGCATATTTAAAAAAAAAACTTAAAACTAACTTAATTTTAATTTCTACAAGTTGTTTTATTTTTCATTATCTTTAATTTATTTGAAATGGTTAACACCTGCGCGATACTTATAACTAGATAACAATTCTTACAACTAATTATTTTAATACTATTGAACGTATGTCATCATAATGAGATATAAAGTATTTATTTTACGTAAATAGAAAATTAGTTAGGCTTGAAAAAAGTCCTAATTTACGCTCTACAAGACGTTATCGACGAATTTATCCTATAATTATAGTACATACAATATTTTAGCACTAGAAATAAATAGTTCTAAAATTGTCACCGCTTTTACTGAACTCACTGGCGAAATAATATCGACACTTGTAATAATACTACTGCTTATAATTATACTGTTTTCTGAACGTAATTTTCAGCATTATTTTTCTATTGCTTACTGAATAGGTATAACTTTCTGCTGCTTCATGATTCTTCTTTAGAGTCTGCTTGTTATGATTGATTCGATCGTCTCTTCCTTTAAGTATACACATATGTAGCTCTTTTTGTAGGAATTTTTATCATTAATAATAAGAAACAATAAAAACCGTACATTTTAAATTTTTTTTTTTTTGCAAAATAGAATAACTCCATTTTTTTTATTACGTAGAATTTTAATCAAATGAAACTGAGAACGGAGATTGTATTGCCAAAAGATAAACTATTAACAAGTAAATTAATTTATTTATATAGCAACATTATAAAGTTAGTGAGAGTGATATGCAAATTTAATAATTGAGTGTTCATATTATAAATGTTAAAATAATCAAGCTTCCTCAATCATTATAAACCATTTTCACGTTTTAATATTTATATTTTACTATCCTACAGTCGAGTCATCTCTTCTGAATAAACACGTTATTTGCCATTGTTATTTTATATCTTATATCATTTCAAGAAGTGGCGGCTGTCAAATAATATTTAAAAAATAAAATTGTACTGTGATATAAATATAAATAATAAGTATTAAACCGTAACTATGACGAAACCTATTGTTACATTTTAAGTTTTACATTTTCGACGCAGCATATGTGTTACTGCCACAGAAGATAAAATAAAGACGATGATTATAAGTGCATTTAAGGAGAAGATTTGAGAATCATATTCTTAGTATATATAAAATTGGATCTTCATTTACCATCAAATCAGTCAGGACTGTCTAAAATACGCGGACATCACTTTGGCGAAGAATGTTAAAAGTGAATGGACTCTAAGAGAACGATATTCAACAGAGAAAAAAACTATTACTTGCAGACAAGAAATTCAGCCCCAATATAGTGTAACTCAAGATTTGGGATAAAGTTAGGAAGAAAAAGAGTTTTAAAGTATATGTTTAGAGACTTTCCTTCATACATCTACACATACACGTATGTATAGTATATACATTTTAAGGAATACACTAAATGGACCACTTAACATTATACATCAAGCGCTGTTGTTGTACATTACAAGTTATACTTCAAGTGGTAATTTAATGTAACAAAACAAAACGACTTCTATCGACTGTTGATGTACCACTGAGGGTAGAAATATCAATTTTAACTGTTGCATCGCCTGACCATGCGCTGGACGTGGTATCTGTCCATAAACTTTCTAACTTGTTTAGGCCGAAGCTTTTAGACCTAAGTGTTATCTACTCCACGTTCTCAGCCTTCCAACGTATGTATGTATATACATGTATATATTTTCGATGAACTCTCAACCCTGATATCTAAAAAGTAAAATCACACAAATTGGAATGAAATGGAAAAAGTTTTGACACAGCCACCTCGCGGGGGCCGTCAAAACAGCGGGAAAATAATTTCGTTACGTTTGATAGGCTAAATTTAAAAGTCAAGCAGACCTGCACCAGGAGTGTGTTAGTACCAGCTCACTCCGCTTCTCTGTAATGATTGCTGAAGACTTTAGGTCACGTATTGCCTTCGGGCCTTGTTCACTAAAGGGGGATTCAGGGTAGAGTAAATTGTATGTTACATGGATGTGTCCTTAGTCAAGTGGCAATTTAAAAAAAAATACCTGAGATCTTTTCTCAAATTATAATGAACAATTGGTAAATTGACTTGGTATACCACTAAAGTCCAAAAAAATCGGTCTAAATAAGTTAGAGCGTGTCATTATTGCTGGACCTTGCAGTCGAGAATAGTTTTTTTTTAAGGGAGTGAGCTGTTGAATACTGGCAAACTCACCGGCCACACCGCTGTACTGGATCCGATCCGTGATCCATTAGAGCGTGTATGGACAGATACATAGATGATTCTCCATAGACAGTATCTATACGTCGTTTCATTTCTGCCGGCCTTTCCCCTTCTTTTGAATGAAATTTGAGACCTTGTGTTATTATTTTTTTAACATTTCAAAATATAACGAAACAACATGTTTTCTATCGGTTCCAGTTAAAATATAATCCATATTGTCTAGTTCGTCCTTTTCTCCCAATACGGAAAGAGTAGAACTTCTTATTGTAGAATGGCGGCAACCCCTCTCGCCATGAAAACAGCCTCCTCACGACAATTTAAAATATCCACGCCCGTCGCACCAGATAATTTCTTACTTTAACATTAATACGATCCAGTGAGGAGACACAGACGATGCCTCTATATAAAACTAAAATCAATAACCCAACATGAAAAAAAAGATTTTCATGAAAACGTTATCCAATCCCAACAATAGACACACCACCACTCATATTTAATATAAGGCATGGGTGGATTGCCTATTGTAAAAAAAACAATATGCTACTTTCTCAAGAGTTCGAAGACGTGCTGACATAAACATGAAAAATGATACTGTGCCCAATCAAGTAAAATTACTGGAATAATTTGAATCTATTTTCACCAAAAGTGCTGTACAAATAAATATGCTACATTTTAATATTTTTATTCCAGAATGTTACCTAACATATGTAGGTATAGTACAAGTATAACGATTGACAAGTATTTATTTACTGTTTTCGCACGTCCTTGGACGGGCTTTCCAGCTAGTAATTTAATAAAATATACATTCGGCCTTTGTCTGTCTGTCTGTCTGGTCTCAAATTGTGAACAACAAGATGTAAGTTTGTTTATTCAAAAAAAGAATTACTTTTATTAACCTTATTAACTTACGTCTATCATTTTACACACAAGAGTACTTAACATACATTTACATATTTTACACACAAGAGTACTTAACATACATTTACATATTTTACACACAAGAGTACTTAACATACATTTACATATTTTTTTCCATTTCTACAATACAATACTTAAATCTATCCTCAACATTTACATTACATCGACAACAAAATGTCTAGATACTGTCAAATTATTCTTGAATTTTTTCTGGTATTTCGAAAAAATGTCGATACCTTTGTTGTGTACACTATTTAGACTTTTTGGTTTTTGAATGCAGAAAGTCATCATGATTTCTTGTTCTGTAATTATGAACCCTCTTTATTGAATATCGCGCCTTGACAAATAATCATTATGTAACTTGAAAACATAGCTTAAGATTTTAACAAAATATTGATTGCTCTACCGTGTACATACACGTATTTAGTTATTTAAAAAAAATCAATTGTATTGACTTAATTTTCTTCATTGCTATATACTGTAAATTTGAAGTTTTATTTAGAAAAATAACGCATTAACAATCATTTAGATTTGGTGCCAGAATAAATTGTATCATTTATGTTATATTATATTTGACTGTATTTTAACGTAGTAAATCAATTCAACGTGACTGTGGTATTTGGTAAAATTATGAAAATGTTGAAAATTATAAAATTATTCTTTATCTTTGTTCAAATTATAATATCAAACAGTAAATTAATCAAATAAATTTTGAGATTTTTGAACCAATTATTATGATCTAGTAGTAAATGAATTGAAAAAATTCCTGTTATTTTATCAAAGTATTATTATCATGTGTAATAGTAAATTAATTAAATATATGATACAGTGTTGCAAAAAATGTGTCCACACTTTAATAGCTGGTAACTTGCTGAATTTTTGTTTTTAACCAATGAGAAATAATGACTGAAACCAGACTAAGTTTTGAACGAAGAAAATTTATTTTGAAGAAATAATGGCTGAAACCAGACTAAGTTTTGAACAAAGAAAATTTATTTTGAAGTGCTACTGGAAGTGCAAAAACACGGTAGTAGACTTTGTCTTTTGGGGATTTCTCAAGAATAAATTTTATGCTAAAAATCCCGAAACCATTGATGAATTACGAGTAGCCATTGGAAGAGAATGTGCCCAAATACCAAATGAAATGATTCTCGATGTTTTTGATTCAGTTCTTTCATGTTGCAAGTAATGTCTAGGCTAGAATGGTCATCAGTTTGAAAATAGGCGCTAAGTATAAAATAATATATTTATGTAGTTTATTGTTAACGTTGAAAGGGTTGCTATGCTAATAAATACTGTATGCTAATAAATACAGACTTTATAATCATTAAAATTGTAGATATATTTTATTTTTCGACGCCCTGTATTATTTATGTTATTTGACTAAATTATGACAGACTTCATCGATACATCTTATATTAATGCCTGTAAGAAAGTAAAAAGCTTGATTTTAATGAAAAGGAGGTTTTATATTGGAATACTTTGTATAGAGACTTTAGGTCAAAATCCAAATTCTATTATCATTGTTTGTTTCAGTAATTATTGTTTTTTGCAGTATACATCCAAATAATATTTACATGTCGAAGAAACTGCCACAATTTATAAAATAAAGATATTCGTTTGAAGTAGCCAAGAAACAAACCATTTTGAGTAAAGCTTACAAAGCGCGCCAACAGATGTACGACGCGTACCGCTTACAGAGGTTCTTAAAACGTGTTAATAAATATGTAGGTAGGTGCTTGATGAATGCGTTTATTTTATTTATTTAGTCAATAAATATTTCTGAACTAGCTAAAAGCCGGGCTTTTATTGGACTCGATGTTTTGGAAAAGAGAAAACTTCCAAAACTATTTCTTTTTAATTTAACAAAAACAATAAGTTAGTTATAGTAAACTTGACTTAGGTGTTAATTTATGGTGTTTGCCAAAAACACATTTGCTCTAATATATTACATATAATACAGCAAAGAGTATTGAATCGTATTTATTTAATTTTTAGGTAAAATAATTATTAACTTTATAAACAACTAAATAAATTGTTAACTTTTACTCGTTCTGTATATCGTTAAACTTTCATTGAAATAAGTATCACAATTTCGAGTTTATTTTAATGATCGGCCTTTTCATTGCATGAAGTAATTTTTCTTTCAAATGTAAGTTTGAAACGCTAATTTGCAATGTTTAAGTATGTGTTTGTTGCTTGTAAAAAATAATTTTCTCTGTTATTTATGCGTACTGTGTTTTTATATTTTATGTGTTGTATTTAGTAGAAAAGGGAATTAAAAAAATGGGACAAATGTGGATTTAAGAGAGAATGTAGATGGACTTTGCTTCGCTCGTCCGTTACTCGTTTATTAATTAACTCAATATTTTAAATCTAAGAATAGAACAGCTGTTTCACCATACAATGGTCTAGTAAGACACATTACAACGGGAATCGAGCCCGTAACCCCCGGGCTGAAAGATAGGCAAGTTTCGAACTAAGGCACAGAGTTTGTCGGATATCTATTATTTACATCCTTGTCTCAACCCCTTGTATTTTATTAATAATATCAAATATTTAAAATTGAAGACAATATTTTTATATTTATATGACGTTAACATTTTTCTCTGCCTACTTATGATGTAGTTGGTCCTTCAAATGTCACACAAAAGCCAATTCATCGTCCTTAACGACCACAAGTGACAGAATAGTGCTCGACCTGTCGGGTTGGAAGAGATCGGCTGAAGACAAAGGAAACTACGTATGTGGTCCGGTGGGAGTCGAGTGGTGGCAGGTAATGAGTGGGTCTGAGTTCGATGTCTTGTTAAGTGTGGATTGTTGTTTTTAGAATGTTAAGATTGACTGGTGATTCTTATTATTTGTGAGAATTGTGGATGTAAAATGAATATAAAAGGATTTATAAAAATGGAATGTGATGCACGTGTGTTAAATATTTAATATATACCCAGCCACCACCTTTCTGCCCTTACACTCAACTCAATATTATTATTATTTGAGTAATATTTTTAATCTGTCAACAATAGTGGGTTCGAATTCTGAGCCCCTTGAGGATTATTCTCGGTGGCGTTTTATAAATTATTCTTTTATACTAATATATATTTATTAAAAATAATATATCATAATACTTTTAAAGTAAGATGCGAGACTATTTAAAGATTTCGGTGTGGTTTTCATTTAAGACCCCTTTAACATATTTCTCATTAGTAAGAAGAGATTGACACATGTACATAGGTATCACCTGCCACGATTTACAGTATACAATAAAATTATTATACAATAACTAAATATTCATTATTAAAAATTGGAAATTCAACTTGATTGGTATATGATGTAATTAATATCTATAATTCTTTTCTGAACAATAAAATTAAAATGATAAAACTTCAAATTATGCGGTAAAAAGGGATGAAGCCTATTCTAAAATGAAATAAATTGTAATACTTATTATAATTAAGGATATGCTTTGTAAATTATTATCGATATGTGTACGGTCAAACAATCTACAACTTTTATTTTCTGTCTATATTTTTAAGTAACATAACTGATAGACGTACAATAGATAAATGGGTAAAAATGTTTTTTTTATATTTGAAAAATAAACCAATAATTTGTTGTCAAAGTGTACTCTGAAAAGTATGATGTACATGCAATAAGGCGGTTAAAATTACACTGCAATGACTTTTCGATTCCAAAAAGCAAAATTACAAATTTTAATAAATTTTGTAATTTGTTTAATCAAACACTGTTTATTCCACGTTATGTGTCGAACACTGTTTATTCCACTTTATATATAAACAGTGTTTGATTAAAGAAATTGCAATGTCTTTAAACCTCCACAGTGTTAATGACTTAAATAAAAATAATATATTTTAATAAATTGTACTACAATACAAAGGTTTTATTTTTTTTTAATTGACAAAAAATATCGTGACATTTGAATGTATTTGTATTTTATTTGATAAGACTAGATTAAAGTATTGTTAAATTAAAAAATGTAAATTCTCTGATGTATAATAAAAGATCTAACTTAACTGGGTTAAATTAGTTTATGATTATTTTTAACCTAAATAAACGAAAATGCATATATTTGGACCATTTTTTTTCCGTCGGAAAACGAGACATGCTTCTTACAAACTAGGAAAAAAAACATCTTTAAACACTATCCGACTAGTTTGTGGCTAAACTCATTACCCCCTCAATTAATCTATATCGTGAAGTACATATAGATTAATTGAGGTTGTATATGCAAGCGAAATTCAGATGTGACAAAAATGTGATGAAAGTAAGATATATGCGGTAGAAACGAGATCGTTATAAAAATACTAAAAGGACAATTTTTATGGCATCATTTAGAGATCAGACTATCCTTAAGGGAGTTTTAACAGACTTTCTTTAAGGGAGTCCTAACTCGGGATTCAAACGTTCTTTTGTTGACATTAAAAATATTACAAAAAAATACAAGTTGAGAGTAAGAATATGAAGGGGTGACTGCTACTGTTAAATTGGTAACTTCTCAACTTCTACATATATTTATAAAATCATATTTGGTAAGAAAACTACAGACATTTTACCAAGGGAAGACGAACTACAAAGAAACCTTAGTAGGTCTTCCGATATTTGATCACATTCGGATGTAGGTGTAGTGTGGTGCATGTGTATAGTGTTCATATTTAATCATAAATATTGAAAAGACCTTCAACAAAGGAGTGTCTTCAGCTACTCTCTAGAGCTGGACACGTCGCCCGTATCTCTAACACTTATAGGCAATCCATTCCACGCCACAGGACTAGCAACAGCAAAGTCCTATCATAAAATTCTACCCTATTGAATTGATCCAGGACAATTAGTTTAGACGAAATCGGTTTCAAATTTCTACTCCTCTCGTTGCGTAAAATGTGAGGAAAAACAATGTATGACAGAATAAGGAATGACGATATTTTGAAATAATGCGGATCGAAAGAAGACACAATGCTTAAGACGAGGAAAAGAGAACTGAGATGATTCGGTCACAAAGAAAGAAGAATACTAAAAGTTTAGAAAATAAATCTAAAAGAATAGTTTATTGAATAAATGTATTAGGTATATTACATTTCCGTTGTAGGCAATACATTCCGAGTCAGTTATTCCCGAAGGGAACTCCGCTTAATCAAAGGATAGTTTTGTTCCCTTTCATTTTTGAGTTCCAGGCCTTAAGCCACTCTATAAGGCCTTAAGCCACTCTTAAGCCACTCTATAAGAAAAAAAAATTGTGTTCTGCGAGTAATTTTCCTTCTCCCGTGATGTCAGACCTTAACTCCGTCATCACTTATATTCTTTTCACACTTAGGTGTGTCGCCACCGTAGAACGAGTCCCTTTGAATAATTGGCAGAATTGGAAAACAGGCGTCTTACCCACTACACGAATGTCATCTAGAAGGTACGAAAAGTTTGGAATAACTTAAAAAACGTGGCACAACCAAATTAATCGAATACTTAAAAAGAGAAGAGCAAACCGCCTTTATAGCAGGAGAGAATACATGATAGCGTTTATAGACGTAGCAAAAGCAAAAGATGTCTACCAGGATAAAATGAAGTTAATATTTGTGCTCTTTGCCTACTCCAAAATAAATATGGTTGGATGATATACATGTATAATTACAGTAAACTTACATGTATAATTTTTAAAAGTTATTTCTAATCTGAAATAAATTCCATCAACTTAGACAGAATAATAATCTTGCTTACCAACCTATAAAATAATAAACGAAGATTTACTAAGGTGGTCAGCCCGGACGGAGGGCGGAGTAGCAGCGATGGTATAAATTCGCCGAAATAATCAAATTGACGTTCTCGCTGTGTACCCACTAAATTCTACCAAGAGGGTGAAATTGTGCTTATAAAAGGAAAATACGCCTTAATCCATATGATTCGAAAGACCGATGTACGAAATAAATCCGGTTATTACGAAATTAAACGGTTTTGTTTTATCCAATATTTCGGTTTTAACTTTGTGAATCGTAATATAACCTTCAGTATTGGAAGTTTAATTAGGAGAGACCCTCCGTAGTCTACGCTTGTCTTTTGACTTCGATTCCCGTTGGTAACCAGATTTACAAAAAGTGTTCCAGTCTAGTTTTCATTTAAGGCTTCTTTAACATCTTTCTGGTTGTTTGAAAAAGATTGCCACATGATAATAAATTCGCCAGGTTTTAATGTGTACAACTAAAGTATTATAAAAAAGAGGATAGTTTGAGATTGCATTGTATTGAAACATGAATATAGTTGCGGGAGAAATACTTAGAAGCGAGAATATGGGATATGTAACACTCTTGGACGACTCTCGTATCCTAATTAGTAAGATGCTCGACTTCTACCCAGAGGTTAGTTTTTTTTTTATTTATTATAACTTTTAAATTTTTACAATGTAATATACAAAGCACTCTCCTGTCGAACAAATAAATATAGAATTATATTTAGTTATTATTTACCAAAGTGTATGCCCTTAAGACAGAGGGGTTTCACAAATCAAATTTAAAAAAATAAAGGATATGTACGTAAAAAAATCCCATTTTAATCACATTACACCAAAAAGAGGTTCGATTCTCGATGGCACTCAATTTTTTATGCAAAATTCTAGTTTTTACTTCAAGCCTTTTAAACGTCTTTCTGATAGGTAGTATGAGATTGCCGTGTGTCAATAAACTCGCCAAGTTGAACTCTATACAACAAAACAGTAATATATTGCAGAATATGAGTTCTCTGTTTTTTTTTTCAATTAGGTTGTTTTTTTTCTCAATAATTACCAAATCTGAATAAAATAGTTTTTATCATAGTTTTCTGCAAGTAATTTAAAAAATATCTATTAAACAAAGTGTTAATAATTTTTGTTTTGTCGATGTCGTGGTGCAGAGGTAAAGATGCTTGCTTAGTACCCTAATATCCTAAATTTCGATTGCCAGCGGTTCCAATACTAGTTTTATTTTGAGCATTTTTTTCATCTATGTTAAATTAATTACCACGCTTCAATATCTCTTTGAAAATGTTCAGAGTCTCTCCGATCATTAACGGGCGATATACTCAAGCAGAGATATCCTTTTGGCATTTCTAGTTCATCGTTCCTCTGATTTCACGTCGTCCTTTACTGTTCATGACTCTGGAATCAGTCACGTGCTACCTTAATACTCCCACTCTCGTTGACTTACTCTAAACAGAGACTTAAAAATATTACATATCACTTTAATGACCAAATATGTTTCACCATTACTCCTATTTTCTTGTTCCTTTCCATCTTATCCTTTCCAAATATTTGGTGACATTCAAATATTTGATGACATGCAATTTTTTTTATTGTTTTTTCATTTGTTTGTAATGCTTTTAGTATGATTGCGGCTTTTATCTTTTTTGACCATGACGTTGTCACCTTTAACGCAGTAATGACGTTGTCACCTTTAACGCAGCAATTGGCACTAATTTGCGTAGCTTTTGTTTGTTTTATTGGAATACTCGTAGATTGTCATTTGTGAATAAAGTTACCATTTGTATATTTTACTATAAGGTGTCTATGGTAAATAAAAAAAACCACAACGGAAAGTGTTTCTATATCTTATTTTGAAACGCTTCAGAGATTATTTCGCCTAAAGAAAGCGTCGAATTGAAGAGGTAGAAACACGAGTAACGGTTATTAATCTAATAAGTGAAATAAAAAAGTAATTTGTGTGATTTGAATGTGAATGGAAGGCGTGATAGAGAACTACCAAGGAAACCATGGTTTGATCACGTGAATGATATTTTGAAGGAACGAAACGAAAAAAATCAGAGAAATTGTAGAAGTTGTTTGAGAAGTTGTATGAATGTAGAAGACGCGAACGATTTGTGCTGAGATAGAAAAGTATCAAATAGGAAAATGGCGTGATGGTATATATGCATGTAACAAAGTAATCTATTACCTAATAAATAATCTAATATGGAGTGTCAAAAAGTTTAATTGTTCCATTATATCTATTTATTAATAACCAAATAACCGGTTTTAGAAAATGCTGTTCAACAAACTCCTATTTTTTAAGCTTAATAACAATTAAAGAATCCTGAACCTTTGGTATTTATGAATAGATTCGACATAAGAATATATTTTCCTCTAATATGCGGTTAAGTAAAGACCCTTCATGAAGAAACGTTTGATAAGTTTAAGTATTGGAAGAGAAATGGGAAAAGTGTAGTGGGAGAGAAGTATAGATGCGGTAAGGCAGTTGTGGGAGAGATGCTCGGAAGCGGGAAGATGGGAGATGTAATTCTATTCGGGACAATCAATGCTCGTTGAGATGCCACCACCATGGAGGGGAACACGTCTTCTTACCCTATCTTTTCATTACATTAAGAGGTTATTCGTAGAAATAACACATTTATTTCTTTATTAAAAAAATATCTATCTAGTTTGGATCGCGATTTTTTTAACATTGGCATAAAAAAACTACCACATACCTACATATGATACATAGGTATACATCTAGCCGAGAAATACGAAACTACTTCAAAAGACACCTTAAAAGTCGCTGGATTGACGAAATTCTACTAATAAAGTTCGAATATGTATCGTGGTAGAAGGCGGTGAGAAATAGAAAAGGATGGGAATACTGCAGTGACCATCATCAGTGGGGTCCTCCAGAAGTAGAAAGTAGATGATTGAAGGTGCATACATGACATCGTTTGTCGTCGTTTCCCTATTGGGCTAGGCAGAGAGTACATTAGCATGGATATCTGGACGTATGAGGCAGCATTCCTGAACAAAGCTATGGCACCACATCG
The DNA here is from genome assembly GCA_949825065.1 of Odontocerum albicorne. Lineage (NCBI taxonomy): Eukaryota > Metazoa > Arthropoda > Insecta > Trichoptera > Odontoceridae > Odontocerum > Odontocerum albicorne. The sequence continues at coordinate 19,186,529 of OX463852.1, read as the reverse complement.
AAACCCCTCTCGTAATATCTTTAACAAGGACGTTGTTTTCCGCACTTCCCATACATTGAATTTTTTTCTGCAAAATCTGTTAAAGGATTTGTGTTTTTACTGTCACATTATATTTCCAAGGTACTCTAAATTTCTCATTTACATGTTGGATAATACTTCCTTATCTTTACTCATCCGTTTCATTTACATGTTGGATAATACTTCCTTATCTTTACTCATCCGTTTCATTTACATGTTGGATAATACTTCCTTATCTTTACTCATCCATTTCATTTACATGTTGGATAATACTTCCTTATCTTTACTCATCCGTTTCAAAATCACATCATTACGGACTTGATCAAGAAAGTCCCGAATTTTATCAGCTTCTAGATTATTTGTGGTGTTCTGAGTAAGTGTTCATGCTTTAACACCATTGAGAAATATGCATCAACACGAATTAAAACTCTCGTTGTTGAGGAGATCCTGCATTTTGAATAAGTAATTTGGTCCCATGCTCGCTTCAACTTTGATTTTATCTGAAACTGGTCCAATTGATCGATCAATCAGCCAACATTCCAAATATTTATTATAAATATGAAGAGTAAGTATTGTCTGTACTTTTCTTAGAAATATTTTTTATAATACCATGTAGTCCAGATTCTTCATTTGTAAACGGCTCTTTAATAAACGTAATCCCTCCGTCTGACTGTAGCCTTTTACGTCTTTAAGATTTGTTGTCTTGTATCGGTCATATTTTAAGGCGTAGTCCGAGACTTAATTTGATTTTCCCCCAATGCAGAATGCCGAATAACCACCCTTGCGGATAGGGGCTATAAATTTAGAATTTACGCCATCAGGTCACCAATAAAAGTGTATCATGCTTTGCTGAATAGCGGCCTCAAAACAAAAGTGATCTCAATCATATTTATTTATATAAAAATATTAAATATCTTTCAAAAATTCACTTTCATGTTATATTTTTGTTTCTTCGTTATTCTGACGACATTTAGTGGCTCGAAGATCTGTCCAAGGGCGCCTAGTGAAACGATTGCAATATTTGAAGGTATTTTTTAATATCCCCGAGGCGGCGCCAGAAATTATAATACGTCCAAGAAATAAATATATTTATTTTCAAAGTCTACCTAAGTTTTCAAATCTATTTCATGCTCTAGGGGCAGCCTTTCCAAAATACTGCTTAAAGTAGCTTTCTTGGTTCCGGTTGACAAACTGAGACCCAAACAATCTCAGAGTAGCGCGTCTCCCAGAAGGCATATTCGTATGATATTATCCCATTATATAGGTATACTAACTGTGACGGCAGAGTATTCAAAACTTTAAATAAAATAAGACACAACTGAAAAAAGCCAAATAAATACTATAGAAATACGTTAACTGATAATAAAATATCGGTTGAAAGTGTATATTAAATACACAATGCGGTGATAAAAGATTAATATGAACATAAGGCTGATGTATTAAAATAAAAAAAGATCAATCTTATCTTTAAGACGTAGAACGAATGAATAAGGAAAAACTAACAAAACAAATATGCATTCAAATTTGAGCGTAAGACCATCAAAAGTATAATCGAATCAAATGAATGCATTTTGAATGAAGGAAATGTAAAAAATCATTGAATTTTATAAAAAGCTGTATGGATGTATAGAAAGTGAAAGAGGTGTCACGATAAGAAAGTCTGACGATCTCTCTGCGTACTCCGACAGAGAAACGACGTAATGGTATGTATGCTTGTACATAAAACTCCAGCCATTAACCATCCAGTGGAGTTCATTTAACAGAGGAGTTATTCGTTTGAATTTGTCTTAATAAAAAATCGTGTCACTGCGTTGAAGGCTCTGCAACCTTTCAAGATGCGTTTTTGATAGACATACTGAGTACTAGATATGTCACGTCACTTTAAAGTGGGCCTTGGCAAGAACTTTCTCTATCTTTTTCAACGATAGTTCTAAATTTCTCTTGTCATGGTGGTGAAGTTTAAACTCATTTTAAAGTGATTTAGGATCTCTGGTAGTCTCCGGGTAGTTCTATATACTTGTATAATACACTGTAGTCAAGTCCAGGGATAATTTACGCATAAGACCACGGAGGTTCTTCACGGGTTTAGGTACTCGTTATATAATTTCATCACAATTTTCTGGTTGATTGGTAGATATTGCAAGTGTCAATACACCATTCAAGTTGTATTATAAGCTTCATAAACAAAGAAGATTTTTAAAAATTCTTCAAGAAAAATCTGTAAGGCACGTTTATAACGTCTTTTATATTTGAATTAATGATGCGGAAATGGTAATAGTAATATTATATAGATGCATGTGTGAAATACATGCATTTACATAATTAAAATAACAAACAAAGTTTTTTAACTAAATAAGAATTGTATATCTATATAAATTTCTACCTATTTTTTTAATTATTCAAAAGAACATACACAAAACAGATCATTTATAAATAATATTAACGAATAACATCTCAATTCCAAGTTTTCATCTCTTGCAAAAAAATTGCATAACATTAATTCGCTCTATTTAAGCACTGTTTTCCTGGAACTAATTACCTGCGTAAATTGAGGAATTACTATATTATGTGCAGCTCAAAGTGAATTATTTAGTCAAATAATTATTTAAAAAAATATATTTCTTGGACTTGTAACGCTTTAGATTTGAGACGGGCGAATGTCTTCTTGGTCAGACGAGATGACCGTTTTAAGAGATTCGCATTATGAAGATTGAAATAGAGATTAAATGTAATTACTTCTTGGACAACCTCGTCTCCCTCTTGAGGAAATTAAGAAATATCGCAAATTTTGCAATCGTTTCACTAAAACCAAATAACTCTACGATTGGAACTTGAGGGAAAATAACGAATCTGACATAACATAACTTAAACGGTAAACACTTATATCTGTACTCGTGTATAATTTTGTTTAATCCACTTTTTAAGATATTTACATTTTTTAATAGTATGGTAAAAGCTGTGTAAGAAAGTATTTGGTAATTGATAACTATTGTCAAAACGTTTCATACATCATAGAAGTTCTTCTTCAATAGTTCTTATTGAAGGTTCATAGATGGACTGTTTGTAGCATATACTATATGACCAGACCTGTCCATCGCATTTCGATAAGCCACCTGATCGCAATCCTTCCTGATGAGAGGAAGCTAGCTTAGATTAGAAATCAATAGTGGTCTCTTTATTGAGTAATTTGCTGTGAGCTAGAACATTTTTTATAAGGACTTCTACAACTATGTACGTTCACGTACACACCTACGATTTCTTCGACTAGATATGTTAATTTCTTCCTTTCAAAAAAATATTTATTTGGTTTAACCATACTTTCTTTGGCCTTCTTCTTTCACGCATGGCCTTCTTCTTTCAATCACATTTGCACTGAGTATTTTTTTTGTTAATATTTCTTCATTCATTCGTTCTACATGACCAAACCATATGTCCCTAAACACTTTACTTAATATTGTAGAGGGACACTGAGATGGTTTGCCATGGAATTAACATGTGATAGGCGGTAATAATAGTAATGGTAATAAAACGCCATTTATAAAGCGCCGTTTAGAGAACAGACTCCTCTTTTAGAGTTTATTTTGAAATATTTTTAAGTTTTGAGTATTGTGTTGAGAAATACTGAAAAGCCTAATGATTTTTAAAAAATGCATATTTTCGTACGTATGAAAAATTTTAAGCTGTTTCACCGTTAACCATGATTTCTCAACCGTTAAAAAATCATTGTTAACAACAAAATTATGTCTAACGGGTAAGGAAATACGCGATATGTAATTATTGTGTCGAGTTACGAGTAAATATCCAGACACATTGGTGTCTCACATAAAATTTTACCTCTGTTCTCGAGCTGAAGGCACTTCAAAAGGAAGACGTGTGAGCAACAGTCAGCCTGCTGTGAACATTCGTCAGCGTGACGGGCAAAGGGCGTGCACATCTAGGACCGGGCTGTTCTCTCACAGATGATCACATGATCGTCGTGAAGAAGCAGCGTGAGATTAATCTAGCGAGCGAATTGACGCACTTCCATTTCTAACGGCCAGTGACATTTATACTCCATTCTTGCACTAAACTTTTAGTAGCATACATGACCAGATCTGTCCATCGCTTTTTGATAAACCCTTTGATCGCAATCCTTCTATTTTCTCTTGGATCGCCTTTTTCTTCATTGCATCTTTTTTCTGGTTATATTCAAGTTATCTTTTTCATATCATAATTATTGTCAATACATTTCATACATCGATCAACCTTCTTCAACTCATATAGTTTTTATTGAAGCAGGTTCATGGATATATGAACACAGAACGATAAAACACTAGATTATTGATGACAGGACTTACCTTTGATTAAAAATCAACAGCGGCCTCTAGATCGACTAATATTCTTATTCTACATGTGCAAGGGTGTGGGCTGAGAAACATCTGGTGTCCTCGCGGCTGGGTTCGCCCTATATTGGTGGGGTGTATCTTGGCCGAGGCGATGTAATTAAATGAGCCCAAACCTTTTGATAGATTCTCTATTAAATGTCTTTTCTGCCATTTATGTGTTTTTGAAGTGTATTTAAATATATTATGTACATATTATCTTGCTTTCAATAAACCTATATTTATTATTTATTTATTTATTTAATATTATTTATAAGCGATATATTATTGAAAAATAGCGACCACTAAAAGTAATCTACTTCACTACAGCTATTTTTTTTAATACGTTCTAATAAAACGTTTTTGTAAATATATCTGACGGAATTTCAGTTGGTATCAAAATTATTATTGCCGTGTCTTTAATATAGAAAATTAATATAACATTAGAGTAAAACTAACAAAAGGGAAACAAACTTAAGGAAAATAGGGATAAAGGTGGGAATTATATAAAAGTCAGGAATGAGGGAGTATTTCAGATACCGAAATAAGCCTTTTTTAGTTTTTTTCTTTAAAATGATAAAGACGAAGCACATCTGGTACAATTAGGCAGTCGAGCTGACATTGTATGAAATAAAATATGGTCAAAAAGGAATAGTCTATCAATAAATATAAAATATAAGGTTGTCCAAAAAGCAATTTCGTATTTTTAGGCCAAATTTAAACGTAAACTTACATCAAATGCTCGTGGACGGTGGTTTTTTATATTTTAAGTATCGCTATTAACTCTTATGTCGTAGAAAACTGGTTATTATCGATCAAAGCCTTGAATTGGTCGTCATCAGTGATAATCGACTATCCTGAACGTGCATCATCTTCGAGTGTCGTATCAGCATTACGGAGTAACAGTAGACACACATAATTGCTTACTGCATCGTCGCCTGTACATATATTTTTTTGTTACACTGTATATACTATAGTATATCTTTTATTCGGTTTATGTCGCATTCCTTTGCGAAATTAAAAAAAAACATCTTCAAAATGATGCCTAAAAAATATCGAAAAAAATGAGCTAAACTATTGCCTTTCATAATAATATAAATTCAGCACGTTTGGAATGAAGTTAAAAACGATTATTTTGTTTTAAACGACATCTATCTAAGAAATACTTAACTATTTTATGAACTTATCTATTATTATATTACTTATTATTCAAATGTTCCTTGTGAACTATACATTTTTAGATTTCCAAGAAATGGTACGTCTCTGTGTCAGAAGTGCACCAATTGTTTCACTGTTTTCTTTTCTCATGCTTTCTCAATCTAAATGCTGTATTTAACTATAATATGTTTTTACGGTATTGTTGTTTCCAGACGTGTGAAGACATATCTAAATTGAACGAGTGTAATTTTTATCATTAAAAATGTCACATTTTACTTTGACATGTTTCCGTTTGACCTGCATTTAGAAATGGTGAGAAAATACTTTCCGTTAGATTGTAAAATGTGAATAGATATTGAATTAATCTTGTTAAAAATATTTCATCCATACATACATAACATCACGCCGTTTCCCTTTCGAAGTAAGTAGAGATAACAGATTTCTAGTCACATTATCGTAAAGCACGTCTCTTCCACGTCTATATATCTTCTTGAAATAATCTTATCGTTTCTTTGACTTTTTACATTCCAATATTTAAAAATATCATCAAATTTATCTAATTACATTTTCTTTCATCTTCTTCTACTACGTTCTTCCACTTCCACTTACACTATATATGAGATATATAACATATATATATATATATATATATATATATATATATATATATATATATATATATATATATATATATATATATATATATATATATATATATATATATATATATATATATATATATATATATATATATATATATATATATATATATATATATATATATATATATATATATATATATATATATATATATATATATATATATATATATATATATATATATATATATATATATATATATATATATATATATATATATATATATATATATATATTGGTTTTATTGATTCATTCATTCGTTTTACACGTCCAAACTATCTCAGAGTGTTCTTCATAATTTTACCTTGAAGGTCACATTTATCCCTAATTAAGTGATTCCTTATTCAACCACGCGTTGTCATCTCATGTATTCTTTTCTGAACAGTTATTTCTACATCATTTATTCGATTCGTTTCAGTGTTTTTCTATATCTACGTGTACGTGTACGGCACAGGTACAAGGACTGTAGCGATAGGTGGATGAGATGGCTGCTGCTCGATGCTCGGATAATTCAGCTCACGGTGAAAAGCAGCAGGTCGGTGGGAAGTAGAAGAGATTCCTCTTAGGCAGGTAGTAGATGGTCGCAAGTAAAAGGCAGTAGACAGAGTGAACTGAGAATGTATTTACGACTTTTGCCACTTATTATGTGCGGCCGATCGCTCATCGCAAGCGCCTGTTTTCGCCCGTGCATACCGTCACAACTCGCGAAATATTACAATTTTCGCAAGTTTTGCGCATGCATAGACCGGCAGACTCACGATACTGTCTCGCGATGGCCGTGCATAAGTCACATTTCCGTTACGGTCGCGACACAGCGCGGACCCCAACAAACATGAAATACGCATACAAAAATCGAAAAATACCAAATAACTTCAAAATAAACCAAGAATTTATACATCAAAATACCAATATTCTACTTACATTAACAACAAGAAATTAATGTTTTATGGTGACGCATACGTCCGATACACTACGTTTCATTCCCATGCATCAAAATGACTACTAATATAGGCACTGTTGTAGACTACCATCTTAGCAGGATTTGATACTCTTTGGCTCGAGCATATTTCGAATGGTTTTAGTGTCGCGTTAACTTTTTTCCGATCACTTCGAGTTTTTCGATAGCCCTCGTAACTCTTATAAACGAGTACGTTAATAGCACAACTCTTTAACGTGCTTTAATCTTTCATTGTTCACTCAGATATTTCAATTTTTTTTCTCGTATAATATATATTATACGAGTATGTAAGGGGCGGAGATTTTAACTTATTTCGAAATTTCTTAAATAATTTGTATGTTGTTTTTGGAAATATCTGCATCAGATATGTGGCTGTGTTGAAAAGCGTGGTCGGAGACGCATTTGTTTTCAGTTTAGTCGATCAATCCATGACTTGTTACAGAGAAGGCATGCAACTCACTGTTCATCGTCGTAGGTATTCGTTTGTTAGTCGTAAAATTTTGTAGGGCTTCTTGAACATCTTTCTTACCACATTATAATAACCCAGCCAGGTTGTACTTTATACAATGAAAGAGTAATACAATACCTGAAACGCTGGATAGCATTTTGTACTCGGTCATTGTGAAAGCACGTGTTTGGGGGATGAGGAAGCTAAATAATTGTTTGATTGTTTGTTAGATTTAAATAATAACATCTATTATTTTAGATCCGAGAACTTATCTTTTTTTATTTTATTTTGACTATACATAAATATATTCTATATATAGTAGCCCAAAAGTCTGAAAACTCTCAGCTTATTTAATACTTATTGACATTTCGTTCAAAAATGTGGAAACCCTTGAAGTTTGACTTTGAGTAATATTGAGCTTTTGTCATTTTGGTTAGTCATATCCTGGATTTGGTCTATCCATCTTGGTGCAACACTTCTAGGCACTACCAGTTTTACAAAGGATCTTCATCTCTTATAGATATGATACCTGAAGTATGATAATATTATCTTCCGCCATGTTATTAACACCGTTCCTTCGAATATAAATACTGCGGGATGGACACATTGGTACGTTTTGCAGTACATCATACACCAATCATTCGGCACCAATACCACATCTCGAAAACCCTATCACTAGGCTCGTTGCCTATTTTTAGATAGTTAAATAACATCCACGAAATCTACAAATATAAAAAACGTGTCTGTTCTTCCACCACTCATAAATTAACTGTCAGCAAAAAATATATTCGTATTATTTCATTAAAATACCCGAAGCTGCGAATATTTACATTAAATCCAGTTTATCGAAATGTTATAAATTATTAATGTGATTATCCCTACGCCGCGACCCAACAAATATGTAGTCAATATTTTAACAATGGACCCTCTGATCAACTTATAAATTATTTTGATGTATTTACAAAATATTGCATAGTTATTTCACTATTTACCTTTATCCCGGTTACACATGTTTCTATATCCTACCCCGAAGCTCACTTCCGCCTGAAGATAGGAGGTAGAAGCACGTGTAGAGGTAATTAATATAAGTGAAATATTCTATCGATGATGCCAAATTCTTACATATCAGTAGTAACGGAAATAAATTGGACAGATTAGAGGCCCTAGAAATTTCTAAGTCAGTACATCGATCCGAACATGTGGTGAACATTTATATCCCAAAAATCTATTCACTCTTGGCCGAAATCGTCCCATGCCTCTCTCACCCCTCAGCCCCCAACCGTTGAAGCGTGTACGAGTATATCGGTACCAGTTCGAACTGCATTTAGTATTGTTTGTGCTCCCCTGAAGATGAGGTGAAAGCCTTGAAACCGGTAGGGTTATACCGTTACAAAAAAGTGGAATAAACAGTGTTTGATAAAAATAAATTACAATATCTTTAAACCTCCACAACGTCAATGCCTTAACTATAAACAACATAACAACAAAGTAATTCATTTTTTAAGCATTTTAATAAGGAACTTACAAAGTTAAAGCCAAAACCTTTGATAGCTTATAAATTAATTACTTATAAATTAATTACGTCTTAACTTTTTGCATACTACATATATCTATAAGATTTTCTTACAAATATTTGACCTGAAATTAAAATGACATCAAATAATAAAAAATAATAGCATAAAATTTTGAGAACTACAGCTAATATAATGAAAACCACAAGACCACTTGTCGGTCCACCAAAAGGTGTCAATATTTTGAAATACGGTTATATATGTATGTTTACTTTCTCCCGAAATCCATTGGGAGAATACAAAGGTTCTGAATGCAGACTTCGAGATGCAATAACACACGGTTCCAAGTAATGACGAACCAATTCCCCAATGACGATCCGATGACAATTCCTCGGAACTACTTGTATTATTATGAGTCACGTTATTCAGAAGTTTAAAATGTAACCGCTTGTTAGATTTTGTTTGAATAGGTGTCGCTTAAATACTTTGTGTCTTAGCGGCCTTTTGAAAGAAGCTTCTTCTATTCAGCATTACTTATATGTGCTTAGATTGATAAACGTCGTGTGATAAATATTTCAAACTTTTCAAGAATCAGAGATTGGTAATTACTATTTTAACAAATTTATAACTTGATTTAAAAAAAATACAGATAGAAGCTTGATAAATTAATATAACACATATCCGCCGAAATGTAGATGCAGGATTAAGTAACACAAATAACTTAATGATTCCAAAAACCTTATTATTTTATTGTCTTTACATTTGGTTCATGTTTGACTAATGTCGTAACAAAAAAATTAGGTCTTCGTGCCAAATGAAAATGGGCCCCAGTATATCAATATAAGAATATTTACTATTACACAGTTTTATCCATTAAATATTAATAACAAAAATTATCTGTTATCTCCCGTAATATTTAACTGGAACTCAATGACACAATGTTGGAATGTCATGAAAGTTTGACACGTAACTTCTAAAGGTTGTTACTAACTGAGAATGGTATGGATTTGTTATTAGAGGTGCCATCTGTTGGTTAGTCCCGGGAATTGTTGATTGATACGTTACACTTTCATAAAAAAAGTTACTGTGGCCCCAAGACCTCTACCAATTTATAATATTATAATATAAATCTAGCCTTACTTACAACTGAAAAAAAAACTTATTTCGGTCTCACAACGTACGAGTATATATGGTCTCACAGGGTACTAATGTATATATCGACGGTATTTTTTATATATTTTACATAAAATATATGATAAATGATTTTATCTTGTATATATCGACAGTATTTTTATGTATTTTACATAAAATATATGATAAATGATTTTATCTTATTTTAATCTTTGGCCCCCAATATATCGCATTGGCTGCATTGTCGTAGTAACGCTATTAATTTTAACCCAATTGCATCAAACAAAATGCATAGTATAAGAAAAAATATGTATTTGAAAATCTAACCATAATAACAATGGAAACAATGATATCTCATGCTACCCTGTAAAGTGGCTCGGTTATGCCAACAAAGCATATTAATGAGTTCAATCCTCATTTTTTTTTATCAAATACCAACACAGCCAATACTAAGATCACGCTGGTTTTATAACCACCCACAAGCCCCTTGAAAACTCCTTGGATTGTGAGCGTGTTGTTTTTTGGAGAGTCAGAACTTAACGCTTGAGGACATGAATACATACAGCCGTCGGAGTGCCTGCCGATTGGACTTCATCTACCACGAATCTTTCTTAATTACCTGCGTACTCTCGTGTGTAGATCACAAGACCTCAGAGGATCCGCCACTAGCTATGTCTATTTGGCGAAATTTGATCAATGTCGAACTTTATGGTTTACCGAATGTGCTATGTGAGCTGCTCGGAAGAAGAGCTTTGGAATAAAAGCGTTAATTACACAATATAATCTTTTTGGACTGATATGATAACTGATGCTGTCAACACTATTGAATTAATATAACGGCATACAAAGCGCAATCTATGATTATTGTTTTGCGAAAAAGTGTTACCAATCCGTGTAAAAATGAGAAGTGATCAAATCTCAGTGTGTTTTATGTGTTGCTATGTTAACAGTTAACGTCTAATGTGTGACACAGATCAAACCGCCATAATTTATAATTTGCTAAGAGAAATTTTTACTTCTTGGCGGGTCCATAATATGAGGAATATTTTTCCTATCAATATTCAGGTTTATATTACTATAAAAGGAAATATCCCAAATATCTTAGAAGAAACTTTAATGATTAATATTAGGAGATAAAAAAATATCTAAATATACCACAGAAAAAAATACTTTCTAAAATGGCGCGTGACCCAAAATTAAAAAATGTATCAATAAATCAAAATAAATCAGAAGTAATCCCCCGATAACAATAAAGTAAGATTGACATCTGACAATACATAGTTTTGACTAGAGACAAAACATCTTGCCCTTAATTGACTATGGGGATGTTTGCTATCTCGAAGCTAGTGAAAAGTTGTATATACTGGAGAGACTCCAAAATATTTGTATTTGGTTTATTTTTAATCTTAAAAAATATTACTATAAATCTAAATATCGTGCCAGACTCGAATGATTTAAAACAAGACAGCGAAGAAATATCTACGTTATGTCTGGAGTGTTTAACAATCTACGTTCTCTTCAGCATCTGTGTGAAAAATCCGATTTCCTTTCTGAACATGGACTGTTCCCTCCGATTTGGTGACTGCAGAATTCTTTGTATAATTCTTTCTAACACATCATACATCCTCGTCTCGACTTTGGAATGACCTTCCTGGCTCAATCAGATGTGCTACAACCTTATCGATATTTAAGAATAAACTAAAAAACATTATTTATCTAAAAATATTTATTCCACTTTATATAACGGTATAACCCTACAGGTTTCAAGGTTTTCACCTCATCATCAGGGGAGTAACAAACATGACTTTCCTGGCTCAATCAGATGAACTTGTTTGTGCTCCCTGATGGTGAGGTGAAAACCTTGAAACCGGTAGGGTTATACCGTTATATAAAGTAAAATACACGGTGTTAGACTAAACAAATTACAATGTATTTTAACATCCACAGTGTTAATAACTATAAATAACATAAACATATTCTTCTTAACTGTCATACAATTCCCCATTCTAATCCTTATTTTCCTGGAGATTTATTTTAATTTTTGTTTGTTTTTTTTTCAATAATTATTTTTATATACTAATATGTTAAAGAAACGGTCATCAATAATAAATATGAAATTTAAAGTTTGTTAATTGAATAAATTACTTTAAACCGATAAATACGTGTTGGCATGAAAGTATTAAATAAATAAATAAATACTACAGCTAGTGAGGATTAAATTCGTGCAATCTATACTATGATCCTTCCACGGAAAAAAAATATCCTGCTGAGCCTCGTTTTGGGATTTTCTTTAAATTTGTGGTATTATATTTATTTATCATAATCATTTAGTTTTTTAGGGAGTAAATTGCACTAAGTAATTTATTATTCACGCCATACTCTTTCAATACTTCCTCCAATTTCTTCCTTTTTACATGATCATACGTATTTTCTGTTTTTTGTTCTTATTTATTTCGTGTTTCACGGTTTAAAGTCTCATGTAGTTACCTAAGAGTTGATCTCTTCATTCTTCTAGATACTTCAAAAGTTCTTGGATAATTGATCTCGAAGCTATTCTTCAGTTCGATAATAATATATTGTAATCTGATACTTTTCCTCGGATATCGAGATTTAAAACATATCAAGTTGAGCCAAATTAATTTGAACAAAGGTACCATTGGCATATTGAATGCGATTTTTTTTTGTTGGAAATTGGCAGCTTAACAATACTCTTGCTAAATTGATTGATTTCATTAAAGGTATCGCGTCATTTAATTTCTGAATAGCTTCAGTAGTTTTATTTTACTTTTTTGCAAATTTCTCATTTTGCTATTATTTTATTGTGTTGGTTTCCGCCCTTTTGTAACGCGACATGTTCGATTGATTTTCAAATTACAAACTTTTTTATTTTGTATTTTACCTATTTACTCCTTTTTATTTGACAACCTCTATGGCCTAGTTGGTAATACGCTTGATTTCAACTCGAGGGTCCCAGTTTAAAGAGTTTGTCAGGTAAGAATACTCACGCTCGATAGATGTGTACGAGCGATGACAAACAGTGACTTCCATGCTTGCTAAAGTGATTCTAAACCGAAAGGCTCGATTAATGGGGCCAAAAACAAAATTATCTTCTGGTCACGTTGTTCAATACGTTTGAATCACCAATTCAGATATTTAGAAGGGTCATCAAATCAATTAATAAACTCCTTTTTTATTTACATATATAATAATTCATTGTGTAACAATTTGTCAGGCTTATTGTCAGGTGGCAATCTCTTCCAGCCAGACATAAGTAAATAAAAGAAATTATGTGGTCGCAAAAATTATTCAAATCATAATTTATTTATAAAAAAATCATGAACAATGTGCATAATAAAAATAAAAGCGAGATATAACCGATCAAGGGAAAATGGAAGAAACAGTAGCGTAAAAGTGGATGAATAAAATACGTTACGTTATTGACTTGAAAGTAAGTTTTATAGTAAAAAAGTGGCACATGTTTTCTTATAAGTTTTAGTCATGTGGTATCCTTTAACATATCCAAACCTGTGATTCGGACATATTGAAAAGCGTGGCTGGAAAAATTAGATGTCCTACGAGATAGGCGGATACAATAAAGGAGTTAACAGGATTCTCTTCAAACGCTGCAATTAACGTGGTCCAGAACCGTGAGTGATGGAGACAAGTGGTGCGCCGAGTTAGAGGCAACGAAGAGAACGATGCTCAGCAATGAGCAAGCGATGAAGAAAAATAAAATTGAAATAATTTATTTTAATCCACGTCCTGGTGTAGTGTTGAATATTTGAAAGTTTGGACTTTCAACTGTCAGTTGATGTGTTGGGGGGGTATTTTGTGTTAATGTGGTATTTTTTTAAAGAAATTAACGTAAAATGGATTTATATGAGTAGTAAGTGGTTAACCCCGTGAATAATTTGTATACAAACACTGTTTTGTAGCATACTTATTTAAATAACTCTGGAGTCATTTTGTGGAGTTCTTGACAATTCACCTGATGATGACACAGCGAGTGTTGAAATGCGTTGTGATTTGCAATAAATAAAGTGGATTAAAATAAAGTAACCGTGTTTTAATTTTACATCCTTTTGTAACCGTTCAGAAATATTATAAAATCGAACACTATTCGAGTTAATTGACAAGTTTAACTATAAATTCTAACCAATAAATTTGATGTTGTGAATATTGAGAAATGGAGCCAATTAAACCAATTAATTGAATAAAATAAATAACAATTGCACATAAACACAATTTAGTGAAGGCGTAAAATAATATTCTTGCATTGTTTCAATTTCTTTGAATTTTGAAAAATTTAATAAAATGGATTTCACTTATAAATCCCTTCAATATTATAAGTAGATATTCAATTTATCAGCCAATCAATGTCAACCACTATTATTCATTCCTAGCTTTCCGATTGGTCAATTTCTCCCGCCATTAATTAACGCGATCCAATGACACGCTTTCGAAAATCTCTTCAATTAAAATTCAGTTCTTTAGCCATATCATTTGTTTTACATATACAGGAACTACCTCCCCTGCTGTTAGAGAATTCATACGAAGTAGGTTTAATATCCGAATTTTATTTCTTGTATAATAGTTGTGAAATACAGTGAGCGTTTTCGTAATTTAGATTCTGTGTATAAAAATAAATAAGTTTTGTCCAGTTAACGTTAAATATTAAATATTTCGCTTTTCTTTGAAGTTTTATTACGTAAATATTAAATTGTGTTAATTAGTGAGTTATACTACGGCCCGAATTCATAATCTGGCTTATATATTAAATACTAATATCTAACCTTACAATTTTGTGGTTTGTATTCAGAGTCAGACCTCGTACGCTACAAAGTTCAAATAATTTCACAAAAAACACTTATTTAAGGAAGCTGAAAGAGATTTGCACGAAATTTAACCTTCAATTTATTGGAAACCAAAATCTTATTTCAAATAAATTAAAAACTACATACGATATGAACATATTCCATGAGTATGGGGATAAGTAGGTTTCTACTGTGTCATTTATTTAGAAAGTCCTCGTGATTTTATATGTGTTAAATATATGCTTCCACATTTTGTAAAAAAAGGAAAGATAAACTTCAAAGAACGTGTGGAAATCTAATATGTGATAGTTACAAATTTGAAATATTGTTACTGTATACATTTGTGTATTTCTTGTGTTTCTGAATTTGGAAAAAAATAACACAGCCTTCAAAGTGGTTCACGAACATCTGCATTATCCGTGATGCTAAATAATCAGTAGAAGAGTGTATCTTCAAAAATCATCTCACAGTTAAATATTAATTACGATTTTAGTGATGTGATTGAAGTTCTGCAAACCACAAAAAAGGATGGTGTTTCGTTGATATGACGGTGAGTACGTTGATATGAACGGTGAGTACGAAAATACAATTTTATACGATTGTTTCTTTGAGAATTTATTTATGCAATTCAAACATTAGTGTTTTTTTTTTATTTATTAACAAAATAAACAATACTTAAAAGTCCTCAACATAATACAGTAAAAAAATCAAAAGATAACTTATCAATATATTTAAAAAATCTTACAATTTAGGTTACATATATATTTCAAGGTATGATGCTTGAATATACCACTGCAACAATAAATTTAATCAACAATATAAAACTTATAAAATCTCTCTGTAGGACAAATTACAAAGAATAAAAACATATACTTAGGTTATATTAACCAAAATATATGCCCCAGGCCATGGCCTTAGATTGAGGAAATGCTGGAGAAGGACTTTCCTCAAATCAACAACATTTATAATAACATTGAAAGGACTTCCAACTCGGGGGTTGCTGGTTCGATTCTCAAGAGTGACGCACACATACATCACAGAGCTGCAACATGAGGATGATTGCACTGTTATTGCGCATTCAAAGTTAGACCTTTGAGAGATTATAAGTGTCTAAGGTGAGGTGTATCAGATGTTTGTCCTATAAATAAATGTGAAGAAAACTTAGGTCCTAGCTTGTTTTGCAGAGAACGAGGTACTACAATTAGCTCACAATCGAATGAATGGTGTACAACTGGAAAACGTATCTAAGTTTACATATCTGGGCAACATCGTGGCATCAAACTCTTCTCCTGATGATGAACTGATGAGTCGCATCAGGAACATGTCAGTAGCTATTGCTATACTAAATGACAGAGTATTCTACAGCAGGGGCATCTCTCAGTATACAAATATATCAGTCCATAAAGCCATTGTCCTCCTCACACTTCTCTTTAGGTCTAATACTCGGGTTCCCTATAAAAGGCACTTTCGAAGCTTTGAAATGTTCCATCTACGTTTCCTTCATCGTATTCTTCGGATCCACTGGAGTGGCCGTATCACAAATGTCTCGGTCCTGCAACGCTCTAACTGTTGACTAATAGAGAATATGGTTGTAAAGTCAAAATTGAGGTGGACCGGACATGTAATACACAAGGATGATCCTAGACCCCCAAAACACGAGTTTTTACGCGGAGGTAGTGGGCAACTGAAGGGTTGGTGGACAGTAAAGCGCTTTAAGGATGATGTGCGAGAGTCGCTGACTTTGTATGTGGCACGTGGCACCTGAGGATTAGAAATAGGTGTCTTATAACCGTGAAGGATAGAGACCCATCTGTTCTCGAGCCGATGACGTCTCAACGATTAGACGCGCAAGAAATAGTCACCGTATTATGAACATGCGTCATCATTGTCCGGCGACTCAGCAAAATTCGCATGTCTATGACATCTGTGGGAGGGAGTGCGCACCTAAGATTGGACTGTTTTCTCGCAAAAAAATCGCACAATCGACATGGCAGAGCAGCTCAAGTTTGACGTTGGAGTGGCGAGGGGATTCTAGACTATGAATGATCTTTCTTTCGGCGATGATCTTTCAAGATACGATGCTTCACTATACCAGTGCAACAATAAAAATAATTAGTAATATACGAGAAATGAAATATAACTTTAAAATTAAGAATCTGTCTATAGAATAAATTATAAATAATAAAAGCATAAACTTAGATGATTAATGGAATAATTCTCCCAGTCAAGACCTTAGATTGAGGAAATGCTGGAGAAGTACCCTTCTCAAATAAACAACGTTTATAATAATAATAATAATAAAAGGAATCGCCACTCATGGGTTGCGGGATCGGGTCTCTCGAAAATCTCTTTTTTAATTAAGCCCTCTGTACCATCGGAATTCAAACCCATTTATAAAAGACCTCCCAAAAAGAGTTATCTTTAAGTGCTTCCTAAAGCTTCACACGCTACCCATATCTCTGACCCTATGACGCAGACCATTCCACTTCACAGGACCAGCCACGGTAAAAGTTATTTTATTATAACCCACTCTATTATAAAAAAAGCCTAATCTGGACAGTACAATATTAAATAAACACGATTTCAACATGGTATACTCGTAGTTAAATATAAACGAACGATGGCGGTGATAGACGAACAAATGACAATGGAGATATAATGCTAGAAGTACACATATGCTTGGACAATGATCTTTTGGGGTCAAATATGGTTTTTGACTACAAAAGGAATCAAATGTAGGCATATGTGGGAAAGAGAAAATGAAAGGCCGTTAATTGATTATGTGTGCGTGGATTCTTCACTGCAAAAGAGCATTCTTGATACAGGAGTGTTTAAAGGAGCACATATTGGCTCAGACTATTATTTAGTAGTGAACAGAATAAATATCCTCCGTGGGTGGCGATTTGGAAAACGGAAAGAAGTGCCGGTTGTAAGAATCAGATGTGAGTAACTGCAAAATGACGAGAAGAAATAGGAATTTAGAAAGAGTGTGGTAGGAAAAATGGAAATGATAAATGATGGATTGAGTATTCAAGAATAATGAATGAGTATAAAAAATGTTCTGGCGGACACAGCGAAAGATGTCTGTGGCACGACGAAAGTTGGATATAAAAAGAGGGATGCATGGTGGACAAGGAAGTTAAAAACTGCATGAAATGGAAAAATAGGGCATGGGGAATATTTGTCGAAGCAAGAAAAGGAAATAGTTACGAAAGAAGGGAAAGAAAAAGAGAGTACAAATAATGGAAAGTTAAAACAAAAAGACTGGTTGAGGAAAAAATCTTATAGATGAAGAAGACAGAAAAACGATACGGGGGGTACGAGTGGAATTAAAGATGAGAAGGGAAGGGTTTTATCAGAACAGGAAGGGTTCATTTGAGATGGAAGGAATATTTTGTAAGCTGTGTGAAAGTGGTGATACTAGAAGAAACAACGGCGAGTCTGGTATAGCTGAAAATGGTGAGCGTTTGGAAAATCTGAATAAGATTAGTCTACAGGAAGTATGAACGGTTGTACAATACATGAAAAAAGGGAAAACATCCGGCTGCGATGAAGTGAGCTCAGAACTAATACTGTATGGGGGTGAACTAATGATCGAAAGGCTGAGACAAATATTGAGAATGCACGCTGACTATACGCCGAAAGACTAGAGGAGCGCATTGATTATTCCATTATATAAAGATAAGGGTGTAATAATGGAATGTGGAAGTAACAGAGCCATTAGTTTGCCGAGTGCATTAAGTAAACTGTACAGAAAAGTTCTGATGGAAACAGTGAGAAGAAATACTGGAAAGAAAGTGTAGTAAGCTCAAGGTGCCTTTTTAAGTGGAAGAGGATACGTGGATCATATTTTTTCTTTGCTAAAGAAACAGTGTCGAATGAATATGGTATTGAATGTTAATTAATACGAGGTATTACGTGATGAATTTCAAAGTTTGATAAGTAAATTGTATGAGAGATGGGAAGAGAAAGATCTGTGAATGAATGTTGCAAAATCCAAATAATGGTGACGAGAAAAGTAAATGTGATATTTGGGTGAAAAATTAAAGATTGCAGCAAGTTGATGAATTTTGCTATTTAGGTAGTATATTCTCTGATGATGGAAAAGTTAAGAGGGAAATCGAACGGCATGTTGCGTTAGGAAACAAAGTCAATGGGGAACTAAAACATATATACTCGAACTAGACAGTATCAAAATCTGCTAAGATGATAGTCCACCATAGTATTTTGGTAGCAGCTTTGATGTACGGGAGTGAAACGGGAAAATGGAAAAGACTGCAAAAAGCCGAATAAATGTGCATTGAGAAGAATACTGGGAGTGACAATGTATGATATAATACGGAATGAAGTGATAAGGGATGAATGTGAACTTAAGGCTGATGTGTTAAATAAGATGAATAAGAATACGTTGAGGTGGTTTAGACATGTAGAACGAATGAATGAAGAAAACTAACAAAACAGGTATACTCGTACAGCACAGATGTGAAAGACCAATGAAAGTTTTTTTTAATCAAGTGAATGATAATCTGAAAGAAGAAAAAGTAGAAAGTCAGAGAAATAGTAGAGGTTCTATGAGACGATGTATGAATGTGGAAGAGGCTATGGATGTATGTCGAGTTAGGAATGTATGGCGCTATGTCTTCTCTGCCAACCCCTACAGCAAAATGGCATAATGGTATTTACGAGTATAGTTAAATAAAAAAAAAGAGGAGTACAAATTAATGCATATTGTCTTTTATTGCTATTAGATAAATCGAGATTACTCATACAAAGACCGATAGATAAATCATTCGAATGACATTTATGATGCATGATGTCTAGACGATGTTTGTCTATACTAGATATAAATTTACAGGTAATACAAAATAAGGGTTAAGAATGAAATAAAGATATTTACTTAAAATTAAAGATCTTTTTCTCCACCCCCTTTTATTTATTTACATTCAAATATCCATTATCCTCCTGAAAACTGTTAATAATTATATAAGGACAATTTATATAACGCTTTTTAGAGATCATACTCTTCTCAAGGGTGCTCTAGGCCGGGACTTGAATCCACTTATATTGGAAGATTAAAATATATAATACATAATTAGTGTGTAAATATGGGAAGATGGTGGTTGCGTTCATTAGATTAAGTGCTTCTCTGCATCTATAAAAAAAAATAATCCCAATTTATATAAAATATTGTTTTGTAAATTTCGCAACATAGATATTACAATTAATGATCAGTAAATTGTAAAAGAAAAAATGTTTATGACAAATATATTTTTTCAAAATTATAGTTGGGTTACGACTTTTTTATTACCTATTTATTTCATTAATACAATTCGGACTATTTCACAATTAAAACACAATAATTATTTCTTCTTTTTAGTTGAAGTTTGTTTCATTTTTGGTTCACTGATTCTACATTAAATATTTTACTAGTTAAATGGTAAATTTTTTTTAGTTATTAACATTTATTTTTCATAAATTTATTTAATTTTTATAAGAATTTGTTAAGGTATTTATGTCAAGGGTGCGGTGATTATAAAATATTAAGTAAATAAACAAGTATTCTTAGTTATTAAAAAATGCATTTTTAACTAAGCAGAAACATGAAAATTTATAACAGTTCATAATTATTGGTAGGCACTCGTATCAACATGATAAAAATATATAATATGTGTATACATACATTTTTGCGTTTATAACTATTTATAGTGATCATTGGGAAGTCAGTTGTAAACTAAATGGGTAAGTGAACAAATAACTACTCGTACCTACTTACGAGTACGTTTACCTTTTTATCAAACTTTACATTGTTCTTTGTTATTTAGCTGTTATTTTTAACTATCTTATCTTATTTCTCACCCAATTAAGATAGATGTCGTTTAATTTTCTACCAGTTCTACTAGTAGATTTCCATAATTATATTTATGTATTATGTAAACAAACTTCATTGATTTATTTATCTCGATATATTTTATATTAAGTAAGATATAAATTATATTTGATTATAAACTACTTTACAAAAGTGTTGATGGGTACATTATAAACTTTAAAAGAAACGAAACAAATTTTATTTTGACACATCAAATTCAATGCTAATAAATTCATGTATTTTTAACAAAGTTCCTTCAGAGTATTAGAACACTAAATGTGATGCAGAAATTAGAGAAAAAACATACTCATTCTAAGCAAAGACTTTTTGAATGATGTTTTTAATCATTACTATCCGGTTCCTTACATGTTTAATAGCTTTGTCTTTTATCCTAAATAACTAAATAAAATATATATAAATTAGGTAATAATTTGTTATTTTATAACATAATCTCAATGTCGACAAATTATTTCGTGTTAATAGGGTCTTCAGGAAGATTCATAGTATAAACCATAACATTTTCTCACCCTTATGGTAATTGCATATATTAGGGGACACCATGGATGTGGATATATTCAGTTGCTTCAGGGGGAAGCTGAATTAAGGAATATTTTAGATCTCTCAATGTGACTCCTTCCATTCATTTTTCTCGTTCAGGATTCACTACCATACTTCAATACTTAGTTTGAATATGTGTATTTTGATACTTCATTAACTTTGTTTCCTGTTCCAACTCGCCGTTCAACATGTCGTTGCACCTTTCCGTATCTTCTCTAAGAACACACTATTCAAACAGCAAAGTTTTTCAACTCGTTCTAATCTTTCATTGTTCACCCAAATGTCGCATTTAATTTTACTTTCACCTTTTTCAATTATCATGGCTGTAATTTTTACAGAATTTATATTCAAGTCTTTTCGCTCCCACTTAACGTGCACTTCCCTTGTCATACGCTATACTTCATTTTCATTTCCCACTAACACCATCCATGCCATCAACTTGTATCAATGCGACAGCGTTAGGCCACAGTTATTTTTGTTACTATGTTTATTTTAATTTTTAATTAATCGCAATAAATTTAAAACATTCATTAATTTTGATGCACTTGTGTCATATTTTTTTTCTATTTTGTATTTTGAAAAATGTTTTCCCGTTTTAATATTGCGTTTAAGTTTTGATGTTTTTCACTTTTGCTCTCGATTTTAATTTTTGTAACATGGTGCGTTTTGAGGTTTGTTTGATTGATGTTTTCATTTGAACTTTGTTTTCATTAAAATTGATTATTAAAATTTGATTGGTATTTAAAGGCTGCAGTTGTTAAAAAATAATAAATATATTTTTATACATGTTTTATTTTATACCACACGTTTTAATTTACATACAAGTTTGTGCCGTTTCAAATCAAATGCGTGAAAGTGTAAGAATTCATATTTTTTATACTAGTTGTAATATGATATAATTCGTTTTTTCACAAATTTCTGATGTTTTTTTTTCCTACTAATTAGTCTGTTGGACTGCATATATTTATAATCTTATATATTTTAAATAGTCAAATGACCTATAAATAAATACAAAAAATAATATTCACTTCCAGTCCGCGTCCCGGTACCGGCCCGTGGACCAAATGGTACTGGGCCGCGCAAGGGCCTGCTTAAAAATCAAAATTACTTTTGAAAAATCGAACATACCCAATAAAACTTAATTATAGCTTAAAATAATTATTCCGTTGAAAACCCCTTCACGCTAAGTTACCACCGACAATACCTGTTCGAGGCAACAACTCTGCCGGTGTTCTGGATTAGAGTCATGGCGGAATACCCTGAGATTGCCACCACAGCACTAAAATCCCTATTGCCATTTCCGACATCCTATCTATGTGAAGCGGGGTTTTCTGCAGTGACAGCAACCAAAACAAAACAAAGAAATAAACTGGACATAAGCAAGACACTTCGGGTGTCACAATCTCCTATTACCCCCAGATGGAACCATCTCGTTTCAATGAAGCAAGCTCAGGGTTCTTATTGATTTAGCATTAAGTTAAAATATTAAATCTGTTTTTATTCATTTTTAAGGGGTAACTGTATTTTATTTTGAAGGCATGTTTAAACACGATTCAATTAAAAATATTAAATCAAAACACATAAAACTTCAACATCAAAACTTTTAAAGAAAATAGATAAATAACTTTCAAGTTAATATATCTGCAAGATATCAGAATAACATTAAAATCCCGATATTAAACCCTAAGCATTCTCAAATTCTTTTCTCTATCTTGGAAAAAATACTTTCAACCTTCCGTTGAACCTTAAAAATATTGAAAATACCCATGAATCCAAAAGAAAATTAAAAAATTATCTGAAACTTAATAATCCTTCCTTGTTATTATATATTTTTTCTTCATTTTTCCCACAAACATTGTGTTTTCTCTACTATTATTTGGCACTATAACTTATGTACCACAGCTGTAAATTTTATTATTATATATTGTACAAATATATTGTTATTAATTAAAAAAAAAACTACATTCAATGTGTCCCCCCTCCCCCCCCCCCAGTGGGCCGCGGTAAAATTATGAAACGTTGACCGGTCCGCGGCGACAAAAAGGTTGGGGACCACTGCTTTAGTTGATTACATTACACAAAACTAACAATAAAACATTTAAATATATAATGTTAGTACGAGCATATAAGCAATACATAAAACATCACAAGTCTTAAAATTGAATAATCCTCGCGTGCAACTACTTTTAACCTTTCTCTAGAAATTTCCTAAGGTCGTAAGAAAATCTATACACTGATTATTGTATATAGATTGTTTAGTATACGTAATTTTACTGTGCATGCGTTATATATATAACTACATAATTTTACTGTGCATGCATTATATATAACTACATAATTTTACTGTGCATGCAATATACATAACTACATAATTTTACTGTGCATGCGTCATATATAACTACATAATTTTACTGTGTATGCGTCATACATAACTACATAATTTTACTCTGCATGCATTATATATAACTACATAATTTTACTGTGCATGCGTTATATAGGTATAACTATATAATTTTACTGTACATGCGTTATATATAACTACATAATTTTACTATGCGTGCGTTATATATAACTGCATAATTGAGAAGTTACATAATTATACTTTTACTTTCAAAGAACCGGTTTTTTCATACTCTGTTTAATTTATTTTAACTTTATTTCAATTATAATAATATTTAATTGCATTGTATTATTACACTTGTGTTATACTCGTATATAGCACAACCTAGCGGGTGTATTGTTATGTGACAATCTCTTCCAAAATGTTGTGCATTTAAACTCCTGGATAATTAATTGATTACTTCCAATTTATCTGAAACAAATATGTATGTACAATATACCTATAGTTTTGAATTTGTATATTGTAGTGCATAGAAGAATATTTCCACTGTAGGTATTTTACCATGTGGGAATCACTTCCTACTAAACAGAAGTGGTCTTGAGGGATAACCAGACTGAAACCTCTTTTAAAATAAATTAGTCTCTAACAGTGAACACATAACGAAAGACAATCGTCTTATCAGTAAGGTCACATAGGTCGTTTTTATTAGGTATTATTTATATAGGCAATCCACCGGTACTAGGATGATATTTATATAGACAATCCACCAGTACTAGGATGATATTTATATAGGCAATCCACCGGTACTAGGATGATATTTATATAGGCAATCCACCGGTACTAGGATGATATTTATATAGGCAATCCACCGGTACTAGGATGATTTTTACCATTCCTGTTAAAACTAAAAATTAGAGAGTAATTACGATAAATTAAATTTATGTGGGAAAAACATATTTTATGATTACATTTAAACGTACATACCTAATGGTATATTAGTCCCAACATTAGTATTTGGTAGTTCAGCCTGGGCATTGGAAGGGAGAGATAAGAGCATAATAATGCGGAAGAAATGCATCACTTGAGTAGAATATCAAGTGTTAAAATGTTTGATGGAGTATGAAATGATTCGATAAAGTAAAACTGTTAATTGAAAAGTTTCTGTTTACTTACTTACATCCTAAACTTCTCGCATTTTCTATATTATTTGTGTAAATCTTTCATCGAACAATGTTCCTTTCGTCACCTTATACCAACACCTTCTTTCGATCTCTATCT
Source organism: Odontocerum albicorne (assembly GCA_949825065.1). NCBI lineage: Eukaryota > Metazoa > Arthropoda > Insecta > Trichoptera > Odontoceridae > Odontocerum > Odontocerum albicorne. The sequence continues at coordinate 19,161,427 of OX463852.1, read as the reverse complement.
TTAAGATTCAGAAAAAGGGGTGAAATTAAGATAAATTCGGTAAAATTTTAGGAATAACAGTGTATGACAGAAATATATTTTCAATGTGTATTGAATAATTTTGGTGACCTCCGTGGTCTAGTTGGTAAGACGCGCGTCTTCTGACCCAGAGGGTTCAATTTCCGCTGGAACTCAGGCTGCAAAAGAAAAAGGTTTTCAATCTAGCTTTCACTTAAAGCCTCACAAACAACTTTCTGGTTGATTATGCCTTAAGTGAAAGTCAGACTGGCGCGTGACTCGTGGCAAGAAAATGTTAAACATGACTCGTGGCAACAAAGTGTTAAATCAAGCTCAGGCGCTGCTGTAGTTGCCAGATGTGATTTGTTTAATGATATTAGGTTTCAGTCTCGAGGTAGAGCATCTTTGAGGAGAGTTTGCCCTCTAAACGGTGCTATATAAAATTGTTGTAGGGAAAAACATTAAAACATTAGGAAATAATGCGAATTTATTTATTTATCAACATAATAAACGATACCTACGTGTCCTTTAAATAACACAGTAAAAATAAAAAAATACCAAAGATAACGTATCAATAAAAAAAACCTCTTATTTATGATCTTTCTTCTCTTCTTTCAAGATATGATGATCCAATACTATATATACCAATTCACAACAAAATTAGGTACCTAATCATCAAAACAAGAGAACCAAAATGAAACTTAAAATTTAAAAAAAATAGGATAGTTGTTTAAATAACTCTGGCGTCACATTGTGGAACTCCACGATTAATATGAAATTAAAACATGGTTACTTTTGTTTATTCCACTTTATTAAATAAATTTGAATACAAAAAAATAATCGTGTTTTAATTTTATTAAAAAAAATATATAAAATTAAATCTCTCTTAAGGGGATATTATAGGACAAATTACAAAATATTAAAAAATAACACTCGTATATGGTATATGAGAGATAGAGAATGTATGAGAAATTATGAAATACCTAAAAATGTGTAGCATGACCAAATGAATACAAGCATTTCTAAAAAAGGGAAAAGTGAAAAAACCTTTGCAATAAGAGAGTGCGATATGATATAGACGTGGCAAAAGCGATAACGTGTGCCAGGATAGAATGAAGTGGACAAGTGATCTCTCTGCTTACCCTAATAATGAAATCGTGATGATGAGGATTTACAGCCCAGAAGTGACCTCTCTATCAATGAATGTCATTTCGAACATTTCTCATTTAAATGAAAACAAAAATAATTTATATTTATCATAAAATGCAATATTAATTGCAAAAGTGACTTACGGACTTGAAAATTTCGCGTGATTTTTCAACATAGCATATTTACTTCTTCAGATTCTTGGAAAAATATATCAATTCCATACCTATTTACATTGCAGCGATAATTAATTTATTATCACAGCTGTTTGTTCATGATTATCTGAAGTCACCTCCAAACTCGAAAACTTTGTTCCCATTCAAGGTATGATAATATGTTAACAAATCAAACATTGAGTCAAAACTTTTCACATACAACGGCAACAATCCAAAATAGATTTTATATTAAATATTCCTTAAGTCTATTTTTCCATGAATGCAATCGGGAGGCGTTCCCCCGCAACAGAAATCCGGCCAATAGAGTGAAAGAAATAAATTCCCGTATTGGCTATTAGCTTGCCCCGCCTTTCAATCTCGAAGTGGAGGGGAGCTACCCAGGGGAGCTAATAGAGATATCTTGGGAGGGGTTAGCGTGCACAAAGCTCAATATCACAATGTTGTATCTTACAGTTAGATTATTCGAGGAGTGGTCTTTTTGATATTTAGATATTTCTTTAGGTGGTGCATTGGGGTGTTTAATTTTTGCATGGAAAGATTTCTTTTCCTTAAAAAGCAGTATTTGTCAAAGTTTGTTTCACGATTATTTTTATAAGTGTCTCCCTTTTCATGTACATTTTTGAGTCCAAGGGTAAAATAGAAGAATTCGCACTATAAAATTAAAAATATAATTCAATCTTTTTATACATTTCCAAATTGTTTTCATCGAATACGCACTTTTATACCATAACGCCATGCCCCTTATGGGGTAGACAAATATATCATATTTCCCTCATTTCTATTCCTGAACACGGCTCTAGCCTCGTTATCATCCATAAGTATTCGTCATACATGCTCTTTTTCTCGTACCTATTTCTTTCTATAGGTGCTGTATAACATTTTCTTTCTATACAATACAACGTGGCAAATTTCTTGCTATGCGGTATTTTTTTTCAACCAGCAGGAAAGGTTTTAAAGACGCTTTAATTAAAAACCAGAATAAATCTTAAAAAATATACACCAGCACGAATCGAATCCGCAATTCCCTGTTTAAATGACATTTGTCTTATTAACTAGGCCACATTTCCTTTAGCTAAAATTTGCACAAGTATTTACTCTTTCCTCGGCCTATCTCTTCTTAGCTCTCAATTTATTTCAGAAACATATACATTTTTATCAAAAGTCCTTCGCATCTCACTTTTTTCTCATTTTCAGTTAAAATTTAAGAAAAATTATACCCCAATGTCAAAATAAATAATTATTAAAGTACAAGCACCTTGTAATTTGTTTTATCAAAAGCTGTTTATTCCACTTTATGTAACGGAATAACGCTACCGGTTTCAAGGTTTTCACCTCATCATCAGTCTTGTTTGTGCTCCCTGATGATGAGGGGAAAGCCCTGAAACCAATAGGGTTATACCATTACATAAAGTGTAATAAATAAATAGTGTTTGATAAAACAAATTACAATGTCTTTAAACCTCCACAATGTCCATAATACATTAACTATAAATAAAATGAGTACCTATCTATAGGTACACAAGTAAAAGAAACTAAAATTCTTCAACAAGACATGTGGACGGAAATCATCAAATAATATAAAATCGTTTGTACTTACGTCCGTGAGTAACATAATATTTGAAAATTATTTTATTTTTAACTATGACATTAATTTAATACGAGGGCCATCTAGAAAGTACAGTTACAAGGGCTCCTGAGGCCGGTGGAATTTTTTTGTTTCGAAGTTGGCGCACCTGGCGTGTAGGGGGGATCCTAACGGTCAGTTTGTTTGGTCCCGCGTGTTTGTCGGCCATTTTTTTCAGTCACATTAGATTCTTCCGATGGAGAGGTCATCGCGCGCTCCCGCCACCTTCCGTCCATGCGAGATCCTCGCGGTCAACCGTTTTTTACTTTACAGAACAATACCGCCGCGAATATCCATCGGAAGCTCGTGGAAGTTTATGGTAGTGATGTGATGAGTTGACAACATGTCACGAAGTGGGTTAGGTTGTACATAGAAGGCCGTACTGATACTCACGACGAGGCAAGGCAGTGATTTCTGACGAACTTGTGCAAAAAATTGAAGAACTAGTGCGAAATGACCGCCGTGTGACGCTTGACGACCTTCATGAAGAATTTCCTGACATTTCTCGAAGTCTCCTTGGTGATATTGTGTCGGAAAAACTTGGTCACAAGAAGTTGTATGCGAGATGGGTGCCCAGAATGCTCACACCGGAGCACCGTCAAAATCGCGTGACCGCCGCGTGCGAATTTTCGGATCGTTTTGCACAGGAGGGAGAAGCTTTTCTGGACTTTATCGTAACGGGGGATGAGACGCGGGTGTGTCACTACACCTCAACAATTTTCCAACGATCAGGAGGTCGAGGAAGCTGTGAAGAAGTGGCTGGGAGACTTATTGATATGATTATAGGACATTAAATAACAATAACAATTATGTGTTTATTAAGAAGTGTACTGATGAAAAAACGACTTTACTGTTGAAAGAATTTACTGTTGAAAAATACTTAAGTAAAAATTAACCAAAAAAATCTGTTTAAAATGAAAGACAATGCTTGATTCGTCTCGTTGTTATTGCTGGATCTCGTGTCAAGGATCCCCACACCATTACAACGTCAATTCAATTGGAAAGTCTACCTCTTCCACGCAAAGCTTACACTTCTGACTTATATATTCGCTTAGTCATTCTTTCATCATTCATTTTCTCCAGATATCCAAACCATATTAATGTTCCTTTCTTAATCTTCCTTAAAACGTCATTTTATTTGTGCATTTATTACTGGTGTCTTTAACACCTTCTTTCAAACATTGATACTCCACAAATTTTCCTTAGTACACGCATCTCCACAGCATACATTTTATTATTATCTTCCATCTGCTAAGTCTCACTTTTACTTCCATTCATGAATGTGTACACCAACACGTTATTATGCTTTATAATTTAGGCTATTGTTGATATTGCGTGGTTGTTGTGTATGACATTAACTGCTCCGTTCAATATTGTTCCCTGTCAATATCCTTCTTTCAATGTACCTTTTAACCTGCCCATCGCACGTATACATGCTGCCTAGATAACAAAACTCATCAACCTGCTCCAGTTTTAACACTTTATACTCCTGCTATAACAATATAAATTTAAGAACCTGTTTTATAATACAACAACTCATGATAATAAAATCTCCACCACTATTGCTCAATGTGCGACCATTCTGATTGTAATGTCAATTTCAATTTAACTGTTTAGTAATATTTTCATCACAATCAATTAAATTCGTAAAATTATGTAACATAGTTATCTTAACTATAGTAACTTTATTGATTTATTTAAATATATACTTAAGGAAAATTTTCTCAATTGTTTAAGGACTAACTGTGATAGCATATTTTTAAATTTAATTTATAAAAGTTTTAAATTAAATATTTTTCAATATATTTAATTTAAAAAGCAAAAAAAAATGTAATCTAGAATTTTGAGAAATTTATATAACTAGGTACTTGTGATAAAATTGGTTTTCATGAATGTAATTTTGAAAGAAATTGCTTTTTGGAAGTGTAATGTAATAATGTAATATTTATTTAATTTTAAAAATGTATAGGATTCAGTAAGGTAATAGAAAAGTTTAACAATCACTGTGTAAGGTGGTATTATTGTTGGTGGCATGGAGTGGAGGGGGTGTCTGCCAGCAGGGGTGGCCCCGAATTGGGGGAGGGGTCTTGTGGGCGGCGACCGGTTGCGACCACATTCGGTCCAGTCGCTTATCAGACTTGGGCGTCGCTGAAAGAGGTTTTTTCCAACCAGTTGACAGCCGTTGACAACGGATGACGTTCGTATGTCGCGCGGGAATATTCGTATGTCGAACGTCGCGATACTGTTACAAATGTTGAACATTGACAATTCGTATTCGTACAAAATTTCTAATTCTGACTAGAATTATATTAGTATTTAGTGAGACGAAAAAAAACACTTGATTACAAAGAAATAATAAATTGGACTTTGTGTGATCGGATAACTATTTTTGTTTGTGAATATTATGAACTGTGCAATTTTTTATTGCCATTGCCTAATTAAATATATTTATTAAAACGTAAAATGTGAGAGTGATGTTAATGAAATTTTTAATATTATTTTTTGGCTTGCAAAATTTGTGATTTTTACATGTTTGTTATTTATTCCTAGAAAAACGGTATTAATATTAAATATTTCACTTTAAATTCTATCAAAATAAATTATGTTGGAAATTTCAAATGAATTGAATAAATTACCTCTCCCATGTTCTTGATAAAAATCGATATTTAAAAATTTTAGAAACAAAAAAAGTTATCAATCTATGTTAGAAATTAGGTAGATTCCTCTACATTATGTATGAGAAAAATAAAAAAAGTTTAAAAGTCGCTGAAAAAATATGACGTTTATGCAATTTGTCTGGTTCCTACTGTCTAAATAATTAAAGACATGTTTTGGTTATACTGGCTTGCTTATATATTAAACACTGATGAGAAGAGATTATCATATTTAAAGAAGTCAAGTGTAACCCTTTCAGACTTTTTTAATGACAAGATTTAAACTGAAGACAAGTCCGAGATCTATTCTATAAATAATGTTAGTGAAACATCTGTCAAGTACTTATGTTAGGGAGCTGAAAAAAAATATAATACTTATGAATTAATTTGTTATAAAATAACACTTAACAAAAAGCAAAAATAAATCTTATTACAAAAAAAATGTTCTTTGAAAGAGTTGTACAAAATGTATAACGATTTATTTCAAATCTTCTTAAATTTCACTCTGTCATTTTATATTTTTTGGGTTTAGTTAAAAGCTTATTCAATTAATGTTATAGTGATAGATAAATGATTTTGAAATAAAAATCAAAATTACATCCCAGTATATTTAAAACAAACTAGAAATGAAAATAATAAACCTACAGGACTATTTATTTATTGAAACTATTTAATTCAAATTTAATTTTTATAGCATTTTGCAACTGGTAAATTTTTTATTTGAGATCAGAAAATCAATATTAAGATTATCAATACTAGGTGGATCTTTCAAATTCCCAAAATATAAAGGTGTTGAATTGACCACAAAAATAGGTGTTTGAAAAGCTCACTAAAAACAAACATCTCATCTTCCCGTATGAGTAGAAGATTTTATCTTGATTCTTGATAATTAAAACAACACCATTCCGTCGCTTTAGAATTCACCAGAATCGGCAAACAAAGGGTATGGAGGACGGTAGGCCTAAATTGGTCGGTTTCTCAATTCGCACAAAAGGCGTTCGCTCTTGAGGTTTCGCAGGACAATAACACAAAAGAATCAGACCCGACGGATTGGATGACAGAAAAGGACCTTCTTTTATTCGTGTCTCATGTTCGAATCCTTCACATATGTCAACGATGCTGTAATCGCCTACAAATTGGATAGAAAGAATTGTTGAGATAATTTAACACAGCCTTGTTTTTTCTCTACTTTTTATCTTTAATAATACTTTTTATCTTTAAGACTTAAATTCTTCCGATTTACAGAAATGTAAATCTTATACAGAGTAAATACTTTCCTTCCAATTTAAATTTTAAGGTAAAAATATTTGAAGAAAAGAGATTATAACAGATCAATTGACCCATGCTCAGTTTGGTGGTTTTTTTTTTATTCATTTTTAATTCCGAAAATTTATTAAGATTATCAATAATTATTCTCAACAACCAATATAAATGTAGGTTGAATATAATACACGATTGTGTGTTATATGAAATAGGTATATCCTAGTTAATTTTTCAAATATATTATTGATGAAAAATTCATGTACCTACTATGTTATTATTTAAAATGTTCTTCATAAGATTCTCTTAATTTTTAAATGTACTTTAACAAGAATTTTTTAAATAATACCAAAGTATTATTTAATTGATTCATAATCAACATTCATTAAGGAGGTATACATATGTAACAGTTAATTTCATAAATTAAAAATATCCTTTTCTGTCATATTCGTAGTTATAGGCATTTATAATATTATATATTGTTCAAATTAACTTAAATAAATCATTTAAACCCTTTTTGTACCGGCCGTCGGGTTTGATATCATATCCACGTTACAATTGATAAAAAGTATGGTATGATAACTTGTGGTTTAAAACACTTAAAGTCTCTAGAGTATTAATTTATATCTATTAGAAAACAATAATTAATTTCTTGATTTTAAATTTAAATAATTTCAAGCGGTATATTCTAAGTAGATTCTAAATGGGATTTTATTTGTTGATATTATTTTTGCTTATAATAATAATGTTTCGAAATAATGTTTTTATGTAATTTTTTTATTAAGGTATTTACTAGTTTGATAATAAAACGGAAAACCAATGTTAGTTTAAAGAATAACACATTTAAAAATAATTAATGACAGTGCAACGACAGAAGAAAGTTACTTGGATAAATTAATATTATTTGTGAACTAAAATAAAATAATTCTTATAAATTTTACGAAAATATAAACGTTTCCAAAAATATAAAAAACAGCGTTCGAATTATAAATGATTATTTTTGGGTAATTATATATTTTTTGTAAAATTGACACTTCGTACCTATATGTAAAAATTTATCTACAAAACTCAACACCTATCTAAATTAACGACGAAAATATAATATTTAAGGAAAAAAAAACATAAACGGTATGTTTTTTCAAGTGAAAATATTAAGTCCTAAAAATTTATAAAATACATCGAAATTCAGAAAATCTATTGAAAATAAGAAATATTAAGGTAAAATAAATGTATACAAGTATATCAGTAAAGGACAAGCTATAAGTATGACAGAGAGTTACATAGAAAACAGAAAAATATATAATATTCTTCAATAAGAACCAGATAAATATAAATAAGTAATTCACATACGAGCTTTGATATGAGACATTTACTTATGATACCATACTAAAAAAACTTCTTCCTTGGAATTTTTAAGATAATGAGCAAGTAGAAATATAAATTCAAAATGAATTCCCCTGGTGGAGGAACTGTCCATGTGGCAGCACCAAGTCTGGCTGCTTTGAGTTCATCTGGATCAAGAAGAAGTCCACCATCTATCCAAAGGAGTCCGTTCGCAATCCAAGAGCTCTTAGGTCTAGGAGAGCCTACAAGACCTCTGTATCCTCCGGCACCTTCGTTCCCCCCGGCCCACCATCACATGACCATGGCAGCGAGCAGGATGGCTTACTTCAATGCCCAAGCGGCTGTTGCAGCGGCCTTTTTGCCTCAACATGCACCGGGTTTGTCTTTACACGGAGGACCCCCAACTGGTGAGTTGTTGAAATAATTTTAGCTTTCGCTCATTTTGTTTTGTCAATAGGCATGCTTATAGCTCTAGGCATTTCTTTATATCATTTATTTAGATACTGGAAATTATCTTCGGCATGGATAATGATTATTTCTTGAGACGTAACTCCTAACTGTCTTTCCATCGTTTATAGAGCTTTTTAGGAAGAATATTGATTACCTATTTGTTAAGATAAAGAAAACAAAATTAATATTTAGATTTGTTTTTAATATTTTCTCAGAAATAAGAGCATACAATTGCCACGTAATAAATTGGTTGACTTAAAATATGAATTTCTAGTCATTAGACCAGCAGGTCTACATACAAAATAAACATAATGGGCGAAGGGAAATATATTTTTATTATTATGGAAGTACATCTCTTTAAACTGTTAATTTTATTATCCCAATAAATATTTTATTATGTAAAAAAAGAATGAACGAAGAAATGGTTTAAAACTGTATCTTAAAAATATGATCATGCGCCAGGAGATTCTTAACCTTTAAATACTAATGCAGTTACATAAATATCGTCGCTTAAAAACATTTCCTACTTGAACCTTATTAAAAACATTTCCTACGTGAACCTTATTAAAAACATTTCCTACGTGAACCTTATTAAAAAAATTTCCTACGTGAACCTTATTAAAAACATTTCCTACGTGAACCTTATTAAAAACATTTCCTACGTGAACTTTATTAAAAACATTTCTTACGTGAACCTTATTAAAAACATTTCCTGCGTGAATTTATTATTATTTTTTAAGTGACGAAAACCCATTAAAATGATTAAAATATGTAGGCGTGTTGTAAGGTTTTGAATCATTTAACTATATATATTACGCTTTCATTGCACACAGCAGAACGACCCATTTAAAAAAAAAGAGTACCAAAGGAAATCGAACCCAAGTTGCAAGACTATGCCACAGAAGTCGTTATTTAAATAATAAGAAAATATCCGTTTAAAAATTTATTTTACATATATACCTATTAATTTTTAGTGTTATATCAACTATCTTAATTAATTTGTATTTGCTAAATATGTTAAAATCATATAGGGAAGAAAAAACTACGGTGATATCTTAGATCAGTGTTACTAAAACTGTGATCTTTGGGCCGGCGGAAGCCGTAGTAGGCGTAGACCGAAACCTTACTAAGGTCTATCTTTGTATTTGCATAGTGTAGGTATTTGTTATTTAATAAAACTGTGTTTACAAAAACTTTTTAATACCTCACTCATTTGAAAAATTTAACTTAGTCCCTGAGGCGAAACTGAATGATATGCTCGTACGAGTATACTTACCGGTCTACCCCATGAAAAAGTTTGAGTAGCACTGTTTTAGATAAAAGATCTTTCTAGAAATTATAACATCTATAGGGAAAATAGTATTAGCACTAAGTAGGTAAGTTAATTAATTGATTTATTTTGGTTACTTAGACTAAAGGTATCACAAATTTGATACATTTTGAAGTGAATAAGTATTTGAAACTATGGCATTTTCCCCCAATTAATTAATCGTGATAAAAGAATTGAATGTGAAACATATTTGTTTTGGTGACCCGAAATTCAATCCATCCTAATCGGAACCCGAAACCTTGGGACGGGAGACAAGTATTTTACCACCACGCGAAAAAGTATGTCGTGCTGTATATTCAGGCTATTACATTTCTATAAATTTATTAATTTAGAATTATCGCACCTTCCTCTAATAACATATTTTTCTAAATAAAGAACAGCTGGTAGACCTTTCCGTTTTATCGCCAAAGATCATTGTTGAGGTACTCGTAGATTTTTTCAAAGTCAATGCCTCTTTTGAAAAATGTAACTTTTATTATAACTGTTATATCGCTTATCGAGGAATATATCAGTTCTGTGATATTAACCAAGTTGGTCTATAGATTAATGCCGCCTGTATGTGAAACCGGAAAATTTTATAAGAACTCACATTTTAACTTTACATGATTGAAAGTTGACGTTGTTGAGCTAAAGATTGTCGAAATGCCCGGAAAAGAGTAAGTAAATATTGTTATATATTAAACGTTTTATTGTTCGTCCAAACTATGTGAAATGTAGATTCTTAAAGAATTAAAAAAATATTATGATATTGACATACCTACGGTATTTCGCATAAATATATTAATGAAGGACAATTGGATTAGTATGTGCAAATATGAGGATGTTGAAAAACTAATATAAAACAATATAATCCCAGTGACAACACAATACCAAGTAGATGCATGAAAACTAGCAAGAAATGAGAGCTAGAAGAAAATAGAGATGTTAAGGACAGGTTATTACCTTGAAATGGATAGGTAATGACTGATGGAGAAGAATATATGAATATGTAGAGGTTGTTTGTAGCCGCCCTTCGAATTAGTTACCTGCGTGTACCGCGCACATAGAACATATGGAAGCATCGTCCCTGGATGTTGTTTGTACTCATAGTTGATAAGTCAAAATAATATATTACTTTGATTTCTGAATTGTATGATTTTTTTGTGTACCTTTCTGTATTGCTATTTATTTATTTATTAGTCTTAATTAATTTATCACACAGTAATGTTACTAATAAAAAAATATTATTTTCAAAAAAATGTTTAACTCTTCAGGAGGGCTGTTTCAGCTTTTAAGGATTTTGTCAACATATTTTGGGAAAGATTTTTCATTTGCATGTTTAGGTTAATTTATTTTTACAGTTACAATTTGTCATGCACCCTTATTTTACTAAGGTAGGTGACCTCCTTGGTCTAGTTAATAAGACGCTGGACTTCCACAAGGGATTTCGGATTCGATTTCTGATGAAAAAATACAAAATGGCCTCAGTCTCCTAGAAATAGTCCGTCTTGTAAAAATATTGGTGTGTCAATGGCGTTGCATTTAACAATATTATAATGTTAATTTTTTGTATTCGTTATAAAATTAATAAATCAACTAATAAGTATGACTGAATACAGAATTAAGTGATTAGGGAATAATGCAAATTTTAAGCTGATGTGTTGAGTAAGATGACGAAGAATTCCCTGAAACGGTTTGGCCATGTAGAATGAATGAATAAACACTATAAACAAACAAATGTACAGTGCAAATATGAGTGAAACGTCTGGTGCAGGAAGACCAATGAAAGTATGGTTGGATCGAGTGAATAAAAAATTTAAAGAATAAAATGTAAAAGTCAGTGAAATCGTAGGAGTTACATAGGAGGTGTATGTATGTAGAAGAGGCGAAGGATGTGTTTTGAGGTAGGAAAGCCTGGCGATCTATTTTCTCTGTCTACCCTGACAGAGAAATGTTGTGATGGTGTGTAAATTTCTAATAACTGTTCATAATATGGAATAGGGACTGGGTTTCCAAGAACATTTTTTTATGACTTAAAATAAAAATAATTTAGGTAATCTGTTGAATCAAGCTATTGATAATAGGGCCGTCGGTCCTTAAAACAGCTTTCGAAAATGGCGGGCACTTCTCTTAACTGCTACTTCGTTCAAAAGCCATCCCTGCATGTTTAGGTATCAGATGTATACGAGTAGTTAGAGCCCCGTTAATTGAGTCTGCAGATCTTTTCGAAATAGTTTAGTACCTGCATTAAGATATATTGTATTGAGATTATCCATATTATTTCATGTAAATGATTGATTAAATTAGGAACGTTTCATTTTAAATTATTTTTTTTTAGATGCTAAATGTTTTTGGTATCTTATTTTTTTCTTTGTGTATCATTAACAGCTTAGTACTTGTCTTTGTAATATGTTTTTGTTTGCTACAACTAGCTCTTTGTTATTAACTCTTTTTGGATTGAACTAAACTAATTAATATTTTATCAGGTGATTTAGGTTTGCTTTTCTGACGTTTCATAACTGGAGTATATGCATTCTTCATTTAATTTATCGTTCTGCAAAGTACAAACTATGTTACCTCAGCTTTGAGTGAAATGTTTTGCAATTGATATTAAAGATAAAAATTACGCTATCTTTCTTGAGAAGTAAGGGTAAAAAAGGGTCAAAACAATACTACGGCAAAATACTTTAGAAAAAATAAACGAATGTATTAAAAAGAAAAAAATCAAAAGATTTAATTTATATCGTTTATGTCGATTTATAAATGTTCCCGAAAATCTATAAAACGCTCTCTTGATAAGTATCTAAAACTGAGATGAAATACTTAACACTTTGGGCGTCAAATTTATTTTAAAGAGACGGATCAGGTTTAACTCATGCCAATGTATGTGCTATTCCATACTATTGTTATTTAGATTTTTTGGTATATACTTGCAGTTTACAAAAAAAGAAAGGGGAAACTATTCAAAGTTTGATTTGTGGAGGTTTTTATTAAATTTTAAATTAATTTCCCTTACTTAAATTTGAACTACCATAAAGTTGAAGTCAATAACTATCACGCAAAAAATATATGTAAAAAAGGGAATCATTGCTCTTCGATACACATATAACTTATTGTATTGTATTGTACTTTATTTGTATACAATACGACCTGGTGAGTGTATTGGCATGTAGCACTCCTTTACAACTCACCAGAAAGATGTGTATGAGTCTAGAACCATGGTTTTAATTGTGTATCAGTGGAAATCAAATACGCAAACACAGTGCAGGAACACATTTATTTTATCAACTAAGCCACGGAGGTCGTCAATGATAAAGTATATTACTTGTAAGGTATCTATCTACCTTTAATATTGTTTCTTATGTTCGATTTTTGACTTTTCAGTCACCTTTCATAATATTCGGATTCTTTAACAAGGGAAATTGTAAAAAAAAACAACCAATGAATATATTTTATCGTAAAGATTTGCTGCAACGAAATTGTATGGGAAATTTAGGGAGATATTGTAAAATTAAATATTTTTATTCTCATGCATACAATCCCACCGAGTGACTTTTTGGGGTAAGTAGAGATAATAGATCTCCACGCCGTTCTATTCATGCACATAACATAGCTTTCATCTCACCCCCATTCATATAGTATATGTTCTTCTGTTTTTCATTTATTACCTATAACTTTCTCTCAGTTAAAATTTCTCCTAATCTACTTCTACACTTTCCTTGGTCTACCTGTTTATTGGTTTTCGTTCATTGTAGACGCATATCTCTCATTTTAAATTTGTGTATTGTATTACTCTTTTATTGTAAAAAATATAACCTAGTGGACTTATTCGTATGTAGAAATCTCTTCCATCTCACCAGAAAAATGTAAAAGAAGAAATGTGAAAACAAAACTGGAACTTGGATTTGAACCCACACCCCTGGATCAGAAAACAGGTGTCATATCAACTAGGCTACGAATGTTGTCATTTCATTAATATTCAGAGATGCATGGTCGCGCGGTAACGCACGGGGCTTACATGCGGAAGGTCGTCGGTTCGAACCCCGCGTTGTGCTACTCCCCTCGAATGACACAGGTATTTTTTTACCTAGTATTCGGGGGTATAAGGATACCTATAACTTAGGTTATATATATTCTTTCAGAAAGAGAAAAAAAACATTGCAGTGTGCTCCGATCGTCTCGCTTCGGTGTGCCTTCGGATCCAGTACAACGGAGTGGCCGGTGAGTTTGCTGGTGTGCAACGGCTCTCTCACTTAACAAAAAACTCCACGACACAGCTTCGCTTTTCAAATGAATTGACGTTGAAATGGCGAGAGGATTCTCGACTACGAGGCCCAGCAACGAACAATCGATTGTTAATATTCACTAATTTGATAAACATAACCGAGTAGATGAGATCGAGATGAAGAAGTTTCTTAATCTCTAACTATTTTATTGATTTGCTTTTTTTTTGGCTATCACAAATTTAGAAAATTTTAGACTTGTTCGTCTTTTGTTATGACATAAAAGTCATTCTATTTTTATTGGTAAAAATCACTGACGAAAAAATATACCAATATTTTATACATATTCCAATGAAAACTACATTACACAACATCATATAAAGTTTTTTTTGACAATTGGCAATTCTTAGCATTTGAGAATAGCATTAGCCATTATCATGAAAATAATACGAAACAAAGGAATATTCTAAGATATTGTGTATCAAAAGAATCTAAGAAAAAGCCTCGCATTAAGAAAATATTTTCCAATTTCTTCACACATTTATTTTCAGAATCTTATAAAGCATTTGATCTCTTCAACAGTTTTTATGTTATAGGAACAACGCAATATTGGTTCTCCTTTATTCGTCTTCCAAACGTTGATTATCATATTAGTTATAGCGTTATTGGTATCAACTCCCCGGAAAAATTGTTATACGTAGATATGTCGGAAAATCGCATACTTATTCAGGTCATCACAAATAAACTAGAAGCTTTAATGCATTGATATCAATGAATGCTGAGAGTCTGGCGGGTTGACAAAGTCCTTAATTATGACATCTCTAGAAGAATGAATAAAGATGGAGAAGTATTATCCAGTATCAAAAGGAAAAACGAAATTATTTTGGACATATAATAAAAGGAGAAATATATAAGATCGTTCAACTGATATTACAGGAGAAAATCATAGTAGTGTATGTGCCGGAATAAGAGTCATTTTCTGGTTAAAGATCTTAGTGGAGGGATTTAACTATGGTGCCATATCACCATATTTCAAAAGTTTCTAGTTTCTTTGAGGTGGCCTGAGTACGTGTCCATGTGTCAACACTACAAAGAAGTACGGTCTAAGAACGCAAAATTTGCATACGCAAGTAGATATTGAATTCCTTATAGGTACAGTCAGTATTGGCATAAACTCTAGTCAGTATTGGTTTACTATCGTGTTTTGGCCACATTATATATATAATAGTCAGTGCCAGCTTTCTTCATCTACATCAACTATCTATAACTATCAGTCTTTAGAATTTTGCAAACTGATGCTATTAACAGTTTGATAAATGCTACGATGGTGTTTCACCTCTTCTTTCTTCTGTGTCGTGACCTTAATGCTAAAGAACATGATCATGCTGTCTGTAACTGCTGTATGTTGTGCAGATTCTTCTCCAGTTCTCCCAACAATCTGGTGTCTGCAAAGCACTCTTCATGTGGTAATTCCAGGGCATAGGTGATCTACCTCTGCTCCTATAACCCTATGACCCTGGTTTTTCGATATATTTTTTGCATCAAATGTGACTGCATAATTCACCGAGTCCATAATATTGATAGCCTTTCTGAGTTGTTAAGTCCTTATACGGAGGCTCAACTATTGTAAACTTGTTTACTGTAGTTAAACCGGCTATAGATACTTTTCAATCAAGTCTCTAAGATTATTATTGGAGCTCATAACACAGTCAGGTATATTTGCTTTTGAATAAACTCTTCTGGTTGAGGTGCGTAAAAATTGTGTCTTAGAACCTTCAAAGGCCTAAGAGGAATGACTCATAAATACATCTCTGAGCTCTGCATTTATGATACATTTTCTAAACTTCGATGTCAAGAATTGAGTTCCATCACCTTGTGATGGAACTCCATAAGAGTCATCAAGACAGAGAGGATAGGGTGCAAGACATTTCTATATGGACACACATCCTTCACCTTTTCTATATTCATATAATTTCTCATTTAACTCCTACAATTTCTGTAACTTTCTAAGTTTTTTTTCCCAAAATATATTTCACTTGATCCAACCATATGTTTATTGGTCTCCATCTACCAAGCCTTCTACTCACATGTGCACTACATATTTGTTTTGATAACTTTTTTTCATTAATTCACTTTGCATGGGCCTCTCATAGTGTTCTTCTTCATCTTACTCACATCATCCTTAAGTTTACATTTATCCCAAATCACTTAATTTCGTATTCTGTCATACATTGTCACCCCATGTATTCTTCTCAGTACATACATTTCTACAGTATTCAGCTCCTTTCCGTATTTTTTCAACTCCATGTTTCACTCCCGTACATCAAAGCTTCACACTTACACATCTAGGAAGACATCTATAGCTTCACACTTATACATCTAGGAAGACATCTATAGCTTCGCACTTATACATCTAGGAAGACATCTATAGCTTCACACTTATACATCTAGGAAGACATCTATAGCTTCACACTTATATATCTAGGAAGACATCTATAGCCTCACACTTATACATCTAGGAAGACATCTATAGCTTCACTCTTATACATCTAGGAAGCCATCTATAATATCATTTGAATGGAGCATTTGCTACAAACTTTTATTTAATGTATCAAAATGTTTTGTTATTTCTTTTGTAAGAGCAGAAAGATCAATTTATTTTCATTATCTTGTTAATGGTCAACAACTGTCTAGGATAGACAAAACAAAGGACTTGAGTGTTGTTATAATATTATTACCGTCGTAAATTTATTGTCTTTCCATTGCCTTAATATACTCGTGTATGTATAATTTTAGGATGTACTCGTATATTTACATACTATATTGTTATTAATAAACCTATTTTATTTATATCAAAGTTTGTCTCTATGTATTCAAGTCTCTTAATCTTCATTTAATGGACGTATCTGTCGGACTTGTGTTTAAGAGATATTTCTTCGAAGAGGAATATAACTTTGAGGTGGATTCCGTCTTCATCTAATAAGTTGATTGTTCCCAGTCGATCCAATAGGACGGTGTATTATGATAGGACTTTTGCCTTTGCTGGTCTGGCTCTAAGTGTTGGAGATATTGGTGGCATATGTAACTTTAAAAAGCACTTGAAGGTAACCTTTTTTGGAAAGTCTTATCAAAATTATGATTATCCGAGTACATGAGCACTACGTACATTCATTTCATTTCGTCTAAAGCCGAAGTATTACTATCACATGTCAGAAGATCTACGAAAGTTTCTTTGTAGTTCATCTTTCGTAGTAAGCTTTCTGCGGTTTTCTCACCATTTTTTTTATAAACATGTGTAGTAGATGCGGGAAAGTATCTAATGTAATGGCCGAAACCACCTTCTTCCTATTCTTACATTTAACTTACACATATTTATTTTAATCTGTCAATAATATTGAGTTCGAATCTCGAGTTGGAGTACATTTGAATGGAGTCTGCTCTCTAAACGGTGATATATAAATTATATCATTTGTCAATAATAATGGGTTTGAATTCTTCGAATTGAATCTGTTGTCTAAATGGATTCAATTGAATAGAGTATGTTGTCTAAATTGATTCAATTGAATAGAGTATGGTGTCTAAATGGATTCAATTTAATAAAATCTTGTCTAAATTGATTCAATTGAATAGAATATGGTGTCTAAATGGATTCAATTGAATAGAGTCTGTTGTCTAAATGGCGTTATGTAAATTGTCCTTTTATTATTATTATTATTAAGAGAATGTTGTCTCTTGACCACGATCATCAATATGTTATCAATCGCCAATTCGGATATGTTGAAAGGTTACAACACGAATGAATGAATGAAAGATGAACTAAATCACCATCCATCCGTTCTTGATTTGTTAAATAATACAAAGTAGTGACGCTAATAATTAGCGTTATACAAAGCCCGGGTGTCACCGAATACGCAGAGTTTTATGTAGAGTATTCTGCCGTGTTAAAACGTCTCACTCTTCCCTACTCAAGAGGTTGACACTTGAAAGCCTCGCGATGCTTTAATAAGCCATTCAAGGCTCCATTCAGCGGCAGCCGAGGACAATAAACGCGCTTTGAGTGGCCTCATCAAAGGAGTTTGTCTTGCGAAAGATTTTGTATTGGCAAGAGAAAAGATTTTGCTAAAACCACCGCCACGCTTTGGAGACGATAACTGTCTTTGATTTGAAAATTATGAGCTGATCGTTAAGTTTGTGTTAAATTTTTACAGGACTGGGCTGGTCGTAGAGATATAACAGTGGCCCAATTTTCGTAATTGCTACTATTATACGATAGGTTATACCCTCATGATCGAGTACTATTGTCAGCCATTCTGTGGATGAAAAATGAATTTGCTTGCATTGGTGTATTGTGTGGCAACTGATGCATTTAAGCAGACACACATTCTTGACAGATCAAACGTCAAGTTTAGATGGCGAGGAGGTTAAACTTTCAAGAAAATCTGGTTTAATCTGATGCAGGCTTTTGTTTGGCAAAGTTTTATGTAGGGTTATTTTACGTTGCTTAAAAGCCTTATAAGTTTTTTTGTGATAAGTAGAA
The DNA here is from genome assembly GCA_949825065.1 of Odontocerum albicorne. Classification (NCBI taxonomy): domain Eukaryota; kingdom Metazoa; phylum Arthropoda; class Insecta; order Trichoptera; family Odontoceridae; genus Odontocerum; species Odontocerum albicorne. Next base: position 19,142,707 of record OX463852.1, on the reverse strand, counting down.
TACAAGCTCAGTTCATTTCTACTTACACCCACGCTGTTATGGGGGACAAAATAAGTCCTCATTCAACGCAATCTATACTAGAAGATTGAAACCTTCTTTGTTTTTATGAGTGTGACATCATATACCGACAAAGAAGGAAATGTCCAAAGGGACTCCTCCAATGGCGACGCGCCTGAGTGTGAAAATAATAGTGGCGATTGTAGACTTTAGATCCGATGTCACCGGATATGGAAACTGTCTCGCAGCACTTATAAAGCAGCTTAAGGCATGGAGTTCAAGCAGCATAGCAAGTTCCCAGTACTTTCACAAAAAAAATTAATGCAGCAAAATTATCCTTTGACGCCACTAGATCTGAATAGCCTATTGGTCTGAAGATGAAGATGAACCGATGTAAGGCTGTGAGGAGATCCCTTCGGAAATGATTGACTCGATGTTAATCCCTGTACCACATAATGTGGTCCAGATGGTCACGAAGGGAAAACATTTAAGCTCAAGAGTTTGCCATTAAAGCTGCCATAGCTAGAAAGAAATTGGGTAGTTCAATAGCTTGGGTACATCCATGGGGAGCCAAGGTGCGCTCTGATGCAAAGAAAAAAACGACGACCATCGATGTTGACAAATTGATAACTGGGTATAGAGCTATGCTTTAAGAATCGCTTGAGGGGTCATCCCTGGCAAGGGGTGAAAACGGACGTCACCTATATTAGTGAGTTACCGAGAGAGACTTCCAGATCCAAAGCAGCGAGCCCCGTTAAAATTAAGCGTACTTCCGCCGAGCATTTCCTATAAGCCTTGGTGATAGCCAACAGCGCCCACTGTTAACCACCGATCCGCATTCTTTTAGCATATAAGCTACAGAAAATATATAAATTCAGATATAAAAAGGCCTAAGAGTAAAACCAGCCCACCAAGCCTAAAGGCCTAAGAGTAAATCCACCAGGAATCGATTCTGGGGTGCTCACTTGCTTAGCGTGAATGCTAACCGTTGGACCACGACCGCCTACAAATATTATTCTTATTTTATTTATTTAAGAAACGATTCAGCTTATAACATTAATTAATAATATTTTTGTTGCATTACACTTTCATATTGTATTATTCTTTCGTTATTTGGCAATCTATTTCAACCAAAACGAAATATATTAAAGAACCCTTAAGTAAAAACAGGACTGGAATTCTTTAATTAAAAAAAAACTGGGTCCCAACGGTAATCGAACGGTGGGATTTTCCCCACAACCCCAGGCTCGGAAGACAGACGACTTACTGTCTAGATTACAGTGGTTACTTTCAATTGTAATGTATTCATTGCATCGTTATTGTTTTATTACAATATTTTCCAACCAACCAAAAAGGGTGTTAAAAGCCCTTAAATGAAAACCAAAAAGGAACTTTTTATTTTTGAACTGGTTATCAATAGAAATTGAGTCCACAGCTTGAAAGACAAACGTCTTAACGACTAAGCCACGGAGGGCCTCATATTAAACATTCATCAAACAAATCTTAAATAATAATAATAATAATAATAATAGCAAAACTGAAACCGTACTAGAAAAAATAAACATTTACATATTGTAGATTTCACATGATTCACAAAAAATAATATAAATCTGGTGATATCAAAAGGTCTGGGTTCATCTCGTATGACCCCCCGACTAGGCAACACTCTAATGTCAATAGAAGAAACCTGATCGGAGGTCTCACATATGTTTTTTAACCCACACTTTTGTATTGTACGAGTACAACAAAAAAAACAATTTTTTTTTGGTATTTTACAATGAATTATACAAAATACTCCCCTGTCTAACTAGACGTTTTCCTGACATAAGGCAGGTATGTTTCACAAACCAAAAATGTAGAAATATATATGGAACAGTCATAAATATAAAAATCCCATCATAATCACATTCTCGTATGTTACATCAAAAAGATAATTCAAATTCGAAACATTCGTTTTTTAAAGGACCGTTCACTGATTTGTAGAAACAAAATAAAACTCGTAAACCCCAAAAAAATCAAGGAAAGCACATGAAATACTTCTCCATTGCATGATTTGAATCCAATTTGAGTTTACATCTTGTGTAGACAATATCTCTTACTGAATCTTGTCTGATTTCTATCAGCATTTATTTTATTTCAGTTTATATTTACCGTATAATTTAATATATCTTATAGTTTAAGGTAACGCATTAAATAACTAAATGGACTAGATTTTTAAATAAAGTAAAATAAGAAGTATGAATAATAGAATATTGTGAATGACGAAATGTATGAAGGTGGAGGAGGCGAAAGTTGTGTGCAAAGTTAAAAAAGTTTGGAGATCTTTTCTCTCTACTAGCCCCGTAAAGGACACCGCGTAATCATATGTATGCATTAAATAACTTGACTCTGATCATTTAGCGGTTTGTAATAAATCGACGTCCAATATTCATCTGTACCAAAAAAAAATATTTGGTACGTAAAGGGTTATAGGTTATATAGGGCCGCACGCTAAGTAGTCCTCCAGGAGCTCTCTGTGACACCTCTGAACGAGTGCGCACAAATGAAACGCGTTAGCTCCTTACAATGCCCCCTCTCGTAGTCCTTCCCGTCTCCCCCCCCCCTCTCTACCCCCCTCATGCCTCTTTCCCTTCATCCGTGTCCTTCCCCCTCCTACATGGCCGTGATAGGACGTTTTGATCCACACTGTACTTGTGCAAGGAATGATTGCTACGGTGGGGTGATCGCTGCAAGAAATCTGAAAAATTGAGCACGTTATCATGTGAAGGACGAAGCACTTAAGACATTGGCACACTCATGTGGGAATCTCAAGAACCTAATATGGTGCACTTCCTGGTTCTGTGGTATTTTTCTAGGAGGTCATAAAGTCACTAATAGGAAATTCGCAGATCGCAATTCTTATAATTAACGACGAAGACGAGATAGTCGAGCTCCTCCGTAGACTACACAAAAGCTACGTTGTATGCGTTTATAGACAGTTCTGCAAGATATTGGTGTACCGAGACAGCTGATATTTCTGAATCATAAAAAGACGTACGTCAAGGCTGCATAATGTCTCCTGATCTATTTAAAATACATGATAAGAAAAAAATTGGATGACAAAATACGAATGGTGGTAATATCATTGAGATTATAAAGTTTTTAATACTGGATTCACGAACGATATAACGTTTTTAGCCAACGACAAAGGTGGGATGGCCGAGGTACTTCATAGGGTTGAAATGGAAAGCCGCCAGCCAACTAGGATTAGAAATAAATAAGGGTAAACGGAAGTCATTATCGTAGATCGATTTGAGACTCTAACAAGAAATAATTAATTAAATAATTACGAAGAAGCCAAAGAGTTTATCTACCTCGTTGCACTCATTAAAAAAAATGGAGGGTGTGAAGTAGAGATCCAAAAACGATTGGAATTACAAAAATCAGGTACAAGTTTAATGAAGATACAAATTAAGCAGTATACATATACTCAAAAGAACCAAAATTCGTCTATTGATACCTATAGTAGTTTTCGTAATAATATATTGAATGGAAACATGAATGATGAAAAAAAAGGAAAGAAATATGATACAACATGCCTTTTATGCGTGGTGTTGGAAGCGGATGTTGCATATATCGTGGAATACAAGGCGCACTAATTCAAGATTCAGCGATTACCGAAAGACTTTCGACAATATGCAGAAAAATCAAGCGATCGCGGGGACAGTTGAGATATAACGGAAAGTCTGTTGCTGGATGAACATGCCAAATAAACGAATGAACTGGATTATCCTTAAAAGTTGCATTTAAAATGTCTTTAACCCGAGAACGACGGAGACATATAATGCTGCAAATTCCAAATAGCCGAGCACCACGACGCTAAGCATTAAGCAACCAATGCAGAAGTACTTCAAAATCACCTTAAAAGATAAAAGAGCAGCGAAGATTATGTGTCGTAGTAGACCGGCAACACTCTCAATGAAAATAACCTGGGTCCACCAAAGCAAAATTACTATTTTATTTCTAGTTTTCAACCAATAGAGATATACTTCAAGACGCTGCCCCTGTCTAATGGAGCCCACACATAATGAATTAAGTAATCAACCTTAATTATGATTGTTCTGGACAGGGTTTTGAGGTGGTTTTTCATGACTTTTATCATCACAATATTGCAATCAGTACCAGTGTATTACATACTATATAGACGGTTCACGGGAATAAAATAACTAGTTATTTTCTATCGAAAATTTTGAATTTTTAACAAGCATCTGATAGCTAAAAAATACACTAGTCTTGAAATAAAAATTGTGTATCCATACAAGATCAAAACAAAAGCAGACCATTTAACTCTCCGATTTTATAACGCAATTTAATGTTCTTCAGCAAGTTCCCTTTAATGGCACAATGGCAGCGTCATCAGCAACCCGTAAGATACTAATTATCCTTCTTAATAATAAAATAAAAGGACAAGTTATGTTGAGCCGTTTAGATAGCAAATTCTTCTATTATTGATAGATTAAAAGTATTACAACGTAAGCATATATAGTATGAGTTAAGTGTAACGATAGGAAGGTAGTGATTACGATTATTAGAATAAAAGTATTACAACGTAAGCATATATAGTATGAGTTGAGTGTAACGATAGGAAGGTAGTGATTACGATTATTAGAATAAAAGTATTACAACGTAAGCATATATAGTATGAGTTGAGTGTAACGATAGGAAGGTAGTGATTACGATTATTAGAATAAGTACTTCTCAACTGCGAAGTTTATAGATTTAAAAACAATATTTTTTCAGTCTGGTTTTCATTTAAGACCTCATAAACATCTTTCTGATTAGTTGAAAGAAATTGCCACATGACAATAGTTCCACAAGGTTGTACTGTACACAAAGAAAGTATTATACATGATTTGCTCGGGCGCTACTATAGCTGTCAGACGTAATATGTTTGATAATAGTGGGTTCAGAGGTCCAGTGTAAGAGCGCCCTTTAGGAGGGTTTGCTCTCGAAATGGCGCTATATACAATTGTCTTTTAAAAAAAAATTATTGCTCTAAAAATATGTACATATTATTTTGAAAAATACATTTGATTTTTGGATCGCGCCTATCAATAATATTTTTACTGCTTTGATTTTTGATCAGTAGGAATCACTCCTGTAAGGTACCCGTTCCCTTCCGTATCTTGCATTTTGAACGTGTCGGGCGAAATTGTGCAGCTTTCATGTGTGCGGGTATATACAATAAATCGTCATTGCAAAGTTTATTAGGGGATCTTTCGTTGGGTTTCTGTACTGAGAATGTAAGGCACTGGGAGAGAGTTCAAATGCCATATTCTTCTGTAATCGGTTTTTACTTTGTAAAATTCCATTATTCTCGAGCATATTTAAGTATTATTGAATATTGAATGATGGATAAATCCGAGTTGCAGCCACTCGTGTGATTTGACAACTCTTGTCAAAAGTTTGTCTTCTAGTTTATTTCTTTGTTTTGTCAAAATTTGGACTCTTATTTTATTTTACCTCTTTACTGAAATGGCGAAAAATACGATGTCAAAGCTGGATAAGATATGAAAGAGAAGAACCTCACTATCACAACGAAAATGCTCCTAGTTAAGTCTCTGAACTTTGCAATATTTATATATGGGACAGAGACTTGAACTCTAAGAGCAAGCGAGAGACGTAGAATAAGTATATGCTGTGTTGTCTTGCTGAAGAAGGATGTTACAAACTTCATGGACAACAAGACGAACTAACGCCTCCATTCTCGAAGAACTCAGAAATACCGACAGATTGTCGACAATATACCTTCGCCGAGTCCTCCGATTCTTTGGGCTCTCGTTGCTCGTAGCTAAGGAGACAGTTTGGACAATCTTGTGGTCACTGGAATCCTGAAAATACGACACACAAGAGGAAGAGTCCGAATACTTTGTACTGACAAAGTGAGAGGCACAACAGGACTACCTTTAGCAACTGTATTTCAAACCGAGGAATACAGGGATGGATGAAGAGGAGTCGTCAAGAGTTATCATGGGAGTCACGATTCTCAGTCATGAGTTACCCGACAGAATGGATGATGGATAGACACTGGCAGTAAATCTGGGGTTGTATATGTATATGTCTGTGTATTTATAATTTTACCAATTTTTGAGGAAAATTATCAAGTTAATAATTGCAATAACTGCTTACTATTATAATTTTTGTATTATAATTTACGTGTAAAAGGGTGAGGACTGAAAAACTTATGACATCTTCGCGGCTGAGCTCGCCCTCTATTGGTAGGGGTGTAGCTTAATTAGGTAGATATTATAAGATGAGCCCAGATTATTTGATAGCTTCTCTTTCAAATATATTGCAATAACATAAACGAGTATGTATGTTATAATATCAGGATATACATGTACCTACATAATATGTTATTATCAATAAACCTGTATTTATTTATTTATTATTATATAATGTGTTTACTAACCGGAATAATTCAAGAAAATCTAAGTTGGTTGCTGATAATGGCATTTTGATCCTTACATAAGGATATACCAGCAAATTTTGAACTTAGCACAAAAGTTGTGAAAATAAGATAAATGCATTAGAAATTAGAACGTTCTTTTTATTTCATAATCTTTGTGTAACAGGAGAAATCCGTGCAAAGTGGATAAAAATAATAATAATAATAATTGTTCGTTGTATATTTCTCTTACTGTCTCAACTTAGATCAAATGTTCATCTTGGACATGGCAAAAAAGTGATGAAAGTACGATTTATGTTGTGAAAATGAAAACATTGTGTGAATAACAAAGTATGATAGAATTATAAATTAAGAGAGAATGTGAATTAAAATAAGATAAAGGGCTTAAAATGAAGAAAAAAATATTGAGATACCTCTATAATATAAAGTATTTACAAAAATAATCTATACAGAGTATGGAAGATACGAGAAGTTCGGGAAGGCTTAGAAAAACGTGGTATGATCAAATTAATTTTATTCTGAAAGAGCGAATAGTGAAAATCCTTTACAATAGGAGAGTATACATGATGAGGATTACGGACGTGGCAGAAGCAAAAGATGTGTTCCAGGATACAATGAAATAGAGAACTATTCTCTCTGCCTACTTCGATATGGGCATGCAGTGATGCTGATGATGATGGTGACTTTAATACACTCACTGAATATAGTAACATTTGGCAGGATATTGGCCTCGTGACAATTTTTTATAGGAGTAGAATTTTGAGGTCAGTTTCCTCTTCATCGAATAAATTGATTGCTTCGAATCGATCTAATAGACTGGTTCTATGGCGTAGAATGGTCTGCCTCTAAATGTTAGAGATATGGGTGACGTTTGTGACTTTAGAAAGCACTTGAAGACAACCCTTTTTGGGAGTCCATTTAATAGGCAACCCCCTTTGATTGAGTATAGTTTTTCAGCCATCCTGCGGATGAAAGAAGCCTCTGTGTATTGGTTAAGTTTGTGCAAGGTGTTGCACTTTACCAAACACAGTTTTGACAGGTCAAACCTTAAGATTCCATGGCAAGGACATCACAGATCCAATATGATCGGCAGGTTTAATCTGATTCAGTCTTTCGCTAGGCAGAGTTTTTTTAATAGCACTATTTTGCGTTGCTTAAAAATAATTTATGATACGTAGCGTATAATATATAAAAAAAATCAGGTGTAAAACGGTCTAAAAATAAAACCAATCCGTTAGTGGATTCATCGGGTATATAACCTGGGATGCCCGCTTGCTTAACACGAATACTAAGCGTTAGGCGACGACATAAAGTTTATAACGGACGATAAAATTGTATGATAGGCCCTCGGGATCGAGTATGATTCTCAACCACCCTGCAGATGGATGACGTTTTTGCACGTATTGGTTTCTTGTGCACAAGGTGTTCATCGTCATCGTCGTTGCTGATCCACGTAAATCTCGAGTTGCTCCTCCACGTCGATCATGTGATCTTCTGTGAGAAATCAGTGCGATGCTAGGCGCTTACTCCCTTCCATATACTTCACAGACATGCGGATCCTATTGAGCCGCCTGCTGACGCATGTTCGCAGCATGCTATTTCTCACATTTCTAGCTATTGAAACGTTGCACGTCAGTAACCATACAGTTTTGACAGATCTAACCAAAAGTTCCTATTGCAAGGAGAGTTTAATGCTGTAGCCTATAGTTATAGTTTAGTTTTTTTACGTTGCACTATAAGAGTTTATAATAAGCAGCATACAAGCTGGAAAAAAAAACATTAATTCAGGTTTATAAGTGTCTAAAAATAAAACCGGCCCAGAAGCGAATCCGCCAGTAATTGAACCAGGGGTGGCTACTTGTTTAGCGTAAACACTAACCGTTAGGCCACGGCCACCAACAACGTTACACACTATTTGATACATATCCTAGGCACTTATTCGAGGATATAATGATACATATGACTTCGAGGCCAGTATTCGAGGATATAAGGATACATATGACTCCAGTCATATATTTAAAAAAAAAAACATTTCTCTGATTAACTGAGTGTCGCACACATACTCGCTATAAAGGATCATAAAAAAATGGACTGGGATACAATATTTTAGCTACGTAGCTCTCCAATTTGTTTTTTTTTTAAACAATACACGAGAATTAATGAATTCCGCTTACCAGCTCCTCCCAGTTCACATTATAATAAAAGAAATAGAATTAAATCTTTTACACGGCGCCATACACTACTTTTAAGCAATTATAGATGATCAGGGCTGGGGCTAGGATTTTGGGAAATTGGTCGTTCGAAGATAAGAAAAAAAAACTAGTGTTTTTTTTCAAGTTTGGTAAAATAAAAATCATTCAATCAAGAAATTATACTGAATATTTTTTATATTTTAGTACGATATATTAAAAGAGGTGATAGATGAGATCAATATAACAACTTTTTTTTAACGTAACAATTTCTTAACCATTACGGAGTTAGTAACAATAGGCGGAAAAAATCGTCTGAACTGGACTTGATATTTGTATGTGACACGATCAAATATAGCCCATAAAGTAATACGTAACTCGAATAAATTCGATGGTATTTTTTATAATATTAGTAAATGTATAATGTGTTAAGCAATTATTTATGTGGGATTTTTCGTTAGTAAGCTAGGTTTTAATTTATATTTAATTTTCAAATGTTTACCAATATTAGAATGATTACAAATTGATATAATTTTCATATGTATAATGTTTTTATCTATTTTTTTTAATAAGTTAAGATCATCAAACGATATGAACTCAATTGTACTTACATCCGTGTATAACATTTAGTGTTGTCATAATAACGGTTTAATAGTTATTATTTAATCAATGTCATAACTAGAACATTGAATGCATTTGCTACCTGTCGATATGACCAACCCTCGCGTGCATGCTACATTAGCACCTCAATACGTTCTTATTTCGTCAAGCTCATTTTCTACTGTCACTAATAATTTGAAAAATAAAAGAAATATAAGCGATATTACTAATTAAGGAGCCCTTTTATAACCAAAAATTCATTCAAACTTATGCTCAAGCTATACATAGTCGAAATATGAGAATATACCACTGTGCCTAGAAAAGTTTTTTTTTATTTAAAAATAACGTAAAACATTTTTTTGATAATTTTGTTTTTACGAGTATAACAATATATAAAAAGGAATATGTTTGTGTAAGGCTTTTATGATAGATATTCAATGCTAATATATTTCACTGCAAGAAAATTTTCAAATCCTCCCTATTGTTCAGTGGCGTCTGGCCCCCGTTACGCGGTATAGGAGACCGCGACTCTGTGTTTTAATTATAATTTTATTTTATTGTCTGACACCATAGCGGAATGCTGACACACCACTTCCAATGGATACGGACCCGTGGCAGTAAAATTAGAGTTTATTACGCTTTCAAGTGAAGTAAGAATTAATGAAATAATTAAGAAATAATTTCACCCCGCGAGAAGTGGCGGGAGGCGGGTGTCGTAGAGCGGGGAATGAGGGTGGCGCGACCGCCCCTGGAATCCAGAGACGGTTCGAAAATTATTTTGCAGACGTGATTGTTAAATTCACACGCCTTTGTACATTATAAATGTCATGCATATCCCCTATTCATTTCATCTTTAAGACATATTTATTCTGTATCGATCAAATTTAGACAATTTATAATTTCGTTGTGCTAAGTGCTAATTATAATTAATTTTACGTACTTTTTGAAGATAGTGTTACTAAAACTTCCTCATTATCCATATTTTTTTGCGACATAAAACATATTTTTTCGTTCGCGTGATAACAATTTGGGACAGTAATTATTTCTATTTAAGTATAATAAATTATATTGTACATGTTTAACCCTTTAAGAGCAAAATAAATGCTTTTAGACGTCATTAACGAAAAATACAAGTAAAATAACCAATGATTTCTACTCGAGTACGCAAAAATAGTTCGATAAAATTTTGTAATAGGAGTGGTTTATTATAATCGGTAAATCTTCGTCTTGTTTATGTTTTTTTATTATATTTTCTACAATTTATTTTCTTGACCTGTTTACCCACAATATTTATTAATTTCTAATATATACGGTCGATTTTGATAATTAAAACTATACTACCTACAAATTACATTAATATACTACCTAGTTACCTACAAATTACATTACTATACTACCTACAATTTACATTACTATACTACCTACAAATTACATTACTATACTACCTGCAAATTACAGTACTATACTACTTACAAATTATATTACTATACTACCTACAAATTACATTACTAACATTTACTACCTACAAACGTTCAAACGAAAACAATTACGTTTTTTCTGATTTTATTTCAATGCATCTAATTTCCTGTTATTGATTTTTCTATTCAGATTTCTATCTGGCATTTATGTTTAAACTAATGTTTAATATTATGACAGTATATAGTATAATGGAATTAAAAACATTTTTTTATAGAAAATTTTATAAACCTAACTTGAACAGTTTCAAGATTTTGCACTAATTCCACAATTTTAAATATAATTCGGTGGTCAGTATACTTGTTTAGCATTAAGATATTTCATGTTCGATTTCCAGAAGGTCTTAGGAAAGTCTTGTATGTATGATAAAATGTATAGAAACCAGTAAAAATACAGTTTTATTTATTCCTATGGTACGTACTCTTTGACATATTTAAAGACCAAAAATGGTCATGTTAAAGAGCGAGACATTTAGAGATATTTAGACATTTTAGGGCACTGTCTCGGAAATTTTCATTGTTGTTATTTTTCCTCAAAAGCTGGAAAATTCGATTCTAAAACCAACTTCACATAAGACCATTTTAATGAATAGGTCAAGAAGTCTATAAAAGACGGAAAATGTGATTTGTGTTTTTCACTCTATCATGCATTTCACAAGTTGACGTTTATAATAAAAAAATATTTTCTTATAATAAATTATAGAGTTTTGACAAATGAGGGCAACTAATTATTTATAGATTTACATGTGAATCGACCTTTAGCGTGATATATCCCCCGAGCTGACACTGCCCCCGCTCCAGGCCCGGCCCGCTGCCGGGGCGCCCCCGGAACATCGGAATGTAGGTATTGTAGTACAGACCCCAACCGGGTTTATTAATTCCCTCGGCTCTTAATTAAAATATAAGTAAACCAGGTTGCCGCCGCGGCCCGCGCCCAACGCGGACCTGGCGAAGATACGGTGCGGGCCGGATTTATACAATTTAAGAATCACCTGATTTTATAAATGATTTAAATATATTATTCTCCTTTGTACTATTTGTTTTCATTAAGTTTTGATTTCAAAGCTATTTGATAAGAATATCTCACGGAATAGATGGAGTGACAATGTATGATAAAATACGGAATGAAGTGATTGGGGATGGATGTGAATTTAAAGTTGACATATTGAGAAAGATGAAAGAGAGCATTCTGAAAAGGTTTGGGCATGTGGAACAAATGAATGAAGAAAAACTACGAAAACAAATAAAAAGTGCAAATATGAGTGAAAATCGTGAAAAGGGTAGATAAAAAAAGTGTAGTTGGATCAAGGAAATAATATTTTTAAATAAAGAACCGTCAAAATATAGGGAAACCGTAATATAGAAGCGGAAGAGGCGAAGGAAGTGTGTCGAGATAAAAAAGAATGGTGTGTGCTATGTCCTATATGTGATCTGTCCTTTCTGCCTACCCAACAGGGAAATGGCGTGATGGTATGTTTGTATCTCATGAACTACTTGACGCACCAATGTGAATATTCATCAGGGCATACAGATTATAGAATGGCTATCAACGACTCGCAAAGACGTTTGTTTTCCAACCCAGGGATGCATGTTCGAGTCTCGTTACTATCCAATTAAAAAAAATATATAAAAGATCTTTTAAAAGGGGTTCTAGTCTAGTTTTTAATTAAGGCATGCTTAACATACTTCTGGTTGATTGGGAGAGATTGATACTTATCAATAAATTGGTCAGATTATAACTGTATAAATGTAATTAAAAAACACCGTAATTATTTGGACACGTCTCTAGAGGACAGGAAGAAAATTTTGTGAAACTGGTCGAGACTAGAAGTGTTGATGGGTAGCAAGCAAGAGGACGGTTTCTAACAAGGTGGATAGACCACATAAAGAGATGACTAGTTAGTTCCTCATTGAGTGCTGCACTTTGACTAGAAGTGTTGGGGTGGCAAGCAAGAGGACAGCTCTAGCAAGGTGGATAGACCAATAAAGAGATGACTAGTTAGTTCCTCATTGAGTGCTGCACTCTGACTAGAAGTGTTGGGGTGGCAAGCAAGAGGACAGCTCTAGCAAGGTGGATAGACCAATAAAGAGATGGCTATTTAGTTCTTTATTGAGTATTGCACTCATCATGACTTAAGATCGGGTGGAGTGGAGAAAAATTATCCACACATTCCCATTCCAAAAATTTTGAAAAATAAAAACAACTTCATAATATAGTTTACTTAACGCGACGCGGTTTCGTCTTCGGTATCTTGCTGTTGTTACACTGGTCGAAAATTTCGCATTTACTGAGCATATGCAACGCGAACCTCATTGGTTTACTTTGCTGTTTGTCTCTCACGTACGATCTATTATTATTTATTTTATTAAAAACTAAAAGACAATAATTATCTTATTTAAAGACCTATGAATAGGTACTAAACCGTAACTATGAAATTAATAATTTAACCGTAAATATAATATGATAACACCTTTCTTACATACGAACGTAAGTACAATAGTTTTATATTGTTTAATTTGCTAACAGATTCTTGAACAAAAATGTTTGTACACATAAGATCAATGCAAATAAGTTTACAGCATTCGTTCAATTTAAAGAGAGATGTAAGGTTTGAGTGCTCAAATCTAGAAAGCATATTTTTTTATTTATTAAATGTTCAACAAAAGAACATAAAATTATATAAGCTATGACACTTTTTACTGAGATGAGAGCCCCTTTAATTAATTTCCCGTGGATGTAGAAAGTTATTGAAAGGGGCCAGATGAATATGGTGAAAACATATGCACTGAGACGAATGTATGATGTGTCGATGTATAACATAATAAGACATTAAATCATTAAGGATAAATGTGAATGAGCTAGAAACTGAAGTGTTAAGACGAGTGAAAATAACGTTTAAGTAGTTTAGACATGTTTAATGGATGGGTGACGAAAAAATGACTTAGCAAATTTACAATGAAAGCGTGTGTGGGGGATGACCAAAAATCATGGCAGAGAATGACTAAAAAGTTATGGCTTAACTAAATCAATAAAATGTTGAAAGATGGAAAGATTGAAAGTAAGAGAAATAAATGGAACTGTATGGGTGTAAAATTTTGGCGTTCTGTCCTATCTGCTGCATGTTTGTATGGAATGCTAGTTAACTAACATTATTTTTATTTATTTTTAACACACGTCACATTGCTGGTATTCTTTTAGGGACAGGCATTTCTCCCTCATTTATACATACTGTCTTGGAAGAAATTAGTTTCCCTTACAGTGCGATCATACATTCGTAAAAAAATTGGTTTTAGTCATAATTTGATTGAAGAGCTGTCACCGAGAATGAATTCCTTCTCTGCTGGCGCCATACCGGGGTGTGAAAAGGATCACATTACTTACTATAAAATGTTATGTAGCCGAGCAGAACACGTAATCATAACCGAGGATTATTCTGGCTCGGTTAATTTCTCTAATACAATACATTCGCCAACGGCATTGTTTCCCGCGCTTTTCCTACACCGCCATGCCACTCCCACAGAAAGCGGGATATTTTCAAAACACGACCAAAAAAACCGAATCCTTAGTCAAAAAAAATAATTGAATTGATTATTATCAACTTATTTATTTATTCATGAATACAATTTTTTAAAAGTCTCGGATGTTGCGAGAAAAATGTGTTAATGAGGTATATTGTATTATGCGTTTTTTTTTCTTACACGGCGTACGGCCCTGGGCCTTTTGAGTCCTGGCCTGTTGTGTGCAGAAGAACATACGTAGTTATTTTTTACTGAAAGTATAAATCACGGTGGTGTTTTGTTAGCTATACTTTTTAATGTCATATCTTTATTGCATTTCCTGTATTTACTCGCACTAGAATTTCAATAGTATTTTTTCAAAACATGATTGATGGTCTAAATCGAATTATAAATTAATTATATTCTCTAATGTGTATTGTTTTTAAATGTATTAAACGCAACTGATTAACATGTGCATTAATAAATAAATAAATAGACATCAATTATGGATATAAAATGCCGTTTAAGAGTCGATTTGTTTTTCACCAATGAACCAAAGTTTTCAAATATATACCTACTGGTACTCGGAGTACCCGTGAAAGGACTAGAAGAGTAATCATACCTCCTCTATATAAAGGACAGGGGTCCAAGATGGGAGTGCGGTAATTATTGCACTATCATTCTATTGAATGCGATAGGTAAACTATATGGAAGAATATTGATTGAAACAGAAATCTGCTGAGGTGATGGAAAAGAGAATATGGGACACGCAACGTGGTTTCTCAGGAAGGCGAGGTTGTGTAGACTAGATTTTTGATCTGAGCATGTTTACCTAAAAATATTTTATTTAAAATGAAAAAAAAAGGATTAAGTTTCGGGATATTTTGAAAGAATATAGAGTGGATGCTAAACTTATTATATCTATAACGTTCCTGTGTAAAAAAAGTATGGCTGGTATTCAAGAGAGAGAAAAAATGACTTAATAGTTTTATGTAACTAAATATGTCAAGCAAGGATGTGTTATCTCTCTATGGTTTCTCAATATTTATATTGATCAGTAAGTAAACGAAACGAAAATTGTAAAATGATAATAATAATTATATTCTTTTTTCCCTCGACAGTGGTACAGTCTAAGTCAGACCTTGACCTCCTCCAGTCATGCCGATCTTGCGTAGCGGCATCCCAGTTTGTTAAATCCATTGCATTCAATGGCAGTCTATCTTACTTCAACATCACAACGTAGTCGAGGTTTTCTGATACTTGTTTTCCACCTGAGCTTCTGCATTATTTCTCTTCTGAATGGCTACCTATCTATCTCTGATGACTATGGAGATACTCATATAGAGGTCTATTCCTGGTCTAAAATCCCTCTGTACGTTATCTAAAAGCATATTTTGATCAGTGACCTTTTTCCGTGTTATTGAACTTGCATAATTATCTTTATTAATCTGTCAATTAAAATCCGCTCGCATAGTCCATCCATGCCAACCTTTGTGACCTTATGTTATTGATAATGGTTTTCCCCTAAACTTTTGAGTTTTTTCCACTCTTCTCCAACCGGTTTTACTCCAGCGTCTTGGATAATAATATTTTATATCAAAGTCTTTTCAAAATTACCGGGTCGGTTGGGTTTTGCAAATTAAAACTGTATATGATAATTTTCAACTAAATATTTTTGTTTTTTTTTTGTTCCCACAACAGTTTGCCTCGACACCTCCATAAAAGCAGTTTCTGAAACGCTCGAGGCTGCATTGTGGCTAACGTCACTTAAAAGTTTTTTTACAGCGAAGCCATACACACAGTACACACCATATTTATATAATTTTCAAACAAATTTTGAGCTTGAAACTATTGAATTTTTAAATTTAATTTTTAAATTTTTGGGCTAAAACTTTTCAATAAGAATTTAGGATACCTATAATTGCAGAGAGGATACATGTGATACATACATATAACTGTATTACTGATTATATCATCAATTTCTGGTAAAATATACATTTTTATTCCAATTGTAAATAATTAAAATCACTTTTAAAATTGTTTACATATTTCCATCTTATCAATAGTAGATTTTTTTTTCAATTACTTTCTTAACGTTAATCTTTTTTCTCTTCAAATACCTAATTAACTGGTTTGCCCCGTGATGAAATAGGCGTTTATATACATGTACATGTAAGAAAAATTGTAAAATAGGGGATTGAAATTAATTTTTTTAATGATATATGTATTCATAATTTTATGGACGTAAATACGCTTTAATGTGCGTTTTTAACTATAAAATCCGAAATAAATAAAAATTATAAATATAAGGCTTAAGTGGTAACCCTGTTTAATACAACACAATACAATACGATCAATTTACAGCCTTTGAAATTTTGAAGATTTTAAATGTCTTTTCTGTAAATATCGAACTCTCTCCATCCTTCGGGACCTCAAGTCAAGTTGATGATTATAATAATGGTGAGGAAATTGCTTTTTAAAATGCCATTTTCCTGCTATGTCCATCTGGTTTGAGGAGGAAAAAGGATTTCTGGCTACCCCTGAAATGGTCATTGTCCAAAAACATATTTAATATGTGTATTATTATAGAGGATAACATATATAAAAATGAAAGTATTTCTTGTGTTATTAGAAAATATTGATTTTATTTTAAGTATAGGAATAATGACATAGCATTATAGATGTTTTAAAAAAATATATTGTACATATGTGCAAATATATTTTAGTACAAATTAAATATGTCACAAATGTATGCTAAGGAATAAATAAACACAGTCAACAAATATAAATCTATATTAAAAGGATACTCGAGTAGCGCTTACATTTGAAATAAAAATATCGAATATTTACAGGAAATGCATTGAAATTTATTGAAAACAAAAACATTAATTTCTCTATTGACGAATTTAGATTTAAGAAATGCTACTCCTAACTCCAAAATTTTTATGTTTCATTTAACTAAAATTTCAAACGCTGATTTGTTTCTTAACTGGAAGTTTATTTAAAAAAACGTAGATAAAAAATTTATAGGAGAAAGTCAAGAAATATTTTGAAATTTTATAGGAGAAAGTTTGAAAGATTCTTTGTGAATTTTAATTATCTAAAAAATAAAACCATTTTTCAGATATTATTTTTAAATTTATCGCTTCAAAGAAATTTCTTTGAATCAACCAGCTATAGTATTGCTTCATAATTATTATTGGTATCCATGACCCTGTATAACCGTCGTAAATGAAAATAATATTTGAGATAATATAAAAATCAAGGGAAAATAGGGATTATGGTGGGAATTATATAGGAGTTAAGGACGAGAATATTTTAAGATTAATGCTTTAGTTTTTTTTTCAAGTATCGATTAGGACAAAGCACATCTGATTGAGCCAGAAAAATCGTTTCAAAGTCAAGCTATCGTCACCAGATCAGACGGACAGTTCATGCTCAGAAAGAAAATTGATTTTCGCACGCAGATATTGATGAAAATTTGGGTTATTCAACATTCCAAAGAGGGTTGACAGAACTTGGAGATTTATTAGCTATCTTATTTTAAGCCATGAATCTGGCACGATAGTTGTATGCATGATCATTTTAATTTAGATTAAAAACTTATCCCACTAGCATCGAGAAAACAAACATGCCTATATGCAATTAAAGGCAAGACTTCTTATCTCTAGTTGAAACTGTGTGCTAAAATATTTTTTCTATGGAATGTTGACTTAAAATATCATTAACCTATTTAAGTTTAACTGTTTAAGTATGATAGGATACCTTTTATAAACTAATGTGAACAGAAAGATTTATTTTCGAGGTTATATAAACTCCAGCACGCTTATCTCGAAAATAATAATTCATTTTCGTCTAAAACTAGTTTATGCTTTGGACGTTGACATTATCAAATAACTTCTCTGGATACTTCTAGGAATTCTGTTTTTTTTGTACATTATTCTGCGTAATATTTTTCTATTACTCACCTTATCGTAATTTCTTATGGGGTATAAAATATTTTCTTGAAGAATGGAGCCAGGATTAAGTCCACACTTTAATTGGGCACAAGCGATGTAGCCCAGCGCTTAAATACTCAACAATTTCGGGAGGGCGGACGTGAAGGAATTTTTGGATAGGGAGTGTGTACTGTAGGGCAGGGGTCGGCAACATGTGGTTACCGAGGACTTGTTTGTCATTCGATTGATAATTAATTGAACGTGTATGTGCAAAAAATACATTCGAATTACAATTTTTTTAATTCTTTTTAATATGAATAAACATAGACCATTTCGATATATGCTAAAATATCAAATATGTTAAATGAATATTTTCTGGTCAAATTATATCTTAAAGTTTTTTGTTCCATACAAGCTTATACAAAAGAACCAAATATTTTCTAAATCATCTCAGAATAAGTAAAATGTTGATTGAACCTTTTTTGCATAATTTTGCTAGTTTAATCTAGCGGGATTATTGAAAATACTTGTACCTTTCGTCCAATCAGGCAGCTGTTAAAGTAATTAGTGATTATATTTCATTATACTTAAAAAAATGTTTATAAAACAAATTAAAATAACGTGAATAGGATGACAACGAGAAAATATGTAGGTATGAAAAAACTTAATTAATAAGGGGATTTTTATATTGTATAGGTTAACGACTGAACAAAGTCTAATTTGTTCAATTCTGTTGATATGAACTTTTAGAGCTTTAGAACTATTTGGTGACTTCAGTATAGAAAGTCGTTGATTCAAAACTCACGTCCTGCTACTGCATGGTATGGAGTTTTCATTTTCCTGTTGTTTTACTCCTCTTTTTTAAGCGGTATAAGGATACATATGACTATGAGCATTCAATACTATATACTCTATATGTTTATATAACATATATTATTTATAGTAAAAACATTAACACTGCGAATGTTGAACGACATTCTAATTTCTTGATTCAAATGTTGTTTATTCCACTTTTATATATAAAACATACTTCTATAATGACAGCAGTCATATTCTGCAAAAATGTTTTTCTTTCAAAGGCTTCTAACGTGACATAACATTTTTATGGAAAAAATCAGCAGTCGATCCCAAAAACTTCTGTTTTTTTACGTAACTCTTCTGTTTAATGAGGTTGCCGACGCCTGTCGAACAGTGCTTGCTTTGCTTTCCACGAAGGAGAGTTTCGTATTATGAATGAACTTTTTTCCTCCCTGTGCACGATTTTAATCAATGAACGGATTAAAATTTAATACGAGTTTAGTTGAGATTTATAACTATGAATGGATGGATTAAAGTAATAGAATTATTTGTATTTCATGAAAAGAACGTATTAAACAGATTTTTTTTATCTTCTTTAGTATTTTAGGTATAAGTAATTTATTTTAAATATATATTGTTTATAATTTTTGCGTCAAATGTATTTTTACTATAAAGTTGCAAGGACTTAACCGTCTATAACTTTGTGGAACTTCATATAAGACTATTTGAAAATAACTTACTTTGTTATTCAACTTATTACCCTTATTAATCCAGCATCACGTGTTTAATCTAGCATCACGTGTTTCTATTTTTCTCTTCAAGGATAGTGAAGAGTCTCGATATAGGAGGTAGAAATAAGTGTCGAGGAGATTAATGTAATAAGTAGAATTAAAAGGTATTTATTACTCGTATAAAATATTCTTAAATTTTTTTCAACTTGATTTGTGCACTTAGCGAAACTGTTCTTTGAATAGCAGGGGTGCAAGAAGGTGGCAAATGAAGTCATCTTCTCCGAAAACCTCCATCTCAGGCGGAGTCCCTTCAGGGTCCACTTCCGGAGCGACCGTGGCACGGGTCTATTCTCGTGAAATAACTCCACCACTTCCGGTTTGGGATATTCCTGGTTCAATTCAACATTTTGATTGAGAGGTTAAACCGAATAATAAGTATTCAATTGACCTGAAATTATTTAGAAATGTTTGTTCATAATGCTTAAGAAGCAAATTGTTATTTTGATAATTATTAAATGCCATTTTATCATGCCAGAGCACCGTAGTCTCCTATCACACCACACATATTTCGCCTTCTCTACATGCATACACTTTCTCATTAAGCTTTAAGATTTCCTTCTTTCAAAATATTATTCACTTGATCCAACCATATTTCATTTTATCTTCTTTTATCACTACATTATCACTGTTTATTTGTTTTGATATTTTTTTTATTAATTTATTTTTCATTAACGGTACAATGTACTCGTACCTTACAACAATAATTAAAAAAAAGAGTGTTTCATTTATTATACAAAGAAAACTAATCAACAAATTTAAAAAAAAGAACAAAATTTTTCTTCATTCATTCTTTCTAAATGCCCAAGCCATCTACTAGTAGGTGCACTTCATCCTTTTTGTAGTAATTTGACATTGACTTCTTTAAAACTTTTTTTTTCAAATATACTTTAGTCACCAATGCATAATAAAACCAGCATGCAGACTTTTTTCTTTAAATATTTTTAATGCCTTTTCAATAAATATTTATAATAGTTTGGTTTATCTGATATTCAAAAAAACTTTTGTGAATCTTTAGTTCCGGGTCGATTTTTTTTCAACCGATCAACCACTTGTTATTTTCTCTCATGTTTGTCCCTGTTCTCTAAGATACCTCCTCCTTATCTCCGATGGCCATAAGGCCCCTGAAGAACTTTAGCCCCCATGATGATATCGCTCCACTCACGAAGATCTTGTGTATTTTGTCTCAAATCTCCCTGTTCACTCTACAGGTCCACCAGCACACATTCCAACAGTCTTTGTAAAATAATAATAATAAAATGGCAATTTATATAGCGCCGTTTAGAAAGCAGATTCTCCTCAAGGGCGCTATTACTTGAGATTCAAACCAACTATTTATTATATATCCTCAGTGAGATACAGGCAATAGCCTAGTTTACTGGGGATACGACAAATGAAAGGCAACAAACCCAGATCCATTAAAATTGTATGTCCAAATCAAATTACCTGTTGTTTTTTCGCAAATTGTGTATATTTCTTGTCATGTGTAATAATAAATAAATAAATAAATTATTGGCAGATTAAAAGTATTACAAATTAAATATACATATATAAGTAGATTGGTGGCATATGCAGTTTTAGGAAGCACTTGATGACAACCTTTTTTGAGATGTATTATCAAAATTTATGATCATATAGTTAGAACGTCCAGTAATTTTAATGACCATTCATTCCAATTTATATTCTGAATTAAGATTCCGATACGTGGCTTCATAGTTTCGAAGGTTTTTTATTGCAATTGTGATTGTTTCACTAATTTGTGTCCCTATTAGGATTTTTATACTTGAAATTTTTTTTATTGCTGGGGACACTACCTAGTTTTTTTCTATACATAAACATTTATATTACTTACTAATTTTTACAAAATTATTTAAAATAAAAATAAAACGAATATTTTATATTTTAAGATTTATATAATCTGTTAGTTAATCGCAAAAGCGGACTCCATTTTCCGCCAAAATGAATACTCAAAATCCTACCCATATCTACCCCCTGTCGTCTTTTCATGCATCCATGCATATTTCAGCATTTCGGGTGGCACTTTAAGGGCGGAGGGAGTGTACCTACTACACAGTCCTCTATGCAAAAATAAATTAAAATTTGAGTGCCAAAAATATGGCAGCCATTGTGATTCGGTTAAGTATCAATTAAGAGAATGGCAAATGCTATTATTATACATAATGTCTTTTGTCCTTTTATTTTGGCGAAGGCCAGCCCTGTTTTTAGATTCAACTTTATTTAAATGGTTTCTAAATAACTTGAATAATTTTTTTATATATTTTTTGGGTAAATAATATCTATACAAGAATTAAAAGAAATATGAACGTAAATTTAATATAAACTTTGCCATCTTAGATGTTTTATCTCTTTTACAGTATTTAAGTTTTCGGTAAAATTTTGCATTTAAAAAAACGATAAATTTTGTTAGAAACACTAATACACAAAGCTTTAGGTAAATATAAAAGACTAAAATAAATAACCTAAGGGTGCAAAAATTTCTACACCTCTTATTTTTTTCCTTTTTTAGGCCCCATTCTGACCTAAGTATTACTTTAGTATAATATCGGGATCATTTCGCCTAAAGAAAGCCTCGTGAAAGGAGGTATAATCACATATAGCGGGAATTAATGTTACTTATTGAATTTTATTACAGTGAACGTTATTTTATCAACCATTAAGAAAGGTTTCAACAATAATACTTAAATTCGATTTTTTTAGTAATTAGTGAAAAAACAAAGTTAGGATGTGTGTCGAGATGGTAAAGTCTGGCACTATGTCCTCTATGCCTACCCCGACATGGAAATGGTGCAGTGGTATTAATGTACAAAGTTATTAATGATTATATATTCTAGTATGAAGTTATAAAGTGTTAAAGACGAAACATTTAGTAGATTCAAAATATAAAGAAAATCGTAAGGCTTTCCCATGCTAATAGTTTATGAAGGCAATAAGTAACTTTCAAATCAGTAATTAGTTAGAAAAGTACAAATAGTTTCTGAACTACTTTGGATGATTGTATTTATTCAATATCGGAAACGATGTCTAGTAGCACAGTCCATAAGACAAAGCTTTTCAGAAGTCACTAACTGAAATCATTAGTTTGAAATTATTAAATACATCTAAAATTATTAACAGTTGTTATTTGTTTTTATCAAACACTGTTTATTTAACTTTTTATAACAGTATAACCCTACCGGTTTCAAGGCTTTCACCTCATCATCAACGAAGCACAAACAAGACTGATGATGAGGTGAAAGTCTTGAAACCAGTAGGGTTATACCGTTATACAGTGTTTGATAAAAACAAATTACAATGTATTTAAACCTCCACAATGTTAATGCCTTAACTATAAATAATAATTTATTAACAGTACTAAATTATAGCGTTTTCTAAATAATCCTTTTCAAAATACAGGCATAGAAATACAGTAGGTATAGTATGTATGTTACATGTTATCTTACAACTACATGCGTGCTGGATTCTTTGCTTCACGTGTTACGTGTATTGTAGTGTGGGAAGAAACCGACAACAGTGTTTCTTGCCAAGTGTTAATTAGTGTAAAGCCTTTAGGGTTTCAGGGGGTGAAACCACCCCCGTGAAGTATTCGGGGCTGACTTTAAGGGAGGACAACGCCAAAAGGGTGGTAAAGAGAGAGAAGCCAGAGGGAGGTTTGTTGTGTTGTGAGAAATTTGGTCTCATTCCATTATCGATTGTTCGCTTAATGGGGTGGAAGGATTTTATTGAGAAATTAAAACATTTAACACTTTAATTGAACATTTTTGTTAAGGGTGTTTTAGTGTATATTTAATTTTATTATTATATATAGATAGAGAGATTCACATCTTTGAACTTGTTGTCTTATTTAGTTTAATTTGGTTGGTTGGTAATGAGTTGTGGGGGTTAATTCTATAAGATAATAAATAATTTAACTCTCCTGTTTCTTTTCGATTCTCATTTATTTTAAGGTATTTAATTGATTCTTGCAGTCTTTTGTTGATTCAATCATCGAATGTTTCATAAATTTAATTAATTTTCAAATGATTTTTCCTTGGCACTATTTGAAGATTGAAATCATTTCAAGGGTTCTTCTATTATCATACATCTTTCATAAATTATCAACTTGAGGAACCTCTTTAACGCGTCTTCGCCGTAAATCTTTGGACGCTTCGTAGGAAATTAATTTTACATAATAAGACTAGCCCATCTAATTATTTGAACAAGATAATAACTAATTTGTACTCCAAAGGTCACCACGCAAGTTAGTGCGCTACGTCTCCCAAAATATATATTATCATTAGTTAATGTAATGCAAATTAAATATAATACATTTTATAAAATATTAGGTGTATTCATAACAATATTTTTTATTATATTCAAGTTATTCTAGGCTGAAATACTTTCTTACCTTAGACGTCAAGCTAGCATAATGTAAAAATTATTCGAAGCATCTCATCACCTAAGAGTTTCAACAAGGCGTGTTAAAATGTAAAATCCGATAAGTGCATACATTGGAGTATTAATTAGCACAGGCTATCAGTGCATGGTGACCATGGGCTATTGAGATAGTAATAAAGATTATGTATATGCACAGAATAAAGGACTTAAATAAACTGGACTGTAGGTTAGTTATTCGTTTCATTTTACGTTTAAAATGTTGAGAATTACAAAACTTTAATATTTTTCAAATATAATGAATGTCGCAGTCAGATCAAATAATATTGGTTATACGTACTAAGTTGTATTACTGTATCGTAAGTTTTAGTCTCTGTGGTATAGGCAGATAAAACACATCTCCATACTTTTGTCTCCAAGCACACAACTTTTCTTACTTCTTACTTTCCCTTCTTTCAAAACCAGATCCATTTGATCCAGCTACGTTATCCTCGGCATACCTCTTCGACGCCAACCTTGTATAGTCGCTCTGTCGTTCATTCTCTCTACGTACCTAAACCATCTGAACTCCCTTTTTGTTCTCTTAATTAAAATATTAATTTTATACATGCATTTAGCAAAATGAATTTAATCTTAAATAAAAGACAGAAACTTTCGACTTATCTCAATTTAACTATTTTTGACTTATAAGAATTTGACCAAAAATACGTATTTGAATCTGGTTCAATTAACAGAAATATATCCAAGAATGAAAATCAAATATTTATTTTTCATAGCTATATTATGTAAAAAAATACCATGTTAATTGGTGAATGTATAAAAATATATATCTAACATCACGCCGTGTCCCTGAGAGGTAGGCTGAGAGATTAGATCTCCTTAACTTTCTACCCAAGCATACAACATTCATCTCCTCCACATTTATACATAACGTCATGCATAACCTACTATAATTAATACTACTTAACTTTACCTTCTTTGAAAATCGGAGCTACTTAATTCTGGTACGTTTTCCTCGGTCTACCACTTTCACGTACACCTTTCACTTCTGATTTGTATGCTAACTAAGTCATTCTTTTATCATTAATTTTCTCCACTTCTTATTTTAAAATGCATTTTATCTACGCATTTATTTCTGATTTCGCCTTCTTTCATACATTGCCACTACATGTTTTGTTCTTTGTGTATGCATCACCATAGCGTTAATATTACTTTTATACTTATTTTACCAAGTCTAAGGCTTCACTTCCAAAAGTCAAGGTGGGCACCAACACACTAATATGTATTGTATTTTTGCTGCTTGATAAAAATAAAATACAAATGAAATAAATGCACCCTTTAAGATGTCTTTTCATGCTCTTAAGATGGACCAATCGAGAAAAAAATACATTATTATTCTCGAAACGACGATATTCATCCCCGAATGACAAAAGAGCCGTTAAAACGCCACTTCATCCTTTTAAAGGGATCACAATAATAACACAATCGTTATTGTCACACCTCAGGTGTCAGGACGACATAAAACCCATGTAATTTCTTCCTTTATTCACATACAAAATATTTGGACATGCGTGGTCGCCTCGAAATGTCAACACAATTGTAAAGCGTTGTCAAACCGTTAATTTACTATCGTTATTAACAATTGACAATTTGGGTGCCCGTTATTAATGTGTCCGAGGGCGGAGCCAAACCCTTTTTCCATTTTGAATACTGTTAAAAGAGGTTTCACTATATTTTGGAACATAACGATAGTATCAGTACGCCTGATTTTATTTATTTAGACACTTTATTGTAAAGTATACAAATGGCGAGTTTATTGCTAGACGGCAATCTTTTTTGGCCAACTAAACAAGAGTAACGCAATTGCGTAACAATTTGTTTCTTAGTGTTCAAGTCCCTTGATGGAATGTCTCCATTGTATCTTCCAAATTTGTGTCTGAGAGATGCTCCTTCGTAGATCTTAGGAGTAAATTTCGTCATCATTGAATAAATTGATCCTTCTGAAAGAATCCAATAGGGCGATGTATTTTGACAGGGTTTTTGCCGTTGCTGGTCTTGTGGTGTAGAATGACCTGCATTTAAATGTTAAAGATATGGGTGGCGTATGTAGCTTTAGGAAGCACTTAAAGACAATAATTCTAGGAAGGTCTCATCAAAATTTAATTTTATAATACCAATTCCAGTTTCTTTCTAAGCACGGACGTTCCAAAAAATCCAGTTTTTTTCTAAATACGTACGTTCTCTTTTATCAAGAGATATGAGAGTCTCCTTTACATAGCGACACATAACACCACATTTTACATATCTTAATTTGTGGTGCACTCGGTACGACCATAGAACGAACTTCCAAGATTCATCAGATGTGCACTATCCTTATTTAGGTTTAAGAGACCATTGAAAAAATATTGCATTATTTGGAATATCCTTTAATCCTATTTTTTCTTTCTTATCCTTGAACGAGTTCCTTTCCTCTAGTTCTACCATTCTTGATATAGGTTAGTAATTTATTTGTTTAGTTTTAGTTAGCTTTAAAATAATATTTTATTTAAATATTGATGTAATTAAGATGCGTTCGTTCAATGGAAGAAATTGATTTATAGCAATAAGTCCACCAGAGGTAACACGTTTAATCATGTACACATTAGAATGACAAAAAATATGATTATGTATTAAAAATAAACATATAAACTACACCTAAAGCCGAATGTGTTACTATCAAATATTGGAAGATCTACATAGGTTTCTTTGTAGTTCGTCTTCCCTTTGTAAGTTTTCTGAGGTTTTCTTAACCAATATGTTTTTACCAAAACATATACAGGTGCGGCGAAATACTTAATCCAATAACCGCAGCCCCTACTTTCCTATCCTATACACAACTTTTGTGCATATGTTTTGTAATATTTTTAATCTGTCAATAATAATGTTTTAAATCATGAATGAGAGCGCCTCTGAAGAGAGTCTGCTCTCTAAACGGCGCAATAAAAATTGTCATTTTATTATAATTAATTTTATTAATTGCTTGGTGAAAGGTTACAACGGTATTTCCAAAAAAAAACTTTAAAATACAGCATTACAAAACCAGTGAAAAAGTTACAGTGAAACATAATATTTAGAAATAATAATATTAAAATGAAATTTATAAAGTACAGTTTAGAGCACGAACCCATCTCAAGGGCGCTCTTACTAAGGATTCGAAACCATTCATAAATTTTGATAAGACCTCCCAAAAAGGACCGTCTTTAAGTGCTTCCTAAAGCTGCACACCGCGCTCATATATCTGACACTAGCGAACAAACCGCTTAATCAGCAACTACTAGGTTGATTTGGAAAAACCATCAAAGATGTCACCAAAATGTTACCAAAAACAGGAAAAGAAAATGGAAGATCTGAAAAGACAAGGGAATGTTATGGAGAATCAAATTTTGTTATTAAAGAGATATATTGTCGTCGCTGTTTGATGCGAGCTTCTTAGCTAAGAAGGATGAGAGTCTTGCAGCGGTAATTAGTCTGACGACATGTAACCGCCATGAATCGAACTCTGAATGTCTGGGTACTTAGTTAGAATACTAAGCATTATGCATTATGGAATGGCCACCTTCGTGACCCTGTCGATAAGATTTCCAGCCCGGGGGTTGCGGGTTGATTCTCGTTGGTACCCATATTTTTTTTCAGTCTGATTCTCACATAAGGCTTGTTCAATGCCTCTTTAGTTGATTGCAAGAGATCGCCACATGGCGATAAAACCTCCATATTATATTGTATACGAGTATAACGAAAGTGTTGTACTAAATAATTGTCTTCCGATTATCGAGAAAAGTTCCGAAAAATTCTAAGAAATTTCTATTATCTCGACACTGGACCCTTTTTCAAGTGTGAGGCACTATTGAGAAAGAGGTTGCTCTACTTTACACCTGGCCACTGAAGGGGTAAAACAACCCCTCCTACCAAGGGTGCTCTGTCACCTCGTCATTGTCAAGGTCTTTTATTGGAGGAGTGTGAATAGCTCGTTTTAAAAACGCTGTCAACATTGGATCTGCACTAAAAATAACAAATGTTTTGACTACCAAATTGGTACAACCATTTTTAATTACACAAATAAAATTTGAAGGAATAAATAGATAGAAAGGTTAAAACTCGAGACTTTTCCGTCTTAACACACATATTTCGTATCTTTCACATCCATAAACTGTTGAGCTCAAGGAACTTTTCAACACTTACATACATACAAACTATGACAACATTTCTTTGTTAAGCTTGGTAGAGAGGACAGGGCGCTAAATATTCCTATCATGGCATTCATTTTTCACCTTCTAACCATATTTAAATATCGTATACAGTTCCTTCTGTTTCTTTTACTCCTTAAATTTCAACGTTCACGACCTTTGGATAATGAAGAGGTTAACGTAGATATTTCGCAATTATTTTATTAATAATAAAAAATGTGTCAAGTATATCCAACAACACGGTCCAAGTGGTATTTGAAGATCTTTTATATTCCGGGTCTCGTATATTTGGGATAAGCTCCTCTAAGTCCATTATGTTACTAATAGGGGCCCTTATTGTGTCCATTGTCCGGCCCCATGTCCCTTTATGGAGTCCCTCTTGCTCTTTTCATAAATACCTGGACACTGCTCCTAATGGGATAAGGAAGCCACCGTACTTGTGATCGATTCACGATCAAATGAGACACACATTTTCTTAGAAATTGAAAAATAGGATTAATCAGGGTTGTATTCTGGTTAAAAAAAAATCTTTCTAAATACCTAATTTGTAGGCTAGACTGATTTACATACATACATACATACCATCACGTTGTTTCCCTGTTAGCGTGGGTAAATATGACAAAGTGTCAGACTTGCTTATTACAAAACACATCATTAGCCTCATATACATTTTTACACCTTCTCATACAACACCTACGATTTCTCTGACATTTTACACTCTTTATTTTCAAATAGCATTCACTTGATCCAACCATACTTTCCTTGGTTTTACTCTACCACTCACGTTTGGACTAAAAAGAAAACTAGGCCTGACAACTATGCAAATCAATTACGATGTATGAATTGAACTTAATTAAGCAAAAAAATATCGAACTCACGTTTTTCCCTTTTCTAAGATAAATAGGCGTAATTATACAAAAAATACCCAACTCACAAAACACATTTCTTAATATTTTTTAATTATTCCAAAGCAAAGATCACTCATGTGTATGCAAAAATATCAAACCCGTTAAATGGTTTATTTATGGAATGATAACACTACCGCTTTGTTCTATAACACAGTGAATCTTCTTTTAACAGTATTCTAAATAGAGGAAAGATTTGATCCAGCTTCCGGACATAGGTATTAATAACGGGCTCTAATATTATCAAATGTGTTAAATCAATATTATTTATTTTCAAGGACGAAATTTATTTCTTCACAATTCTTATACTCTTGTCCTTTTCCATCTTCTTTCTCCTTTTCCAGTATTTGGTATCATATGAAAATATTTTGTATTACTATTTTTTTACATTTGTTTTTAATGTTCAGTTCTTTTTTTTTCTTTAAGAAAATAACGTTGTAGTGACCATTACTTCAGCTATTGGCACAATACTACTCAAGCCTTGTCTGGGTGGTTGGAAATGTAATGTTTACAAATAGCAAGTTTACAATAAAATATCTAAATAAATCTTATTGTCTTACGTGAAAACCAGACTACAATTCTTTAAAAAAAATCTGAACACCGACAGAAGTCGATCTCGTAACCCACGGTTTCAAACAAAGGTGTTTTATTAACTAGATGATCGTCAGTATTTTTTTAACCTGGCGAGTTTTATTACACTGTGGCAATCTCTTCCAACCAACCAGAAAGATGTTGTAATGGGACCTAAGTAAAACCCCGACTGGAATTCCATTTAAAAAAAATCTGGATTCCAGCGGGGATCGAAGCCGCAACCTCCGGATCGTCAGACAAACGTCTTACCACCAGGCCAAGGAGGTCTTCTATTTCCCAGTGGTCTATTACTTTCTCTATGCAAAGTAATATTTAAGCCCACTCTTTGAACTAAACAACATAAGCAAGCCTAAAATTAACTCAATAAATGAGTAATTCTTATATTGTAAACCAATCTAAAGAAACGAGGTGAATATAACTAATTCGTAGAAAAAATAGGTGTAGATTTCTTTCATAGACATTTGGTTTACATGTTAAACAACATTAAATTTTAAAGCCCTATAGAAATATTAAAGAAAAACCATAAAAAGTCGGATATAGTTCTAGTGGATATAAAATTACCGCGCTCCATTGAAAACAAACCATAAATCCGTGGTAAATATATGTTTATACATTAGGGTTTCTATAAAGTATGTGTGCTGGGGAATAGAGCGTGCTGGGGTAGTACACATACGATAAAAGAGGACTGTCATGGGGAATCAAGATTTAAAATCAGCGTTTACGTGTTGTAATATTGTGACAGGATATTTAACAGAAAGGACGAGGCAGATACACCGTTTAAAATAGTCGTCTAATTTCAAAGCTGGATAGATGCATTTTTATCGCTTTATTTAATATGCATGGATAAACTCGCGTTATGCTGAAACAGATTTTGCTTTTGGCATTTCCAGGTAGACATTGGAACCAGCTTCCAGCTATTATTAGACTCTTACTATCGCTGACCTGCAGCAAAAAGCGAATTAAGAAACACTGGTATAGCAAATTTATTTTTATTTCTCATCAATTATTTTAATATTATCGTTGTATATTTGTTCGATATTTAATATGTATGTATATTAAATTATTTAAAGTTAAGATATTACCACTATGGAGGTTTAAAAACAAGACTTGTTAATGCTTTCCTGATGATGAGGGGAAAACCTGGAAACCGGTATGGTTATACCGTTATATAAAGTGCAATAAATAGCGTTTATTCCACTTAATATAAATGTACTCAAATAAATTACAATGTATGTATAATATTCTCGAAGAATTGAGAATCACTGACAAATTATCGACAGTATGCTGTCGGCGAGTCCTCTTTCAAATTATTTGGGCACATATGTCGTGGCCAAGGAGACAGTTTGGAGAAGCTTTTGGTAACTGGAAGCGGGGAAGGATGACCCACAAAAAGACTCCCAATACGTTAGACTGGCCAAGTGAGAGACGCAACTGGACTACCCTTAACAACTGCCCTTCGAGCTGCGAAGTGCAGAAATAGATGGAGAGTAGTCGTCAAAGGCTATCAGGGGAGTCACGACGCTCAGTCATGAGCTGCACGATAGGATGGAGATGATAATGTAAACTATATACTCACCATAAGATAACTAACTTAAAAAACCCACAATATTGTACACAATACAAAAATGTTTTAAATAAATTAATATGTAAGATAGATAATAAAATACAAATATGCAATCCACAAAATTCTAAGTCTTGCGTTTTTGAACATGCGGAATTAGAATATATTTTTACATAGAAAAATATAATATACAGCTGATTTATGTGTATTTTATGGTTAAATTACTTTCATAAAAATAAAATCATTTGAAAGAGACGACTATTTTATAAAATAAATATAATAATTCGTTACCATATTTTATTATTAAATTGCTAATGTGTGGTTTTGTATGAAGACAAAGCTTTATTGAAACTTAATATCCTTATTATGCGCGAGACTTTAAGTGGATTTATTAGGAAAATGCAAAAAAATGGGTGACAATGGGAACACTTGACTGATGGAGCGTTCTCGAGGATGTTCAACATTGACAAAAGTTCTTAAATATTTAATTACAAGCAATTTTTTTTATAAGTTTTGACTAATAGAGTTTCATTCCAATAGTTAATAATTCTTAGCAAACAAACATCGATATCCGTGTTCTAGTTGATCAGACTCCGGTCTTCCAGCCCTTATGTTGCGGGTTCGATTACCATTATTTAACAGTTTTTTTTGGTTAAGGCTTGGTTTTCACTTAAGATTTGCTGAACACCTTTCTGGTTTGTTGCCACATAACAATGAATCCGCTAGTTTGTTATGTACACTACGAAAGACCAATATACTATAATACATATTAGTGTATCGTTTCCCTGTTGCGGTAAGCAGGAAGAACAGAGTGGCAGAGTAATGTGGCGTCTATTCTAATGTGGCGCCTATCTTACGATCTTCCTATTTACATGAAAAAAAATAGGAATAATAATATATTTTTACTATAATGGAGCAGTAACTTCGTTAAACTAATCGGGAATAATTAAACGAGATCTATTTTTTTTAGTATTTTCAATTAAGTTAAGCTTGAGGGGATACGTTTAATTTATTGGTCTAGATATAAATATTGGAAATATTTTTTTAAATAGGCTGATATTTTTTATAGGAAAAGAAATAAACAAGGGTGTGCCTGAAATACATCTGATGTCCTCGGGACCGGGCTTGCTTTCTATTGGAGGAGATGCACCTCGACATAATAAGCTGCTATCAATAAACCTAGTATATTTATTTATATATTTAAATATTTTCTTTTAGTTTTCAAATGTATCTCGTAAGATAACAGGCTGCTTTCCCTCATTATTTAGTAAATCAATTCAATAAAGCGTTGCACATTAGTTTATACTATACTCGGTCATTTAAGAAATTTTTATCTAAAATTATTTTCATATCTCATGAACCATCGGTGTTATTTAATAGAACCGCCATTACATAAATAATAATTTGAATCTTCATTGACTTTAAATCACATCATCAACAAAATGTGATCATTTTAATATTATATAATTAACGTGAATAAAAAATACATTCCTTCACCAGTCATGGATCATAAGTCTAATAATAATAATCGCTTCTGACAAAGCTATGGAAAATATTGAATAAATATAGTGTCGAACAAAAAATAATGCGTAGTATTGATTGCGTCATTATACGCCGAAAGTATAGCATATATTAGAGTGAATGGTGATTTGACTATATAATTTAATATTTCGAAAGGGATAAAACAAGTATGCGTAATGTTGGTAGGTATACCCTGTATTTCAACATGTATAGATTCATGTGTGAAGAAATTACAGAGGTCAATTGGTGTCATATAAATGTCAGATGGGAACGTATGCAGATTAATTTATGCAAATTACATGGTAGTGTTTATTTATTTATTTAATTTACGGCATAACAGTGCATTTTATATACAAATGAACATATGACAAGTTATACAAGTACTTAAAATTATTGATAAAAATTATAAAACTTGATCTTAAACTAACATGGAGATACAAAAAGCAGTAGTAATAATAAATTACAAAGTCATCGTTTAAAATTATTTAATATGAATATGTATATTTATGTTCAATATACCAATGATATGTATGTATATCACAAAATATTACCAAATTTAGCCAAGTAGACTTACGTAATTGTGGAAGACTTATTTTATAGTCGAAAAGAACTTACATTTGTTTTAGTGTAACAACGCTTACATAGAACAAGAAAAATTGCATTTTTCTATAATTTTATGGAACTTCTACACTTGTAGAACGAGATGCAAGTTGCTTTGCAGGATCGAAATCTTTAATATGTTGATGCATGGTTACTCAACTCCAGAGGCAAAATATTGGCCTTAATGTTTCGTTTATACCAGGTTATTTATATTAACGGGCGAAGAGTGAAGATGAATTGCAGAGTTTGATAAGTAAATTGCATGAGACATGCAAAGACAAAGATCCGAGAATGAATGTAGCGTAATCCAAAGTAATGGTGGCTGAAAAGTGTGAAAGGAAAAGTAAATACGACATATGGGTGAATAAAGAAAGATTGGAGCCAGTTGAGAAGTTCTGCTATTTGGGTAGTATGTTCTCAGATGATGGAAGAGTTAAAAAGGATTTATAATGGCGTGTAGCGATAGGAAAGTCAATAGGGCACTAAAACACATATAGGTACTCGTACCAGACAGTGTCAAAATCTGCTAAGATGATAGTCCACAATATAATTTTGGTGCCAAATTTTATGTATGGAAGCGAAACATGGACGTGGAAAAACACTTAAACGAGTCGAAATATAGTGAAAGAAAAGCATGTCGATCTGTCCTCTCTGTTAACCCGAAATGGTAAATTTCGCGATAGTATGTTAACATTCAAATAGAAAAAAATAACAAATGTAAGGTTGATTTCGAACACCCTTAGTATATTTCAGATGATTTGCCAAAAAATCTGTACGGATTACTTCCACACGAGGGGATTTCAAAATCTACCGATCCATCCGTATAAATGGTATTGTTCAATAATAAATAATTCCAATAGTCGATATAGTTCTTTATGTTCCTTGAATAAGCGTATGCCTCCGCCTCGGATTACATTAACTGTATATTTCCTGAATATCGTATTTCACGTAACGAATTTATATGTGGTAGGGAATGATAGCAGATTAAATAAGCATTATAAAACCACAATAAAATTAAAACAAAATGTGCTTTTTGCGTGTAAAGTTAATCCTTATGTGCATATAAACATATAAAGATATTCATTAAATAGTTTTGTCGTACAGTTTTTATTTGTAAAAATTAGTTGGTATACTAATATCCGATGGCCGTGTAACTCTGGAAGAGTCGAAGTCTCCTGCACAATATTCCTTCAGACTGTTGGATCACATGATTTATGCCTCCACTTTGAGTGATATAAAAATACCTTTATTATAATAACAATAAAAGGACAATTTAAAGGACACTATCTTCTAAAGTGACGACCTTCGTGGCCTAATTGGTTAGACACCTATCTTCAGACCTGAAGGTTGCAGGTTCGTTTCCCGTTGGAATCCAGATATTTTTTAAAAGGGTTCTAGTTTGGTTTTCCCTTAATACCTCTTTGAAATCTTTTTGGTTTGTTGCAAAACATTCTTATGTGACAATAAGCCCGCCAGTTTGAGCTGTATACAATAAAAGTATAATAAATAAGGGCGCTTTCATTCGGAATTAGACAGAAAAAAAGTGCGAATTAAATTGGGTATAAGGATATAATCTATGTAGATTAAGAAAAATCTATATAAATTGAGTGTAAGGATAGGAAGGTGGTGATTGTGGTCATTAGATAAGGTAGTTCCCCAAATCTGATTATATTTAGAAAAAAATATTTAATAATAAAACCGCAGGAAACGTACATGTTTAGTATGTAATCATAAATTCCCTTAAAATGATGTATTCAAGTGATTTTTAAAGATGTGTACGCCACCCATATCTCGAAAACTTCGAGATAAACCATCACACCACAGGAAGAATAACAGCAAAGGTCTGTCATAATAATACTCGACATAATCGACCTCAAAATTTTACTCATACACATGAGTAGAACTTTGAGCTCAATTTTGTTTTTATCGAATAAATTTATTGTTCCGAATTGTAGAGACTACTGATAAATAATGTTTTAGTTTTTACTCATAAAAGAAGTTATTATTTTAAAGTGATTCAGTTCACTCGAGTATACTTTGAAACGACAAGATTTTTGCTGGCTCAAGTAGATATGATTCAACTAAACTAACTAAGCAATATTTATCTCAAAATATTTCTCGTCTATAACTCCCCGAACAATTACCATCTTAATAACATATTTATTTTCCTTGAGATTTAACTTTCATTTTAATTTGTTACTTTTTCTGAAATGTTCTTTTCTTTTACTAAGTTTAAGAGACAGTTATGGATACTGAAAATAATTATGCGGAAAAAGCTGATTGATTGAAAGAAATAAATTCGCTGCTTGAATAAATTCTTTTTCTTTTCATCGAATATTTTTCTTTTCTCCGAATTCTAAAATTTGAGTGGAAGGCGGGGTAGAGAAAGACCAAGGAAACTTTGATCGGATCAAGTGAATGATATTTTGAAAGAAGGAAATGTAAATAGTTAGGGAAGTCATAGGAGTTATATGAGAAGGTGTATGGATGAAGAGAAGATGGATGCATGTCGAGATAAGAAAATATGGCAATCTGTCTTTTTTGCCTACATAAATAAATTATGTGATGGTATGTATGTATAAATAAAAAATCGCAGTATTATTAAGTTCTTAATTTTATAAATTAGTAATATGCTCATATTGTGTTAATTTGTCTTTTAGTTCTAAAATAAAATGTTTTTTTTTTATATAAAAACGATTTTTAGTTGTATAAAAATACAATTTTTTATATATAATTTGTTCTCTAAAGTAATTGTATTTCTTTTGCAGGATTTCCACAACTTAAATCATCTTTTGGTGCTGCAGGACAGCCATCATGTCTCTCTGGTGAGTTGAAAATAATTTCTTATAAAAGAAAAACATACCTATAATGTTGTTACTCGAAGGTAATAAAAAATATATTTGACGACTAAAGTATACATGGAAAAAAAATCATTAATATGAAACATTTTCCCATCATTTAACTATAATCTTATAAAAATATCCTATAATACTCGTATCAAAAAGAAAATATACATTAACAGCGTTATTTCTCTGACTTTTTATTTTCTTTAAATATAATTTATTTGATCCAACCATACTTTCCTTGATCTTCTTGTACGACGTCTTATACCCAAATTATCACTTTATATTTGATTTATTAGTATTTCTTCATTCATTCCTTCCAGGTGACCAAACTATCTGTGAGTGGCCTTCTTCATTTTACTCGAAACATTAGCATCGGTTCGAGTTTATATGTTTAATTACCCCATTGACTTTGTTTACTATCGCTACATGTCATCCAATATTTTTCGTATCTTCGTGTAACAACTTGAACGTAAAATGAAATAAAAAAACTCTAATTTCAAGAATAATCAGTCTCTTAGGTATATACTACATGTTATTTTAAATATTGTACAAAAAAATATTTCAAAACCCTCACGATTCTTGATTATATATTTCCATACTATCTAAAATCTCAAACACCTCCCTTATCGTTTAATTCATCAAGGCATTATTCTTTGCCAGAATACTTATCGCGATCTTTTTTTATCTTGCAAAATATTTGGCACGGAAGGTGTTTGCAGACAAAGGAATTGAGAGGAGCATTGTGGGGAAGGTGTATTAGGCTTGATGGACGACTTAAAAGGGAAGGAAGGGAAGAATCAGAAAGAAAAGGGACGAAGGATGATTCAAGGTGAGATATGAGATTGATCAACACAATTGCCACTTACTTTAAATGGCTTTGTCTAAAAAAAATATATCCGGTGTAATGACCCGAAAGTGAAACGATTTAAAAAAAACTCGTATGTATGTTTATTCCTTTACATTTATCATAGTAACATTTAGTATCATGTTCCTAAAATAATCAAATCTAATTCATGTTATTTTTATCTTTCTTGTAACATATGATTTATATCTGTATTTATGCGCACTCTATATTTTTATAGAATTTTATAAACAAAAATTAACGATAAATAAAATCACAATATCTGGATCATGTTTCTAAAATAATCAAATAGGTACAATTCTTATTTATTTAAAACTTTTATGAAAATACATCTGATGGATTTATCGCTTGTAGGCAATTTCTTCCAATCAATCAGCTTTTATATCATTGTTATTGAAAGCTCCTCTCCTCTTCGGAGATTGGAGATCAACATGGCTATTTTGACCTGTAAGACTGCAGTTCTGAACAAATATATGCTACCATAATAAAACCTCTTCTTCCTGCAGTCATTCTGTCCTGAATTTCCCTTGCAATATTAGTTAAATGATCTTATACGTTTCTCCTCGCATTAAATGTCTCAAGCACTCGAACTTTTTCGTTTATGTTCTATTTTGTTTTATAATTGCTATTGTTATATGTAAAGGACACTTGAGAGTCTTTTACTTTGTCAATAAATAAATACGTTCTTTATTTTTCTTTAAATGATGAAAATTGCTTTTACACAAATAACGATTTCTTCAGTAAATAAAGCCTGGACTATTTATATAAAACTATTTTGATTTTTAAATCATCTGTATTATAAATATCTTAAAATAATAAAAATGAGGGGTTTTTCATTTATTTTGGGGGTGCTCGTGATTAACACAACGCAATAAAAAATTGAGGCAGTCAAAGGTTTCACGTGCCTACATACGTATCAACAAAAATCTTACCTTTTGTCTGAATGTCTGTCTTAAAAAGCTATGCGATCGTGTGATAATACTGTGTTTAACATCAAACATATTAGTTTATTTACCTTATAAAAAATATGTTATCAATACTGGCTTGAACATTTTTACTTAGTCATGACATTCTTGATATTTTTTTGGATAAAACGTATCCAAAATTTATTTGAAAATACTTTGGTATAAAATAATATCACCTCTTTAAAAATGCATAGTTTTTCTTCAAGGTCGTTGAAATGATAAACAATTGATTCAGTCTTTTTGTTTATGTACCTTAATACTGAACGGATTTCTGAAAGGTTTCTATACCAGTCCTAATACAAGGGGAGCGTGTTTAACGCTTTACACCCAACCTTTTGTTTCGACATAATGAATATGCACCAGTTTACCACCTCGCAAAGTGCACTGTCAAAACGTACTAACACAACATATAAAATCGTACCATTTTAACACTTATCCTTCTATTCCCAAGAAACAAAATTCATTAAAATTTGTACATTAACTAGTGAACATCTGATTCCAAACATAACTTTGGCTAATATTGAAAGATAACATCTCGGCGGTACATTGATAAAGGATCAAAGACTTTGTGAGTGTTAAGAATAAGGGATGTTTTTGTTTATTTTTCTGTTTGTTGTTTGTTCCATTGTGTCATGTGTATCGATTTTCTCTAGTCTCGTGTAAAGGCCTCTATATGCGAGAGAGTTTTGCGATAGAGAATAGAAAATATTCGCCAACTATAAGGTTCCGCTGGCTGATTTGAATTTACAATGACTTTGAAGAAGAACAGAGATTATTTAAAGAAAATACACAAAGGTAATTTATGGAAAATTGTACTTCACATGTTAAGTTGAATTTATTCAAGGGGTAGCATAAAACATACGCATGTATTAAGGACTTAAATAACTAAAAGACAATTAAATATTTGGTACGCGAACGAAATTATGTATTATATTGTGAAAGGGACATTGAAAGAAGGGTAAAGACGGAGAACAATGTAAATAGTTCATGATATGTAATATTTTAGATAACTACTGCGCTATATAAAAAGTAGCAAAAATAACAAAAAATAATAGTGTCCTGGTTTCCAACATGACGTATGGAAGTGAAGCTTAGGCTTGGCAAAAAAGGATAAAAATAAGTTTAATACTGTGAAGATGCATACTCTAAGAAGAAATTGTGGAGTGTCAATGTACATATGAAGGCGGAATATTCATTCCGCAAATTCCATAATCAGAATACGTTTTAAGTAAGATGAAGAAAGGAAGTTTTAAGATGAATTGGACATGTGGAGAGAATGAATGACGATAGAATGACAAAGCATGTTTACTAGGCAGACGTGCAAGTTTTGCGTAGAAGAGATAGAAAGAAGAAAATGTAGCTAGATCAAGTGGGCCAGATGTTTAAAGAAGGTAAAACGAGAAGAATGAATAACCGAAGATTGTACATGCTGAGATGTATGAATGTGGATGACGCGAAAGTTATGCGTTTAAATGGAAAATTATGGAGGTATTTTCTCTCTGTTAACCTCGAAAGGGACACAAAGGTTTTTATGTAGGTTGTATAAAAATGTGACAGAAGAATTAGAATGAGAATATGAAGATTTTTTTGCGGCTTGCATCCTTTAAGGCAGTAATTCCCAAACTTTTTCCTTCATTACTCAAAACCACTTATCAGAAAATCTCTGTCGTCATTACTACGGGTCGCTATCTATTGTTGGAGGCATACCATATGTTGCGGTGACACGTTTCCATTGCTTTCAGTCACTTACAGTTTGCATGCAGTTTGCATGCAGGATTACAGGCTTACCTCAGCCAATTCCTTCAGCTGATCACTCTTGTTCCTGGCACACTTCTTACGACCATCAATTTCTCCAGACTATGTTATATATGGCTCACATCTGAAAATATTTCTGAAAACCCGCAGAATGTGTAGGAAGCATGTTTAGGGCCTGGACTCATACAGTTTTTTACTCCTGGAGTATGGAAATGTTCTTTCATATGATGGTCCACATGATTTGTTTTTCTTCTGGCAGCTACGAAAAATAGGTAATAATTCTTCTTTTTCTTCTTGATGTAGAAGTTCGATATGTTCTTTGCGTAAATCATTATTGGAAGGCAGATCATCAGCTACCTCTCCACTCTTTAGGATGCCTTCCTGGCATGCGATATTCTGCGAGGATTATTTGAGCCGCTATGTATAGAATTCTGCCTCTGTCTAATCTATCCATATGACCACGCCAGTACCACTTTATCTTTCTGTTCCATCTGACGATAAGTATTGTAAGTCTGTCGAATGTGCGAGTTTCTGACTTTATCTCTGAGAGATTTTACAACGTTCTTAAAAGTCAACTAGATACCAGTTAATGAGCAAAATGCTGCTTCTTTTTTTGTTTAGCAAAATTGAGAGCAATTTTTTGTCATCTCTTACTTAATTCATGGTCCCAGCTTTCTCATGTCAATGGTGTTACTAGTTCTGCATAAGGTCAAATATGAAAGTAGTATATATACTCGCATATATATAAAAAATATATTTGAATGATTTTTATGTCATTTTAATAAATTGTTAAAAAACAGTTTTGGGTAAGTCACCCATGTTTAGGAAGCACTACTTTAAAGTGTTTTCACAATATTGTCATGCAAAAGCGCAATTTATAGCATAAATTGTCACCCCGTGTATCTTCTCTTATTTAGTTATTTTCAGTCTTTTTCCAAGTCTACGTTTCTCTCCGAAAAAAATGTGCTTAATTTATTTTATTATTAAAATCAAACCATAAATAGGTTTATATCCTTACCACAAAAACAAAATTATCAAACTATATAATGTTTTCAATTTATGAAAAGTTAAAGCTGTATAACATTTGAACTGTACAACCTAGCTGATTTATTGGTATGTAGCAATTTCTTCCTATTAACAAGAAATGTATTAGTAAATCATTAGTAAGAACTAAACTGGAAAACATTTCAAAAAAGAGTACAAACCTGGATTTGAAGACAGGCGTCTCACTAACTAAGACACAAAGGCCGTACCTTACTTAAGGGGAAATAATTAAAAGGTCAAATCTTTATTATATCTACACAATTAGAATGAAAATAATGGGGGTTTGATTACATAAATGTATAAAAAAACATGGTTAACCTATTTATGACGGTATTTTGAAATTAAAAGGATATTTAAAAAAAGGTTGTCTAGTCAAGTCTCTTGAACTGAGAAGATATAGTTGCCGCTTTACACGACAACATATTAGAAACAAACTACCATATGTTAGAAAGAAAAGTGTTTACTTAGAGAAAACAAAAAAAAACAATGATGTGTCTCGTCTTCTAGAGCAGTGGTTTTCAAACTTTTTCGTTTCTCGGCACCTGTAGTGCATTTTTTAAAACTATTTATGTAACACTTTTATTGCAAATACAATCTCGCGGGCTTATTGTTAATCGGCAATCTCTTCCAACCAACCAGAAGAAAGTAAATGAAGAAAGTTAACTGTCGCAAAATCATTCAAATGGCTGGCTATCCATCCCCACGAAATCCATAAACACATACGTGAGCATATGCCCACAAACCCTACAAAGACGGACAATCACCCGAACATTCCTTTTCATATAAAGTGAGATATCACCAATCAAAGGAAAAGGAAGGGATGGTGGAGAAGAAAGGAAAAAATCAGGAATGAAACAATTATACTACTGACTAGATATTAAGAGTTTTTCAGTCGCTTCTTAAAGCATGCCAAGGACGGAGCGAGTCTAACATTGGTATGTAACTGATTCCAGAGTCTCACTGCATGGACAGTAAAGGACGGCGTAAAAAAAGAAGATCGGTGATCCGGAACGGCCAATAAACAATCTCTGTTTGAGCATAGCGCTAGTCCATGATAGGAAAGACGTTGAAACTTTTCGGCGAGATAGGAGGGAGCGGCGGGACAGTTAAAGATATTAATATTTTTATTCACGGTGCGCTGAAAAAATATCTACTAATTAATAGGATGGGCAAGTCTACTACACTATGTCTCAAATCATGGAATCAAACTAGATGTAGTTTTGAGCGATATTTGGTTATTATTTCAGCTACCATCTAAAACCCTGCTTCGATGAAGTAAATCGTCCCACATGGAACCAGGATTCTTTAAACTTTATCACTTAGCAAAGGATATTCATCTTTTACTGATATTCAGAGCCGGGACGGGGTATTTTGATGTCTGGGGCAGCAATTCCAAAACGTGCCCCCATAAGATGACATTTTTTTCAACACACTTTCGGGAACGGATAAAACTGCTGTAATATTAAATTTTTATTTCTAGAAAAATCGACTTCATTCTGTCTTCAAAAAAGTGAGAATCGAAGGCAGAAATAAAAATTAAAATACCAAACATTCATAATTTATTTTTCCACCTTTCAGAGGGGCAAAATTATGTGTTTGATTAGTTTATAAAATTGATTTTGTGTGAAATCACACGTTTTTAATAATAATAACAGAACAATTTATAAAGCACCATTGAGAGCAAACTCTCCTCAAGAGAGCTGCAACTCGGGACTCGAGCCCACTATTATTGATAGATCAAATGAGATTATAGCGATGTATGATATGTCTTGTTTAAGACTAAATATTTTTTCGACAATTTATTTTATGCCACTTTTTTTTTTTGTCGATCGATTTTAACGACCGTCAGATAACGCGCTTGGGGCTAGTGCCTAAAAAAATTTACGATCAATTCTTCACATAAGAAAAATACAACACAATTCTCAGAAAGTGGTGATTTTTTGTAATATCGCACTTGCTATATATTAAATATAACGAAAGCGTGATACAATTTAATACAATATTTTACTTAATTTTATTGCCTTTATCTCTGTAGCCTGCTTTGTAACTTAGAGGTAGCGGGTTTGATTTAAGTTAGAAGAAATGTTTAAAAGGGTTCCAGTGAAGTTTTCACTTAAGACATTTGAACACCTTTTTGGTCGGTTGGAATAGATAGTAACATGGAAATAACCCCACTGGGTTCTGCAATAAACAACGAAAGTAAAATACGACAATACCACCATCCCCGTACCATATCGACTCAAAAAATGGTTTTACATTCAATTTCGTTCTTATATACAACTTTTGCTGCCGTCACATGCATACG
Organism: Odontocerum albicorne; assembly: GCA_949825065.1. Taxonomy (NCBI): domain Eukaryota; kingdom Metazoa; phylum Arthropoda; class Insecta; order Trichoptera; family Odontoceridae; genus Odontocerum; species Odontocerum albicorne. The sequence goes on along the minus strand of OX463852.1, from coordinate 19,099,406 downwards.
TTTTTACGCTCTCTGATTAAATTAATCAGCCAGTCACAAACAATAACAGCCATTTGCAAAAACGCAACCATTAATGTTTGCATCTCGTTTTCTTTGACTCTCTCTATCCCATTTTTTTATTATTATTTAAAGCAGCAAGGCGTTTCTTTTTTGATTCGAGTTCGCGACCTGTACTGCCCCCTTTTGTTATTTATTTTTTTATTAAATAAACAATGCCCCCAAGTTGAGAGCACCTGTCGCCGACGCCATTTTACTTTCTCTCAGGGTTCAGGAGTATTTGGTATGCGCGCTGTATTATTTATTTATTTTATAAATTTCACATATACCGGTTAAACCTAATTACATACTCATCTTAAAGAAAAATATAGACAGTGATAAGAAATGAATGTTAAGGAGTAAGGAATATTTTTTAAGCCGAAACAGGTAAATTCATATACTAAGCAAACCCAAAATGCTTGCATTAAAAAAAAAACTAAAATATCCGAGGCCCTATTCAAAAAAGACACCCCGTAAAATAAAGAAGAAGCACTTGGCAAGTTATGAACTCGTATACTTATTGTATGTCTAAACAGATCAATGTTTCTGTATGTCGAATAGTTGTCAGGAACATAAAACTATATATTTTCAAATACGGTTGAACCGCATGTTACTTCCGTCAGCAACTTAAAGATATAAGACGATACCCTCACATCCCTCCTCACGCTCATTAGGTAGTATCCTAATATTGAAAAGAAACCGTGTAGGATAGAGCAACAGGTAGAAACCGCACTTTCGCAAGTAGTATTTTTAAAAAAAAATTGGATTTTCTCCACCATTTGAGAGTAATAAATCTCCCGCGGCCTCCACACCAATGCTCCACATTCTAGCTTGCTACTATTATACGTTGTATTATATTGTCGTGAAAGAGACATTGAAAAAAGGGTAACGGCAGGAAAAAGATAAACGGAGCATTTAATGTTATATACAATCACCGTTCAATATAAAAATGTTTCGAACCCCTGCCCACCCTGATGGCTGTTCCACATTTGAATATGTGAATAAAGGGCGCCAACTCCATTTGCTTTCTTTTGACTGATTGTTTCGCACGTATGTGAGTGCGTGTTTGTATGTGTTGGCCAACCCGCTGATTCGGAGCAAGGAAACTGCACACGTACTCCTAAATAGTTTTATTGTGTGCGGAGTCATACACAATAATAATTATTATTATTGACTTTTTTATTTTCATCCCCACTCTTTCGCTTTTATTTTCCATCTCGCTTGTTTTCGTAAAACTGTTATTGTTTCCTTATTTGTAATCTAAGATGATAGTCCACAATGGTATTATAGTACAAACTTTGATACACAGAAGTGAAACATAGACGTGACAAAATACTGAAAGGAGCCGAATAAATGCTGTTGAAATATGTATACGAAGAAGTTTTGCACAGCAATGTTGTAAAAATATCTTAAAGCAGTGTTTGCCAAACTTACGTAAATTAAGCGAAATTGGTTTTTCTTTGAACACACATACATATACCATCACGCAATTTTCCTATCGGGATAGGCAGATGTGACAAAGCTTAAGGTTTTCCTATCTCGACACACATCCTTAGCGACTTCTACATTCATACAACTTCTCATACAACTTATATGACTGACTTCCAATTTTTCTTTCTTTCAGAATATCTATCTATCATTTGATTCGATCATGATTTTCTTGGTCTTTCTCTCACACGCTTTTCCGTCATATTTGTACTATTATTTGAACAATTTATTGGAATGACAAAATCGTTCAATGATATTTTTATGGGGTGACAATGTATGACATATTACGGAATAAAGTGATCAAGGATAAATGTGAACTTAGGGCTGATGTATAGTATTAAGCAAGATCAAAAAGAGCACTCTGTTATAGCCTGGACACGTAGAACGAATGAATGAAGAAAGACTAACAGCACAAATATACAGAGCAAATGTGAGTGAAAGGTGTGGTAGAGGAAGGCCAAGAAAATTGTTGATATGATATTTTTAAAGAAGGAAACATGAAAAGTCTGAAAAATCGTAGGTGTTGTATGAAAAGGTATGTCAGGACATGAAAGTCTAACGCTTTCTTCTGAAGTTTTATTCACAGGATGATTGACAATGATATTCAATCACAAGGGATATCCTATCATCATAGCATATCACAAGGGATAGTCTATCATCATAGCATACCTATCAAAAGATATAGCCTATCATCATAGCATATCACAAGGTATAGCCTATCATCATAACATATCACTGAATTATTCTTATTTAGGCATTGTTAGTTTATTATTTTAATATTTGAAGGATTTAGAAATATACTTAACAATAAAAGTGTCGGCACTTTGTGGACTTACCTTTTCCTCTGAACATATTTAGGGGAACTCCTTCAACGCAGCAAACACACTTTACAAGGGATTATTCCGACCGGTTGAATATTTTTAACGATCTGACAACTTGTTTTCTCGGCCAAACCTGCAGTAGAGGTTTAAAATAATAAAGTGACTACCGTAAAAGGTATGCGGACGGCGGAAATAAAGAACTGTGTGCAAGGGATAACACATCGATAAATTTGATACATCTTGCATTTTATTAAACAACTACTCTTCCTTAAACTGTCGCAAACCTCAAACTGAAGTTGTCTTTGGATGCATGATAAAGAAAAATAGACGACACAAACCAAATTGAAATATATGCAATGTACTCGTATGACTACGATGAAGTAGGTGCTCGTGTCGTGTGTGTCAAATGTGGTTTAAAATATTTTATAATAGGAATACGACATTTGAAGAGCGTCCTTTAAATATAAATTATCGTTGTATTATTATTAATATTAAACCTTTAACTGAACTTTATCCGCAAACCTTAGTCAGAACTCTGTTGGAAAATTTTAAATTGAACTATATCCATAAACCTCAGGCTAAATATATCCGTAAATCTGAATATATCCATAAAACCAAAAAATGTCTTTTCTGTCCATCCCAATAAAAATGGCGCGATGGCATGTATGTTTGTATACCTTGGAATGTACGAGTATATAACAGTAAACTCAAAGCGAGCAAAATAACGTTTTTTTCAAAGCCATAAATGTAATTATAAGTTTCAATATAATGAATTAAAAAACTATTTAAAAAAAATTTAAGTTTCAACCGATTAAACTTCAATAATTTAACAATTGACTTATAACTGGAAAAAATCTTCAATGCAACATTCATTGGACGCGGCAAGATATGGCGTTTAGTAAATCAAATCGACCAGTTCAAGAACAACTGAAAAACATATGATCTTTAGTTTCAGAATTTTATTATTATAATAGAGCATTTATTTTTTGATACAATTCTTTTTATACCAAATATTTCGGCAGCAAACATTATTTAAAAATTCAAACAAAAAACTCTAAAACATATTAATACATGTGTACAGTGTATGTCACATTCTAAGCACCTTGTATTCAATTTCACAGATCTTTAAATGCACCATTAACATCCAATTTGCCGACAATCATTCCCCGGCGCCCTACCATTCTGTAACTTATTTGACAGGCCCGTGTCATCAGCGGCCCTGTTTGTTTGCTTCTCACTCAATTTGTATCCATTGGGCTCGAGGATTGGGTTTCACAGTACTGAATTTTATTTTTGTGTTTTGTTTGATAATTCGAAATAAATTACACCAAAAAATGTTCTCTACGACAGTGATACTCAAATGGTGATCAGGAGCTGGCAGTTGCCGAAATGGTCATAGAACGTTACCTTAGAAAGGTGTCGATGGCCGTGGTCTAAAGCATTCACACTAAGCAAGAGGGCGCACTATGTTCGATTCTTGGTTTACTTTTAGACCGTCTCATATTTTTCTGTAGTCAATATGCTGCTTATCATAAATTCTTATAGCACTATTAAGCAAAATAACGTTATCGTCAAGGATGTGATGTTCAACAGCTTATTAATAATAAACCAATACAAACACTTGCGTTTTCCATCCACAAGATGGTTGAAAATCATATTCAATCACGAGGTCCTATAGATCGAGTGAGATCAAGTATACTCCGAGTGTGCTCCGATCGTCTAGACCACTTAGTTGTGCTATCAGGTACAGCGGTGTGACCAATGAGTTTGCTGGTGTGCAACGGCCCACTCATTTAAAGAGGAGAAAATAAAGAAAGAAATAACACTCCACGGCACAGCTTCGCTTTCCAACTGAATAGACGTGAGAATGGCGAGATGATCCTCGATTACGAGGCCCAGCAACGACGATGTGAAAGCTTAGTGATTTAATTAACGTTGTTGGGACAATCGATTTCTGCAGAATCATCACAAGGTAATAGAAAAAAAATTGTGAACACCAATATTTACATACGTACTTCGAAATATCCAATATTTTCAATAAGTTGATCAAATAAAATGATTTAGTTAATGAGTCAATGTTTCTAGAAGTGGCCGCTTCTAAGACGTCGGATGTGCAGAGTGGCGCTCGTCACCGAGTTGTTGAAGTGTCCCATATGTTGCCGTGGGTGGAGACTTTTATCTTTACCGCTAGTTAAATTGTTGGTGTAGTTATTAAAAAGTTTATATTTAGACATGGGTAAATTTTTTTGGACATGATTGTAATTTATTTAATTATTTGATATGTAAATCATATTGCGTATTAATTGATTTGGAGACATAAAATGATGTCTCTTAATATTAGGTATATATGACAGTAAGCAAACTAACTAAGCAAAATACATACCATTACGAAATTTCCCTGCATAAGGCGGAAAGGACATGGCGCAATACTTTCCTATCTCGACACACATCGGTAGCCTCTTCTACATCCATACACCTTCTCATACAACTCCTACGATTTCTCTGACTTTCTACATTTCCTTTTTTCAACCGATCCAACGATACTTTCCCTGGTCTTCCTTTACTAAGCCTTTCACTCACATTTGTACGATACATTTGTTTTGTTAGTCATTCTTTGTTATTGTTTACTTATTTATTTAAATGGTTGATGACCTTTTTGGGGCAAAAAATTACAAAAACAATTAAAAATCAATATTTAAACGTTTAGGAACTAGTCCTTAAGGGAAGAGATGATGATGATTTGTTGATAAGTAAAACACGTTTTGGATCGCAATGCGGAAGAAGAGTTTTTATTAGTAAACGTAGGTATTTATACTATTTCCGCGTGTGTGCGGGAATGCGAGCAAGATATCCTTCGTCTCGTTTCTGCATTAGCAAAACGGTTAATGTCGTATGTAGGTGACAATTTATTTACGGAACTGGCGAGACAGCGTGGTGCATTCTCGCTCTAGTATGGAATGCGGTCCGCTCCGGGCTATGGGTTGAATGGCCGGCGTGTGAACTTCGGACTTGTTTATTTAAATTTGTCGAGGAATGCAAAGGTCACATCATCGGTCATTGACCGTATGTATGAACGCCCACAGTGTTCCGAGTAAGCGACCGCCACACACGTAAACAGTTTTATATAGCAGCTGTCACGATCTTTGTGGCCTAATTGGTAAGTCGCCCAGAGATTGTGAGTTCAATTCCTATTGGTACTTGATTGTATAAAAAATATATTCTAGCCTGGTTATCATTCAAGACCTCTTTATCATCATTCTGGTTGGTTGGAAAAGATTGTCGTCACATAGCAATTAATCTGTCAGGTTGTACTGTATACAACTAAAGTGTAATACAATATAACAAAATAGAGAGAAAAAAGGCAAATCGAAAAAAACGAGCCTTATTTGCCTCTCGAAAGTATAAAACGAGCCTTAGACAATAAAAAAACAAAGCATTATTTTCTTTATGTTTCTTTTTATGTGTGTTTTCGAATAAATTACGCTGGTGTAAATCAGCTTTCTCAGAATAGTGTTTGATCCCAGTGAAACGGGTGATATTAATAATTCTCTCATGCAAATATATGAGGGTATTTTGATAAAATAAAATGTGTATAAGAAATTTAATAAAAATATTCATCGTTACTTATTATACTCAAAATTCCTCCTTTCTCCAATACAGGAAGTCCATAATGAAATAAGGGCTCAGCAGCTGAGCTCGAGGGGTTGGTTTCAGGTTCTCTTCAGTCCAGGGGCGGTGCTAGCTCAATAGTATTCGGTTACAGCCCCTTCCCTTAAGGGAGGGTTATTGTCACAATATTTACACTCTTATGTGATCATTATGTTAACATTTTGAAAAAAATTATCTTGTATTTGTATCTTCATGATTCGTAATATTGAGGCAACACTGTGGAGAAATAATTAAATAAAAACTAAAAGATACATTTACTGACTTTTTAACTCTCTATACTTAAATTTGTACATATCTTAAAAAATACATACATTGAAAAATATTATTGACATGTTGTTATTTGTATATACACTTATCTAGTGACCGAAAATTTAATTAAATTCCATATTAATTCACTACACACAAACATAACATTGCGTCATTTCCCAGTTGGGGTAGACAGAGAGGACATAGCGTGAGAAACTACCTATTGTTTTATTATGAGTGATACATCGGCAGTAATCAAACAAGTCTAAAACATTCTAATAAAAAATGTTTTCCAAACGAAAACCTTTGTATGGGAAGTAGAAACATGTTTGAGGAGAACATTTTAAATTACTGTTAATTCGTTTTAATACGAAATTTCAAAGGCAAACTGACTTTACATATATACCATCACACAAGTTCTTTGTTCGGTAAGCAGAAAGGACGGAGTTCCGAACTCTCTTATCACGACATAATTACTTTAAATGCTACACATTCTTACATCTATTCGTACAGTTCCTTCTTTTCCTCTTAATTTACTTGCTTAAAATTTTCATTCACTTAGTCCAGTCATACCTTTTTTGATAGTTCTCTACTACGACACCCTCTCATACTTCCTTTTATAGCACAAATTTAAATAAAGAGGATTTACAATAGGATAAACCGTTTGCATAAAAACAACAAATATATTTTTCACAAATATATTGTTTCAAAAAAAATCTATGAATTTTACTAAATTACTCTGCTTTTAAAGCGAAATACCTATTTTGTTTAATGAAAACGTTTTCAAACTGTTTGAAAATATATTCATAAAGAGAAACAGTTGTCACTTACTGACAATTTGTTAAGTAGATATTTTTAATGAAATTTTTTATTGAAAAATAATTCTTCAATGATATTGTTTTTTTAACATAATATGTTTATAATAAGATTTTTCCTTTTTATTCACAATTGTTTTGTCAGATAGTGAGAAGCAGATGAGGAACAAATATCACTTAACATGACACGACAAAGTTAAAGATTTTTTAAGATTTGGTATAATTCTTATTCATCGAGTACCCAATGCTGAGCGTTGTGGTCTGCTATGTCTTGAACTCGCCGCACCACCTGTCTTGATCCCTCTTGATCATACGCCATTAAGTGCAACGTTTTAAGAGGATCCTGTTATTTCCTTTATTTGATCCGTCCATAGGACACCTTCTTTTTACTCGCCTTCTCTCAACTGCCCTCTTGATCACCATCTTCTCTAGACTTTCATCATTATTTCTGGGATCATAGATAAACTAAGCTAGGAATATTTTTCTGCGTGTAGTCGAAAGTCTTTGTAATCTCCTATTATTGGATGATAGAAACGTTGGTTCGCCTTACGGCTCATGAGATTTAAAGCTTCCGTTTTCAAATACAATACCAATTAAATTTAAGTGAAGATTAACTTCTTGGTGCATCCTTAAAGGGCGTAGTTAATGCGGTGTGCGAAGAATTTAAATGTTGATGACTTGTCCTTTGATAGGTGCATAGTAATCTTTGATGGTACTTTTTCACTGGCACTTATTTAACAAATGTTCAGTTTGGTTTTCATGCAAGGCTCTTTAACATATTTCTGGTTCATTGGAAGAGATTTCCTCGAGACAATAAACCAGCTAGATTGTACTGTATACATCGAGTGTTTAACAAAATATTTATCTAAAAATAGTCCAACCCATAGAATACGTTTTATTGGTTTAATCAAATTATCAAAATAATATATTTTAATCTTCTGTGAAAAAAAATATGCAAGTATAAAAACCATATTAAAAATTAATTTCTTAGAAGTACATTCAACGCGCAACTATGTATCCTCAAATACACCAAACTAAGTCAGTGTTAAAATCTGAAGATGATGGTTCACAACAGTATTTTAGTACGAACTTTGATATATGGAAGTAAAACGTTAATGTGGAAAAATACTAAACGGAGCTGAATAAATGCTCTAGAAATACCTGCACTGAAAAATAATATATGCGGTGACACTGTGTGATAGAATATTTAAATAATTCATTAGGGATGAATGTTAACTTAAGGCTGATGTGTGGAGTAAGATGACGAAGGGCACTCTCGGATGAGTTGTGCATGTGGAGCGAATAAATGAAGAAATACTACAAAACAAATATATAGTGCAAACGTGAGTGAAATGCATGGAAGAGGAATAGGTACTTAGAAAAGTATGGTTGAATCAAATGAATGATGTTTTGAAACAAGGATATATAAGAAGTGAAAAAAATCGTATTGAGTATATTAAAAGGTGTATGGATATGGAAGAGGCGGATTATGAATATCAAGATGGCGCTCTGTCCTCTCTACCAATCTCAGCAGGGAAACGGCGTGTTGGTATGAATGTACCTAGAATGTGAACTTAAATTTCTATACGAGTAACAATTATTATTTTTCCGGCGTCATTTAGTGACCAAGGATCATTTCGAATTTAAATGATACATCTTTCAAATAGTGTGAACCAATTAATTATTTTTAAGGCCACTAGTTTGCCTACCACTATTTTGTCAATTTCGAGATAAACCCCAAAAACCTTCGAATATAGTTTTATGCTCGTACTATACGAGTAATAAGGATGTCGTTCCAAGTATTATATTGAAGTTCAATCAATTTTAAAATAATGAAGATGGTTATAAGAACATGATTGTCATAAATAATGCCAATAAAATTTAAGTACTTAAAAATATAAATTTCTCTGATTAAAAAAAAGATGAAAAACATTAATGATTTTTTACAAATCGTTAATAAAAAACCTGATGTTGAATAATTGATTCAATAAAAAGGAAAACTTCTAAGGGATGTTAATTTGGCTTAGGATTATTCAGTAAAAGGGGTGAAATTAATTAAACCCTTTCAAGTCGAAAGAATCGGAGGTTTTTAACAAGTTTTTCTTTTTTTTTTTTTTTTAGCGATTGCTTATTTTTTTATAAAAGCTATTCAATAAATTTAAATAATGGGGGTAAATTCCACCAATTTGCTCTCTAAAACTCTTCTATCTTTAAAAGAAAGTGGTCGAGATTACTGAAAAAAATATGTTTTAAAATGTCCTTTTGCGTTGACTTGAAAAATAAATTGAATCAATCAGTTCTAAATATTTTTTTATTAAATTTTACTATTAATGGTTTTAATATATTTTTAAAATGAATCATTACTTTGTTCAATAATTATTATTTCTTTATCGATGTACGACCCTTAAATATAATTTATATACCATGGCAACATTTACTAAACAAAAGATAAAATATTAACATCGTCAAGAAATGAACATAAATTCAGAACACTTTTAATATATGAAACTCACTGTTTAATATTGTTTATAAATTATTAAGGGCTTTAATATTGTTTATAAATTAAACTCTTTCTTTGATAAATAACTAAATAGTTTACTATCCTTCTCTTTCAAATTAAATGAACTCATTACAAATATGTATAGACGCTCCCATCTTCACAAACTAAGAGAAATGCTAGTTAAAAAAAAACAAACATTCTTATGAGAAACAAACATTCGTACAAAACAAAAATAAATATTTCCCTTCCAAGATGACACACAAAAAAAATGTAGCAGACTCTAACGAAATTAAATTTCCAATTACCCATTCTCCTCTTTAAGTTTACTTGGCCATTATATTTTCACACTCCGCTTACTTCTTTTTCTTCTTTCCTTCATTTCTTCCCCGCTTTTTTTTCATTTTTCTTCTTCCTTTGAATTTATTCTTTTAAACACTAATAGCCCGGTTACTTGGCAATATAACGTAAATAAATACGGCTATATTTATAAGCTTTCTCGAAAATACCTTTAAGAGTTGCCATTGTGAAGGGAGAAGCTTTTGGTTATTCAAAAAGGGATGATGAACGTGTTTTCTTGTTGGATAAATTGGAAAATGTAACGATTATCTCTTTTGGAATAACCGTCGTTAAACTCGTAAAATAAATCAATGTATTTTATTTTATGAACCTATTTTTTTCATAGTTGCATTGGTCTCTTTTTGGCATCAAAATGGGAATATTCTAACATTATTTTACGTCCCCAATTGAAGCTTTCATAGGGAGTATACAGGATGACTGGTTCATGACGGAACATATCGTGGTAGGTAATAGAGGGGACGGCCTATATGGTATAGTTGGTAAGATCCTAGTCTACTACTGTTTTCAACTCCCACTGTTACCCTTTATATATATATATATATATATATATATATATATATATATATATATATATATATATATATATATATATATATATATATATATATATATATATATATATATATATATATATATATATATATATATATATATATATATATATATATATATATATATATATATATATATATATATATATATATATATATATATATATATATATATATATATATATATATATATATATATATATATATATATATATATATATATATATATATATATATATATATATATATATATATATATATATATATATATATATATATATATATATATATATATATATATATATATATATATATATATATATATATATATATATATATATATATATATATATATATATATATATATATATATATATATATATAATATATATATATATATATATATATATATAATATATATATATATATATATATATATATATATATATATATATATATATATATATATATATATATATATATATATATATATATATATATATATATATATATATATATATATATATATATATATATATATATATATATATATATATATATATATATATATATATATATATATATATATATATATATATATATATATATATATATATATATATATATATATATATATATATATATATATATATATATATATATATATATATATATATTTGTTCTCTGTTTGACTTTTGAATAGAAATTATGGTTTATTATATTTTTGGCCATTTGGGTATTCACGAAGCTGTGCACGATATTTCACTATGTGTATACCATAGTCTACTTCTTGATTGGTTGTCGTTGATGACAGCATATTTTTCGTCATTTTAACGTATTTATATTGTTATTGCAACGGTCCTATTATTATTGCGTAATATTTAATGAATTGACAGGTTTTAATTTTTGGTTAACGTTCATTTTTTAGTGACATTTCGATTGAATCGCTCTTTGTCTGCTTCATTAGTGAGATATATAAGTGGCGCGTGCAGCTTTAAGAACCACTCGAATACAACTCATTTTAGTAATCTTATCAAAATTTATGATTGTATATGGACACTATACACATATATTATACTCCACCTAAAGCTGAAAGTGGTATTATCACACATCGGAAGATCTCAAATGGTTTATTTATAGGTTGTCTTCCTTTAGTAGATTTATTGCGGTTTTCTTACCAAATATGTTTTTCTTATACACATGCAGAAAGTCTCAGCCCCCCCCCTCTATTTCTATCTTTTCACTCGCCTTATTTTTTGTAATATTTTTAATCTGTCAATAACAGGAAGTTTTTGGTTCCTAGTTAGAACGGTTTTTGGGAGAGTTTGCTCTTTAAACGGCGCTTCATAAATTGTTAATTTATTATTATTAAAAGACTTCTTTGAAATATAGCCCAATAGCTAGAAAATATTGCCATATAACGATAAACCTAATGGGTTATATTCGTATGTAACGAAAGAATAATACATTACATACTATGCAATCCAGCAAAAAAAAATTACTTGAATATGACGAGAAAATCGATAAATAATGATGATAGAGTTTTTCGTTATCTGATATCTTTATTTATATGAGCAATTGATATGAGCACTATTCGGCTTCAACACTAATTAGTACGCAACAAAAATAAATCAACTTGCAAGACATTTAGGTGTAATATTTTTTTACAAAGACCTTAGAATCCTTAGATCAATCCATGGACGTTTACCATTCAATATACGAACTACCTAATGATATGAACTTAACAATCCTCTTGAATGCATTTATACCATCAAACTCTCTGAAATCTAGCGCAAAACTATAAAGTCTGATTGTTCAATTTACTTCGTCTAGATGATATCAATTCCAAAAAACCAGGGAGGAATTACAAAGGTTAAATCAAAAGTAAATAGTGTTATCACCTGTCATTGAATATATACATAATGATTATCACGTCACTTTTTGAAATACTGCAATGAGGGTGTAAGTCTTACAGTAGCTGTAATCTGATTCCAGAGACTTTCAGTACATACAATAAGCCTCACTCTCTACTACGACAATACGGTTGTTGGCCTTAGTTAAGTTATATTTTTTCAATAACTCCTAACGCTCGAGAATTTATGTTTACGTATAAGTAAAATTATGAAAGCAATATTGAGATGGTTTGGGCACATTGAGAGAATGAGTTATGGATAACTTACTAAATAAATAACATATATATGTCTGAAGTTAATTAACAGCTAGGAAAAGGTATACCGACAAGAGTGGAAGGAGATATTTCAAAAGAGAATTTTTAGGTAGCGGGATCTCTTCTATGGAACAGTCTTCCGTCCTCCCTGAGATAAATCTCCCAATTGGCAAAGTTTTCACAAACTTCAAAAGTCACTTGCCCTCTGTATATTTTTTGTAGGTTAAACTTGTTAGCAAGCGCTCTTGAGATGATTTTATTGGCCGGAAAAAGCTCAATACTAAATTGTAAAAAAAAAAATTAAAAATTTTACTGATGGGAAGGTAAAAATATGAGAAACAGGAGAGGCAAGAACATGAACAGAAAGGCGCAGAGATCGGTCCTCTCAGCTCTACCTCAAAAGGGGTATGGGATGATGATATGTGTATATGATTTTTTTTTATTTGGAATGTTTTCCTTTATTACCTCTTTCAATATAACGACTTTCATGGGCCAGTTGGTTAGACAATACCTGCCATCCTACCCGGTGTAACTTAGTCTGGTCTTCACATACGTACTCTTTAATTTTCTTAATATTTCTATTTGGGTGGAATAGATCATCACATGGCGATAAATTTGCAAGATTAAGTCAAATAAGTCACCCTGTAATACCATTTACTATACTTGTATATAAAATTTCAAGGGTTTCGTAAAAAAATCACTAAACAATATTAATTAAAAGTTGCCTCCGGGTAGGAGTAGCTTTGCAGTTAAAGAAATATAAGAAGGAAAAAGGGGGTTAAGCATTTTTCAGCCCTTAAGCTATAACGGGAAAACTTGGGGTGGATCAAAGATTTCAAGTTGCATTGTTAGTCAAATACATAATGTTATTAACGCATTGAAGTGTTTTTCTATATACCATATAGACATTTATACAATCATGCCATTTCACTGTTGGAATGGGCGAAAAAGAAAGTCCTTAACTTTTTATTTGAATACTTTTTTTTTGTATACAGTACAATTTGATGAATTTATGTTCATGTGGTTATCTTTTCCAAAACATCAGAAAGGTGTTAAAGAGACCTTAAGTGAAAATCAGACCGGAATCCTTTGTAATATAATTAATTACCAATGGGAATCGATCCTGTAACCAACGAACTGAAAAACAGTCACCTTATCAACTAGGCCAAGGAGTTCATCACATTTCTATCAACTTATATTTCCTTCACCTCTTCAAAATTTCATTCACTTTGCCCAACCATACTTTTCTCAGTCTTCCTCTACGACTCCCACAAAGACAAATAGAATCCTAGAATATTTTGGAAAAAAATAAAATCTCTCTCAAAGGCAACGAGAACACGAAGTTATAGGAGAAATACCAAAAAAAATATTCTAAAAAGGAATACCCAGTCAAGATCTAAGACCATAACACATATAATACCTGTATTACACTACCTAAAACCGAACATGCAACTATCACATATCGAAAGTTCTACAAAGGTTTCATTGTAGTTCGTCTTCCCAGGTAAACTTTCTGCGGTTTTCTTACCAAATATGTGTTTCTAAACATGCATGGAAGTACCTAATCGAATGCCCACATTTGGCACCTTCCTATCCTTATACTCAACTTATACGGCACCTTCCTATCCTTATACTCAACTCAACTCAAACCCACTACTCGTATTAGCAGCTGATTACAATTATTTTGAAATATTTTTAATCAGCCAGTAATACGAGTAGTGGGTTTAAATACTTTTTATAGTGACCTTGAGAGTCAGATCTCTAAACGGCGTTATATAAATTATCCTTTTATTATTTGGAAATGTCGAAGGACCATCCTGAACTCAACAACATATATTGTTCGTTATAAGTATCCAACAAACTAGAGATTTTATGAACCGATTCAACAATTATCCCGATTAATTAATAGTAACGTGCAACTGTAGTCAGAAAAAGACTTCCGAAAGGAAACAAAATTGCTTTAGTGCTTTAAAGTAGAACAACATGCCTACTTTAAATCAATGCCTCTTATTTTCGCACTCGTTCAGAAGGGTTTGTCTATGAAGACTTACTTTTAATAAACTTTTAAAAGAATTTCAAGTCGAAAAGGATTTGAGTTAGATTATGAAAAAGGTTCATTACATCCTGAAAGAGATGGGATAGGAAGAAGATAAAGACATCTATAAAAATTCCACCAATATTGAGTTCTCCTGCGAGGGCGGAGAGTCAATTGAAAGGCAGGAATTTAAAGGAATTAATTAAGTTTTTATATTAAGCTGTAAATTCCTCAACAAAAGACCAAGGGGTGGGGGTGGGTAGACGATTCAAACATTTGCTGGCAATCATCGGTTTAAGCGATTTGCCTCCTTCCGAATACACGGCGAGGGAACGTAATTCAAGTAGCGCATATACTTAATATTTTTTAACGAACGAACGACCGCGAACGAAGCAGGGTTTGTTGACCGTGAACTCGTAATGGAATGTCATGTTTTATTAATTATTATTTATATATTATAATAATCGCGTAAACCATTGTGTATATTAAAAAAACACGGCAGCTGTGAGAATAGACGAGTTCCTCTCAGAACCATTCCAGGTATAAAAAGGAGTGTGTCAAGGCTGCACACTGTACCATGATTTAGTCATATATATGGAGAGTACACCAAGAAAAAAAATCAAACTCTTGTACAAGTTTTTCAGACGATACTACGCTTAAAGCCAACGACGAAGATGATATGACCGAATTCCTTCATTGAGTTTTAAATAGATATTCACCAAATACTAGATAAATAGAAAACGTAAACAAATAACCTTATTGTAGACTGATTCGAGATTCTGATAATACATGACTCGGTAAGAGACCACAGAGGTCTATCCTATCCTATCCTTACACCTAACTTCTATTATTTATGTGGTAATATTTTTAATATGTCAATAAAACTAAGCTCGGATCCCGAGTTGCGCCTTTGAGGAGAGTCTGCTTTCTAAATGGCGCTATATAAATTATCCATTCTTTATTATTATTATCTTAACATCAGAAATAATAATAATTATTATTTTTCTTACTAGATACTGAAACTTTCATGAAAGTACTGTTTTTTATTTATTTTAGCACTAGAGCCACTAGACATATGCCATTTCCACTTATATTTTTGACATCTTCAGTTATTTAAGGTCAGCATCGATCATGGATTAAATAATTATAAATTATTAGTCACAAATATGTGAATATTATTTATAAATTTAATGTAATTTTCCGGTCGCCTTTAGCAATCATAACAAACACTTAAATATATATGGCAGTGTTTAATTAAAAAAAATATTTAATAAGCCTACAGTAGAGTTTTAGGAAATAAAAACCGTCAATTCATTAAATAAGAAGAACAATATTTTCCTGTGATATATTTAAAGAAAAATTTCACAATTTTGTCACCTTCATTGATAATTGAAGTCAATTTTATGCTCATTTAAGTCACCAATTTAGAATAACGTATGGAACTTTTAAAACTGCTTAGTGTTTTCAACAATATTTAATGAATTAACAAGATTTAATGGAAGAATCCAATAAGAAAATCAAACACACAATCCAATTGGAATATACCATGTACTCGTATGTATATTCCATTTATTTATTTTTCTACTACTTAAACCACTTGTCAACTTAGAATTTTTAAATTTTATTACTTATTATTCGTCTAAATAGACAATCTCTCGTGATCGAGTATGATTTTAAGTCATCCTGTGGATAGAAAACGCATGAACTTGTTATTGGTTTATTGTGTGCAAGTTGTTGCATTTCAGCAAGCACAGACTCTTGATAGATTAAACTCAAAGTTCGGATGGCAAGGAGGTCAAAGTTCCAAGACGATCAGCATATTAAATCTGCTACAATGTTTCATTTCCCTAGTGTTTTTTAAGAATTTATGATAATCAATATATATTGAGATGATCATACAGACATTAAGCTTGCAGAATTTAGTCTTATTTGTACTCCCCTGAAGATGAGGTGAAAGCCTTGAAACCGGTAGGGTTATACTGTTACAAAAAAAGTGGAATAAACAGTGTTTGACAAAAAAGTGGAATAAACAGTGTTTGATAAAATAAATTACAATGTCTTTAAACCTCCACAACGTTAATACCTTAACTATAAACAATATACAAACATTAAGCATTATAAATTCAATATGATAAGAAAAACATTAATTCAGATGTTGAACAGTCTAGAAGTAAAATGCAGAAATATGTAAAATAATCTAAAATGGAATCAAATGTGAGGCTCCTACTTCTTTAACGTGAATGTTAGTCATTAGAGCACGGTCGTTAGACCCTCTCACATTCAATATTTATTAAAAAAGAGACAAAAAGGATCAGTCAGTTATAGGAAGCATCTCGACGAAAAAGTACGCAAAAAACCTTCATAGACGAGATTTCAATAAACGTTTTACAAGTCAGAGGCACATAATCTCCCCGATAATCTAATCAATTCAGGAACACAACATGGCTCTCTTTGACGACAGCACTCCAAGAGATCCAAAGTAGAGAGAGGCGAAGAATCATCGTAAACAGAGTTGTGAAATTTGGACCCTCAGTCATGAAAAGGCGACCAAAAAGATAGGTTCATATTTTTGTTCCGTGTGGGTTGCAAAAATAACGCAATAAATAAACGAACGCTGGTTGCCGTTTGTTGCAAAATAAACATACAATGTCATTATAGATAAACTGATTATGTATGTATATTCGTACAGTTACGATTCGCTAGATGGTAAGACGCCTGTCATCCAACTCACGGATGTAGGACAAACTTTCTTTAAAAAAAAAAGTCAGTGTACTTGGTCTTACTATAAGCATTCACGAAGCCGTGTAAGCGGGCATTCCAGGTTCGATTTCTGGCGGATTTATATCAGGACTGGTTTTATTCTTAAACCGGTTTACATCTAAATTTATGTTTTTCTATAGCTTATACGATGCTAATCATAAAACTTTAAAGTACTACTAAGCAACGTCAAAACCCGCTAAATAAAAATACACTGCCTGACGAAAGGCTGCAGCAAAGTAAGCCTACCAATTGTCTTGAAATTTGATATCTTTGCCATCAGAACTTTGACTTTGATCTGTTAAGAATGTATGGTTGCTAAAGTGCAACAGCTTACACAGAATACACCAATACACACACATGCATCTTCCATTATCAGGAGGGCTTAAATCATACACGACCATGAGGGATTGTCTATTGTATTATATTTGTTCAAAAACGGTCTGAAAGTAAAAACACCACAAGGCCTCAAAAATTTTATGGTAGGCTAAAAAAGATTGCCAAATTGTAATAAATATAACAGGTTGTATTATGTATAGCAAAAATATAATAACATACAATTGCATGGGAACATTGAATTATGTCTGGCGGCTTTACAAGTTTCTAATATCATTGAATAGAACTTCTTCAAATCTATCCCTTGTCGTTTGCTGTGTTGTATTATATAACACTTTCAGAGCCTAAGAGAAGAGTTGAAGAAGCCTTAGTAAAAAATCAAATTTGATCCTTGTTTTAAAAATATCTTGATTCAAACAGGAATTGTAACCGCGACCTTCAACCTGGAAGACAGGTGTCCTTCCAACAAGGCAATGAAGGTCATCTACCAAGTGTGTCTTAGGTAGCTTTTAATGCCTTTTCATTTCCCCCCTCACTACATAGTCCAACAATTATATACTCGTATTATAAGTCTTGTCTAACTTCATATTAATCAGATTATAAGTCTTGTCTAACTTCATATTATTCAGATTATAAGTCTTGTCTAACTTCATATTATTCAGATTATAAGTCTTCTCTAACTTCATATTATTCAGATTATAAGTATTGTCTAACTTCATATTATTCAGATTATAAGTCTTGTCTAACTTCATATTATTCAGATTATAAGTTTTCTCTAACTTCATATTATTCAGATTATAAGTATTGTCTAACTTCATATTATTCAGATTATAAGTCTTGTCTAGCTTCATATTAATCATTTAACGGTCTCAATTATGTCTTTAAACTTTATTTTGATCATCTTTTGGGTTCCTCTCGGGTATCAATAGATGAGTTTACAGTAAAAAGTATTTATATCGCACTTAGTGAAAATCGCAAATTTAATTCGTTTAAATAGAAAAGCAACTCGATACGTGTACTTATGTGTCTCCGTATTCTATTTGATAAGCCATTTCGAGCTTTATGAGCAAGGGCTTTGGGATTAGGTGCTAAGGAGCTTTATTTTTCGATACAAAGTGGGTAAGCACTCCGCACTCCTTGTTAGGGGGTGGCGTTTTTGTATTAAATAGCTGTAAGGCTCTAAGACACGACACATTTTCAAATCATATTCATGATGATTATGTGCTACAATTTTGAATGCCAAAAATAAAGGTAAAAATCGTATCCAAAAATAAAAGTAAGATTTTTTTATAAGTAAACCCCAACAACGGGGATTTAAGTAAGCATGGATGTTTTCTCACTTTTGTTCCTGGTCATTTTAATTTCAATAGAGAATAACTTTGTAAGCATAAAAATATTTTCATCGATTATTGTAACATAAACTGAGAGCTGATATCACTTTTATTTTATTTACATGTTTTAATTTTTACAATGAAACAAACAAAGCACTCTCCTACCTAACTAGGCGTATGGCCGTCCTAAGGCAGTTAGAGTACCTAAAATAAAACAAAACAAAAATAAAAAAAACTCTGTTTGGTTTTTCTGCCATCACTCGCCATTTTGAAGGTGTTTTAGATAACTGTTTATCAAAGTCTACGCGGGTGTTTTTTTTTCCTTATTCATGAGCCGTATCCCTGACAGTTGGCTATCACCTTGAGCAGGGCCCCCACTCTCTGAATATGGTATGTTATGTGTCCATTCGCAATTTACGTAACTAAGACAGAGGATTTCTACCGACTCTGCATCGACCGTGTATTTTGGATTGGCCCTGATTGACTGCACCGATCCTAGATTTGCTCTTCAATATTAATTTTAGGATATCGTATTTTTCTCCTCTCTATATATATAATACAATTTGTAGGTATTTTATGGTATTTAAGAACTCTCATTCTATACTTGTTCAGCTTAGTACATCAGTGTTTGAAATACGATAATCCCAAAAAATCCTACACATTCTCCGATGAATCTACATTTCAAATGATTCCAGCTTATTTTGCATTTTGGTCATCATGGTATCCCATAATTTTGAATGTTAAAAATGACGGTATACACCATACTTTTTATGAATAATAATCTTTGTATGAGTAAAACCTCAAAGCTATCCAAAAAATCGTAAAGTAAAGTTAAGTGTTCCAGTCTAGTAAGAAAGTTAATCTGGTAACATTATTCGCACGCTTAAATGTATGAGTGTTGTCGCCTCTTAACGTACTGGGTAATATTGCTAACACGTGCGATGACGAACTGTGAGTTCCATGCACAATATGTTGTTTCTAAACCCGAAGGTTCCACTAATGGGGCTTAAGACAATGTTGTTTCCCGTCCACGTTTTACAATGTGTTCGAACCCCCAATAAGATATCACTGAGGTTCTAAAGTTTCCAGTCTGAATAAGTTAGAGCTTGTGTGGAAAGATACCACGCCCACCGCTTACTAAAGCGATGTTACAAATAAGATTTGATACCGCTGTCCTTAGAAGTATGTCAATTAGAACCAATAGACGCGTGGTTTCGTTATATTCTGAATAGTTAAAAACTGAATTTCGCAAGGTTATCAAGTAACAAGAGAAAACCCGTCAGAAATTAAACGACGTTTAGATGCTGTCTACGTAGAATTTGGACGGAAATTTTTGGACCTTAATGGCATGTTGATAGGCATACAATTGAATTAATGAATATAGTTCTTTAGTAATACAATAAAATCTCAATAATGTGCATATTGTACAATACATAAAAGGCAACTTGTAAATGCTACTAAATATTTTTTTTAAAACCAGGAAGAGGATTGGCTTATATTACTTAATCAACAGATGTTTGAAGATAAATTTTATTCTAAAACTAATTATTGGTAAATTCAAAAATACTTATAATTTATTTGAGCCCAAAAAAAAGGATAATTAAGTTTCTGTACGTGATGAATTATTTGAGTATATCACTACATGATTAATTCTTACCATGAACGGTTTCAGTGTGTTTTGTAACATTTCTGAACTGTTATATTATAAAACGAATTAATGTATGGGTTCTCAAAAACAAAAAAATGGCCACATCAAATAAAAGCTGAATGCAAAAACTATGAAATCTTCACTAGCGACTATTATTTATTCAACTTAGCATTAGGAAGTGGATAAGAACAAATTATTCTAATTTGACATCTGTTATGCAAATCATAACGATCAAAATCACTATCGACAATAATGTACTGACAACAGAGTTTAGATTTTTATTTTTATTAAAACATCAAAGCGTTTCGGTTAGATCTGAGTAATTATATATAGGTAATATCTAGTGAAAAAAAAAATTTAACATGATTTGTCGTAGAAAACTGTACTTTTCTAAAATTATAAATAAAATAAGATTTTCAATTATTGGTATAAACATTAATGAAATAATAAATTAGAGATGCGTACCTACATATATGTGTGTGGGGGACAGGGAATTAGAAAGGGGAGACAAATGTTATTCGGTGCACGCTAGGGGTGACTGGTACAAAAGGGCAAGCAATAAAAATAGCTTCTCAATAATTTATAATTGATTATAAAGTTAATCCTTTTATTGAGTGTGTACAGACAGCGAGGGAATTTATTAAGATGGGGAGATTTCAGATAGTCGACGCTTTCAACTTGAACTCGTATGTAAGAAATGACATTGAAAAAATAAAATTTACTGACTGAAGAGAAATTAGTATCTTAGTCTGCACTATTAGCATAATGATCATTATTTTCTCTGATTGTTTAAAAAATACACAATTATTCCGCCTGGTTTTACTATACAAGATGAAAATACATAAATAAATATCTAATCTGATTAGCATGGTAGGACCGAAGTATTTGGACAGGACCGGAGTAGTGTGTTAAATAAAAGGTTGGAGCTATGGTGGTGAAGGTGATCAACAATCAGGATATTTTATATTTTTAGGTTTATTTTAGATGGGAGGAGATCTGATCTCGCCTCAGATGAAGATCAAGAGCTGCGAATACTTCTACTTTTACGATTCCCTGTAGATTTGGCAAACCCCAATATTTCGACCGAATGTTTCAGGTAGCGATATCTCTTCTATGGAACAGTTTTCAGTTCTCTATGAGGCAAATCTCAAAATTGGGAAGGTTATCGGTAGACTTGAAAAGTCACTTGTTCTCTGTACATCTTCTGTAGTAGGTTGGAAGGGTTGAGCTAGTTAGGGAGCGCTCTGAAGGGGATCTTAATGGTTGGGAAGCAGTGCAATATCAAATTATCGTTAATAAAATACAATATAAAAAATAAAGAATAACAACAATAATAATTTTTTCCTAGTATTTGTATCCTAGTAGTCTTAGGGTAAAATCACAGCGCTGTTTTTGAACCAGCGAACTTATGCAGTGTACTTAGTCTAGCACATTTGATAATGACCATGCATCTTCATTGCATTGTCTCTCTTTTTTTATTTTTTGTTTATATAAATATGAACTGTATTATACTACACTTACTGCATACAGCACAACCCGGTGGAGTTGTCGTGTGGGAATATTTTCCAACCAATAGAAAGATGTTTAAACAAATCTTAAGAAAAAAACTAGACGGAGACCCTTTGTAAAAGTCAAGGTAACAACATAAATCAAACCCGCAACCCCCGAATCGACAGACAAACGTCTTACCAACTAGGCCACAAAGTGTGTAGTTTAGCTAGAAGTCAAATAAGGAATCTTTATTTTAGTCATCCAACTTATCAATGATATCATTAATGCTTCTCAAATTATCCATTGATTACCAAAAATATGAAAAGAATAAGGGGGGAAAATAAATGGAATTATATTACGTATAAAAATGTACTCGTTATTCGCGAAGTTAAGCGTACTAACTAAAACACCTTCAGATTATCTTTGTCAGCCCAATGACATCTACTGCTGGATATAGGTCTCTATTATCATGTCCTATTCCTCGGTTTGTCGCAATTCTTCTTCAACCGAAACAGACATATGATCCATTCACCTAACTGATTTCTAACATTCCCACATCCTCTTCTGGATCTCTACGGTAACGCCTTGCGGTACCATCTTCCATTGTTTTTTTTATAGATATGTCCCGTTCATTGCCACGTTAATTTGACTACCATATTTTAATACATTCATGAATCAACAGATAACGATTACCTGAGATGAATGGGAGCTTACCAGATAGCTGACGACGACAATAAAATTGGTCCTCGGTCGAAAACCTCCACCTTGTGAGTGATCCTAACATGCTTTTCCATAGGATTTAACCTACTACGGAGATTGTGGTGTATCTTGAATCGTCTCGGGTATGTCCATGGTTGTAATGCACATGACTTGTATAAGTAAGGTTTCATTGATTCCCCATTGAGCTAATGCGGAATGGTCCAGACTGTCCGTCACTTTGTACCAGCTTGCGTATTACGTATTTATTTCCAACCAAACTGGATGATATTCATCGGGCTACTCCTGAGGTTATATTATACAATAGATAAATAAAACCTGAAGATTTAACTTTCAGAGAAGAAGAAGATATATCAAGTTACAACATCTCCATTAAAGTTCAATATATTTGGTTAAGAAACTTTTTTAAAGTATTTTTATCTTTACTTAGCACATATATTTCAAAGAAATATATTTTTTTTAGTTGAATCCTTTTTGCATATATGTCCGTATACATTCACTTATAGGTACCAGCAAAGAACCAAAATTAGTTCAGCATTTGTCATAATCCCTCTAAAAGCATGTTTGCTCTCTGCCTTACGGTCGTGTGAATGTTCAACACCTCTTTCAATGCCACCAGACTTGGGCTGACAAGGAGATCCTTTGTCTCTCATTTACCCCATTTATCCTCTCTCCAGCCTCGACCTCTGTCTTTTCTTACCTCCTTATTGTGTCCGCTTATTTTATTTACACAATTCCGTTTTGCTTGTTTATTTTTTATCGCGCTTCTGTTGAATTGTGCCATTGTGCAAGGCTGGATATGTTTCGCCATATGGTTTTTGGATGTACAACTTTTATTATTATTTTTTAACGTGTTAAATTTGAGTTTCAAATTATTTTAAGAGCATTCAAATTATTTTTCATGTCTCATATGATGTAGCTTGCACAATATCATCATGGTCATTGTATTGGTCTATTCAATAGACTAAAATACTAACTTTATAAGAGAGCAAACACTTTTTTTTATGTAAATATTTATATTCCCCGACAACGAAAGGGTATTTATAAATGTAAGTATATGGAAAAAAATAATTGAGGGGCCCTTGATATAATGAAAGTAAGTTAAAATAATTTGAGCTAAATATTTACGTTCGAATCCTATAGGCCACCTTTTGTTTTACCGAGGCTCTCATCAGACATTGTATTATCTCATATATTACGCGATTTTCTCCATTCATCGAAATATCAATTTACAAATATTTATAAGTTATGTTACTTTAAAGATGGTCATAACCTTCTTTATCTTTCAAAATCACATATTTCACCTATTTCACATTCGTATAT
This sequence comes from Odontocerum albicorne, assembly GCA_949825065.1. Taxonomy (NCBI): domain Eukaryota; kingdom Metazoa; phylum Arthropoda; class Insecta; order Trichoptera; family Odontoceridae; genus Odontocerum; species Odontocerum albicorne. Next base: position 19,075,118 of record OX463852.1, on the reverse strand, counting down.
CCCCTTATACAGCTCCTACGATATCTTCGACATTTTACATTTCCTTCTTTCGCAATATTTTAAACTTTCGCTTTAACAAGCATATTTTTCTAGGTCTTCTTCTGCCATGCCTTCCATTTACATTTATAATGTATATTGTTTTATTATTATTTAATTATTTCATTCGTTCCACGTGCCAAAACCATCTCAAAGTGCTCTTTTTCATCTTACTCAACACATCAACCTCAAGATCAAATTCATCTCTAATCACTTTATTCCGTATTCTGTCATACATTGTCACCTCGTATATTCTTCTCGATGCACGCATTTTTACGGTTCTTTTCAATCACGCTAAATATAGTGACATAGTGATTATCCCTCAAATGATAACTTCAAATTTTACCCCTTATCTGTAAACAATAAAACTTGGTGGATTTATTGCCATGTGGCAATATCTTTCAACCTACCGAAATATATTAAAGAGGCTTTAAATAAAAATCAGAATGGAACCCATATTAATAAAATTCGTACTACTCAAATAACTGAAATTATTTCGAGTAAAGATATTATTTCCCATTTTGTGAATCAAAAGCTATATCTAATTTTCAATAAATCGCCAAAATAGACAAATAGTTTTTTTTGTATAAACCGCCACTTTCTTTATTTAAAAAAAAAGTCTAGCTAATTAGCACCTTCGAATGATACTTGTGACTTCAAACCATTTCATTTAATAACCGATTATGAATCTTATGTGAACGTGGACTAAAAGCTAGTTTTCATTACATTTGCTTGTAAAGTTTCCTGGCGTATTTGAATATTTAGCTTCACGTGTGGAGTACTATGGACTGTGGAGGCAAGCTGGTTATAAATGCATTTAAGGATAAGGGTGATATAAAAAAAAGATACATTAAATTTTATATTTTTTTTTCCTTGAAATAATTTTTTTAGAACGAATTATAAACATTGTATTGAATTACGTTTTTGATGTAGAAAGTAACATTTGACGGGATTATTACCATGTGGCAATTTCATACAACTAACCAGAAAGTTGTTAAAGAGGCCTGAAGTGAGAGCCAGATCGATAACCTTTTGAGAATATATTAGCTACCAACTTGCATCCAGCCCTTATCTTCCGGGTCGATAGACATGTGTCTTACTAACTAGGTCACGTCATTGGTGATGATAGACTATTGATCTTGTTGACAGTTAATCTAAAGAGCTATTAAGTTGTCTGAGCTATTAGTCGTCTGAAGAGCTATTAAGTTGTTGTTACTGTAATAGTTTTATTTTACCTGTAGAAATTGTTTTAAAAATTAAATTATGTATAAAATAATTCTAGACATTAGTATGGTTAACTTAAGTCGCCAAACTGTCGAATCCTTGACAAAATTTACATTTATTTATTTCTCGAACACCATTTAACAATCAATGAATACTTCAAGGATGCGTGTAGTATCTATTATTTATTTATTATACGGCCAAAAAACCTTAAGTTAACGATACAAAAGACATATATTTTTTAAAATACGCATTCAAAATGTATTAACCTGCGCGTATCATCGTATACAGCGTAATATATCATACTCGTATTAACCTGTTTTGAACAAATTTAGTAACTCCATTTTCAGAATCGGCGATATTGTGTTTATATTATTTATAGTTGAGGCATTAACATTGAGGAGGTTTGAAGGCATTGCAATTCTTGTCTTAATTAAGTCATGTTCGTGCTCCCCTGATGATGAGGTGAAAGCCTAGAAACCGGTAGGGTTATACCGTTACAAAAAGGGGAATAAACAGTGTTTGATAAAACAAATTACAATTGTGTTTATATTATCAGAAAATGAAATATTTTATTTAACTTCAATACTTCATTTTGTGGCACCATACTTCAAAATAAAATAACCTTTATTTTCAAGTATTGTATTTTACCACTTATACGATATAATCCTTTAAGTTATGGTCTGTCAACCCTCTTTAGGGGTTTGAATAATCTATCCTCGGTATCTGCGTAAAAATGCTAATTTTCTTTATGAATATGGACTGTCCCTGTGATCTGGTGACAGCAGAATTATTTGTATAACGATGCATCGTCATTTGACACATCGTATTTTGCTGTTTACTCGGCTCGACTTTCGAACAATCTTCCTAGCTCAATCATATGGGCTACATTCTTATCGATATTTAAGAATAAACTAAAGGAACATTATTTACCTCTCTCAACTTTCATACGATTAACATATTTATCTCTATTTTCCTTGAGATTTATCTTTTTTTTTTCAAATATAATTTTTATACACTAAATTAAAGAAACGGTCGTAGATATCAACAATAATACTTATGAAATAAAAGCTGATTGATTGGAAGAAATTTCTTTAAACAATACACAATACACCCGCCAGATGTATTTGTTAGAAAGTGTTAATTTAATAAGTATACGTTGTGCCTTGAGAAAGAGTTAATTTAATAAGTATACGTTGTGCCTTGAGAAAGAGATTACTTCTCGAAACTCGTCGACTTATACCGTAAAATATTGTATTGTGTTACACATTTGTTGTATACAGTAGAACTTGACAAACGTATTGCTATGTGGCAATCTTTTCCAACCAACCAGAAAAATGTTGAAGAGGCCTTAAGTGAAAACTAGACTGGAATTCTTTTTTTTAATCTGGGTTTTAGCGGAATTTTAACCTGCAACCTCAGGGCTGGGAGACAAACGTCTTACCAACTAGGTCACAGAGGTCGTTAATATTTAAAAAAATATATTTAATTGTAAATCTTTCAAGTCTTTTAAATATATTATTTTAAGTAAATCTTTCGAATCTTTTTAAGTCTCAATATTTTTCGATTCAAGAAAAATATGAGCATATCTTACTAAAGGGGTTGAAATGAAAGGAGTTAAAACTATATACTATTATTTCTACATAAAATAACTTCCTAATGAGTTATCAACACATCAAAAAAGAAAAATATATATTTGTAAATATTTATGAAGTCTATTTAAATTAACTATAAAACAAATTAGAAACGCTTTCATTTGCGGTCACAAGATAGCGAATAAAACAACGATGATATAAACATTTCCTTCTTATGTTATGAAGCTTTTTTTCAAGTGATGGATAGCTTGTTCGGAGTTTCGGTCCGATGGTAGGACACCTTACTCCTTCATCGAAAATACTTAATGAAATAAAACATATACCTCGAATAGTTGTAGTACGTTGACCGTATGCCCATTCCACGAAAGAATTCAACAAACGAACTCTGGACAGTGTTTAATTGCACCAATTTCAATTAAGTGAAATATTCGCCGTGTAACGTGCTAATATTGCCTTCCACACATTCTGACTGTAAACCCCCCGAGAACCCCACTCTCCACATAGCTCCAGCATCCTCTAGCCCCCTCCAAACTACCCGTTTCTATATTCAACCCCCCCTCCCTACACTACCTACACGAACGTACAATTTACCCCTTTTCGTTATACCATATGATATTCAATCGTATTTGTAGATTTGCTCTTTCTCTGTTCAACAAAATAAATTGGGTTGTATTTTTTTTATTAATTTACAGGAGAGAAGTATAAATTGGGTTACGCCTCTGGTTGGACAAAATATAATCGTCGTACGAAACGTTAGCTATGATAAATTAATTTACATAAATTAAGAAGAGAACAGGGCCTTAGTCTTCTGCAAAGATGGTGGTTCACAAAAGTATTTACATTTGTGCCAACTTTTATTTATTAGTGTGAATTGTGGATAGCTGAAATAATGTAGAAATGTTTAAAACTTTCATCCAAATAAATATGTAAGGATTATTCAATCATCCAAATAAATATGTAGGGATTTGACGCATGTTTTACATTTTGTAAATAATATATATTGTTGTAATTTACTTTATCAAACACTGTTTATTCCACTTTTTGTAACAGTATAAATAACCCTAACGGTTTCAAGGCTTTCACTGCATCGTCAGGGAGCACAAACAAGTCTTGTTATTCCATTACAAAAAGTGGAATAAACAAATTACAATGTCTTTAAACCTTCACAATGTCAATGCCTTAACTATTTATTTTATTTATTTATTATTACACATGACAAGAAATATACACAATTTGAGAAAAACAACAGATAATTTGATTTGGACATACAATTTTAATGGATCTGAGTTTGTTGCCTTTCATTTGTCGTATCCCCAGTAAACTAGGCTTTTGCCTGTATCTCACTGAGGATATTTAGCATGAGAAAAATAAATCGATATGATATGATATACTATAAATAATATATATCAAATATACATTTAACGTGATTCGCTGTGTATCCTTTACAATATTTATGGCCTAGTTGATAAGACGTATGTCTTCCAACTCTATAGGTTACCAGTTTAATTATTGGTAGTACTCGATTGTTTTCGAATAGGGTTCCAGTCTGGTTTTTACCTTACTTAAGGGCACTTTTACATATTCTTGGTTGGATGGAAGAGATTGCTAAATAGTAATAAACCTACCAGAATGTACAGTGTACAACAAATACACAATATAATGAAATATGGATAATTCACGTATCAATATACGAAGCAGTCCTATTTAAGAGAGATAAAGCACTTTTAACAGTTCCTGCCGACGTAGTTCAGAAATTTTATAAGAGTCATTATATTGTATGTTATTATACTTTTATTGTACGCCGTACAACCCAGTAAGTTTATTGTACGCCGTACAACCTAGTAAGTTTATTGAAATGATAAGAGATCTTAAGAGGAACTGTGAGTTGACAAGTTTCAGTGGAAAGAATGTTGTTGAAGAACGACCGCCGTGGCCTAGTTAGTAAGACACCTGTCTTCCAACTCGGAGAGTGCGGATTCAATTCCCTTTTGTACTCAGATTTTTTTAAAAAGGTTTCAGTCCGTTTTTCACTTCTTAATTTATTAAGTTAAGAAACATCTTTCTGGTTGGTTACAAAAAAAGTGGCTTTCAAGCATGCGATATATTTTATCACTCTTTAATATAATATTATTACATTTTATACAGTACAGGTTTATTGCCATGTAGTGATTCTTCCACCCAACCAGAAACTTTTTATTAAGGTGTGAAAAACAGATAGATTTAAAAAAAAAATTAAATCTGGTTACCTACAGAATTCGAACCCCCAACCCCTGGCTCTAAACATAGGTGTCACACCAAGTAGGTTACAGGGTTAAATGGCACTTTAAATTGATTTATTCGATTTTTTTAACTTTGTTAAAACTGTATAACATCACGTCATATCCTTTGATAAATAATTCAATATCAGAGAAAAAAAACGCTATTAAAAATATAATTACATCTTTTAATCAAAAAAAGTCTCAAGTATCTTATTACGTAGCATTTGTACATTTAATCCACCCTTAATAAGACTTACCTACCCTTAGATCGAACTTTTCAGTAAATAAGGGATCGTTTACAAGAAAAAGAAATATGCTCTTCATAAACATCCCTTAATATAAATTATCCACTAAGAAATTGAAACCGACTATGTCATTTCAGTGGCGAGCTTTCCCCTTGCGGTTTTTGCAGAAAAAAACTTTATTTTTTATGTATTCTTTTCGTCCTTTTTCAGCGTTCATTTAAGAAAAGCTGATACTATTGACGTGTTTATATACTTAGACATCTAGCCCTATTTGGAGTATTAAAAAATGGAAGATGCTACCCCCTTGGTGTCTTTTCAGTTCGGCAGGGGGGGTTTTTTGCAACAGGGTGTTGCGTATTTCAATGAATTTTGATTTGTTTTATAATTTACATGTGTACATACATATAATCACGCAATTTTCCAGTTGGGGTAAGGAGAGAGGACAGAGCGCCAGACTTTCATACCTCGACACATCCTTCATTTTTTTTAATCGGTACACCTTTTTTTACATTCTGACTTTAAACATTTCCTTCTTTCAAAATACTTGATACAACTTTACTTTCCTTTGTCTTCCTCTACCACGTCTTTCACTCGCACTATATATTTATTTTATAAGTATTTCTTCATTCATTCGTTCTACACCCCAAAACCATTTTAGTGTTCTTCTTCATCTTACTCAAAACATCAGCCGTAAGCTCACATTAATCTCTTATTAATTCATTTCATATCCTTTCATACGTTATCCCCCATGTATTCTTCTCAGTGCATGTAGTTTTACAACATTTATTCGGTTGTTTGTCCTCGTTTTACTAGCATATATCAAAGTTGATACTAAAATACTGCTTGGAGTATTATTTATCATATTTTTTATTTCGATCCATTAAAATAATGTACTGTAGTCGGCAGCCGTGGGCTATGTATTCATGCTAAGTTCGATTCTTGGTGAATCCATTCCCAGAATGGCTTAGGCCGTCGTCTTGGAAGTTGAATCTCCGTGCCAAGTACGTATAGTATGTCTCTTCCCGAGTATTGTTGTCGTGTGGAAGTATTGCCAACTGCGGCGAATTGCGAGTTCTTTGCCTACTCTAGGGGTTTCCAAAGGCTTGATTACTAGGGATGAAGACAATATTGTCTCAATATACCTGAATCACTAATTTGGATATTAATTTAACAACAATGTACATTTAAAAATGTTCATAAAAAGTAGTTTTTGCTTCATTTACAATATTTACAAAATAATCTTAAAATAAAACAATTTATAACGATTCAACTAAACCAAATGAAGAGATACATTAACACAGCAAACGTTTAAAGTAATACATAAGTAAAGACACAAGTCAAAATTTTAACAGTACACAGTTGATCACATATGGAGTCGTCTCCAGTCAGCTGCCCGAACTTCTCCATATCAATTTTTCATTAATGCGAAAACTACAGTATATTACAAAGTCAATACTTCATCAACTCAATGAGCCTACTTTTATAGTTCGACGTGAAAAAAACGATGAAAAAAAAATTACGTACAATCTCAGCAAATTCATCTCCTAAAAGATATGTCGAAGGATACGAGTACCATGCAAAGGATACAAAAAATATATATACTCGTATATATATATATAAAAAATAAGTATTTTTATTCATCCTGTAGAGTTGCCATCTCCAGGAAACGTAGCATTCGTGGTCCCGGATTTTTCTCAAGAAAATGTCTGTCGGAATTTAAGGATCGAAACAAACCTAAGGGAGTGTTTTTTGTATGCAAGGAATCCGCTCTTCATCCCATCTACCCCCGCTTCGACGCGGACGGGACGGGACATCTTTATTCAGAGTCTAGTTGTTTTACTTTACTGAAGTGAATTAAAAAAAACTGCGTTGTTCGTTTAGTTCGCTGTGGCACTTTCCGGAACAGTCGTGAGAGGCTTTATACCTTTTTCTTTTCCATTTTCCTAGCAATGCTCAAAGGATATTAAAAATCTGACTGTGGATTTGCAGTTTTGATTTGGAACAATTCGCAGATCACATTTTGTGATAATAATTGAGTCAATAAATCCCCATTCAGTCTTGCTACTCCAAGCAAGCGGCATCGTTTTTATTGTTTCAATTGAAAATATTTAGCGCTTGTTCCGATCACGTACTCACCCCCCGCTCAAGCGGAGATTACCTATTAACTTTTCCTGTTCACCGCTCTCCATTTCTCACATCGTCGTTTATAGTCCATACCGTTAGGCTGTGAAACCAACTGTTAACTTATAAACGACTCGCTTCATCGTTGACGTGATTCAAACAGCGACTCAAAAATATTAGATTTCCCTTCAATAAAGTAGCGACGTTGTGATATCGTCCTTATCCTTCGTTCCCGTATCCCTTCCTTTATTATCTCCTCTCCGTAGATTAAGTCGTTATATTTAAAGTCAAATGATTCCTGTATTATTTTTAGCTTACACTTATATATTTTATTACGTAATTTTCTTTATATAAAGCTCTAATATGAATACTTTGACGACCATTACAAACTAAATTCTTATAAAATTTCTATTTGGTTAGAAAAAATGGCGTTAGGAAATAAACCCACCAAATTTGACATGGTAGAATGAAATAGTCAAATAAATAATTTAGCCATTTTAATGATTGATATAACGATAAATGAAAACTGGTAAAAAATAAAAAATATCGTTTTTGCATTGCGCTATATGTAAAGTTAAATATTCATACATTATCAACGAATATGTTCGATTATCCTTCAATATCCATAGAAACATTTATACTGTTCTAAACATATATCCATAGATGAAGGGCACGAGAGGAATGGGGTACCCAAACATTTAATTTAGGCACCTACATTAGGCTGTTTAATAAATTATGGCCCCGTATAGTGTGAACAAATTGGATGCTTGGTCACGCAATAATCCTTTTTGGAGGGTTGCTGCGGGATTGTTAAGTCTAACTGGAAAACTAGGAATATTATTTGGCATTTCAAAAATTTGTTTTAGGTACTTGTTACGAGAAAAGCAAATATAGGTTAAAATTATTTAGTTATTCAAAAACTTCATTATACAATACAATGTACACTTTGGTAGGCTTATTACAAAATGGCAATTGGTTTCAACCAACCAGAAAATTGTTTAAATTTTATTTCCAGTGTTAGGGGAAAGGTTTTTATTTAAGATTTATACAATGAACATAAATTGATAAAATACAGAATGTTGAGATAAAAATACACAAGAATCGTATGACTATTTTAATGGAACAGATATAATAATTTCATATGCGAGATAACAAAGTCTATCTTTTATACTTACCCCAACAAGGAAACGGCATGATGGTGTGTATGTTATATGGCTTAATGTTTTTACACATATAGGATTGATTTATATTTTTTAATATTCCAAATAAACCGAAAAATTGAGTTTTGTGATTTGGGTCCCATTTCCATTTTACGTCTTTATTTCCTTCTACCAATCTTGATACATATAACATAAGGTGAAGGAAATACGTTCGATAGATATTCAATCACAGTTGCATTCTTTACACTTGCATAAATATATGTATTTAATTATTTTTTATTAGATATTTGATAGAGGTTCAATCCAATTATATCGAATAAAATGCAAAGTACAAAAAAATAATAGATAAAGGTAAAAAAATAATAACAATGGGATCAATGATTACTCATGCTTCCCTATGAAGATTCTCAGTTATGCCTACAAATTTTATTAAGGAAATCAATGCTCAATTTATCCATCGATTTATGGAAGAAATGACGTAAATATCATAAATTCTGGTTAACAAGGTTCTTTCGTGCACGAGTGATGACGCTCTTAATAGCTCAGTTCATGAATACGGCAGCAAAAACAATGATAATTCGCGATTAATTATATAGAGTAAATTTAGTTATCTAAAGTCTGATGGTTAACAATTTGCTTCTTAAGTAGATTAAGATAAAATCTTATATTGAGTTCCAGTAATGCAACTTAAAATAAAAGTTACTAATTTCATTTCTTGAGTTAGTTATACCTATATTTAAAATAAGGGTCATACGTCAAATTTGTATCGGACTTCAAATGTATAACACTTTCGTTGTACACAGTACAACCTGGTGGGTTTATTACTATGTGGCAATCTTTTTCAGTCAAACAGTAAGGTGTTAAATTTGCATTAATTGAAAATCAGACTTAAGTCCTTGAAAAAATGGAATCATCAAGAATCTAACCTACAACCCCATTGTCGGAAAACAGGTGTCTTATCAAGGTTACGGAGGTCATCATGAACGGTTATGGGTATTTAAAACCAGAGCCATATCTATATTTTCAACTCCACCTCTTCAAGCCTAATTGAAAGCTAGAACTATGCATGCACCTATAGTTCCAGAACAAACTTTCGTGCATTTTGAGTTGAAAAACAAAACAAGAGTCCTATCTTAAAACTCAATCATACATCAAAAACAATACGTTTAATTCCAATTGTGCTTTTTAAGTAATCTAATATCAATCAAAAAGCTTCAATCACTTCTTGAACATGTCAATTTTAAAACAAACACAACACCTCACGTTTGCTTTTTTATTTGTGTATCTTGCCGCTTAACACCAATAATTATAATCTCATGTCATCAAACGCTGAATTCCCCTCACTGACTATGCTGATGTTGATACACAGGGGATGGCAGATACCAGGGTGCTCAGTTGCTCCCAATGCTGAAGCAGTACCCAAGATACCTGGAGGACTCAGGTATGTCGTCTGGTTTTAAAATACCTTACAAATTTTAAATAAAAGTTGGTGATTCTGTCAACTTACGTTCATTGAAGATGTTTCAATGGACCGTATTTGTATTTATTTGTCTTCCTATCGCGAGCATGTCCAATATGTTTTAGGTTCCACACATTACTGCTTTTGGCCACCAAATTTATATTGCAATTGATTTAGCTATAAATTGTAATATAATCTTACTGTATAGATGGATTCGTCACAATCGCAGCTGCGTTAACGATTGTAAAACTATGCTAAATCAAAGTCTAAAAAAATAGGTTCGTGATTTTGGCTGTTTCGTCAAGCGCCCGATTTTGAGGACCAGTGAATAATGTTAATTGATTTTTGTGGTAATTAATATTTTGTGTTTTTCAGAGAGGTGAAATGAAGAATAATAGTCAATGTTTTATGAAGTCAAAAAAATCGTCGTATATATTTTGGAAAATGAGTCATCTAATGTTTTAAAAGGTTGTAAAACAATATTAAAAAATAACAATTTATACATCGCCGTTTAGAGAGCTAACTCTCTTTAAAGGCGCTCTGAATCGAGAATCGAACTGACTAGCTAACATAGTTTTTGTAACCAGGGCGAAAACGGCCATTTTAGGTCAATTTTTGTGTGCTGATAACGAATATGAACTTGAAAATGTTCCATCACGTACCTTTTAAGAGAAAACCCTGAAATTAGTTTTTGTCTGAAACTGAAACTTTGGAAAGATGAAAAGTTCGAAAAAAAATTAAGTGTTGAAGAACTAGAAGCTTGAAAAGCTTTTGGAAGAGTTGTTAGTGGTTTCCTAGGTAATAATAAAGCTGACAATTACGAGAACTCTTGCAGTTGTACAAGAACTCTTGCAGTTACCAGAATCTAGAATGTCGAATGTCACTGAAAATACACTTCCCGCATTTATTCTCCTTTTTTTATTTTCCTTTTTAACAATATTGTATTATGTGTCTAAATTTAGTATTTCAGGAATTTATTTATTTTCATTGTTGTAATTACGACTTTTGAAATGCGCAAAAACGTACTTATTTTATTAAAACACTCCCCCTTCTGTTACACAAAAATGTTACGTGTTACAAACTTTTCACTGCGATTTTCGTAATCAGCAGGGTCGATTTAATAAGAATCAGCTAATTTAATCTCTGTTACAGACAAAAAGTTAAAATTTGTTAACTAGTGATAATTAGTGTAAGTATAGGAACTGTGGTGACTGCTGCCATAATATTGAATACTTCCTCACATTCACATATGCATATGTAAAAATATTTAAGTTAATGTTCTGCATAAGATTTTTTTTCAATCGTTGTAATTTGTTTTATCAAACACTGTTTATTCCACTTTTTGTAACGGTATAACCCTACCGGTTTCAAGGACTTTACCTCATCATCAAGGGATCACAAACTTGTGCTCCCCTGATGATGAGGTGAAAGCCTTGAAACTAGTAGGGTTATACCGTTACAAAAAGTGGAATAAACAGTGTTTGATAAAACAAATTAACATACAATGTATTTAAACCTCCACAATGTTAATGCCTTAACTATAAATAATGTATTTTCTTCAATCATTGTATAAACAAATATGATAAACATTTATTTTTTTAATAAAAAACTAAAAATAAAAGTCCAACTAAGCTTTAAATAGTAATAAAAGACCTTTTGTGGATATATTAATGGAATACTTTAGAGGAAATATGGACGATGAGTAAGGAGATAAACGTGATAGATGACGAGATGTAGTGTTTCAGGAGGGTGTTCCGTATCCCATGGGGCGCAAGGCTCATCAACTTCTCTATCATCAAGGAATTAGACATTACTGGAAGAGTTTCGACAACATGTAGGATAAAAACATATTTTGTATATATTACCAGAAAGAATAACGAAGCTCTTGAAAATCTGTTGATCACGGAGACAGCAATAGGAGGGAAAACGAGCAATAGGAATTTGGATGGATCAAATAAAGGTGTTCACTACCATTTCCCTTACTTAATGATGGAGAAGCAACTACCCAAAAGATTTTTTTTCTCCGGCGGTGACTCATCTGAATGTGAAGATAATTTAAAGTTTGACGTCACGAGGAAGGAAAAGGACTTGCAGACCTTTAAATGTACTAATAAAGAGGCTTAAGACACGGATAAAAAAGGCGTTAACAGGGTTCTATTTAAACGTTAAATTTAAAATGGTCTAGCACCGGGAACAATGGAGACAGGTGATATACTATTATAAGTTGCAGACATATCAAAGAACTACGACACTCACTCAGCATTGATAAAAAAGGCAAATGAAAACCAGTTTAACATGTTGCGTTAATTCAAGTACATTTAGCTTGCAATCGATTTATTCCCTAATAGGCAGATACCATAGACATTTTCCATTGACGTTGTTACCATGATAATTAATTATTATAAAATTATTGTCAATACAGGCAACACACGCCCTTTCCTCTGTCATTCTGTAGGGCCACTTCAAATTTCAAATTAGCGCGCGAAACATCGGCGGAGAGTGGCGCGAAAATTCTCGTCTTTGGCGTACTAACGGCAGTGTTGCCAACCTTAAGGCATATCTAGACAGGCAGGATTAGTGTCGAAATGTTCATTTTTCTTTTTTTTTATGTACGACAGTCTGTCCACAATAGGGTGGTTGGCGAATTTATTATGATGTACAATCCGATAACACTTTTATGCATATTGATTTAATGTGTTCGAGAACAATTACACTTCAGCAAGTACATAATATTTAAAAAAAATCTACGCGTTGATTGCAAAGTAATTAAAATTCAACGACGATTATTGACAGGAGGAATATGTTACAATTTTTCGTCAGGCAGATTTGATCAGCAGATTTTATGGTCACAATATAGCGTTTATCGAATTTTCTAGTATGTAATTTTAATGAATCGCAGAAGAGGTAAATTCCTATAGTATTATGCCTGAAAGAAAAAACTTGCACCGTTGCGAATCCATTGGAAATTTAATTCAGAATGCATATCGAAAACAAGTTGTAAGGACAATGACGGTATGAGATATTTTCATAATCAGCTGATTTTTTACAAGTTTACTAAAAGTTAACATAGAAATGACAAATGTATTAATTCATTCATACGTTATCAACAACCATAAACTTTGATGTATGGGAGTAAAACGTGGACGTAAAAAAGACAGAAAAGAGCCGAATAAATTGTGTAGAAATGCGGGCACTTTGAATATATGGAATGGCAATATATGACAGAATATGGAAACACGTGTTAAGGGATAAATGTAAGGTTGATGTGTTGAGTAAGAAAAAAATAGTGTGCTTTGGTATGGTTTGGAAACCAAATGAACGCGGAAAGATTAACAAAATAAATATATAGTGCAAATTAATGTGAGTGGAAGGCGTGATAAATGAAGATCAAAAAAGTATGATTGAATAAAGTGAACGATACCTATTTTGATAAAAGGAAATGTACGAAATAAGAGAAATCGAGTTATATGAGTAGGTTTATAGATGTGGAAAAGACGATATATGATATGTGTGTCGAGATAGAAAAGTCCGGCGCTCTGTCCTCTCTACCTATCACAGCAGGGAAATGACGTGATGGTATATATATAGCACCCTTATAAAAAATTGAATTATTTGGACGTTACTATTTGTAATTTAATTCTAATTCATTCGTATGGTAACCCTAATATATTCGAATAAAGTATATGGACGTAAGCGTCATTGTCACATTGTCTACTTATTTTAAATCACTGATTTAAAAAAAAATAAAATGCAAGCTTGAATTCTATAAAAATAAATACATCTTGCAAACTGTCACTTATTTGTCACCATATGCTAATAATTTCTTTGAAAAGTACCGCTTGGTGGCGGGGCTCTTGAGAACATAAAACGGAAACACGAGTGACATCCATTGACAAAACATTGTGACATCTGTCGATGTCTATATTATAACTGCGGACGATCTTCGTGGCATAGTTGGTAAGACACATGTTTTTCAACCTGAAGGTTGCGGGCTCGATTCTCTCTATTCCTAATTTTGTAAAATGGATTTCAATATGAATGTTATGTAAGGCCTCTGGCATCTTTTTCTGGAAAGAAATTGCCACATCGTTGTACTGTATACAGCGAAAGTGTAATACAATAAGTTTTTAATTAGATATTTTTGTCGCCAATGACTATCGCAGGTTACCGAATGTATGTTTGATCTAAGGTTCACGAAGCGCTTGATGACATTACTTTGTGAGAGGCCTTATTAAAATGTATTATTGTACTTGAACGAATATGTTACTATCACATATTGAAAGATCTATAAAAGGTTTATTTATAGTTCGTCTTCGCTTGGTAAGCTGTCTGCGGTTTTCTTACCAAATATCGTCAGGTTTCTGTTACAAATTGGTAATTAACATTTTACTGTTTCACAGATATTTCAATTTAAGAGTTGAAATTCCATTCAGTAAATATGTGCGCATTTGGATACGGATATATTTTTCAATTATGTTAAAATTGTATTTATAATTAAAATATCAATTCCAGTTTAAAAAAATATGACCTGACATTGTTCATACGTTGATTATTACAATTTTTTTTTGAAAATTGAGAAGACTATACGGGATGACAATGTTTGACAAAATAATATTATCTTCATCAATATGTATATGTTATGTATTATATTATCAAGATCAAGTCACCCTGTATTTTCCGTATGAAAAAGTTAATCAGGCTCTTAAAAATATGCTGAAATATCTCAACTGTCATATAAAAGCATGGCCGCGCGAAGTACGATGTTGAAAGAAGAGTTGCAGCAGATAATAGAGTGAATGATAAACTATTTATTGTGTATATCGACTGGAATATTTCAAGATAAGTAAAGCTGGTTACTAATAATTGCACCTTGATCCTTAAGAAATATATCCAAGTAGTCTTCCAGGCCGATGCCCTTTTTGAAAAAAAAAATATCAGAGGGAATCGAACCCACAATGTCTGGATATGAAAGCAGGTGTCATATAAACTAAGCCAGGAAAGTCGTCATTATTAATGATTAGAAAATGAAACCAGTATCTCATTGAATAATATGTTCTTATAATGTCTATCTGGACGCAGCTTTACAAACATGGAGACGTTTTGGCGCGAATAGAGGTGGGATAGGTACACAGCACACACGTACCTTTTGTAGGTGGATTACCCATTCCTCCTGACAACGCAAGGCTTGCCGGCTCGGTGCGGGGAGGAAACGAGCGCTACGGGAAAATTGCCAATTTAAAATTATCCCCGACGGAAATACCGACAAATTGGTTAGTATTACGATCTGCCAATACGCGTCGAACGTGCTCTGCTATTCAAATTTTCGGGCACACGCAATCAGAGGCGTAGCCAAAAGGACAAATGATCCCCTATTTTTAATTATATTTATTATACCCCTTGGACAGATCGTATTACGAATGTGGATGTACTTGCTCGTATGAATAAGGATCGAGAATTGTTTAAAACTGTAAAGTTGCGGTATCTCGGTCATATATCATAATTAGAGGCACAAGATACGAGTACTTTAGTACACAACTGATCATCCAGGGAAAGATAATTGACAAACGAGGCAGAGGTCAACTCCAAATATCTGAGAGTTGTTCTATATCAGGGATGACCAACAGGTCGATCGTGATCGACTGGTTGATCGCGGCCAATTCGTAACTTGCAATATGGCGTGCAATGTTCCTAAATCTCATTACAAGCATGTACTTGTCAACGCAGTTAATTAGTAATCCTTTTTTAATATGTAGATATGTCTACTCAAAATAAAAATATTTATGTTATTTAACACGAATGTATAAGTTTTCTTTTCCTTAACTTTTTTAGCAAAATAAATTCCGCTCATACTTATTAATAAACTTTTAGTTATTATTGTAATTTTTTATTATCAAACACCGTTTATTCCACTTTTTATAATAGTATAACCCAACCGATTTCAAGTATTTCCCCTCATCATCAGGGGAGCACAAACAAGACCTGATATGCTCCCCTGATGATGAGGGGAAAGTTTTGAAACCGGTAAGGTTATACCGTTACAAAAAGTGGAATAAACAGTGTTTGATAAAATAAATTACAATATCTTTAAACATCCACAATGTTAATGCCTTAACTATAAATAATATATTTTAGTTATTAGTTATCCCTTTTAACATTTGTGTTACACAGTGTTAATGTGTTGAATCTCGTGAATTAGATAGGTAGATCGCGACTATTTTTAACGTAAAAAGTTGATCACAACAACAAACAAGTTGGCCTCTGTTCCACATAAATATTTTTTTACATTCCTCTCTTCTATATCAATACACCTTATCATACGACTTCTAACATTTTTCTGACTTTCTACGTTTATTTCTTTCAAAGCATCATTCAGTTGATCCAACCATAGTTTCCTTGATCTTTCTCTACCACGCCTTTTGCTCATATTTACAATATATATTTGTTTAGTTACTCTTTCTTCACTCATTCGTTCTACATGCGCAAACTATCTCACAGTTCTCTTCTTTATCACATTCACAGTTCTCTTCTTTAACACACATCAGTCTTAAGTACATAATTATCCCTTATTACTTTGCTGATACTTACCAAAAAAACAATATATGTTTTAGCTGCAGGGTTTTCTTCCAGTGGATAATTACTATTTATAAATGCTAATACATAATGATTTCCAATACTAAATAGTAAGATAAACAATTTAGTACAGATATTAGAAGTTCAAAAGCACAGTTAGCCTTTATCGTATCTATTTTTGCTATTACAAAGTACTATTAGTTGGGATGCGAAGCAAAACTTCTAATAAGATATAAATGGTTCTACTTACTTCAAATATTCATATAATTCATGCAGAGCTCTAACCTCCTGGACGACAGGGAGGAGACGGAAAGTGACGAAGTCTTACGATCACTTTCTGTCTCCTCCCTGTCTCTCTCCACTGTCACCCTCATTAGATAATGGCCGATTTCCGTGGCCTAGTTGATAAAACGTTTGTCTTCAAGCCGAGAGGTTGGAGGTTTAATTCCCATTGGAACCCAGATTTTTTATTAATAATTCATCCTCATTTTCCCTTAAGGCCACTTTAACATATTTCTGACTGGTTAGAAGATATAGCCGCATGGCAATAAGTCCGCCAGGTTGTAATATGTATAACGAAATTGTAATACAATACAATCATGCTTCACGTTATTTAAAAGCCTCTGCCGTGGTCAGCAAATTTGCCTTGTTCCTAGTTATTGGACTCCAATATGTCTATGATACGAGTATATAACATATGTCAACCTAAACGACCGGATATCACTAGTTGAGTTGTTAATTTTTGAGTTCTTCGTTAGATCAGTTTCCACGATCCTGCAATTTGTTTTGGGTCAAATATCTTTCGAAGTATTCTGTGTTCGAAGTTCAGTAACTTTTATTGATTTTTGAGTATCATGACCCACGCTTCGGACCATTACGTTACTACGGGTAAGATAATAGAGTTGAATACTTTCAGTTGGGTATTCCAGGAACATTGAAAACTTTGAATAAACTGGTTGAAAATGTTGTACTTGAATGTGTTTTGTTAGGGCATAATATATATTAGGGGCTACCAACCAAATGATCGCTATCTACCAATCGATCGCGGCATACTTCTAAGTAGCATTTCCTTTTCTTCCATTGCATTTACCAATTTATTTTAGTTGTATATTTTTTATCATAATAAATATTAAATGATTATATCTGATTATAATTTAGCATTATTTCCTGTACACTGGTAGATCGTGACGTCGCCCTTCTAAAAAACGGGGCAGTCCTGGTATATATTGTCGTATATTCTATCTTTTAAATAAAATCAAGCAAATTAAGAAACGAATAAACAAGCAATTTTTTTTTCTCATATAATATATAGGGTGGCGCAACAAGAACTGCAATTTTAAATTTAAATTATGTTTTGCAATCGTGTACCACTGTATGGATAATTTATAAAGTATGTAGATGACGAATGTCTATTATAAATATTATACGTTTAACAGCTAAAAAAATGCGGTAAATTTAAAAATGCTGTTGTTGTTGATCCACTCATCAGTACATCTGGTTACGTGCCCTTGACCAGTTCAGTTATCTCAATGATATGACTTTGTTGTGCCTTATCCATTCATTCGTTTTTTCCGGTTCCGCCGTGAGATATTAAGAATTCTTCTCTCTATGGCTCTCAGTGTCACACTGAGCTTACATTATGTGGCGCAACAAGAACTCCAATTTTAAATTAAAATTACGTTCTGTAATCATGCACCACTGCATGATTAATATATAGGTTATGTAAATGATGTATTTGTTAAGTATTATATGTTTAATAACTAAAAAATGGGGGTCTATTTAAAATTGCAATTTTTGTTGCGCCACCCTATAGTACCTTTCAACATCACCGAATTTGTGATTTGAGCATATTGAAGAGCGTGGATGGAAGACAATATTCGTTTTTATCCCAGTAACGAGTTTTCGAGATTAGAATCACAGGAGTAGGCATGAAACTCGCAGTTTGACATTGCACGTTTATGACACTACTCCACGTAAAGAAACAATAACACTTGCATAATTGCTCGGCGAGTGCTAGTTTTGTTATCTAACAAACTTTTTTACCAGACTGGGACTATTTTTTATGCCATCTGGAATGTAGAGAAACCTCCAGATGTATGTAAATTAAGCATCTTACCTACTAGGTCATGTAGGTTGGCAAATGAGTCAACTAGGTCATGTAGGTTGTCAAATGAGTAAAAAAACGAAAATATAAATCAAATCCGGAATCCAAGAAAACTATGTGATTGTCGGTAGGACGATCGAGTTTTTGAAACCTTGAGTATCGCCCAATTAAAAACTAAGAATATCGTTACGCCATTGTGAAATTTCGTATATTCTGCTGTCACAGCTGAGAAATAATCTGAATAGACTCTCCTTGAAAAATATAGCGAAGAAATTTGCTTTCGAAACGACTGAGTCAGGGCAGTTGACAGGGAAAAAGTGCCTTGAAAATAAATCAATTGTCTTTCTTGTATTGATGGAAAAATTACTATCAATTCTTATCATCTTCTAAAGCCAGTCTTATGACAGACTGTAATTCAACAAAAAACTTTTTCGATTGACTTTCTTCTTATAATTCTCATGGGTAGCTCGTGCCGTGTGTACTGTGTTTTTAATTCAATTATTTTGAAATCAATTTCATATATTTTGCTCATCAGAAAATGAGTATTAACAGTTTAATCATTATTTATTTAAATGTTATTGAAACTTGTAGATTTTCTTCAACCATCCGATGGGGCGTAAGAAAGTGGGAATACCAAAGCTGAAATGTTTGAATGGTGTGACAGATAACTGCCGCACACTGAGTATTAATAATCGGAGGAGAGATGCTGACGAGAGAGACAAGTTGCAGGGAATAATGCAGGCAACCAAAATCCAACCTTAGTTGTTGTGCTGATGATATTGAAAGAATGACAGTGGGCAATACTCTGAATGGTAGATAGGTTGTACACTATGTTTAACGACCGGATCATTCCAAGAATAACAGCGCTGGCTGTTCATAATGGAATCTTACTTCCAACATTAGGATGCACAAACAAAACTTTGGCATGACTATAAACGTGATTAAAATAAAATAAATATAAAATGAGATATTTGCGTAGAATGTGTGGAAAAATAATTATTTGATAGAATGAGGAATTATGAAATTAGGAAGAAATACCGATCCAAAGAAGATACAGGGTTAAAGAAGGGAACATCGAGATGGTTCGGTCACGTAGAAAGAATAAATGTTAAAATAATAGATATGACCGAAATCATAGGTATCCTTATACCCACGAACACTAGGCGGAAGAAGTGCATGTGTCGTTCGAGGGGAGTAGCACAGCGGGGTTTAAACCGATGACCTTACGCACGGAAGTCCAGCGCGTTACCGTGCGGCCATGCACCTCGCATTTACATTAAAAAGATTTACAAAAATAATATATACGGGGAGTGTAGAACATATTATAAGTTTTCGAAGACCTATTAAAACATATGTGGCCCAATTGTTAAAATGATTATTTCTCAATCCGGGGGTGACGGGTTCGATTCATCATTGAACTCATATTTTTCAAAAAGCATTCCAGTCTGGTTTTCATTCAAAGCTTCTTAAACATCTTTGTAGTTGGCTGGAAGAATTGTCACATGGTAATACACTCACCAGTCTATAACAAAAATTTGGTCCGATAATATTTCATTGATACATTCAAGAGCTGAGCAAATTCACATCAAATCCAATCTCAAAATATGATTGTCTCTGAGCCGCAGACAAACAAATATGAAGTTAACAAACTCACCAGCAAAACAAATTTAAATTTTATCAAGTGCTTAATGTTAAAATACAAAAATGTCATGGTGTAAATTTTTACGGCCTTTTAAATTGGTCTCCTGAGTGCACTGTTTACTTCGACTTGGAACGCCAAGCCCTGAGTTCGCCATGTTTATTTCTGATTCGTTGGCCTCGAGAATGGCAATTTTCCGACCCAGGATTTATTTGGTTTTGATTTAGGATTTCCTTATGCGTGATTTGATGATTTGCCTCCTTGGCTCGGCTTGGCTAGGCTCGGCTGAGCGGAGAAGGAGAGGGTAAGAGAGGCAGGGGGGAGAACGGGTGATTAGGTGATTGGATATCAAGGGTTGCTTCAGACGGTATTTGACAATTCATTTAAAATCTGGATTTAGGTTAATTTAAAATTAAATTTGTGTGTAGTTGAATGGTATTGAGCGACAATGCTGTTAAGTTTATTAATTGCTGAACTTTAGATGAAGTTTAGAAATGAAGGAGATCTTTGAGATGAGTTTTGTGGATGTTATATTTTGTCTGAGTATTTTTTTTGGAAAATAGAAAAACCAATAGTATTTTCAAATATAATTAAAAATTGAAACACATTTTAACGCAATTGAAAATATATATTTAACTATTCAAGTTTCAAGTCCTATGCGACTCATCTTAAAGGGTATTCCGAACTAACTCTACCCTTAGTTAGTTAGTTAGTAATACCCCTGAAGATTAAACGAATTTGAATTGTAACTTATTGGGTTTAATATATTCGCAAGAGGATTGAACAATGTTTCAATTATTAATTATATTTGAATAAACAGGAATTTCCACAGTGTTAACGCTAAAACTCTAGAAATATTACACACGAATAGTTCAATATAATTAGTTTCTTTGGAGTCAACTGGAACATTATTCTATTATATAAAATATTCATGGCGTTAACAGCTAAGTATAGTTTTCTACGTAAAAATACTGTATTAAATACAAAAATACTACCTCGATACATCAACTGACAGCTGAATGTCTATAACTATACAATATTTACTCGTGACTAGTATTTGTTGAACACTGCATCAGGATGTAAATAAAAGGAAATGATTTAAATTTTATAATTGAAATAAAACAGCGTGCGCATTATTTTATTTATGAAAAGGAAAAAATGTGACATCTGTTAATAAAAATCATAACTATCTAAATTATTATTGACAATAATGTGACATTTGGGTGACATCTATTTTTAGATTTTACAATGTTTTTTCCCTTCGGATAAAGTTCAGAGTGTTCATGAATTTGGGTAATTAATATTATAATTTTGAATTCACAGTATACTCGTGCGATCATTTAAAGCTTACTTGTAAAGTCACGCATAGGCGTACCAGGAACATAAAAACAATCTTAATAAATCACTACTAAGAACTGTGTTTATTTACCCATCGGGGACCTGGATAACTTACGAAGCGGAACGAAAGAGTTCGCGATACATTTGAGAGAAGAATATATGGTCCAATGTATGATTATGGCACGTGAAGACAGAATTATAATAAATATATCTGTACCCTATATGGCGTAGCAAAAGTTATAAAAGTAGCTAGACTCTGCTGGCTCGGGCACTTATATCAGGTTCTGGAAAACAGACTGCAAGGTTCCGTGTTCCGATGGGGCAAAGGAAAGTGGAGAGACGAACACTGAGATGACTGGATTGTGTGACAGAGAACTGCCGCACAGTGGGTATGAGTATAACCAATTGGAGAAGGAATACTGATGAAAGAAACAGATGGCAAAGAATCCTGCAGGCAGCCAAGACCCATCCTGGGTTATAGGGTTGATGATGAGGTTGAGTATAAAGAATATGTCTTCTTCATCTTCTTACAGTGGATTTTTGACATGTTTTTCATACATTATGCCTGGGATGTGAACTGCCAATTATCCCTCCATCTCTTTGAGGATCTGGCTGGTGATCGACTTCCTATGAAGTAACTATAAAGAACTACACGAGGAATCCAGGTCTCATAAATTGTTTGAACGTGATCTCCACAACAATTCTTTCTTCCTTTCCTATCTTTTAATTTAACACATTCTTATTACTTTAGTATTTCTTTTACTGTCTCAGAGTGTTGAACTAGCTGCACATCGCAAGACCTTCATTTCTGATACTTAAAAGAGTACCTTAGTTCAAGTGCTATCAGGTTTAGGTCTCAATAGCATATTATTATAAGTCTAACATATATATTTAATAGATCCTCACTTTCTGTTTCTATTTAGGTATTTTTCATATTAGAAATGTACGGTAGTATTGCCAACATAAACGAAGACGAAAATCGATTTTAATGGATTCTTAAGTTGTTGTAAGACCACACTCTTCAACAATGTGAATATATTGTGTATATCACCAATGCGAATATTTTGTGTATATCACCAATGTGAATATTTTGAAAAGTACCATACAAATATGTGTATCTCTCACAAAAATAAATACTCATATATTCGTCCCTATACTCCATTCTCAATATCACTACCCAGGACGTTCTGAGTCTCTTCTCAACCATCTTCCTCGGCTGTCTTAAGTATGTTGACAGCTTAATATAAAATATTTTATCTGTCAATTGCCCAACAATTATAAGAATGAATCTAAATAGATAAATAATAGATTTACTAATAGCAACATAGTATGTAAATATATATTCTGAAACAATTATATGTTAAGGAAATATTAGAGAAAATATATTGGAGAGAGAAACTATCAAAAGCTGTGAGCTCATTTCATAATATCCTCCCAATAGAGATTCACCTACACCAATAAGGAGATGATACCAGCTACGGGAACGCCAAACGTTTTTCTGTACACTCTTGTACTCGTAAATTGGAATAACAAAATCATCCATATCCTGTCGTATAGTTTATGACTGAGCATTGTGACTCCCATGATAGTTATTGACTCCTCTCCATCCATCTCTGTATTCCATAGTTCGAAGAGCTCTTGTTAAGAGTAGTCCTGTTGCGTCTTTCTCATAAGGTCATTCCGACGCATTGGGACTCTTTCTCTTGTGCATCGTCTTTCCACACTCCCAGTGATCACAAGCCTCTCCAAACTGTCAAACGGAAATGTGTCAAAAAATGGAGAACTCGTTTTAGGCATATTGTCAAACAGTATGTCAATGACTCTAGGTTCTTCGAGAATAGTAATATGGTAGGTATTAGACAAAAAAAATGAATAATACTAAATAATGATTATAAACTCATCAATAATATATTTTTTTAATTATAAAAAATGCTCTTCTTTTTAAGACAGTGGATCTAAATCAGCATTATTTCCACATATTAATATTTCTTAATTGTTTTGTCCCCAGGCATGTCCCCGCTGGAGTCCAGTAAAGACTTCACGGTTGATGGCATCACAGGATTTAATAAAAAGAAGAAAAAGAAGAGGCGCCATAGGTGAGTACGTCCGGATAGTTTGAACTTTTTTTCAGTAGTTGAATAATAGTTTATGGAACGTATGTATTTGATGCGATATTTGTGGTTGAACAAGGAAATATTGGAGCAAGTTGAGGACTTCTGTTATTTGGATAGTATTTTCTCAGATGTTGGGAGAATTACTAGAGATATCGAACGGTGTGTAGCGATAAGAAACAAAGTCAATTGAGCTCTTCTTCATGTATACTTGACTCAGGTAGTATCAAAACCTGGTAAGACGATAGTCCACAACAGTATTTTAGTGCCAACTTTCATATATGGGAGGGAAATATGTAGGTGGAAAAATGTTAAAATGAGCCAAATAAATGCTGTAGAAATGTGTGCTCTGAGAAGAATATATGGGGTAGCAATGTATAATAGAATATGGAATGAGTGTGTACTTAAAGCTGATGTGTTGTGTAAGATAATCAAGAGCACTCTGAGATGGCTTGGGCGCGTAGAACGAAACGATGAAGAAATAATAACAAAATAAATATATAGTGCAAATGTGATTGAAAAGCGTGGTAAAGGAAACCCAATTAAATTATGATACGATCAAGTGAATGATATTTTGAAAGAAGGAAGCATGGAAAGTCAAAAGAATCGTAGAAATTGAATGAGAAGATGTGTGGATGAAAAAGAGATGAAGGGTGTGTGTAGAGATATAAAAATGTGGCACTCTCCCTCTCTGCCTATCCTGACAAAGAAATGGCGTGTTGTTATGTGTGTAGTAACCTTTCATTACGCTTCAATAACAGGTGGTTGAAAACTTTATGAGAAAAAACTTGTATTTTTCCATCTAAAAATGTTCGTTGGCTGCATGAAACTCTCACAAGGCAATAACATGTATGGTATACATACTACTACGCCATGTTCCTTTATAGGTTGGCAGATTCTACAGATCTACAAAGCAATAGAACGTTAAAATAATGTAATGATAAAACACTATTTTAGCAGAAATGACGTTTCGAGATGTCATCATTAAAGATTTTGTCAACCCATGCAGTATTCTTTGATGAAAAAAGCTGAATCTCGTTGGTTGACGAACTTCGTTAGTTTGTATAAAAATGTCCAAGAAAATATACGTTTCCTTTCTAAATGATTAACTCTCTGTGACCTGTGAGTTCACGTGTAACTACCCTTCTGCTTTCTGCACCTTGCGGCAGGACGATCTTCACCTCGTACCAGCTGGACGAGCTCGAGAAGGCTTTCAAGGACGCGCACTATCCTGACGTGTACGCCAGGGAGATGCTGAGCCTCAAGACTGATCTGCCAGAGGACAGGATACAGGTGAGTTCATTAAAAAAAAATGTAGAATTGGAGAAAATTTCGAGTAATAAAGAAATTTATTGAATGAAGTTAATGTTGTACTATAGATTTATATTTTTGTCAAAATAATTTTCAACAAAATTAAGGAAGCAATTTACAGCATAAACTACCACGAATAAGTAACACACCTGTTTTGTTCTGATTACTTAATTTTAAAAAGAAAGCATATATATGCAAAATTCAATCGCAAAAAAAATCTTACCATTGTTCGTCAACAGATGGCATAAAGACTAAAAACAATCTTGTCTGCACTACGAATAAAAACATAAGAAATCATTATTTTGTCAAAACAAATAACTCCTATTACAAAACAAAGACGATTTAATGTGCTTTATTAAAAAAAACGAAAACCCGCTAAAAAAAAGACGGGCACTTGGCAAGTTTTCTATCAATTCCTAGTCTAAACAGATCAATATTTCTTAATCTCAAATACTCGCAATAGCCAGGAACATTAAACAATATTATATATTTTCCAAAGTAGTTGTATTCGTTGTTACTTCTGTCAGAAAATATATAAGAATAGACTTTTAGATATCTCCTCGAGCTTAGAAAAAAGTTTGTCAACATTCCTAGAAGAAACTTTGTAGGATAATCGAGCCAGAGGTAAAAACCTACCACAACTATAGATACGAGTATATGACAAAAATCTTAAGGACTTTTTTCACCATTTGAAAGTAATTAATAAATTGTGGGTTTTACTACAATGTTCCAATTTCTAATTTACATCGTTACATTGTAGAAGAGTTTCGAAACCTCTGTCCTATAAATGACAGATATTTTTATCACAAACCTCAACTCTCTTATAAGCAGACTCACAAAGTTCCTCTTCTTGAGGATCAAACGAAGAACTACTCTTAAAATAAATTTCCAAGTCTTTGATTTATTCTACGCTTATGAAGTTTCTGTCACCATGATTTAATATAATAAGAATAAGTAAGATGGAAGTTTCTTCCATGTGTCGTTTGCGGACGGGCCACTGCGTGGTGGCTAGTCGCCTTTACAGAATGGGTATTGTGGAGAATCCCGGCTGCGAGTGTGGTCTGGATGCTGAAACTATAGCCCATGTATTTTTCGGTTGTTCTTTGCGAGACAGATTTGATTTACTAAATATTTACAGCGTCCAATGAATGTTGCGTTTCTTCTTTCTTCGTGGAACTTTTCCACATATAGATCAATTGTTAAATTTTCGAAGCTAAAACTTTAAATAAAATTGTCTAGATTATTGACTCATATAATTGCATTATGACTTGAATTAGATGGCACAAATCAGCCTAACTTAAGTGGATTGCCTATTTAAAAAATCTACAAAAGTTCGAAAATGCTTCAAAAGAGCAATATTTATCAGTCAATGTAGATGTTTTCACTATTTGGTTGAAAACATTTAATCACATACATAAGATATATTCTTAATGTGATTGAACGTATATTTTAAGGTTGATTGATAGTCTTCATGTCGATTACATAGCACTTTTGTATTATGATATATCGACATAGGGTTCACCATTATTAAATCATTATGATATTTCTAAATATTTGACTGCAAACTTCACTTTGATCATTGTTTAGTTATTATGAACTCGGCGTAATGGTCTAATTTGTGGAATTTCACATTCAATATTCAATAATATTGTTAAAGCTAATTTGAAAAAAAAACTGTAACAGCTGCTTCTAAATCTAAAATAACACGCTACTTAGGCAGCTAAGCAAAATATAGTAACTGCACTTATTTACAGCTACTCTTGGCGTTTTTTAAGTGTTACTTATCACTGTGCATGTTCGTTAATAGGCGACAACACATGTCGTTTGCTACGTCCAGCTTCACCTCTAAGGCGCATATATATAAATATAGTTCTTAAAATAACTGACCGACTGACATTATTCGTGGGTTGACATATTGAGGGACTAAGAAACCTTGGGCGTTGTTTATTTATGTATTTGTTTTATATTTGATATACGTTAAACCCAATTGCATCAAATAACAAAAAATATTTTAAATTATTAAGTCTAAATATAGCATACTGACAACATGAACAACGTTATTCGTCCTTCCATGTGCAACGACTCAGTTATAGTTATTCAAATTATTATGGAGTTTAATCCTAAATTTATCTACTGAGATTTAGAAAACATCAATATTAGAAAATTTATTCAACAAAGTCATTCCGTGTGCGAGTGGTGATTCTCTTCATAACTCAGTCTCTTGAATGTGGCAGCGAAAACAATCTTAATACACGATGGCATAAATAATGGTTCGATCCATCAAACAAAAGTTCGTTAATCAACAAAACATATTCTATATTCTCAAAGAATATACATACATACACTACACTACACCTATATCCGATCATATGTCAAAAGATCTACGAAGATTTCTTTATAGTACGTCTTCCCTTGGAAAGTTGTTTGCAGTTTTCTTACCAAATATATTTTAGCAAATAATATTCAGATACATGGAAGTACCTTGTCTAATTAACGCAGCCACAACCTACCTATCCTTAAACTTGAAGATATTAATTAAGTATTATTTTTAATTTGTTAATTTATTGGTTCGATTATTTAGTAATCAACTAATCATTGCTCACTGGTAATGAACACTCAAATTTGGGTGAGTATGCATTGAAAAATGTGCAATGTTTTAAATAAACGTTTGAATTGCAAAACTTTTACGACACCATTGGTAAAAAATCTAGTTTATTCATTCTCAATTTCATATTTCTATTGACTTGGTACAAAGCTCATTTTGTTTATAATATATTATATACAATAAGGTCCGGCCTTCGCTTACCAATAATGGTTGAGAAAATGTAAAAAAAGGACTTTTTGTGTTGGTTGGCTTGTCGTAATTTGATATTTTACAATCTACACGTACGAACAACACGCGGTAGTGTAATTCTATAAATATTTTGAATAGGAATATAATCAAACAAAAACCTCGTGATAAATCGAATATGCGTGGGTTTATTTTTTTTTTGTCTGCTATTGTACTATATAACTGGTTCTGGGAATTTTATGATATTTCCTTAAAAAATATGATCAAGAACAAAAATAATTTTTTTTTTAATATTTTTTAGTACATTTCTACCTAAAATTACTAACGGTTGATTAACTTCGCACAATACTTTGTTTATTTTTATTTATGTGATTTTTTAAGGTTTTTAATGTTTTCTCAAAATATCATCGTGCCAACAGCAAATTATTACAGGTATATCAACGATAATTGACTTCGTACCACCAGGTCGGAGAACAGGCATATTACAATGAATATCGTACAAGTTAAGGGGATAATATTAACGGGAAAAATAGAAATTTTAAAAATAACGTAGGCTTAACACAAGTAAAAATGCATCATAACATTTTTTTCATTACAGGCATTTAACATATACATATAAAACAGATAAATTAATATGGTATGCTTCCTTGAGATAATCTTGTTTGCACTTTGCACAACGGTTTACAAGTATATCAAAGAAAAAAACAATTATTCTGTATAAATCTTGAGTTATACTCTATTTGAGTCGGTTCATCTTGTCCATAACCTTTTTTCAGAACTTTGAGTAATAACGAAAATCAAACTCACAACCCCCAGGTTGAGACACATGCCTCATTCCAACTAGGTCACGGAGGTTGTTTGCTTACATAAACCTCCTTTTTACTCTCTTAATATTTTTATAACTAAAATAATAAGTTGTATTGTAATGCAATACACTTTCGTTGTATACAATACAGCCTGGCAGGTTTATCATTATTCTTCTAATTAATTTATCAGAAAATTGTTTAATAGGTTTCAAATAAAAACGAAACTAGGCCCCTATAAAAATATTATAATAATCGTTACTCTTATGATATATTTTCAAAGTATTCGTTCACTCGCTTACTCCCTAGAAGAAATATATAATGCTGAGAAATAATGAAAAAAATGTTATATAATTCTTGTAAATAAGAAATGATACAGTATTTATGACTTGAATAGGCATGGACCATTTCAAAACTTCCCCAGAATAAAAAAAACGCACGTTCTTATGTTCAGCTTCCCGCAACAACACGCATTCCCCACAAAACATTCTACCCCTGCTTTTCTTTCAGCCCTCTCTCCCTCCTTCACCCTCCCTCACCGTACTCTTCTTCCTCAATCCTCCCCCTACTCCCTTACTCCACAGCCAGTGTTTTTCCACCTCCCTCCCTTTTTCCCATTTCCCCGCCGCCATTTTCTGTCCACAAACACACGCTGCCAAACACAAAAGTCTCAACCAAATTAAAATTTTATAACTACCTTGCGTTGCGTTTCAGTAGTCTGTTCGGTTATTTTGTGACCGATGATCATATTATATTTTTTAACTACTTAATAATAATCTACCAATTATGAGGAAAGTTAATCAAAAACTTATTTATATTTTATTATTTAACAGTAGTCATATCTTCTTAATAAAGACATTGTTAGCGATTGTTATTTTATGTGTTATTAACAACAATATAGAGAATGAAAATATAATTTTTGATGGCAATTCGAACTTTTCAAACCATTACGGAGAGAGGTTCTTTTTTTTTTTTGGAACGGTGGTAACCCTTCGTGGTGGCGGGATAAACAACCTCTTTACAACAATATCGACAATCCTTGCCCATCGCACCAAATTACTTCTTCATGCTTTGACAACAACACCATCGAGCAAGGAGACACACTATTCAACCTCTATAAAAAATCAATCACCTAATACGAAAAAAAAGCCTTTAAAGCTTCAATGAAAAGGTCAAGCCGTCCCCGTTATGTTATGTTTTGTAATTATATCAAGAATGGTCAGCTATCAAATAATATTAGATTCTTGAAGGTTTGATTAGTGAGTTTGAATATAACATTGTCTCCCGGTCACGATTTTCAACATGTCCGTATTATTAATTAGGATTTTCTAAGAGATGCCATACCTATGAATGAATCAATTAGACTTATCATCCCCACCCCATTATTATGTCGTAATAATCTTGATATTAACCCAAACTCAAGTTGACTTGCTGTTCATTATTAACATAACAGGTTTTAATTTTTTTCAGACATCATTCAATCGGAATGAATTTAGATAGTACTTAGGAGTGGCCGTTTATAAATTCAAAATACAGCGCTTTTGAGGTCATAACATAGTAAGTTCCAAAATAAAATTAAAAAAGAAGTGTTGAAAATTCATAATTGTTACTAACATTTAAACAGTAAAAGAGATGGTAGAGAAAATGCTCTTTTTCGTGTATTCTCTCTGTTATGTGACATCAACATAAAAATATGTTCGTTATAGTTTTTGTCCTAGCAAATATATTTTTTTAAATTAAAGACAAAATAATTAAAATACTGAAAAAAACCTAGTTCACCTACACCCCGTGATATAACTTGTAAAATTAAATTGTATTTTGGGTAAAAATGACGAATTTCTATATTCCGTAAATATACTCGTAGTTTCCTCTCTATAGAGTTACATTATTTTGATTTTATTTATTTATACCAAAATATTACAATATTATATTTGGTGATAGAAGTAATTTCCATGACTGATACAGCTCTAAACTCTTTCTTTTTCCATATTTTGAAAATGTCAAAATCTGTGAATCCATTCAAAAGGGATACTTGCGGATGAAAGGCAGGTGAACCCTTAACAAGAGGATCCATTTCGTCGAAAATATTTGGGAAAACTTAAAATAGTGATTTAAAATCTATAGTAATGTTTTTCCTTGTTGCAGAAAATTTTGTGAGATAAGTGACTTCGTCGACAATAAATGCAGTTGATCACTTTTTAAATGTAATTTTATGAAAACGTTTGTGAAACTGTAAAGCAGATTATAGGAATATATATTACATTTTCTCGTATTATGCTTGCCCTGAAATGTTTTCCATATGTCTATGACCCTAACTAAATTTTAATTTTACATTTGCTCCAAAAAATACCATATTTCTTTCTTTCCACTTCGTGAAAATATACGATATTTTGAAAATATGCTATGTTTCGCATTCATTCAACGAATATAGTATACTTAGCAGAGACGCGATAAACTGTATGCTCGTTCACGTGGTAGGCATTTTCCTATTGGCTCCAAAGGGGGCGAGTTATTGTGCGCTCTAAAATATCCCCCGAATTGTAAAGATGAGTGTGGGTGAGAGGGGGTGGTGGGCGGGGCGGGTGAATGTGGGATAGGTGGAGGGGGGCGGAGTACGTGTATGAATAAATTCGTATCTTTAATTATCCCCACTTATTCCAAATGCATGAACGTGCGGGTACATTCCGAAGATTTAGAATTCTCCTTCGTTAGGAATAATGAGTGAGCTTATGAAGAGTTCTAGGTCCTATATACGAGTACTTCAGAGGGCAAATACAGTTCAGATCAGACAAAGAGAAAAAAGCATCCAAACTTAACAAAATAGATAAACAAACCAAAAGACAATGTTTTGCAGAGTTGTCAAATCATGCGAGTGGCTGCTTCTCGGATCTGTATTTATGTGCACTTATGTGTATGTATGAATTTCGTGAGTGTAAGTCAGCTGTCTCAGAACATGCAATGAGCCATGTGAGATGGGTGATATATAAAATCAAAATAAATTAACAATAGGTTTATTGATAACGATAAAGTATTATAACATATATCGTGTAATTACACATATTTTAAGGCAAGATTTCCCAAACTCTTTTCGGCGCAGACCCCTTTACCAAAATCTTTTAAAACCGTGGACCACTTAGTCATTTACTTTACTTGCTCATATTAATAAGTTTGTACGGTACTCGATATTAAATATTTCACTAGATATCAAAATTTTCATTGTAATCACTTGTAATTAAGGATTTAAAAAGATAAAAGGACTACGGATTATAGCATATATTGTGCAATATTTAATATTGAAATATGTACTGACGAAAATTAAAGCAAAAAAATTCGAGCGGAGTTTTTTTTTTGAATTTTTGACATTTATGAAATAAATATGTAAATTCAAAAGAAGTACAAATTTAATATTGACAAATATTCTTAATTAGGTACCTATTGGAATCATAGATATTTTTAAGTAACAAACAAATAACAGTAGTAAGGGGGTCTATTTTTGCTGTCGTCGACAAACAATTTTTTTTATTGAAACTATCGACCCCTAGAAAAATCAAATCGACCCTAGGGTGTCGATATCGACCACTTTGGGAACTCTTGTGTTAAGGCAATGGAAAATAAATACATTTAAGAGACACACTAATAAAAGGTATCACTCTACACATCATATTTTGCGGTTTACTTTTTAAAACGAAATTGAAACGACCTTCCTAACTTCCTAATCAGATCCTAGTAAGAAAAAAATTAAAAAGGATTTTTAAACTCGCAGCATGTACCTCGTCCCTAACTCTTTTCCCTATTTCCCTTGACATGTGTCTATACTTTTCATTTTTATTACTTTTACTTAAATATCATATTATTTTACTAGGTTTAAAAAACGGCTATGAATACTGATAATTATTTTAAAACAATATTTAGTTATTTTAAAACAGGTAATGTTTCATATGCAAGTTTTAAAATAAAATATAATTATTTTACGATGATTTATGAAGCGTTGTAGACCCTCTATGTTCTCTAGAAGGCAACTCAAGTATTGTATGATAACGAATGAAGCATTGTAGCGCCTATGTCTTTTAGATGCCAGCTACAGTATTATATGATGAACGATGAAGCACTACGCAGGGTATATGCCTTTTAGAGAGCAACTACAGTATTGTGTGATGACTTACGAATCGTTGTAGAGCATATAATTATTAGAGGGAAACTACAATATTGAGTAATGGCCTTGAAAATATTGCAGGGCTTATGACTTTTAGAGAGAAACTACAGTATTATATGATAAAAAATGAAGCGTTGCAGGGCCTATGTATTTTAGAGGGAAACGACTATAGGCATTATAAGATGAACAATGAAGCGTTGTAGGGCGTATGTCTATTAAATAGCAATAACAGTCTTATATAATGACATATGAAGTGTCCTAGGGCCTATAGATTTTAGAGGGCCACTAGAGTATTGTAAAATTACTTTTGCAATAAATAAAGATAAAACTGTACAAATCTAACATCCTTCGTTTCTTAGTTTGTAAGACACATTTTGGAGATTACGGTCTTGGACCGTTAGTCGATGTCCGTAGTGTAACGATTAGCATTCATCCTTAGCAAGCGGGCGGCCCAGGTCCTATTCCAGGTAGATTAAATTTCGGAATTTAATAATAATGGATAATTTTACAATTTCGTTTATATGTTGCGTAGCTTGTATGTAAGATATCCAGGTGGTGTTCTTATTAGTGTCATTATTAACCCTCAACCTCCCTTATTTTATGTTGAACTAATTAGGAAACGCTCTTGATGTAATCGCCATGATCAGGAAACAGCGCTATTCCAAATTATTAAAAAAAACAGGTTGGGAGACCGGAGTCTTACCAATTAGTACACAAAGGTCGTTTTGTAACAGAATCGTCTCATCTCTGAATAGTCTTAACACGTTATGAGCATCACAACGTTCCTTAATCATTTACGATATTTTATTGTTCTTACTATGAAAATGACTCTAAGGTCCCTTATGTTGCTATTGTCTCTAAAATTTCATATACGAGTATGTGTACATACACCGCATACAGCTTTTAAGATTTATTACTACAGCTCCCAATAACTGAGTTGGACATTGATCTAGTGAAAGAAAAATGTTTGGTCTTACAACGTTATTTAAGATCGTCTACTTGTATTTATAAAGCCCGGAACTAATGCAGCTTATAATTTTACACGTTGTTTCTAGGCCCACTCGGCAAAATGTTTTGTTCCATAGTGAAATGGTTGCAACTAATTATTTGTATTATACAACTCTTGCATTATAAGACTGCTCAGGTTAGGTAGTTAATATGAACATTGTATGGATTTTCATGTGACTTTGACTACTTACAGGAGTAAAGTAAATAGTGTTTTTACCGGGAAGAATTGATTGAACTGTGTAGGTTTACTTTTATTGTGTTGTTCGTCTTATACTGTTTTTTTTCCTATTGTATAGCACTTCTTACATATAAATGTTAAATATTATTCGTTATTTTTTTAACCTTTTGTTTAAAAAAGGTTATTAGGCGGTTGAAATAAAATAAAATAATTAATATTGTATAATTTAGCTTTAAACTCTCATCAAGTGTTTATAAATTTATTTGTTTAATATTTCCAACAGCCGTCTCGTTTATATTTTTTTCGTATTAAGTTGATTGTACCCGACCAAAAGCAACACAAAATACTTCGTGCTAATGATGTTTACAATATCGGATAACCCGGGAATAGCAGCTCGATTGGCTATTAAACGGCCCAACGCACACTGGAGGCAATATTTAATTTCAGCCTGTAATCCACTTTGTAATAGGGCGCAAAGTCGCGCGAACCAATTAGCAGCAACAACAACCTAATTACTATGGCTACATTTTAACGTTGGCGAATTATGTCTGTGAATTACCAGATAACTAAAACATTTACTAACTTAATTGTACAGTGGACCGAATGGAAAGTCAAAAAATAAAATCGAGAATTTTTCATCGTCATAGTTAACTAAAAAAAATGTTGATTTTGTGTTTTGAAAATTTTATAGTGTACATCGAAATAATTTCCAAACCAAACATAATTTTAGTAAATTACATTCTTTTAATACCTATATTCATTGTACAGCATTTTAAATATATTCATTGTACATCGGTACAAAGACTGTAAAATAGGTGAATGGCTGCCGCTCAATACTCGGAGATTTCGGTTTACTTTATGGTTTTCCGGTGAAAAGTAGCAGGGTGAAGAGATTTCTCTTTAGCAGGTAAAAGTTGCCCGTAAGTAAAAACACAGTAGACGTTCCAGAAACTGAGAATATATTTTTTGCGTTTTGTGCTCCTTATGTGCAGCCCATCGCTCATCGTAAGCTCCTATATTCGCCCGTATATGTCGTCATGGCTTGCGAGATACTACGTATCTCGCGCGTTTTTCGCTTGCATGGGCCGACCGACTTTAGATAGTAGCTATTGCAAAGGTCACGCATAAGGAATATTTCATTAATTGTAATGTCTATTGAGGTACACAGCAAGTACATTGAGGTACACAGCAAGTACATTTTTACATATCAAACAAAACAAGAAAATATAAATAAATCATATTTTTTAGGTGACGCATACGTCCGATACCTACATTCATAGATATATACCCTTCGTATATTCGTTCTACATGCCCGAACTATCTCAAAGTGCTTATATTTATATTAGGTACCTAATACATCAGCCTTAAGTGCGCATTCATCTTTTCACTCTTTCAAATTTTAATTGATTTGGTCATGCTACGTTTTTCTAAGTCTTCCTAAACTTCTCGTGCGTTATAAACTAGTTGAATAGTTTTTTTTTTGTAATAGTTTTATAGTTAGTATTTCTACGTAATAGAACCATTCAAATACTTCTTTATTCATCTCGATCATCTCTCAATCCGCGTTTTCTCACAATTTCTTCATTTCTTATTCTGTCATACATAGTTTTTTCATAGATTCTACCCAACGTTTTAGTTTCCACAGGGTTTATCTGACTGTTTATATAGTACATGCTTATCTTTTTCCGACTTGAGACAATAAGGGAAATGGAACATGGTTTTATGGAATTTTATGAAATAGTGTATGTATAAAAATAAGGCATAATTCAACTGAGTTATGTAGATTTTATAGACTCGATATTTCAGTACATAAAGAATTGAGGCTTAATGATTAGATATTTCAAATAAAAGTAAATTAAAAGAGTTTTTTTAATCAAAATCATTCTCGCACATATCATCATACAAAGCGTAAAATAAATCGCTATAAGATGAAAAAAAGTAATTACAAGTTTTTCAATCAGTATAACCGAGTGAATTACCCAGAAACAGGAATCTCTAAAATCGTAATATTTTTCCATTTATGAAAAATAATCGGTATTTTTAATACATTATAGAATTTTGCTACAACATTTTAAACTTTTGTTGTATAGATTATTTTGACTTCATTATTTTCACTTTTTTTGTTTTAAAAGCCGAAAAGCGACGTCTTGTGGGATATTTATGGATATTTTTACTGTAGATCATACGATTCGGTATGTAACATACTTTGACCAAAAAATATTGTGTAACTTATAAACTAAGATAATAAGACTATAAATTATTTTTCAGTGCACATATTTAGTTAACAAAGCATATCCTTAATTCTGGCGTATTTACTTAATTTTACAATAGATCTTTTCCTTTTCGTGTACGTTCCTTAAGATTTTAAAGGATATACGAGTATGTTATAAAATTTCAACAACAAAATTAATAACTTGCCAATTAGGTTACTTGTATGTAAATATGTTTTTTATAACGATTATTTAAATTCACATAAAGTCTTGGAAAACGCCATTTTGTAAAATAGCTTACACTGATGGTTATAGTGTAAAAACAACACTTGCATGTTGACTATCACTATATTTTTTTAGCAAACCACTTGCGCATTTCAACACGCATTCCTCAAGTAAGCTATGATTTCTTACATCTTACTCTATTCCCCGTAAGATAACAAAGAACATTTGTATAGTAACTTCGTATTATATTTCTCATAAGACCATAGACAACATTTAGCATTAATGATAGTGAAAGTAACATGTATTTTAGTATAATTAATTCACCTAAGGCAAACACAGTTTATGTTAAAATTCACATAGTGATATTATAATAAATAAAGTAGACGGAAACAAAAATGAAGTGTTTTATTTATTCCATTCATTATGAATTTCTATAAAATTACGCCTGAATTAATTAAATATATGAGATGATTTTGTTTGCTATTTGCACAAAGAAGTGTAACATATTAACTTTTGTAATATAATAAAAATTATACAAAAATGTCTCGTGTCTTAAAACATTGAGTATATCGTGTAGATTTTTTTATATTTACGTGGAAAAACAATGTGTGACAGAATAAGGTTTGAAGAAATTAGGAAATAATGCGAATTGAAAGAAGATGCAGTGTGTGAGATGAAAGAAGGAGCGTTGAGATGTACAATAATTATTTATACAAATTGTCTAGAAGGGATGAAAAGTTTAGAAAGACCTACAAAAATTGGCAAACGACTAAATGAATATGTTGGATACAGAACATTGAGTATACTTTCCGTGAAATCTCTTCAGCGAAATTACAATATTTGCCATATTCACATTCCTGCGCTTTCTTAAACAGACAATACTTTTAAGGGTTACGACCGCCTGTTTGGAGTGTGAAGGAATTTTTCTACATGACAACATTTCAAGTTTACTGAACGCTTAAATTTTTTTCATGATAAATTGTATTTTGATTTATATGTTAACAACGTTTCTTCCAAGTTTATGAATTACGAGTACAACTTAAAAGACAGGCATCTTTCGTTAACTATAATATATATCCATCCATTGATTGCCACATGCCAGATCTTTCTGTATACAACGATGTATATAATCATACAATTGATTGCCACATGCCAGATTATTCCGTATACAACGATGTATATAATCATACAATTGATTGTCACATGCCAGATTATTCTGTATACAACGATGTATATAATCATACAATTGATTGCCACATGCCAGATTATTCTGTATACAACGATATATATAATCATACAATTGATTGCCACATGCCAGATTATTCTGTATACAACGATGTATATAATCATACAATTGATTGCCACATGCCAGATTGTTCAGTATACAACGATGTATAGTATATAATCATACCATTGAAGAATGATATTTTAAATAAACCAATAAATCTGGTATACAGTAGAATTGTTTTGTATTCGCATCCTGGTGGTGTTAATTAAAAATTAAGAGCTCATTTCCCTTATGTTTTTAAAGACATACGTGTTATCTACTAGGACAGATTGATAAAACACCTGTCTTCGAACTCGGGGGTTGCCGTTTTGGTTCCATTTGTTATCTCTTTTGTTCAAGGAGTTGTCTGGTTTTCACTTAAGGCCTTTCTAATATATTTTTGGTGGCTCGGAAGATATTGTTGCATAACAGTAAACTACTATGTATGCTGGTGTTAAAAAAATTAGGTACACAACTTAACCTTTAAAGGTATTTTTTCTATGATAAAACATAGGTACTTAATTGTAATATTTTAGTTAACTTTTTTTTATATCAATTGGAGTTATACTTATATTTAAATTTAATCCCTTAATGTAAATATGTTGAATGGTTTATTTTCATTAGTTCGTATCGTATGTGAAAATGTTATCGCGAATCAATCTTAAAATATTCAAATATTTTTTTTGATTATAATATAGTGACGAGGAACACTCTTGATGAACGAATAGCACAAAAAAAAACAAAAAGTATAAGTAAAAACTAATTTAATGTTCCTTTTTTTTTAAATGTATCAATTGCATAATACAGAAAAACAAATACAAATCGTTTTTTTGTGACTCAAATGCTGGATTTTTATAATTTCTACGTAGACACAGTAGGATTTCGTATTATACGTTTTTTTATAATTAATTATTCTAAAAAAACGACATTTTAATCATAAATACGTAGATACATGGAAAATATATATACATATATAACATTATTGATTTAGCTCCAAAGGAACTCAAATATATGGAAACACTATATATTACATTATTGATTTAGTTCCAAAGGAATTCAATTTTCCTCAAGATCGATGTAGGTAGTGGGAAGGCAAAAAACGTAGGTTCATTCCATTCCAAATTCAAATTTTATTCCACCGAGTATTCCCCACCAAAATGTACTCTCGCGTTTTATTGGCTGCCCCCTCTACTCATAACATGGATCGAATGCAAAGACCATTCTAACTTGAAACAAAACAGACATATGAGAAAATAATTAGTGCGAGCGAGACAAATATGCCCACTGTACGAATTGAAAACACAAACGTCAAAATTTCTACATGTGTTGAGGTTATGAGTGTACAGAATGAACATTTTTTAATAAAGGATTTTCAGCCACAAATTAAAAAAAAGTAATCTGAATGCTCGTTTATTAAGTTAAAATATATACTTATGAACGTACTTTTTTATATAGTGACTAAAAGCTATTTTCAACCATTTGCCAGTTACAGACAAGGTTGTATGTATGAAGATTTGAATGTTAAGCAATTTATATTTTGCAATAGTGTACTTTAAATTCATTTGATTTAGAGAACATATTTGCTTACCCTGCCCACATATCTTTACTTGTCTGCAGTTATTAACACTACGAAACTCGGAGGTTGTGTTTCATACGTGAGGTTTTTTTCTACAGGGAAATTTTTCCGAGCCGAATCATTCTCAATAAGAAATCTTCGGAAAATTTTACACATTTATCATCAAAGTTTAATAAAACTTTTCAGTTGGTCAGTTGATATGTAAAAGTTGAGAAAAATAGTTAACAATAATATTAATAAGAATCTTGTATAATACATACAAACCTACATACATAAATATATCTCGCCATTCCTCTGATGAGATAAGCAAAGAGATAAAAAGCCAAACTTTGTTATCACGACATACATATGTTATATCCTTCACCTCCTCGACATCCATACATCTTCTCGTCCAGTCATCCTTCACCACGACTCCCACTCGTGCTTGTATTGTACATTTGTTTAGACATTCATTCGTTCAACATGTCCAAACCATTTCAACGTGCATTTTTTCATCATACTTATAACTCATCTGTTTTATAGCCAACATTAATTTTGAATAATAACATTTCTTGTTCTCTCATGCATCGACACACTACATAGTCTTCTCAATGCATGCATTTCCACCGCATTTACTCGTTTCTTTTTATATTGTTGGACGATAGCAAAAACAAAGAATACAGGAAAAATACGTTTATATTGGTTTCACTGGATTCATATGTGTATATGAAATCAAGTTATTCAGATGATATCTAAAAGGACTGGATTATTTTGTAAGAACCTTCAGATCAGGCATCACCTCAGGGTAAATAAAAAAACCAGACTGGGAAATGTTTAAAGTCCACGCCTTGTTTATTTCAAATAGGTAAGAAAAAAATATATCTATTTAAAGTTTTTGTTTTAATGTACCCAACAGAAAGAATATCGTTATGAAAGGAAATAATAAATTTGTGCACTAATCCGTCGAAAGCAATGAAAAGTCTACTTTGACACGAATGGCGTAAACAGATTGATTTAAAACGTTGTCTCTTTGTGTTCAAGACCATAAATGGAACAGTTTACTTATGTCGGACTTTTCCCTTCTTTTGAAAGAAACTCAATAACCGCACGATATTCACTTTTCAACATTCCAGAATATAACGAAACAACACGTCTTCTATTGACTCTAGTTAACATACAACTGAGGGTAGAGGTATGAAATGTTACCTGTAATATCATCTGACCAGCGGTAAGTGTGCCCGGGGTAGTATATCTCCATACACGCTCTAACTTTTTCAGGCTGGAAACTTTTGGACATTAATGGTAGATATTATTTTTCGCTAATTTTGTTTATATTATTTAGATTTTAATTAAGATCATGTCTTTCCTCCTTAAAAAATATTTAGGTATTCCAATAACTTACATTAGAAGCATTTGGTGTTTTGCATTACAAATAATTGTCTCTTAAAACCAACCAGAAATATGTTAAAAAGGACTATAAAAACGACACTGATACCTTTTTGTAAAAATGGGTTCTAACAGAAATCGAACCCGTAATATCCGGGCTAGAAGATATGTCATACCAAGTTGGATACGGAGGTCGTCTATATCAGTGCTACTCAAAGTTTTTGGTGGGATGGGCCGGTATATATATTTCAGTGTCACCTAGGGACCAATTTTTTTTAGTTGTGGTGGGTATTAAAAAAGGTTTTGTAAATATGTTATTTTATTGAATTCAAAGAAATATTATTTGTAAATACTTACGTGTAAACTTTACTATGATTGCGGTCTACGACTACTGCCGATCTATATGATGAAGTGCATGGCTGCGCGGGGATGCATTGGATTTCCGTGCGGAATGTCGCCAGTTAGAGCCACGCGCTGTGATACTCCCCTCGAATGGCACAAGCATTTTTCTGCCTAGTATTCGAGGTCTAAGGATACCTATGACCTCGGTCATACCTATATAGTCTTTTAAAAAAATATGTGCTCCGATCGTCTCATTTCGATGTGCCATTTGATTCAGTACAACGCTTTGATCGGTGAACTTGCTGGTGTGCAGCGACATATTCACTTAACATTTTATAGTTTGTTGGCTGAATATGTAGCCACCAGTCGTGTTTGTCAGTGCTCAAATATGACATGTATAGAATATATATGACAAAATTCATGCAGAGTTGTTGAGACACATAATTATAGTTAATAAATGACGAATAATAAAAAAAGGCTATTTATATAGCTAAGAATAGGTGTCCATATATTTAGACTTAAAATAATTCACCAGAGCTGTGTCTATATTAATTAATGATTTATAATATAAAGGATTAAAGATAGGACAAAAAGAAGGAAGCAGAACTCCACGGCTTCGCTTTCCAACTGAATTGATGTTGGAATGGCATGGAGGTCGTCGACTACGAGGCCAAAGAACGACAAGTATAAACTATACACGTGTATATACAGTTCAAAGACGATTTTTGAAACACGAATAATATTTTTCATTACTTACGAATATAAGAAAAATAAGGTTAGATATTTTTGCATATTGACACCCAAGTAATGTATCTTAACCACGACCACAGCCGCTTTCTTCCAATACTCGTATTTTCATCAGTTTAATTGTAAATAATAAATATCGTTGTATGATTATTATTAAATTAAATTTTTTTAATATAAATTTTAAAGCGTTATTTAGACAGCAGGCTCTTCTCAAAAGCGCTCAATTCTTCTGCAAATAAAAATTACCATATTGTATAAAAGATTAATCTCGAGAAAACTTGATCACAGTTTTTGAGACAATGTGTGCATACACGCGTCTAGGTCCATATGTATTAGAGTACAAATGTATGTATGTGTGTGGGTCGAGTCAGTAATGGCTGACTTCTGTTAGCTCCTGTTCGCCCCTCTCTCTTCCTCCAGAGGCTCTCGCTCTGCGAGGGAACGAGACACAAAGGACTGATCCGACGTAAAGATCTTCAGTATAAAGGGGCTCTTTCTATTCCAAGCCTTTTTCACTAAGAAAGTAAAACTTCGCTCTAGACTAATAGTTATTTTTAACTTCTTTACAGCATCCACTTTGTGGTCCTGTAGAAAAATCTACGTGTTTAAGAGGGTTTGGCTTCAATTCATATTCAGTTAATCAAGTTGTTAACACAAGATTTTTTTTAAATTCGAGAAGAAATATTAAATAAGTTTACAAAGGGAATGCATAGAGCAACATCATAAGTCCGTGAATATACTTAAAAGTCATCACGAACACGCCTTGTTCTTATTGGGGTAGGCAGAGAGAACAGATTTCTACTTCCTTTTTCCCGCTTTTCCCACGTCCACACATCTCATCTAAACGGGGTTATATAAATTGACAGAAGGACAATTTATATAGCCCCGTATAGAAAGTTGATTCTTCTCAAAAGCACTCGAGATTCGAACCCATCATTATTAATTGATCAAACCGATTATAAAATAAATATATATGGATACGCGCCCAAACGTTGACGATGTTATCGAGGTCGCAAAAAGACTGAAGTGGAAGTGAGCTGGGCACATCGCCCAAACAACGGACCATCGTTAGACGTACGAAGCGATCTTGTGGTACCCAATATGAAGAAAGCAGACCAAAGTTACGCTGGGTGGACGAAATACGTAAGCGAGTAGCGATTACGTGGCAGCAATGCACAAAGGACAGGATTTCTTGGAAACAAATTGAAGAGGCCTATATCCGGCAATGTATGAATGTAGGCTGATGATGATATATAAGTTGAGTGTAAGGATAGGAAGGTGGGGACTGCGGCGATTAGATTGGGTACTTCCCCGCATCTGCATATGTTAAAAAATCATATTTCGTAAGAAAACTGTAGAAAATATACCAAGGGAAGATGGCTTACAAAGAAACCTTTGTTGATTTACCAATATGTGATAGTAACACATTCAGCTTTAGGTGTAGTGTAGTGTATGTGTTGTTGATAAAATGTTGATAAAACCTCTCAAACTTTCGAACTTTTACCTTGTTTAGAGAGCACTCTCCTCAAGGGCACTCCTCCAAGGATTCGAATCCGAGTAATATTTTTAATTGACAAATTAAAAATATTACATAAAAAATAGACAAATCGTCATCGTTACTGGGCCTCGTAGTCGACGATCCCCTCGCCATTTCAACGTCAACGTTGGAAAGCAAAGCTATGCCGTGGAGTTTTCGTCTTTGTCTTCTTTTTTCTCCTCTTTAAGTGAGTGAACCGTTGCACATCAGCAAACCCACCGGTCACACCGTTGTACTGGGTCCAATTGTGCACCTGAAGTGAGACGATTGGAACACAAAGACATGTTTTTTTTTCGTTTTTTTTTATAATATATATGACCGATGTCATAGGTATACCCCAGAATACTAGGCGGTAAAAATGCCTGTCATTCGAGGAGAGTAGCACAGCGCGCGGTTCGACCAGCGACCTTCTGCACCGAAGTCCACGCGGGCATGCATCTCATAAAATATACAAATAAAAGTGTAACGATATAAAAATAGTGAATGTGGCAATTAGATAGGCAGTGGACGACAAAACGGACATTTAACAAAAGTAAAAAATATCAATTATTGAATTGATTTGGTATTTATATTGCAGAAATTTATTTTGAAACAGAATAATTTGACACTTAAAAGTGAAAAATACATAATTACTTGTTGACAAACTAACTATTGGACAATGCTTTTGTAAAGTAAAAATGTTTAAGCACTTTAATTTAAGTTATTGTGTAGAATCGTCTCACATTTAAATGTCCGATCATTCAATTTTACAATCAATTTATTAAATATTTGACAAAGCGCTCTTCCTCGTCTAACTTGATCACTTTATTCCGTCTTCTATCATAAATCGTCAACCCACACATTTTTTTCTCACTGTAAGCAATTTTACAACATTTATACAGTTCTTTTTAGTTTATTATTTGTTAGTATGGTGAGATATATCTTTGGTCCCATTCATTATGCCTTCAAGATTAGAAGCACTTGAGTAGAGACGGAACTCGCAGTTCGTCATCACAATTTTTGACAATACTACCCTACATACAGGGTGTCCCATAAAGAGTGAATCATATTTAGGGCGATGATAGATTGGGTCAAGACCTACCAGAATATCAAAACTACACCTCAGTAAAAACCTTACCGTTTTAAAGTTATTCGGACTTTTGTAAAATTTCGTAAAACCCCACCTCGCATCAGATTTTTTGCTGTGTTGTGTACAAATTACCAATTTTGTAATTTTTTTTAATGCGAAATGCCTTTGAATAGTATCTATCGCATGCAAAATGATTTCCTTATCTATCGCATACAAAATGATTTCCAAAATTATTAGTGGTGTACAAAAAAAATACTTGGAAAAATTAAAAAAATCATAAGTTACGCTAAAATTTGGCCTTCTGTGATAAAAAAATTGTACTGGGGATTTCCAGAATACTACTTTAAAAAGTTGCTCATTTAATGGAAATTTCAGAATGGTGCAACACTACTAGATTTTTTTACGGAAAACGAAATAATACAATTTTTTATTCAAAAGAAGCTGATTTTGACCAAAGTTCA
This sequence comes from Odontocerum albicorne, assembly GCA_949825065.1. Lineage (NCBI taxonomy): Eukaryota > Metazoa > Arthropoda > Insecta > Trichoptera > Odontoceridae > Odontocerum > Odontocerum albicorne. Next base: position 19,030,218 of record OX463852.1, on the reverse strand, counting down.
AGTGAAAGGTATTGATGCAAAATCTACTTCAAAATATTAAGTTCACACAAGTCCAAATCGATAGGCAAAACAAAGTCCGGGTCCAAAGCAAAAAAACAGTAGGTATGAGAACAAAAACTTGCGAGACAGGAGATGCGAAGTGCAAAGCGTCAGGTATCGTACTGCTCAAGTCAAGGCTTACAAGTTTTGAGACGAAAAAGAGCGAGATAGCAAATGGACGCCATTTGTATCTATCTATCTCACCTTTTGTTCGGTTTGAACCGGTCGGTGGTAGGTAGTGGAATCTTGCGCTATAATTAGATATTGCTAACATGAAAAACAACAGTTAATATGTGACAGAAACAAAATGAAGTAGATTTTGCATTGATACCTTTCACTTGAACTTTGGTCAGAATCAGCCCCTTTTGAATAAAAAATAGTATTATTTCGTTTTTCGTAAAAAAAATCTAGTAGTGTTGCACCCTTCTGAAATTTCCATTAAATGAGTAACTTTTTAAAGTAGTATTCTGGAAACGCCCAGTATTTTTTTTTTACCACAGAAGGCCAAAGTTTAGCGTAAAAAATTAATTAAGATCTTTTTATTTTTCCAAGTAAATTTTTTTGTACACTCCTAATAATTTTGGAAATCATTTTGTATGCGATAAATAAGACTACTATTCAAAGGTATTTCACATTAAAAGAAATTTACAAAAATGGTAATTTGTACACAACACAGCAAAAAATCTGATACAAGGTAGGGATTTTACGAAATTTTACAAAAGTCCGAATAACTTTAAAACGGTAAGGTTTTTACTGAGGTCAAGTGTTGATATTCTGGTATAGCTTATACCTAAGTATTATTATCAGATGACCTTTTCAACCAAACTGGAATCCATCTATTATTTTTTTTTCATGTTCCATCTGGAAAACATTTGGTCGAATGCAGGTTTTTTAAAATTTGGATCTATAGTAGGATCTACGTATCCTCAAGATTTCATAGATGGATGATGTTACAAATGTGGACGTACTTGTGTCTATGAATAAAGAAGGAACGAGAACTGAAATCCTTTTTAGATATGCCACCGTGAATCGATCCCGAACCGCCCGGGTGGAAACCAACCATATTACCAACTACGTCACTAAGGTCATCAATGTGGAAACTATTTTCAGTATTTTTCCACGTTCAAGTTACACTATCATACGTCTAGGTTAGTGTAAATATACTATTGCGAAACATCATTTTTGTAGGTTGGATACTACCAGTTCAAGTATATACTCGTATATGTTACAGCCCCGTTGATTTTGTTTTATATCGATCAACGCCGTTAAATATCTCTAGTACTTATTCACTATGCAATAAAATACTACCCAAATAAAATACTATTGCGAAGCATCATTTTTGTAGATTGGATACTGCCAGTTCAAGTATATACCTACTCGTATATACGAGTATTACAGCTCTGTTGATTTTAAAATACTACCCAAATAAAATACTACCCGATTAAATACTACCCAAATAAAATACTACTCGATAAAGTACTACACAAATAAAATACTGCCCGATAAAATACTAGCCAAATAAAATACTACCCCAAGAGTTATGTATCTTGCTCAAGTCTTTCATTCCTCATCTATGTACTCATATTACATTTACTTGTTAGTGCCTTTACAATTTTCTTATCATCTTTTGAATTTTGAAACACCTTTTTTATTTAAAATACACATTTTCAATGGCGGTTATTTACATTTATAGAATAACACTCTCTTGTTACGTCACTTAAACCATAAATTGAATATAAAAAATAAACTACTTTGGTATTCCACTAATTTACATTAATCCCCGCTACAGAGCCTCGCAAGAGAAGGTAATGTGATTTGTTGTAAATAATTGATAAATATTTTAATATGAAATTACACCAAGTTAAAGTTGAAACCTTTGATAAAATTGAATGGTACAGTTTGCGCTTTGTGCGACGACATGTAGTATGCTTACATATTAAGTAAAGAGTAGGTAAGTATTGTATATGCGTGCAGTTAGAGTTTCACTTTGCTAGAACTTTGAATATTGACCATTTGTAACTTCCATTTAGAGCGGGATTAGCTAAAATAAGGGTCCAGAGGTCATTCCTCTGCCAAACTACAGCATTATCCTTCCAGAGACTAAAGTGGGTTCGACACACTTAAAGGATAAATTTTTCTAAAAAAAAATTCTCTATGATTGTGGACTTGAATTCTTCTTTAACCAGAATAAAAAACACAAGAAATGTAAGATCAGCGATCTTGGTATGACACTTGATCGGAAACTGAAATACAGTTTATTGGAAAGGTCATCACAATGCTAGAATTAGTTTTGAGATCCAGCTACCAAATTTGTAATCAATTCTGTTGGATTTAGCATATATACCACACAGATTGAGCGAATTCATAACCATTTTCTGAAAAATATCGACATATGCAGTCTCATTTTGGATAATGAAAGACTCAAACATTTATAGACAGGCGCATTTCTAGACATCATATTGTTATATTCTTCTTCATGCACCGTGCCAGGTCCCGCTGTTGGCGATCACTCTTGAGAAAATATACGAGTACATGTCTGGTGGCACAGAACCCTTAACTGTCTGGATACCTGTACATTCGTTAAGGTTGCTTAACCATAAGGGCCCGTTTTTAGCGATTTAACGTCCACCCTCAATTTTTTTACATCTGCTTGACGTAGTACTTGACTTTTCTACATCTGATTGACGTAGTACATCGGTGTTTAAGATACGATGATACCAAGAAATTCAGAGCATTATCCGATGAATCCACATTTCAAATCAATTTTTAATAGTTCAATGAGTATTCTGGTCTTCATGTCTAACCGAAGTTTTAATTTAATTTATTTATATAACAATTCATTGCAAAAACAATCTGGTGAACTTACTGCTCAGCGGCAATATCTTCCAATCAACCAGAAAAACGTAAATAAAGCAAGTTACATGGTCGCAAAAAGTATTCAAATAATTATTCATCTTTATGAAATTTATGAACATACATACCTATAAAAATAAAAGTGAGATCGCTTTCTTCCTTTTCCTTTGATTGATGATATCTCTCATCAAAGGAAAAAGAAGGGACGTTGGAGAGGAAAGAAAAATCAGGAATGAAATAATACGTTAAATTACGACTGGAAATAAAGACTTTTTCAGGGTTTTCTTAAAGCATGCCAAGGAAGGAGTGAGTCTAACATTGGTTTGTAACTGGTTCCAGAGTCTCACTGAAGACAGTAAAGGATGACCTAAACAAGGAGAGCGGTGAACTGGGAAGATCAATAAACAATCTTTGTCTGAGCGTAGCGCAAGTCCATGATCGGAAAGACGCTGAAAATTTTCTGCGAGATAAGAGGGGGTGGCGGGACAGTTAATGATATTACACAATAATATATTAATTTATATATTTTTTTAAATTTTAAACGGAGTCGACAACACTGCACTTTTGGAAAAAATATGTCTACATGTTCTTAGAATTAATTCTAAAAATACTGACACTTTTTGTGTTCCGAGATATAAGACGAATTCCTGATATGTTTAATAACAGGTAAATAATTGCAACAAACAATGGATGCAATTGTTTATGCATGAACTGTTTTTTTAGTAAATAAAAAAAATAAAAAAAAAGGAAAACAACTATGTTGAAAACCGTATAACCTGGCTGGTTAATTGTCGTATAGCAATATCTTCCAACAAATAGAAAAATATTGTGGTGTTAAATGAATGACTCCTGCTACTCGTATGTAGAACGTCGCTGGAAGTATTGTATGGGGGTCAGATGCCCGAGGTTTTTTATAACATTTGAAAATCGTGATAGCAATCTTTCAGCAAAGCAAAGGTATGTCTTCTGCCACCAAACGTAGAAAGACATTAAAAGGCAAATATTTGAAGTAAACAAGAATTTTCTTAATATACTAATTAACTTATTCGTGTGGTAACTTTGGTAAATTTGTGATGAGAACATGCTGAAAAACGTGGTTGGGAGACAAAATTGTCTTCAGCTGAATTAATAATCAAATTTTCAGGTTTAGAACCACTTGGATAGACAAGTAACTTACAGTCGTTATCGTACGTGTTAGAAAAACATACAATGCAAAATGATTCGTTCATGAAGAGAACAGAGTCTAACGAGTACAAGTGCTGTTACCAGATGAACTCTTAAACCAGACAAGGATTCCTATTTTTTTTAACCAATAGCACTATACATAGTTGATTAAATTTACAATGAGTACTTATAATATTCAATGAAACTTATTGTAAAAATAAAATTTCACGTTTTCCTATGAAGTGTCTATATTAAGTTTGTATATATAAACTTTCAAGAAGCTCAATGCTCAATCATTCCGTCGAGGTGTGGATAACATCGGTATCTAATTTATTCAATAATGTCAAACCAAGTGCGAATTGCTCCTATAAATAATATCCAATGAGAAAATGGTATCTTTCAAAATAATGCACCTATTCTTTTATAACCATATCACGTTACCTTGAAAATAATGTTTTTCCAGTTCGAACACTTTTTTTTAAATGCCTCAATTGATATCGAAATTATTCCACATTATTTTCAAAATATAGACATTATTAGTTAGTATAACATATAACAAACCTTCGATGATATTTTGAATTACGACATTGTGAAAGCATATATGAGTTATACAAAAGATTTATACAAGATTATGTTGATATTTCTAATCCGCCTTAATTTACTTTATAGTGAAAACCAATCGATTTTTTTGTAGTGAAAAATCGATTACTTTATAGTAAAAACCAATCGATTTTTATAGTGAAAAATCGATTACTTTATAGATCAATCGATTACTTTATAGTGAAAACCTATCGATTTTTATAGTGAAAAATCGATTACTTTATAGATCAATCGATTACTTTATAGTGAAAACTAATCGATTTTTACGTTGGTATAATTCACCTCAATATACAAAATTACTTACCGGATAGCAAAATATGTTCTCTACAGTTTATACTTTTGAAGAACAAAATTTGAACTTTATTTTGAGGTCGGTTTTGGCCGTTGATGAAATAAACATAGTTAATGCATCATCTGCAATTTTTTTTAATTGTATAAAATTTACTGAATCGTTATTAGCATCCATAAATAATAGGGGAATTCAACATTTAAGATTCATTGAAGACATCCATTAAATTAATGCTAACCTTGAATGTATAACTTGCTCGAAGAAGAATGTATGCAAAGGATAAACCAAATTCAGTCGGATATTGTATCAAATAGATTTCGGATCCCATCGGGAATCAAGCACAAATTCTATGTCTCAATAACGAAGCAAAAGCTTCGAGTGTGGTTTAGATGGTTAAACTATAGATACTGTGCTTTCGGTTTTCTTTTACGTGACATATCGAATTTATTATATACCATATGCCACGCCCAATTAATGTTGGGTTTCTTTATTCTTCGGAGAAGTTTTCCCCTTATAGACCGAATGTTAAATATTTTAATTTTAATCAGTCAAAGCTTTAATTTTTCTAAAATTGATGGTATTTAAATTTTATTTATTATTGACTCGAGTAACATTTTTGGCTTTGATGTGGTGGCACAAATTATTAGTGTAAGTGGATTGCATATCAAAATAAAAAAGGTTTTTAAATAAATGTAGAAATTCTGCAAAAATAAAAAATCAAACGTACAATATATCATTTTCCATTTCCGCCCCTTGCCCAGTTCCCCACACCCCTGGCCTACCCCTCTTCGGGGCAGGCAGGGCAGGGTATATTAGCGCCATTAGGGCAGAGACGGATATTTTAACAACTAACTTGCCGGGACTTCCCCACCGCCCGCCACCCGCCGCCCTCGTCACGTAGCCTGCTAACTTGGCCACCGAGAACTGACTGAAATAAGCTGAGCGTATTCAATTTCATACAGTCCGAAATTCACCTAGCTTCATAGACACTCGGGGTACCTAGTGTTCATTGCCTCCATACTTCCTACATATACATAACATATATTGACAGTATAATGGCATAGTCTTTACATCAAATTTAGCTTGGATTCTAGCTTGGATTCCTTCACATGTTAGTATCACTGGTAATGAATGTGTTGATTCCTTGGCAAATGAAGCATGTTCAACCGGTTGTCCCCTACCTGATTTTCTCAACCAGTAACTGAACGTTTAAATAAAATTTAGCATGATACTTGGCACTGATGGGCGTTGGATTGAGATATAACTGGTATAAATAAAGGCTCTAGTTATAAATCAATCCAACAATCTAACCTTTTGAAACCATGATTTAATATAATAAATCACCTTTACTGAATGGGTATTGTAGAGAATCCCGACTACGAGTGCGGTCTGGATGATGAAACTATGGGATAATAAGTAAAATGTTAGTTACCAATTTGTACCCGAAACCTGACGATGTATGGTTTATTGATGCGTAACAAAAAAAATATATCAAAAATAAACGTGAACAAAAAACCAATATGTTTGCGTTAGAAATAGAGCACACTGAAGTGGTTTAGGCATGCATGAAAACTGACTAAACAGCTCTACAGTGCGAACATAAGTAGAAGTTATAATAAAGAAAGACGGAGAAGAGTATGGTTGAACCAAGAGATTGAAATTTTCTAAGAAGGAAATGTAACATGTAAGAAAACCCAAAAGAAGTGTATGGGAGGAAGTATGGATTAAGAAGAGGTGAAGGAAATATACTATGATATGAAATTTTAATGTGTGTTCTATTTGCCTTACTTAACATACAAATGCCTTGATGGACATGCAAATGGCGATCTGTATTTAGATAATAAAAAAATCATGTTTGTGTGTTGGTTTTCCATTTTTTATATTTCTCGTACTTAATATGTTAAGCCAGTTTATCTCAATATATTAAACTATATTATTAAAAAGCCATGAATCTGAAATAACTGAGTCTGAGACTCCATCAAAAACTGAATCCAAAACCTTTGTATGAAAAACAAGTATTTAAAACTAGGCCACGGAGTAATACAATACAAGTACGAATATATTGGCGATCTTTAATAGTTATTATTATAAAAAAATATACAAAAATTAATTATTATTAGTTTTTTTACTGCTACTGAACAACATTATTAATTTAATATTTTCATATGAACACTTCTGGCGAATTTAATTCTTAAAAAAAATCTCCTATCTCTCAGCTAGTTCAGGACTTATATTAGTTTAAACGTTAAGACAGTTGTCTTCCAGCTCAGAATTTTACGGATTCGATTATCATTGGTAACCGATGTAAAAAAAATGTTCATGTTTGGTTTTCTCTACATGTATCTTTAATATCTTTTCTTTATTATCTTTTATTAAAACTGGTTTGAAATCCTTATTTTAGTACTTTTGTTTTTGGAATTGAATAACGTGATAACTCAAATTATCATAATTTATCTTACAGCGAAGCGTTTTCAGAAGTAACATTAAGAAATTGGGATATTAGATATTAAAACATTGAAATTACATCGTTTGTGGCAGTCTGCCAAACATTCATAAAAGGATGTTAAATTACGTCGTTTGTGGCAGTCTGCCAAACATTCATAAAAGGATGTTAAATTACGTCGTTTGTGGCAGTCTGCCAAACATTCATAAAAGGATGTTAAATTACGTCGTTTGTGGCAGTCTGCCAAACATTCATAAAAGGATGTTAAATTTTTCATGCGTATATCGGAATATTATTCCCAACATTAGAATATGCAAGAGAAAAACAAGAAAATCAGTACTTGATGGAATAAACATTGAGAAAATTTGGAAAGAATAAGCAAATTGAAAAAACATGCAGTGCTTAAGATAAAAAAGAAGCATTGAAATTATCAGCAACGTAGAAAGAATGAAGGATGTGTAAAAGTAATTCATAAAAGTATCATAGAACGTACGAAATTATTAAAAAGACCTAAAAATATGACATTACCAAATTAATACAAATTCTGAAAGAGAAAAGAGTGATAAATCTTTTCAATATGGGAGTATGCGCGGCACGGTGTATGGGCGTGGCAGAAGAAGATGGGTTCCAGGATTGTATGACCTGGATCTGTTTTCTCTGCCTACCCCAATATAAACATGGTACAATGGTGATTATGATTAACATACTGTAGGCTTTTATACCCTTGCCTTTTAATATGATACATAAAATACAGTTTATACAAAATTACAGTTTGAATTTGACAAATCGAAACTATAAAAACTAAGTTAATAAAATATTGTGTCAAAACCGAAAAAAATATATTTTACGAGTATATTACTTTTGTTATATATAATACAATGTAACTTGGCGGGCTTATTGCCATTTGTTAATCTATTCCAACTCACCAGAATTATTTAAGTCTCAAGTGAAAACTAGATTGGAACCCTTTTTAAGAAATTTTGGTACCAACGGAAATCAAACCTGCAACTCCCGGGTTGGAAGACAGGAGCCTTTTCAACTAGGCTATGGAAGTTTGAATTTTCAAAAAATTATCGATAAGATCACGGACTCGCGTTCCGCTCAAAAGGAAAAAGCTAGTTAGATCTTTAAGTTTGCCACTCTTCATTTTTCAAGTCGTCCTTTACTGTCCATACCGTTAGGCTCTAGAACCAGCTGCGTACTAACATAAGACACCCTATGTCGTTGGTGAAAACAAAGACTCAAAACGCATTATATTTCCTATCAGGGACGTAGCATGTTTCTTGGATATCCCATTATCCTTCTTACGCCATTATCCTTTCCTTTCCCCTAGCCGTAGATGCAATTGTAATATTTGTTCTATTCAAATCGTAATCTGTTTTGCGTTCTTTTTATCTTAAAATGATGTCTTGTATTATTTTTTTTATTAAATAAAGCTCTAGAGTAAATATTTCACCTAATGATGTAAACTAAATTGTTAAATAATTTTTGGGTACGTTGGAAAAACAGCAATTGGGTAATAACCCCGTTAAATTGTGCATTGTTAAATAAAATTTTACAATACATGAGTAAATAAAACTTTTCTGCTTTTGTATTATCGATTTTATAGCACACTATCAGATATCTCCTTTTGTTTCCCAGTATTCACCTCTCAGTTCGTTTTCTTCCTGTCTCCTCTTTCCCCAATCCACCCCACCTGCTGGGACAAGGAGGCAGCGTCCTTATTCTCTCTGCCTTTTGCTCTTCCTTAAATTCCCAATTAAGGATAAGACACGATCTCCAGCAGACAGCTTGGAGGGCCAATGACTTGATCCGCCTCATAAAATAATTGGTCGTTTTCCTCGATTTGCTAGAGAAAATGTTTTTCACGTATTTTCTTCGAGATTTTTTTAAGTATTATTATCTGTATTTTGTTCACAGCGGGAGACTGTGAAGAATAAAATATTTATAGATACTTATTGGAATTTCTTTATTGTCTTAAAAAAGTAATATTTTGTCTCCACCTACGACTGAGAATATCGGGTTTAGATAGTAATATAGAAGATAAATTATGTAATAAGGATCAGCCTACACTCTTCGAATTATTTGACCCTCATTAACTCATTATTAAACATAGGTTTTACATAGGCAAATATACATACCATGTATATACACTGTGTTATATTAAGTAGGTTTGAAACCATACTGCAATCTGTACAAAATTGCATTGCAATTAAACATTGAAAAAGAGTAAGTAATGTGGACGAACTCGTTATATATATTATGTATGTACTAAAAACATCCAACCAACCCAACATTTTTACATTTATTCAAAAAAGAATATTCAAATAAGCATATCTGAATTTTACAAAATTCAAAGTTATAGTGATAGAAAAGTGTGAAAGCAAAATATAAATGAGATATGTGGGTGTGTAATGAAAGATTACATCAAGTTGATAAATTATGTTTATCAACTTGATGTAATTCTCTTTTTTAACTTGTTGTAAGTATTTTCACAGGTAATAGAAGATTTATGATGGATATTGAACACCATGTAGTTATAGGAAAAAAGTGAATGGGGCACTAAAACATTTATACACGAACCGGACAATATGAAAATGTGCTATTATTTTGATATTGTCCGGTTTACAACAGTATTTTAGTAACAAATTTGATTTTTGTGTGTGTAACTTGAACGTGGAAAAACACTCAAAAGACGGTATCTTGATATCATAAAAAAATATTTTTACTGCACGAATAATTTACAAAAATTGGCGTCATTAACTATGTTCAATTTTTATTCCCAACGGAAATGAATGAAATTTATTTATTTTCTTTGCCCATTGCACAATAGAGGTCTAGTTTTCACCCAATGGCCGACGATAATTAGTGGTATATTACTCAATTCAAAATTAATTTCGCAATCCGGTCCAAATTGAAATTCGCTAATGATGTAATTTGATAAGTAGAGATGTGGGTGGGGCCGAGAGCGGCCGACCAATGTGAATGGCGCCGGATTGAGCTTAATAATCTGGGATATATATGGAATCTATCTGGCCCACGAGCTGTGTAATTTATTATTTTGTTTGCTAATGGATGGGATTTGATATGGTGGATAAATACCATCATATATTTGGGATTCTTCATACATAATTTATATAAAGCTTTGTATGATATTTCGTTCATATCCGGGATTTAGATAATATTTTACTAGTGGAGTAACCAAATATCTAGACTAGGGGCTAGTGTTAAGACTTGCGCCACCCCTGTTGTTAAATGAACATTTTAAAACCAGTTAAAATTACATAAAAAATAGCCATCTTTAACCTGATTATCTCTCATATGTTCAAAGCTTTTCTGGGCAATTTTAAGTAGGTGGAATAATAAGAGGACAATTTCTATAGCACCACTTAAAGAGCAAATGCTCCTCAAGAACACTGACTCGGGATGTCAACCCACTATTGTTAGTGGGTTTACATTCCGAGTCTTAAAATATTATTTAATGACAAACTTAAAATATTATAAAATGAATAGTGGGGGCCTCATCCATAAGATTTGATACTCCCGTGTATCTGCACATGTTAAGAAAAACATATTTGGAAAGAAAACTGAAGAAAACTTACTAAGGAACGAACTACAAAGAAACAATTCTGGGTCCGATATGTAATAGAACACATTCAGATTTCGGTAGACTGTGGTGTTTTTCACTAGTTTAAAATACTTTTCGAATTAGTGTTTCTAATATTTTTATGTTATCATCGCCCTGATGATGAAAGCTGCAATGTCTTAGAAACATCGGTAACTATTTAAGCCAATTCGACGTAGCGACCACTGATTTCTTAACAATAAAAAATATGATAATCTTCGTATATTAAACATATAAAAAAGTTTATACATTTCATTTCAGATTCTCAGTAATTTTTATTTTTCCTTTATTTTGACGTTCTTATGCATATTTAATTAATACTCAATCCATGTTTAAACTATTTTAAGATAATTTATGTCATTTATTAAAGGCTTGTAAAAAACATTTTCAATGCAGAATTACGTGAAAATGTCGCCATTAACGAAATCCGGAGGATAGTTAGAATGCTTAAAAGCAATACATGTGGAAAAGATACACCAATTGACCACTATCATCCCACCTGAGATTTGTAAGAGGAGGATTTATATATGCTCGCATGAAAAAAAGTTCAGGATCCCAAACACCCCTTTTATGGTCACCAACAAGTAACATTGAGATTAAAATCCAGGAAAAGTTTCATAAAGTTAACGCAAGAACTGATTCATTCGGATAAAACGCGTTTTCTGAAATGAAAAGAAAACCACCAGACGACAGGATGGAGTTCTCTGAAATGATGACACCTGTAGACCTCATACCTTGGCCTACAGAGCACTGAATAGGCTCCGAATAGAAGCGGCTAAATTCACGGTGAACATGCAGAGATGGAGTTTCTTGAACGAAAGTAGCATTTAATGTGATTGTCGGTATATATAGTACAGGACTCACAACACAAACTAGTTTGTCCAAACACGAGGACTATATGCTTTGGGCAAGATCTGATCGATGCGAATTATATGTCGAACTTAATTCATGGAATAAAATTAAATCTACTATCACATGCATTTATAATATAGCTCATTTTATTATTGTAGAGAAAATAAATCCAGTATTAATGTGATACTTTAGTTCATAGAATAGAAATGTGGCCCATTAGCTCATTTCATTAATATAGTAAATGTGGCACATTGAGTTCACGGAGTAAAAACGTGATCTGGTATGATCGTGGAGTAGAAAAACATTTAGCTCATTTCATTAATGTAGTAAATGTGGCACGTTGATTTCACGGAGTGAAAATGTGATCTGGTACGTTCGTGGAGTAGAAAAACTTTTAGCTCATTTCATTAATGTAGTAAATGTGGCACATTGAGTTCACGGAGTAAAAATGTGATCTGGTATGTTCGGGAAGTAGAAACACCTTTAGCTTATTTCATTAATGAGGTAAAAAGTAAATCATGGTATTCGATGAGTAAAATCGTGGTCCGTTTTATTTGTGATGTAGAAATATGATTATAATATATATTATTTTAATAAAAACAAAAAATGATACAATACTAACAAAGCAAGAGATTACATTTCGATAATCATAAAAAAATAACATATTCCCCTTCTCCCATCATGCTTGCTTACTTACTATGCACATATACTGTGGAGCTGCTGGTTGACTAACTAAAAATTTCTGTTTTAATTCATCAGATTATCATATGTGTCAATTAAACACTTTCATCACTAAAAATAACACGCAAAAAAATCTACCATATATGTAGATAACATTCATACTTTTATAGTTCAAAGAATAAAAAACAATACTAAAATACCACAAACAATAACCACACTCAAATTGGCATATATAGTAATGTACAAATACTAGGAATTCTGCATTTTAGAAGAACGTTAATTTCATTATTAAGACCTAAATATGCTTCATTATCTTTACAAACATAAATTTGGCCCATTTCATTCGTGATGTATTTTTTAAATTTCTTTTACATTTGATACAGATTTAACCCAATTACATCAAGTAAGATGTAAAAAACATTAAAAGTCTAAATATACCAAAATTCCAACCGGGATAATGTCACTCATGTCTCCCTGTGAAGTGCCAAACCTACAAAGTTTATTAAAGAGTTTAATTCTCAATTTATCCACAGAGATGTGAAAGATATCGATATCATTAAACAATCTCGTTCAATGTGCGAGTGATGATAATCTTAATACTCGTAGCTCAGTTCATGAATACGGCACTGAAAATAATCTAAATTCACGATGACATAAATGTCCGATAAAATATAAGTTTGTCAATCCATCCACAAAGGGTTTGCTATATTCTTCGTTGCCAATGTGTGTATATATAAACAGGTGCGTAGATCTCTTCTGACATTAATTTCTTTAAATTAATGAATTAGCAATATGGCGCATTGCATTCACCGGGAACAAAAGGGTGCGAAAAATCCAGGCAATGAATCGGATCGTGGCTTGAGCTTGAGGGAGGGATAAGTTGTAGTAAAAAAACATGAGCACTCTTAAATATTGTGTTTTTTTATGGTTGTAAGCAGGAAATTTGAATGGTTGAATTCAAATAGGCACTAAGTACCAAAAAAAACAAAAAAACTAAGTATGCAGTTTTGTTCTATATGTCATATAGAATTAAACTGCATACTTAGTTTTTTGTTTTTTTATTTTGGTACATAGTGCCTATTTTAATTCAACCATTCATTTATATATCCCCAGTGAGATTCAAGTAAAAGCCTAGTTTACTGGTGGCACGGCCAATGAAAGGCAAAAAATATGGGCCCATAAAAATCGAGTGTCCAAATGAAATTACCTGTTTTTATTCCGTCGTTTGTCATGTTTTTCAGTAAAAGTGTGTTCATAATTGCTTGTCAAGTAAATAAATAAATCAAATAAATAACGTAAATAAATTATCAATTACTTGTCAAGTAAATAAATAAATTTGTTTAGTTTCATTCATGCAATAAAAACGTGGTACATTGCATTTACGGAATAAAAATACCGTGACTTATCAAGGTTGATTAACGAAAAAAAAAAAGTTACAAAATCATAGTGAATGATGATTGATGCAATTATCGAGGGTATGAGATTTTGCACATGAATTTGATGGATTTGTTGTAAAACATTGTAAAATCTAAAAACAGATGTCACCCAAGTATCACATTATTATCGATAATAATATAGATACTTCTGATTTAAAATAACAGATGTCGCATTACACTTTTGTAAATAACATAATGATCGTGCTTCAATAATTCAATTAAAGTAACTAATTTTTATTCACGTTCTAATGCGTTGTTGAATGAATAATAGGGAAGTGAGTGCAGAGTGTATAGCTTTGGCATTCAGCTGACAATATTTCGGGGCGGTATTGTTGTGTTTGATTTGAGAAATTGATACATACTATTTTTAAAGGAGTAGTAAGTATTTAATTAACCTCGTAAATATTTTATATACAAGCACGTTTTATAAGTTCTGAATCGATATTAAATAGAACTCAGAAACCGTGCATGGCAGGGTTAATCGTGTAGTTTTAAGAATATTGATGACCATAAACAAATGTTACACAATGAATAACTAAGCACACATCACGACAGGATTTAGGTTCAAATGTCCATTATCCACTGGAGTTAGAAATATCTTGAACGCTGCGAAATACAACGCCGCTGATTAGAGTTTGATTTATGAACAATGGGGTCTATTTAAAATTCCCTTGTTCCAACATGGCCGCCGCGTCTCCCCTTCTCCCTTCCGCTTGCCCTCCATCTATCCTGCTTCCACCCCTTCGCCCCGCGCCACCCCGACTATCCCACCGCCCATTGGCCAGAAATACGACCCCAATTTGCCGCCATCCAATTAATTACTTGGCAATTTGATTGGATACCATTTCGATTGTTTTAAACTAGGTATGGCGTAACTTGACCTCAGGCGATACGAAATGGCGATGAAATGATACAATTTTAATAAAGTGAGGTTCATAATTTAAGTTTCCTGTGGTTTTCTTACTAAATATCATCCTGCAAAGCACTAAATAGTTGATCTCATTTTCACTACTATTTAGACGACCTCCAAGACCTAGATGGTAAGATGCTTGACTTCCATCTGGGGGTTGAATTCGATCCCCGGTGGTGTCAAAAAAGTGTCGGCCATTCTAGTTGTTGTGTTGAGGCATCGAGGGAATGGGAGAATTTGTTCCAATTGGCGTCACCTGGGTCCCGTTTGCTAAAAGATTTCGTCGTTGTTACCTCTTCACTCTAGTGTTGGTAATACATGCAATGGCGAACAGCGATTTCCGTGCCTTATCCAGTGATTCTAAACCCTAAGGCTCGATTAATTTTGTCCTAATCACCAGTTCAGGTATGCTGAAGGTGCCATTTGAATTAATAAAATTACTATTTTTAAAATCGAGAAATATTTCAAATTATTGTACATTAGTTTTCCCTTTTTTTAAAACAAAGGTTTCGATACCTCAGGATCGTCGTCATGAGCTCTAAACACAGAATGAGTTTTGGCTGCCTGCAGGTTTTTCACTGCTTATCTCTCTCAACATTAATTAACCTCCGATTCGTTAAACCCATTAAGTGTGTGCCAGTTCTCTGTCACACCATCCAGTCATCTCAATTCAAGTTTTCCCTCTCTCCTACGCACCATCGGTTTGCTGAATAAAACCTTACTTACAGGGTCAGTGGCCTGCATGCGGTATAAGTAACCAAATGAGTGTAACTTAGCATTTTTTTAACGTTAATTTCCCCATACAGGGCATTTAGTTGTTTGATATCTCAAGGTGTTTTAAATATCTCGATAAATTTAAAAAAAATCGCTTTATAAGAATATTCTTAAAAGATTACTCCCCGCGAGTTCGCATGGCAAGGAGAATACGGCCTCTAATTAGTCTTCAAGATGAGCCGTTCTACTTTCTCAGGTCGTAATAACGTTGGGTAAAAGTTTGTAGATTAAGATAAAAGATCCATAAGCCCATATAATATATGCTTTCGCCGATTTATCCAGTGTCAAATTTCTCGATGAGCTCGACGTGTCTATCGTACTATAAGATATATTAAAAATTATTGTATGCTGAAGCATTTTCTTCAGTACCCTAACAAATAAATAATTTGCTGAAACTATTTTTTTTAGTTGGATTAACATGCATTTGAAATCTTGCTGATTAAACAACATATAATATAAACGTTTAAGTACATTGAACGAGTCAATTCATACGTGAAAATTCAGTTTAGTGCATTCTTATCGCATTTAGTGCATTCTTATCGCAATGCATACGTGAAAATTCAGTTTAGTGCATTCTTATTGCATTTTAAAACATTGCCCATCCACTTTTCCATAAATTAACAAGAGTAGATCATCAAAAATATTAGACCATTCTGTGTTTGTTAGACGCCCCACAAAAAATTGATGACTTGCTCGTAGCTGCAATGTTCGCTCTAATTATTTCACCACCTGCGCGGAGTCAAAAAATTTTGCGCGGCAATTTTTAAATCTGATTTTGTTATGCACTCAAGGCAGATTTATTTGTTTATTTTGTATGTGATTTGCATTATGTAGCACGGAAAGAAGTGTTGATTTTGCTTTTAAATTAAATTTATCTGTTGAAAGAAACTGATAAGGAAATCGTCGATTCTTATAAAGGTTTAGGGAAAGATTATATAATTATCTCTTTATTTATAGTATTCTTATGGATAAAGCATATTTGAAAAATGTTTGAGTCTTTAAAATATCGTGGTTTCATAAAAATCTTACGAATATCGACGAAATTAAAAAAGAAACTCCAAAGCTTTCTAGATACGATGCTACAAAGCTTTCTAGATACGATGCTACAAAGCTTTCTAGATACGATGCTACAATTGATGTTTTTAAAATCGTACAATTTCATACGTATAATATAACACATATGTGTATATTTAAAAAAATTGGATATTATTTTCAACTTCACGAAGAACATATATAAAAATTTAATGCAATTTTTATATTGTAGTGCTTACACTTTCGATGTACACAGTACAACCCGGCGGGATTATTGCCATATGACAATCTCTTCCAACCAAACAGAGAAATTTTAAAGAAACCTTAAGTAAAAACCCGACTGGAATACTTTTTTAAAAAAATCTGGGTTCCAGCGGGATCTGAACATGCCACCTCCAAGCTGGGAGACAGGCATCTAACCAACTACACCGCGAAGCCACAGAGACGTCGTTATAGCAGTTATAGAAATAAAATATCTACATTAAGTATTTGCCACTGTAATATCAGGTTTGAACGATTTTAGCTTGCTAATGTTCAGCGTACACACAAACCAATAGACGCGCTGAATTTATCGATTCATAAAATAGCAATTTGATCGCAATGGATTGTGATCTATCAATGAATCAAGTAAAAAATATATACAAATTAAGTTGTTATATTTTAGGAGCCGAGCATATCTATAAAAAAATATTTGATAAAACCATAGGTAAAATTCATATTCTCTGAATTTTTATTTATTTTTAATCGTCTAATAAGAGTGGATAACAGTAGACTCCCGAGCTATAACTCCCTTGAAAAGACTCTGCTCTCTAAACGGCGCTACATAAATTGTCATTTTACTATTATTATTATTTCAAGTTGACACAACTAATTCGAATACAGATTTTTTTCGCTATTGCCTATAAACCTATCAGTTAAACTCGTAGGGACAATTCACTACATTTCACAGAAGTGCCGAGTAAGTGAACTCTGTACAGAGTGCGAAAAATTTTTTCGAGGTTCACGAGACCTCGCAGCTTACAGGGAACACTGCTTGCCTGTCAGGATTTCCCCCAATATTTCTATTTGGCACCCGCCATTTTCTGCCTTACTTTTTTCTCGACAATGCCACCTTTATGTAGAGGGAGTTAAACAGGGCCGGTATTTAAATACAATTTTTCAAATCAATGACGTTTTACGAATACAAACTTTTAACATTTCTTCGACTGAAAAGGATTGGTTATTCGAAATAATAAAAAAATCTAAATATCAGTAGGCGGCAAGTGAAAGGGTTGTAACAAAAGTTTAGTACCGGACTATTTGGGAGCGGAAAAGTTAACTTGGATGCGAGATAAGTGAAAATTGCTATAAAATTTTAATTGTAGTTTTAGTTGGCGAGACAGTAACCCGTTGAAAGGAAAAGACTAAAAATAAATTAATACATTTTGGCCATATCGAAAGATTGAGTGGTTAAAAAGGCTTAAATATTGGGCGAAACTGTAATTGAAATTTATTTGTTTATATGACAAAATGTACTTGATTTTTTATATTATTTCGTTGTATACATTACAAACTAGGGAATTTATTACTACCAACTACAAAGAGGTTTAAGGGGTCTGAAGTGGAACTAGAATAATACACTTTTAAAAAATGGATACCAACACAAATTGATTATAAGAATAATGTAAGTCACAGGCCTAATCTAGTTAAATGGTTCTCTGTATTCACAAAATGAAAGGTATTTGCATTATACACATTTACTATATAGTTCGTCTTTTTATGAGATTGAAAATGTTATGTTATGAAGAATAAAAAACTTTAAAAGCGCCCTCTTATATTTATCTACTGCCGCGCCGGCCCAGAATTTCATCCCTCCACCCCCCGCGGCGAATTTGATGGGCTGTCCGCTGCATCAGACGTCTCTACGTCTGTCCTGTTCCGTACTTCTATGCTATACTCAGAGGATATTCTATGTGCTGATCGAGTTGCTGAATGGAGTATATCTATAGTTATACACAAATTTGATGGTTGCTAAATATTATATATTCCCGGAATTAAATTCTTCGTACCAGCTAGGTAGGACCTGTAATTATTTTGAGTTAATACTTATCTACGGGTACGAACTTATTACTGATGCTATTAATACATATATTTTACATATTGGCATCAACTTGTACATATATGTGTAGGATAACTTAATTTTAGAAATTAGTTATAAAAATAATAAATATATACCTACATGACTTGGATAGAATTGTTTCGAAATACAAGACAACGTCCTCGGCCTAGTTGGTAAGACGCTTGATTACCTCCCGGGGATTTCGGGTTTGATTCTTGATGGTATATCATATGAAAAAATATAAATTTAAAAAAACCCCTGTCTGGTATAAATTTATCTGATAACAATATTCACACGCGCTTAGTCTATTAACTCGTAGTTAGTCATAGTCCAATGGTTATAAAACCGAAGGCTCAATTAATGGGGCAAAAGACAATGCTGTCTCCCGGCCACGCTCAATATGTCCAAATCACTGGTTGGAATATGTTGAAAAGTACCATACGATAGAAATAGTCATCATCTCTATCACTTCATATTCCTATTGTACTCGTAGTAGGCAGAGAGAACAAATAATCAATTTATTCTATCCTGGCACACATATTTCACTTATGCCACGTCGATACGCCTTGTCACGCATATTCTCCTATTATAAAGGATTTTCACCCCTCTTTCTTTCAGACTTTGAGTCATTTGACCATGCCATGTTTTTTCTAGGTCTTCTCGAACTTTTCGTAATACATTATAACCTCAAGTTATAAAATGTAACCACGCCAAATACTTAACTATAAGTTATCTAGTCGATTAGGGCTTAGTTATTCTACTCATGCTTGGTAGCTGGCTAAAATAATTTAGTAAAATTGTTCTCGCCGTAAGCTTTTCGTCTCTGGATGGAAAACATTTTTTCAGCCCTACTGATCGAGCTTCAGGCTTAGAAGTAATAGAGTAGGTACGTAACTCGTGGTTTGGCATCGTACGTGATGACAATTCTACGACACACGAATAGGTAACAATAATCTCACTGACTAACTTTTCTTCAGACTGGAATCGTTTTTTTCTAATTTTAGGTATTGTCGCAAACGGAACCTTAAAACCCAGGTTATATGATCAGCATCTTACCAACTAGGACAAAGTCACAAGTAAAACTTGTTTTAATTGGTAAAATTTTGTTACTCCGCAAAGCATTCTTTTTTTTTTAAATTAAGTGGTCTCGGGGTCATTGTTATAAAATAAATTTTCTAAACGATTAGCTTGAGATTAGAATGTGTAGTTCTAAACAGGCTATCGAAGGAAGGGGTGGGGAGACTTAAGTATCCAATAGCAGCTCACAAGAGGATTACAACTTCACTAATATTAGATCGCTTCTCTGACCCAATATATTGGCACACCATTTTCTATTATACACTCCTAAGTCTAGGGGTTATTAGTAATTTGCTTTCAAAACTTAGTAACTCTTTGGGTGCTTGATTGTAAGTTATTAGCAAAATTAAGTGACAGAAAATTATGGGACATTTTCACTATTCGTAAATAAAGACATCAACCAGAAAATATTACCAGTGTTTATTATTATTATTAACACTTTCACGCTTATATATCTGGCGGACTTATTGCTTTAAATCAATTCCTTACAATCAACCAGCTTTTGTTTTTTTTATTATTATAGCTATGACCGTATCGTCAATGTAGTAGACGTGAAAAATAACAAATATTAAAATAAAAGATAAATCTCCAAGAAATTAGGAATTAAGATGGATATTGTATGAGAGAAACATTTGGAGATACATAATGCTTGTTAAATTTGTTCTTAAATATCGATAAAGATGTAGTGATCTGGTTGAACCAGAAAGTCAAACAATATCTTCAAATCAACCAGAAAGATGTTAAAGAGGTCTTAACTGAAAACCACACTGGAAGAAGCCGAATCCGTAACCCCCGAATTAGTAGACAGGTGTCTTAACAACTTGGCGACAGAGATCATCAAACTCTTTCATATACTTAAACTGTTTGATGATATATGTACTCGTACCTATGTTATTGAAAATTATTATCACAATCGTTAAAGTTTAAAATTGATTTTAAGACGAATCTACCCTGTCAGAAGAAAGTTGTAGGATAATGTCATAGCTAAGGAAATTTTTTCAAAGCAAATCTATCGAAATCTCTTTTATGTAACAATTTATTGACTTTCAGTATATCTCATAGTAACCAATTAAAAAAATTGTTGAAATTTTTTTTAACAGAATAATTTCTAAAGTTATAATTGATAATCGGGCACTCAAATATATATTATTAAACAAAATTTTATCAAAATCTGCTAACATGATAGTCTACAAAAGGATTTTAGTATCAACGTCAATGTATGCGAGTAAAACGTGGACGTGAAAAAAAAGTAAAAGGGGTCGAATAAATGCTGTAGAAATAGTGAAATAAAAATGCAGAGTTAAAATGTATGATAGAATACTGAATAAAGTGATTAAGGATGAATATGAACTTAGGACTTTTGAGTAAGATGAGTCTGAGCATTTCGAGATGGTTTGGACACGTGGAACAAATAAATGAAGAAATACTAATATAACAAATATACCGTGCGAATGTGAGTGGAAGGTGTGGTAAATGAAGAACAAGATAAGAAACGTCGAATCAAGTGAATGATATTTTGAAAGAAGGAAATATAAGAATGAAGAAAAACGTTGAAGTAGTATGAGAAGGTAAATGGATGTGGAAGAAGCGAAATATGTATGTTGTAATAGGTGAGTATCGCGTACTCTCCTATCTCACGACAAGGAAACGGCGGTATAGTATGTAATACAAAAATGACGAAGGTCGGAAATCTCAATGGTTGACCAAAAACCAATAGTCAATATATAAAGTTTTGATAATAATAAAAATTATCAAGTATTGCGCTCTGTCTCTTCTACCTTCCCCAATAGGGAAACAGGGTGATGGCACGTACGTTTGTATGTATGTATGCAATAATTGTAAGAGGGAAAAATACAGTTGAGCAATACACAGCAGATCAAATAACACAAGACAGTGTCAACAGATTGTGTGCTCAGACCAGACTGGCAATTGCAAACATCTAATTAAAATAATGAAGTTATCATTCACAGCGTCAGTGACTGTACCAAACTAACATAATATATCAATCATTTGTACGCGTATGCACATACCATCACACCGTTTCCCTTTACGGGTTGGCAGAAAGGACATTGCGCTAAACTTTCCTATCTTAATATATTTCATAACCTTGTCAAACAACTCCTACGATTTCATTGACTTTTTATCCTTCCTTCTTTCAAAATATCATTCAGTAGCTTCTAACATATATAAACTTGGTTTTCTCTACCACACCTTCTACTCATATTTGCTCTGTATATTTGTTTTGTTAGTCTTTTTCATTAATCGTTCCACGTGCCCAAACCATCTCAGAGTGCTCTTCTTCATCTTAATCAACACATCAGTCTTAAATTCACATTAAACTATAATCATTTCATTCCGTATTTTGTCACAAAAGGTCACCCTATCTATGTACTATATTATTCTCAGTGCACGCATTTCTACAGCATTTAGTATTTTTTCATTCAAACATTTCAGTACCCTTCATCAAATTAGATAGATAGTTTTCAGTTGATATAGAAATATTTTTTCATTATTTATTTTATTTCAGTTTATAAAACTCTTACACTTTATACATTATACTTTTTTGTTAAATTTATTTATCCTTTTTAATGTTTACTTTGAAATTTATAAAACCACTCCATTGCCTAACTAGGCGTTTGCCCATCTTAGGAAAGTCTAGTGCTCTGTCTTCTCTGCCTACTCCAGCAGGGAAACAGTGTTTATGTATGTATGTCAATAGTATGTCTAAATTGAATATGTAAAATATTTACAATTTACCCAGTACATCATTTAATACAGCTTGCACAAACAAGATGTGCTGATTATTTGTACTCCGAATAGACTTAAAACCAATGAAGGTAACGATTTTAGAGGAATCATATATATTTCTAAATTACGTTAACGATTTAGACAAATCGGGGATAAATAATGTTATAAAAGAAAATGAAACAATTTAATTATTAATAAAACGCGTATAATCGTCGTAATTGCTCTAACCCATTTATGTTATTTATTTTTCTTAGAATTCTTAAAAGCTAATCAAATAGTTTTACTGCTGTTAATCATCCCACTGACAGCTGAATCAATAAGTAAACAGTAAATTTAAAACGCATCAACCGAACTGTCCCGTTAGTATAAACACACGTGAAATTATTGATCAGTTTTCAGCATGGAGGCTTTAGATTCAAAGTAATTTACATGCAAGAATAATAAAAATTCAATGAAGCATTTTTGACGGTTTCTTTAATACGATCGCCCGTTCTACAAATAAGATATTGGACTCTGTAAACAACACCTAACAGATACTGTATAGAAATCAAGAATATAGAGTTGGATTGGAAAATGACTTGTAGAAAGATATAGTACATAGGTATAAAATAATGAAAGGAGTTCTACAAATGAATAGCATTAACAAAAAAATGTGGATATGAGTTCGACATGTTCAGTTTTGAATTTCACAATACCATATTACTCTTTTCTCAGTAAGATAAAGAGTTAATATATCATAGTCCAAGTTAGAATGTTGATCATTCGTGTAGAGCCTACACGAATGATCAACATTCTATATTTTGCTATATACTCGTATTTTGATAGTCTCCGTGTCTTTATAAGTAAGTCAGTTGTCTTCAGTCCCGCGGATTGCGGGCTCGATTTTTGTTATTACCCTTTTATAAAGGTCTGCCCTGGTTTTCAAATAAGGCTTGTTTAACATTTTTCTGACTGATAGTAAGATATTTCCGCTAGACTGTACTGCATACAAATAGCATAATAAAATATATTTTGGTTCACACGCTTTAAAATTATATTTTATCTTTCCAATTTTTTACATTTTATTTGTTACTCTGATGAAACTAAAGAGCTTACCTATTATTTTTTTGAGATACTCTAACTATTGAAAAAAATATACCAGTGACGTAAAAATATGTGATAAAAGGACACTTGAATGTTAATATACACATATATTAACAATTGTTAGTATTTACTTAAACAATAAAAACACTTATATTTTTAATTGCAAATACTGTACTCTATTTCTTCGCTAGAAATATAAATATTTTAATCCGATCAATTCGCCAGAGACCATCTGTGCTAATACTAAGCAAATATTATTTTCACGGAATACAAAGTATACTATAGTACATATTTGAGATGGTGGTTTCATGCACTTTACATGAAACGTTTCAAACATGGTTCAGTTAGGATACATACTCTTATATTTTAAGACAGCCACTTTGAAAAAAAATATGAGATTGTATTAAAACCACCCCATCAAGTTCTTAAACCAGACGATGCATTCATCCCATACTTAGTCTGCTCTGAATTTCCCCCCACAATATCAGTTGTAGATACTCGTACCTTAATCAAGCCAATATGCCTTCATGGGTGCGAAACGTGAACCTCGATCATAAAAGAAGAAACTCATCTCAAATCGTGGAAAACAAAAGGTCAATGTGAATATTTCTCTGTGTTACAAAAATGGAGGAGAGGTTAGTTAAAAATAAGATATTGGACTCTGTAAACAATACCTAACAGAGGCTGTATAAAAATCAAGAATATAGGGTTGGATTAGACAATGACCTGTAAAAAGATACATATAGTAGGTATAAAAAAATAAAAGTTCTACAAGTAAAGTGCATTAACAAAAAAATATGGATTTGAGTTCCATATGTTCAGTTTTGAATTCTCCAATACCATATTACTATTTTCCCAGTAAGATAAAGGGTTAATAAATCATAGTTTACGTTAGAATGTTGAGCATTCGTATAGAACCTGCGGGAGATTCGTTCCTCTCAAATGATGAAGAAGTCCTAAAAAAATTGAGACATATCTATAGGTAAATGCCTGAGTCGGGTTCTACCCGTGGCTCTATCCCACAAGGTTTCTTCTAGGCATACTTATAAGCATAAGATGGATCGTAAGGATCTCTTCTTAAATCTGTAGATTGCTGAGAGAAACAACTTCTAATCCAACTACTCATATGTTGTAAAATATATTGTTTAATGTTCCTTACAACTGTTTGAAATACAGAGATATAAATTTATTTAGACTGAAAATAAGTACGACTAACTCGTATGGTTTGGGATTTTTTAGGCGTATAGAAGAAATAAATGAAGTAAGACTTAGGGAAACAGAATAAATTAGATTAGAAGGTGTGGTAGAAAACCAAGGGAGTGTGGTTGGATTAAGTGAATGGTATTTTGAAAGAAAGAAACGTAAAAAGTCAAGTAATCGTTGGCGATGTATGAAAAGGTATATGTGTGTGGAAAAGACAAAATACGTGTGTCGTGCGATAGAATAGTCTGGCGCTCTCTTCTCTCTGTCTACCCTGACTGGGAAATGGAGTGATGGTATGTATGTACGTTACTTGCCACTTACATTGTTTCACGGGCTGTCCCTTTTGAATCGGGATTCGTATATATTGACATCTTCAATATTTTAGAAAATATTTTTAGAGATCGAATATTGAGCTTTCCGAGTAATGATAGTTACTAAGCAATCATTCCATTTATATATTTCTTTTTAAGATTTGTATGTATTTTTGGATTTAACTTGTATTTATAAGATACGCACTTTTCATTTAAACAGATGATTAAATATTGTATATATAATTTCATAATCAATGTAGATATTGCGATATTTCCACAATAGGGGGTATTTCTAATTTGGGTAGTATCTCATCAAAAATGATTAAAAATGTTCCCACATTTAGAAAGTTTGTGTAAGGGTTGTGCCAAATTATAACTATAAAATATAACCAAATATCGACAAGTAGTTAGTTTTCTCAGTTCAGAATTGTAACAAATATTCCCTTAGGGTGGGTTTGCAATAATTACACAGTGTAGCACGCGGCCCCACCCGCTGCGATCCCCAGTGCTACGCAACTCCGGAGTGATGTGAGGGCGACATGGGTCCACACCCCTTGAGAAGGTTATTATGAGGCAGAGCGTGGTTGTTTGCGTAATACGGGATCTGATTTTTTGGTATAATTAAATGCTTAAGAAGACGAAATAGCGACATAATTAATAAACAGAGCGTAAGCAGTCTTAAAAATTACCTTATTTTTTTTCGTAACCCGCCTTATATTTCATCGTTTGTTATAAAACAACATTGACAACGACTTTAATAACCTAGTTCATAAGACGCGCGTTTGATTGTAGGTTTGATTCCCATTGGTACCCATTTTCTTTAAAAAGGGTATCAGTATAATTTTCCCTCCCTTCTTTAACATCTTTTTGATTGGTTGTAAAAAAATACTGCATAGCAATACACCTACAAAGATGTACTATATATCGTTTAGTTTCTATAAAAGTTTATATGTTATACTTTTTTTAACTTAACATAACTGTCATATTTACATTTTAATGGCTTCTTATTTTCACACGTATGTACTCGTATGTATAATTTAGATATGTTCCTCTCATTTTCCTAATAAACCGACACACCTATTGTATTTGGTTTTTGAACAAATTCGTTTTTATGCATATATTCGTACAAATAAGTATATAGTATTGTAAAACTCTTTTCAATAAAACAATCTAGCGAGCTTATTAGTATTTGGCAATCTTTAACAACCAACCAGAAAAATGTTAAAGTCACGTCAAGTGAAAACTAAACTGATATATACGAGTATATAAAAAAATAGTCCCAACAGGAATCGAATCCGCAACTTACGAGGGGGACACATATTACCTGCAAGGCTGTGGAGGAAAACGAGTGTTCAGCCGAGCAAAGAGAGCCTTATTCTGTGTCTTCTTATAACTCCTACAAAATCTCGAAGAATTTTTATACCGACTCTTTTCAGCCAAAACTCTTTCAAATGTACCAACGTTAATTACAGCATGCTAAAAACGTTATTTCCTTTAAAAAATCGAAAGCTATAGAATGATTGTGTCCAAGAATAGGGTTTGGGTGTATAGAACATTTCACCCCTACTTTAAATCGTGCCGTTAACCAGATTTGGTTTGTTTGTTATTTTTTATCATTGGTAGGTATAGTGTGTTCATAAAATTTATTTTTAGATAAAATTATCTTTAATTATTTATTGAATATAAACGACTCGAAGTAAAAATAACATTGAATATGAAAAAAGTGACCGATACTTAGTGCAAGATTTAGGTGATATTGTTCATAAGTAGGACCAAAAAAATATATAAACATTGCGTCAAATCCATGCTACTACGGAGTTAGAAGCCATTGAAAATAAACATGTAGGTAGAGAAAACATGTCTCCAAAGTTTTCCTTTCAACCACAAAACTTTCGCCCTCTTTTCATCCATAAATTTCATGATGCCAAATAATAATAATAAATGGACAACTTATATAGCCTCGTTAAGAAAGCAGACTCTTCTCAAGGGTGAAAATCTTATATTATTCATATATCTCATTTTACCTGCTTTCGAAATCGATCCAGTCATATGTTCCTTAGTATACCTCATCCATGTACATCTTGGCCTTCTAACTTATAGTAGTCATTCTCTCGCCATTCATTCTCACAACATATCCAAGCCATTTCAAAATGTTCTTCTTCATCTTATTCAACATATCAGCCAGGTTTTATTCAGTTCCTTTCAGTCTTTTATCACGTCCACGTTTCAATCTCATGCATCAAAAGTTGATATGAAATACGTTACTTAACAATATCCACTTCATATTTGCTTGAATT
The DNA here is from genome assembly GCA_949825065.1 of Odontocerum albicorne. Lineage (NCBI taxonomy): Eukaryota > Metazoa > Arthropoda > Insecta > Trichoptera > Odontoceridae > Odontocerum > Odontocerum albicorne. The sequence continues at coordinate 19,002,703 of OX463852.1, read as the reverse complement.
TCCAATGATTTTATTCTGCCTCATGTATGGAAATTTATTCATCTTTGTCTAACTCAAAAGAGGTATGATATGATAGTGTGTATGTATGTATGTAATAATTAAATATTTAATGCAGGGAACAATATAAACGGAGCATTCAACGAAATATACAACTACCCTATATAAATAGTAGGAAAAACATTAATAAATAATACTTTGGTGGCGCCCATATTGATATCTGGAAGTAAAGCTTAGACTTGACAAGAGAATAAAAATAAGATTATTGCTGCAGCGATGCATACGCAAGTAATATGAAATACGAACTCTTTTTTCATAGATATCGAATTTAATTCTTACTAACATAAACCCCACTACTCTTTCTCGAACGTGTTTTTTTTCTGACCACCCTATTCTTTTTTTTTCTGACCACCCTAAGAGATTAACGATGTGATCATACGGACGTTACCGAACGCCATTTTCGTGCCTGCACTGTATATTTTTTTCAATTGACTGCGTGAACTGCTAGGGTTAGTACTTCTCTCGAGGGACGAATATTTTATATGTTTTGTTATTAAATGACTGCCATAAGAAAGATTGCATTGTGAATAATGTGAGAAAATAGGTACATTTTTTTTTAAATCACTTATTTCAAAATTTCATGTCACTAATCGCATTACAATTTAATATTCATTTGAAATTTTATTTTAATATGAAATTGGAAACATGCTCGGCCGCTACTGTAGATGACAGGCGTGGTTTTTCTTTTCCGTTTGAATTGTTAAAGCAAATTGTTATTTATTAGATTTTTGGCTATTTGAGTATTCCTGAAGCTGTGTACAATATTTCATTATATTCAAAGCTTATTTTTTTAGTTGATAACAGTGTGTTTCTCGTAATTTTAACGTGTCTATTTTGGTATTGCAACAGTCATATCATTATTACTTAACATTTAATGAATTAAGAACTTTTATTTTCGGTTAACGTTCGTTTTGCGAGAAATATTTCAACTGGATTGATCTTTGTCTGCCTCAAAGTGTTAGAGATATGGGTGGCGTGTGTAACTTTAGGAAGCACTTGAAGAGAACGCTTTTGGGATGTCATCAAAATGTATGATATATCTGAAAACTACATATATGCAATACACTCCCCCTAAAAACGAATGAGTTACTATCACATATTGAAAGATCTACAAAAGTTTATTTATGGTTCGTCTTTCCTTGGTAAATTCTTTGCGGTTTTCTTACCAAATATATTTTTTTAGCATATGCAGATTCAAGGAACTTCCTGATCTAATGGCAGCATCTATTATTTTTAATCTATCAATTATAATGGGTTCGAATTCCGAGTAAGAGTGCCCTAGAGAAGAGCCTGCTTTCTTAACAGTTCTTTACAAATTTTTACAAACCTTTACAAACGAATTATTATCAAAATATTTATTTTCAATGAATAAAATATTAATTTTGCTTTAAGCTTTTAGTTACTGTAAAATATTTAAACAAGTTCCCCCGAGATGAAATTAATTATTCAAAATTTAAAACATAGGTATAGATATTAGAAGACGTGTTTCGTTAAACCAAGAAGAAGCTTTTACTCTTAAGCCATTTTACAACCGAATGTATGTTTTTCTGTTGCTTATCATAAATTCTTATAGCACCCTAAAGCAACACAAAAATAGTGCTTTGTAAATAATTTGGCCTAAGGAAAAACTGCATCAGACCACCTGTCGATCGTCTTCAAACTTGATCTTGATCTTCTTGTCATTGAAACTTTGGGTTTCATCTGCCAAGATTGCATGCTTGTTGACGTGAAACAGTTTCACACAGTAAATTAATACATGCGTCTTCCATTCTCAGGATGGCTGACAATCATACTCCACAATGAGGTATTACCTGTTTTATTGTCCTTGAAGACTTATCTTCAAATTTATAATGTACCATACCACTTAAATTGTTCCTTCCTTTTTGGCATAAAATAATCTCACACGAATCCCTCTAGTAATAAGCATTTAATACCGCAAAGTGTTTGTCTGTCGGGTCTAACGCTTGGATTCGCTAACTACCCGCTAATCCTCAAACAAGCGAATTATATTTCCGTGTGCTTACCGGCGTGGAAACCGCTGGTTGCGTCCGCCGTGTGCCCGAACCGGGATTACACACTTGCTAGTATCTTATTGCCGGTTCCATAATATTAAGTCTTGTCTCTCAAACCAGTGGCACGGGAGCGTTTTTAGAATAATTCTTAAACATACTCGAACATAACATCAAGGTAGAAAAAAACACAACAATCAGACTACGAGTATCTCACTTAAACACATTTTTTTTGTTTATTAAAAATACAAAAATTCGTTAATAAGGGGTCTTTCAAATTGAGCGGTTTTTTTTAATTCTTGGATAAAACACAGATGGCGTCGCGAACTTGCCTGGGTCTTGTGATATTTGAGAAGTGTAATATATGACATTTATAAAAATGGAGTTCAAATTGTTGAATTATTTTATGTATTGTAATCTCTGGAAACGTTGATGTTAATTGGCCACCAAGATCATGTGATCTGACACCGTTTGACTATTTTCTCTGAGGTTACGTGAAAATCCAGGTCTATAAGAATCCCCAATCAATTCCTGAGCTGAAGGACGAAACTATTTTCGTTATTGGTGAGTTAGAACCGCAATTATGCCAAATTTTAATCGAATTTTTTTAAATGTCATCAAAATTTTTAAAGAGTGGGCATCTCTGGAGCTGCAAGAGGTGGATATTGGGCGGATTTTGTTTTTTGTCTTTAAATGTCGTACATTATACTTCAATGACCAGTAAAAAGTTTTTTGAAATCAAAGCAAATTGTGTGTTTAATTAAAAAAAAAAAAAAAATTGAATTAAAAAAACCCGCTCAATTTGAAAGACCCTTTACATATTCATTTTTGAGATTTCATTATATGTTTATATTTTATTCAAATATTATTTATTTATTTAGACATTTTATTATGAATTACATTTTATGGTCTTTCAACCAATTAGACAAAAACTCGTCCCAATTGCTATGAAGCGTAAAATAATATTAATAATTATAAAGGAACAAAATAATTAATGAAGAAATTAACGATTATGAAAAAACAAAGTAACGAGAATTAACAACACATTAATGACTATGTTCAATAATTCTCGTTGTAATGTACTATATGTGGTTACTATACCGTACAATTTATCTTATTTCTTTCGTTTTTCTATATTCATTCGTTTTACATGTTCAAAATGTCCATAAGTAAATCACACTCATAAAAGAAGACCATAAACAGTGTATTGAAATGGGTTTTTTTAAATTTCTTATCTGAATTAAAAAACCTCGCAAATAACTTTGATTTTGGCTATATTTCAAATGTATGTGTCAACTTCTATACCCTTACCAAAAAGTATCAATGACTTGAATGATGATTATCACTGCGCATTCAATTCATAAAAACGTATTAGATATATTTAATAATAGTTTCAGTAATTACTAAATAACTCGAATATATTCTCAAGGCACGTGCACGAGCCGAAGATGCGCGTGTTTCCCCCAATTAGTTGTTCGTAATTCACAGCAGATACAATCCAATGTTATATGAATAGGGGAGAGTCGTGCACCTTGGCACCGCCACGCTCCACTTTTGTATTCCTATTGTCATTTTTTTTCTAATATCCATTCGCCAACACGCAAAATACAATGGAGTAACACTTCATTAGTCGCTTGTTACACTGATGTTTAATTTTTTAGGGCGTGATAAACGTGAAATATGATTTTTTTGTAATTATAAAATGTATATCCTGGAAAATGCGAAAATTTTCCTTAAATGATTTGTAAATGTTTTTTAACTAAATATTTATTACTCTTCATAATAATAAATGTCTGACATCTTAATACAGCCCTTAGCCTAAATACGATCGACATTATTTAAAAAAAAACTTAAGTGCTTTGCTGTCACAAATCTTTTAAAATAATATACTAGGAAACATATTAAGAAATGTCACAATTTTAATTATAATCCAGATATGGCTGCAAATTTCAAATGTGTTATATCAAGTTATTAGAAAAATCTTCCAAAAACTGTCATAAAGGCGAAAAATATTTTTTAACTTAAAAGCTCGAAACAATCTTTCATTAAACGATGAATATAGGAGATAAATATATTTAGGGGAGACGAGGTTCATTTATAATAAATGCAATAATACAGATATTCTAAAATCGAAATAAGTGGTTTATACTGTATTTCCAGCAAGTAAACACACCAAATTAGCTTTTTTATCAATTTTATTGGAACATTATTTCGAGCACATTATTTAAATGAAAAAAAAAATAATCTAGAAAAATAACAAAGGACAGCAGTCAGTATACCATGAGACCCTAAATCATAATATAAATTTCTTTACATATTTGTTTCAAGTAAATCGACTATCGAAGGCGAATAATAGTTTTTATGGTAATCATATTGTTGAGCTGTCAAAACCGTACAAATGTCAGCGATATGAAACTCTATATCACTGTTGTGCAAATAATTTGTGCTTATTGTTGTTTGTTCATGACTTTTCCTAGTACCCAAATTAATTAAATGGTCGTCTTGAAAGTAGTTCAGCATTTTTATGTCAAAGTCGTAAGATTTACATGACTAATCAGGCTTTACCGAACGCTAGTGGACGGTGGTTTTCAAAATTATCAGTATCTTGGCAATTTGTCATATTGAAATATTTATATGTATAATATATTATTTAAATTGACATAAAAATCCAAGACATAAAATAAAGAGCGCATATATTTTTTCTACAATATACCGAAATGGCATGACTCGATTAGTACACATAACATAGCATATAGAGAGCTCCGAATATTTTCAAACATTCCAAAATATAACTAATCCCAACTCTAGTGATTCCTATATTCTTGTATGACTCTGAAACATGGATAATAAAAACCCGAGGACATGCAAGAATTGATTTTTTTAAGATTTGTAGGCGTTGGTTGCCAATAATTTATTTGACTGCCAGAAGTGCGAACGTCTGCACACTCCAGGAGTTAAAGGTGATGGTACAAGTGTTTTCAATATACTTCCAGCATATCCTGATATTCTTCGGAAAAAATTCCAAACGAGAACCAGATAACCTGGAGAAATTAATGTTCCTAAGAAGTGTGGCAGTAAAAATAAATCAGTGGTAGATCGCCCGCAATATGGAATGATCAGGTGAAGCAATTGACTGTAGGAAGTCTATACACTACCAAACAAACAGCAACTGACCGACAGAAGTGGAGACGTGTTGTAACCTGCATCACCAACATTCCATAGATCACACCCCTCAGTAATGAGAAACAATAGACATGATGAAGATAATATCATATTCTTCCCTGATTTAAAAAATAAATAAATCATCTAAAATTAAAACCATAGATTTTTTTTAAATAAATAATAAATCTCAGTTAGGGATAATATTTTATTTAAAAGGAGATTCAGATTCATACAACATACCACAAGTAGTCAACGGCTAATTCGATTAGAGAAAAATAGTTCCCATCCCGGCCGACAGCAGTAAATATCAGTTTGGAGGACGGCAACTCCGCAAATTTGATTTACAATCCGCCCAGTCCTCTCTCTATGGCTTTTCGTATCCAATAAATTGTATCAAATTTGCGGTTTTCGAGCGCATGAATTCCATTTTCCCTTGCATCGTACATTTTTCACTTCTTTCACATGATGTATAAAAGATTTTTCGAGTTTCAAAATACTCGTATCTTTTCTCAAAATATGAAAGTGATATAAAAAAATATTGTTATAAATTTGCTGTTTACTGTATTTCTTTTTTATTCAAACAAACTGACGACTTTTGTGACATAATTGATAAAACGCCAATCTTTCAAAATATGGCGCGTTTGATTCTCGCTGGTACTCAAATATTTTAAAAGAAGTTCCAGTGTGATTTTCACTTAAAGTGAATATGATTGTCAACAATCATGTGGAGGGGAAGACGCCCATGCGTGTATTGGTACTTTGTTCGTCAACGGTTGTACTTAAAAAAACATATCGGTATACTCCGATCGTCTTACTTTGGAGTGACATCGGATCTAATACAGTAGTGTGGCCGATGAGTTTGCTGGTGTGCAACGGCTCACTCATTTAAAAAATAAACAAAAACCTCCACGGCACAGCTTCGCTTTCCAGCTGAATTGACGTTGGAATGGCGCAGAAATCAGCAACAACGACAAAGTTACATTTTTAACTGATCAAATCTAAAGTTCCCATCGTAAGAATATTAAACGTCTTAGACAATCGGCAGATTTAATCCTCGGCAACATTTCGTTGGGCAGTCTTATATAGCGCTATTTTGTGGTTATTAATAGCACCATAAGAAATTATGATAAGCAGCATATAAGCTACAGAAAAACACAAATTCAGTTGTAAAATTGTCTGAGAGAAAAATCAGTGTAGAATTAAATTCACCAGGAATCAAACTTAAGGCACCCGTTTGATTAGCGCTAATGCTAACCATTAGACTACGACCGCCAATATACTTTGGCTATGTTACAGAAAGGGTAACGAAATACTTGAGGAACTGTTGATCACAGAGACAGTTGAGAGAAAATCAGCAAAACGAAAATATCCTCCTAGACGGACGGTCCACATAAAGGAGTTTAAACGATATTTTTTAAAAACTTCATTTGATGACCCGGAATCGAGAAGGATGGAGACAATTAAAACTCCAAGTTCCAGACATAGAAGAGGATCACGATGCTCAACACCGAGTTTGCGATGAAGAAAAAGAATTGAACTCTACTGTTCTTACTATGCAGTTGAATAGAAAACGCTTACAAAGAGACTCTTCTTGTTTCCATCTCATTTTATCGTATATCAATCTGAAAGATTGATACTAAAAAATATAAGAAAGTTACTTCATATTTTAGGCTTAATTCAAGCGCGAAATTGTGACAAATATTCGTGCATGGTGGTCTTTAAGATTTTCAGAATCTAAGTAATCTCACGTTTCGTAGAACGCTGGTTGTTCTCGTTCCAAACCTTGATTTGATCGTCATGAGTGGTAATCGGCTACCAGAACGGACGCCACCTTCAACTGTCGTATTATAATTACACTTTTTTTTAATGCAAATTTGACACACATGTTTGCTTACATCATCGTCGTCATACACTGAATCTACATATTTTCCTTTACGGTAGTGAAAAACATCAGTCGCCAAAAACTGCTCAAGCAATTTGGGTAAACAATTGGCACTAAGCCAAAATTGAGTTTGAGAAAAATTGAGCCAAACCTTTCATATTAATATGTAATACATTCAGAACGTTTGTAATTAAGATACCTTAGATTTTTTTTAATTACACCTATCCAAGAAATACGAAAGTACATTCAGGACAATCTATTAGTTGTATCTCTTAAGCTGTTTTAGTCGAGTCCTCTACAAGATGATGTTTCATTCCTCATTCATTACACATGTGATGTTTAATATGTAAAAAAACTCTGAATAATATACAAGAAGAAACCTTTTCTTAGAATTAATTTTTTTTAAATCTAATTAAAAGTCAATTAGAGCAGTTTTTTATTGGTGACAGAGTGCGATTTAATTAATTCCCAAATTTTAATCAATTTGCGAAAGTGTCGTTCTGTTAATTAAGACAAAGCGAAAAATGGTTAAAATACAAATAAATTACAACCGCAAAAGCGCTCAAACAATATTTGAATTCGTGAAAGTGATAATTAATGAGTGTCCATAATTAAAATTTTCCCCTTTTTATTAGCCACATGCGAGACGAAATGTGATTGGGTTTAAAAGCAACTCTTCAATCAGTTTTAATTTGGATTTTAATTAATGACTGTTTTTAGTTCGATTCTACACATTTTGGTCCAAAATTCACATTGTCTACTTTATAAGCTCAATATCGGCAAGTTCGAGTTCGATTCTGGTGGTAACAACATTTAAAAAAATATTTTAATCTGATTTTCATTTAAGTTTACTTTGACTTCTTTTAACAAGCCTCATTTTAAAAAAAAAATTAAGTAAAATTTAAAAAAATATCCCTTTCAAATTGGCCGGCCAAGTTTGCCAATACTACCGGAGCGATCTCCAATACGCACCGGACAGAAACGCAAATTCATATAGGGCAGACAGAGATGTACAGTAAACCGTGAGACAGCGATATTTCTATTCTCGAGGTGCATTGGTGATCAGCGCACCTCGGGACCAGCCGTCGTTGATCTGGAGATCGATTGCCAGTTGTCAGATGCTCTCCATAAGAAAAAAAATTATGATATTCTAGTAGATATATCAGCCCTTTACGTATTGTACTTACTATTGTTATTTTTTTTGTTTTCTCCATCTCGCAAAATCTTTCACCTCAAAAAACATCTCAAAATAAATTGTACTAAAAATATAAAACGTTTTATTTCTTTTTAACTTCTTGACTACGCTGAAAGTCAAAACATAATAACGGCAAGTTTAGATAATTAAGTTAACAGAGAACGAGTCCGTTTGCTTGTGTTGCCATTGTATCGTGAACAAAATGTAACCGAGCATGATTGTTTGCATTATGTAAATTAATCGAATTATCACATTTCCCCTCCACCCACGGGACAAATGGGGAAAAATGCTCCCGCGAGTAGTTTGTGCGACACAATGTTATGTCATTAGTTTGTTATAAATTATTATTATGATTTATTATGACACCCGCACACGCGCTTCCAATTCACTAAACCCGTTTTGAGTAGTAGTCACAACAAACGGGAGCGATGAGATGCAAACTGATAAATATTTATATTTTTAAACGTAATTTTCTTGATGTTTTTATACTAAAATCAACTAAAGATGTTTTTAATTTCGTTAAGAGAAGAATATGGAGTGAGCTGGAGAAACAAACTCATCTTTAGAAAAGTGAAAATACGTCTTGTTGACTATTTCAACATTCCTGTATGTCTCAGAAACTTGGACGTTGAAAGTTAGAGAAAGGTTAAAGATAAACTCTTTCGAAACAATTGCTGAATGTTTCATGGACAGAACAACGAACCACTATACTAGAAGAATTGAAAATCTCAGAGAGGCTATCAACTCGACGCGTTCAGTTTTCATGGCAACTGGCAATGACATAGAAAAACACATGGTCATTAGCAATGTGGAGAGTTACAGGATCAGAGGTAGAGCGATCAGGTGTAGAGTGCTATGGAACAAGCTCTGCAGATTACAGAATGCTGAGAGGAATTGAGAAGAATGTGCACGAGATACAGCAGTGTGGATTACGTTCCTCAGCATTGAAGACACAACGAAAATGAAAAAATACGTTTGGTGCCGAAATTGACCAAAATTCCACATTCCATAAAATTCAACGCATTTATTGTCAAAACAGCTTGATTAATAACTGTGGACTGTCCCATCCAAAACAGCTTGATTAATAACTGTGGAATCCTTTGTATTATATATCAAGTCAGTAAGGTGGTCTATCTGGTGATTTTTTTTAAATGTTATACAATCATATACAATTGAATTGTATAAATACATTTTTAAAATTAACACAGTAAACACATTTTTTTAATTTGTCGTTTGTTAAAAAGTAAGCGTCCATGTCGTACAGTATTATTTCCTCTCATCAGGTGACGACAGAATTATTTGTGTATCAACGCATAACACCTCATTCTACATATCATCTTTTGCGGTTCACTCGGCTCGACTTTGAAACAATGAGACGACCACCGTGGCCTAGTTGATAAGACGCCTGTCTCCCAGCCCGGAGGTTGCGTGTTTAAATCCCGCTGTTACCCAGATTTTTTTTCAAAAAGAATTCTTGTCTATCACTTAAGGCCTCTTTAATATCTTTCTGGTTGGTTTGAAGAGATTGGCGCATGACAATTAACCCGTGAGGCTGTACTGTATACAACGGAAGTGTAGTGCAACGTAACAACAATCGACGTGGCCTAGTAAGGCGTGCTTCATCCTTATTGATATTTAAAAAAAATTAAGCATAATATGTCAAAATATTCTTTATTTTATTTTTTTTTTTTTTCAAATAAAATTATCGTTAACAAGTTCAAGACACTGTTACGGATACCGATAGTAATAATATAATAAAAGCTGACAGATTAAAACCTATAGGTAAGGAAGGTATAAATCAGCTAGTTGTATTTGAATAAAAGTGTTAATTAAATTCCAAATTGAGCATTTAATTGATTACTTACCTTATTTTGATTAATATAGGATTATATGCTTGTAAAAATAAACTTTTTTTCGTTATTTACTTTAATGTTTTAAATATCTGTATTTTGGCGCCAAATTCGATTCGACATCACTGCATTTTGGCGCCAAAGTGAAACGTGAACGTGGAAAAATACTGATAGGAGCCGAATAAATGCGTGCATTGAGAACAATACATGGAGTAACAATGCATGACTGAATACGGAATGGAGTGAGAAGGAATGAATGTGAACTTAAGGATAATATGTTAAATGATATGAAAAAGAGCACGATGAGATGATTTAGGCACGTGGAGCGAATGAATGAAAAAAATAACAAAAATATATAATATATGTTATACAACGTATAGTTGGATCAAATTAATGATATTCTGAAAGAAGGAAATGTAGAAAGTCAGAGAAATTGTAGAAGTTTTATGGGAAGGAGTATGGATGTGGAAGAGGTGAAGATGTGTGTCTAGATAGTAAAGTCTGGCGCTCTCTCTTCTCTCCCTACCTGTCAGGGAAATAGCGTGATGGTATGTATGTATGTATATATATTTGAAGCATTCCTCAATAGGAAATCTAGAGGACGATTTTAGGTTTTGTTGACTCGAGTAACGGCAATTTGGTACATCATGATAAGTTGTTTGGTTGAAAATAGATGATCATAACTTTAAACAATATTGTATTGTATATACGCGTTCGTTGTATACAGTATAAACTGGTGGATTTATCGCCATGTTGCAATATCTTACAAACGACCAGAAATAAGTTTAAACAAGCCTTTAGTGAAACCTAACTGGAACCCTTTTTAAGAATCGGTGTTTTAACGGAAATCGAATCCGTGACCCCCAGGTTGGGGAGTCAGGCGTCTTACATCTAGGTCATGGAGGTCGTCAATATTTTATCGTCATGAATAGTAAAAAAATCTTTCCAAAAAAACTTAATAGTAAATTCATCATAAAAACTTCAAAATAACTTATCTCTTGTCTCACACTGCCATCTCCCGGCGAGTTCGCGAAACTCAAGAGCGCAGAAAGCGCGCCAAAAGTACCCGCCACGAATCGTGCCGTAGATAAATCACGATGCTATTATTAAATTACGTACGAATAATATTAATATCGGCCGACGGGTTTGTTTATTCGATAATGCGTTGATTTAATTACACTTTACGTCATCATTCTGTCTATTATTCTGTGTCATTTTTTTCCCCGCTAGAGCGCGTGTACAATGTAATCGAGTTAGCGTGCGAAGCGAATTTTATGTCTGAAGGAAATGTAGCGAAAGAGTGACAGATCAATAATTATTTTATTTTATGATGTTATTTTTTTATGATAATTAAGTTTATATTACACAATTCGAAATGACATAATAAAGTTTTGAAATTTAAACTTATTAAACATATATACATTTTTAATATACGAGTATGTTGAATAGTGCTTATGAAAATGCACAATTTTAGTTAATACCTATATATTTTTCAAACTATGTATAAGGTGACATTTACAAATAAGAGGGGATATTTACATAAATATTTATTGATCTAAAAAAATATTTAATAATTAGTTACAATAATCAAGACACAATAAACCTCCGTGGCCTAGATGTTAAGACGCTTGTTTTCAAAGGTTCGTTTTCCGTCAGAAAGCATTTTTTTAAAAAAGGTTCCCCTCTAATTTTCACTTACAGACCATTAAACATATTTCAGTTGTGTTGGAAAAGATTGCTTTTTTTTGTTTACAATTACAGTATTAGAAAATAAACATTATTTTGAGTACATTATATAGATTATATATATCATAACTTAATCTAAACCAGGAAATGTAGAAAATCAGAAAATTCATAGAAGTTGTATGAAAAAGAGTATGGATGTGGAAAAGACTAAAGATGTGTGTCGAGTTATTAAAGTATGGGGTTCTGTCCTATCTGCATACACCGACAGAAAGATAGCGAGATGGCATGATTGTAGTATATGATAGACGAATAAAGTTTTCATAGAAAATTGAATATAAAAAATCACGATTCAAATAATATAACATTAATCGAGATACGAGTATAAATTTAAAGAAAACATGTAACTCTAGAAAAGATAGCAAGACAAAAAAATTTAAAAAAAGAAAAAACACATATAACAATAACTAGAGTAAATTGCTCGCTGTTAGGTTAATTAATGTGCAGCAAAATACTCATTTAATCCTATTTTAAATGTAACAATTGAAATCCCAAACATGTTTAACAAAAGTTTTCAAACAAATTAATTTGTATTTGCCCTACGTATAATGAACAAATAATTCGATCTAGTTGAACGAATGGGGCAACGGAAACCTATTATTTCAAGTTAACCCCCAGACACCTATAAATCCGTTAATAATATTGACCAATAAAACAACTAAGTTGTATTGTTTGAAAAGAAATTGTAATCCAAATGTGTGATTTTATACTTTACATTCATTAATACTTTCATGAGTAACATAATATATGTTGTTTTTACCAGTGTATAAAATTTGCCATTTAACGTTACCATGATTCTTTCTCTGTTGAAAGGTTTCCTGTTTATACACAAGAATGTTACACGCTGAAGGGACAACCCCTAAATTCATATTTTATCGTTTTATTGAGTGAATTCACCAGACGCGAGCACATCCTATACTCACGTACAAAACATATTATGTTACAAAATATCACCATTGTTCCCTTTCTTTAACTTCTTTTCTTAGAATGTAAACTTTTTGTTTCTATGAACCCAAAATATATATAACTTTTTGTTTCTATGAACCCAAAATATATTTTATGAAAAGCAGCAAATAAAAAAATTAAATAAATATATAATTTATTAAGAACAACTCAAAAAATACTTTTTTAATACACATACATACCAACACACCGTCTCCCTATCGGGGTAGGCAGAAAGAAGAGTGCGCCAGACTTTCGTATCGCGATTCCTATCTTTATCTTCTTCTACATCAATACATCTTCTCATACAGCTCCTACTTTAACGTTTCATTCTTTCAAAATATTATTCGCCTTGTCAAATCAAATGTTTCTTAGTATTCCTTTACCACGCCTTCCACTCACATTTGCACTGTACATTTGTTTTGTTGGTCTTTCCTCATTCATTCATTTCACATGCTCAAACCATCTCAGAGTGATCTTTTTCATCTTGCTCAACACATCAGCATTAAGTTCATACTCATCCCTCATCACTTCTTTCCGCATTATGTCATACATTGTCACTCCATATATTCTTCTAAATGCACGCATTTATTTGGCTCTTTTCAGTTTTGTTTCCCGTTCATTTTTCACTCCAATACATCAAATCTAGTATTAAAATACTGCTGAGCACTATTATCTTGGCAGATTTTGATATTGTCCGGTTCGAGTATACATGTTTTAGTATGCCATTGACTTTGTTTCCTATCGCTACACGCCGTTAAATATCCCTCGTAACTCTTCCATCATCTGAAAAAATACTACCTAATTGTAGAATTCTTAAACTTATTTATCTTTCGCTTTTTAAAAACATATTTAATTTTCTTTTTTACGTGCGAATCGCAAACTACAAGTACAATATATCATTTCAAATAAGTGGAATTTTTTTATTGTTTTCTATTAATTTAAAATGTTCTTTACGTGTAATCTGAGATGGTTTGGGCATGTAGAACGAATGAAAGAAGAAAGATTAACAAAAAACATATATACTCGTATAATGCAAATGTGAGTTGAAGGTAGATACGGTAGCGGAAGACCAAGAATGATATTTTGAAAGAAGAAAATGTAAAGTTAGATAAATAGTTTTTATTTTTCCTTTTATGTGAACTACCTGCCTTAGAACGAGCATACGCCTTGTTAGGAAGGAGAGAGCTTTGTATATTGTATAGTAAAAATTTAAAAGTACAAATTAATAAAAAAACTAATTATTAATGTTTATCACGTTCTGTAAAAAAACACTATTATGTCGTTAATGAAATAGTGTGAAAAAATAAATTCACTCGCACAAGAGTTTGGCAACATCTGGAAAGCATAAGCCGATCATCAGACCAGTGCCTATTTCGTTCCTAAAATAACACACGGCCGTATCAATATTGACACATCGGCCGGCTAAAAATTCTTTATTGTGTAGAGAAAAAATATATCCTAAAGACCTAATAGAATCATTGTATTAATGATGTTTCATTTTTAATATTTTTGATAAACGTTTGCAGTCGGACATTCCCAAAGTTTTTTAATGCTAATCCTTTAGTCTTCCATTGGTTGAAATATAGTACATCTCGATATTTATGTGTAGAAAAGATCCCGGCAACAAATTTACTCAACATACATTTTTACTAATGTATAAGAGTTTTGAATAATAATAAGTCGTTTATAAAAATGACTATCCTAGAGTGGTGCTCTAACTCGAAATTCGAACTCACTTTTATTGATAGATTAAAATTATTGCAATATAAATATATAAGTGACAGGTAGGTGGGAACTGCAACAATTATATTAAGAACTTTTCCGCAATTGTATATGTTTAGATAAACATATTTTATAAGATCACCAAAAAAAACTTACCAAAGGAAGACAAACAGCCATACAACCGTTGTAGATCTTCTAATATGTGATAGTGACACATTCGGTTTTAGGTGGAGGATAATGCGTATGTGTAGTGTTCATATATAATCATTAATTTCGATAAGACCTCCCAAAAATCTGTCTACAAGTACTTCCTAAAGCTACAAACACCACCCATATTTCTTAGAATTTAAAGTAGACATAAATCAATACGATTGATATATTGCTAAAAAAAACGAATATTAACTAAGATAAAGTTCACCCATTCATTAAATATAGCGCAATGATAATACGATTCTTGCCATTATAAAAAAACAGGCCAAAATGACGAAAAATAAACTATGATTGACTAACATATATAAAAATATAAAGGTCAATAATACACAACTTGAAGAATAATCAAAAATCTTTTAAATCACAATTTACTTTAAAAACTCAAAGAGAGAATTTTTTTTTATTAATTTATGCAACACTCATAAATTTATCTCTAGTGATTTTGGAGATATTTTGATGCGCGTGACCGGTAGACAAAATTGAGAGGAAATATAGCGAGGTATTTTTGTATAACATCAATCAATATAAGGAAAAAAATGTGCCTTTTGCTTTGGGTAAAACATTGAGAAACTCTAAACTATCAAAGTCATCATCATCTGAGGTATAATATTATTAAATAATATTTCTTTGTGCCATGGAAGGCCCGTTTCTTAACAAAAGATTTCAACGTGAATAGGCTGTCTGTAATCTGTCAATAAAATTTTAATTGACTGATTATTTTATTAATGTTTCATGTCTTTATTGTTCTATTAAAGTTTAGGATGGAGTTAGGTCCATGTTAATTATTTAATTTTTAACGAAACACTGTCAAAATATAATTTCATTATTAAATAGAGAGTGTTTAATATAATTAAACACAATTCAATAATTTTAATTGAAATACTTGTCACATTCATCATCATTAGAGCGTTATATTGACTATTACTTTTTGTCACCCATTTCCGTTGAGTTTTACATCCTACGTATAATTATGTTACATACATACCATCATGTTGTTTCCCTGTCGGGGTTGGCAAAAATGAAAGAGTGCCATGCTTTTTATAACAACACATATTTCGCCCCTTCTTCATCCATACACCTAATATTTATCTGGCTTTTTACATTTCCTTCTTTCAAAATATTCTTATTCACTTGAACCATCCACACTTTTAATGGTATTCCTTTACTACTCCTTCCACTCACATTTACACTACAGTTAGTTAGTCATTCATTCGTTTTACATGCCCTCACTGGGTGATTTTGGACATCCAATAAGGATGCTTAAGTATACCAAAAAAAGTGTGATGTACAATAAGTACATCAACTTTTTCGAATATACTTAGGCAACAAATTGTTATGTAACTCTTAAAAATAGACTAAGACATTAAAAACTTTTTTTTATTTTATTATCCACTTTGCACGGATTTCTTATGTTACATAAAGATGGTCTGCTTCTAGTTATGTTAAGTTATTCGTAATGAAGAATATCAGACAGGATTATTTTTATACTGCTAAGCAATGCCAAGAATATATCCATAGTGTCACTGAGTTAGTTCAATATTATATCTCTAACATATACCACGCGTGACTGAGTATGTAGGCGTGATATTCGTTTTGTAAGTTAGTATGTAATTGTATGCACATAATTGGAAAATGTCATCCTCCTTTTATTCTGTACAATTTGAAGTTCTTCAATTGAGTTTTATTGTTAAGAAAAAGAAACAATAATTAAGATGTGGGAATATAATTGTATTATATGCCAATTCGATTGAATTTCAACAATATGTTATATATAAATTCTAAGAACTCTTTATATTTTTGCCTTTTTCTTTAGTTATAAATTCAGTATCATAGTAAATTCCAAATATTTTATATATCTTTATCTATGACTTTATCGTGTAACATATTATTTAATTTGCCTTATAATGTGAAGCCGAAAATTATACTGTGGCCGTGAAGTGAAAATGAAACCACATACATATACTCGTATATGCAGAAGCTATTGCGTAACACAAGTATTCCAATTTTGAAACATATGATATCAAAGTAAATCAAGTCGGCAAATAAAAGGTCGGTACTTGCAATATTAAATTGCATCGCTTTTTTTTTAATTTAACATTTGTTTTGTATTTTATTACAAAACAAATGAAAACACATTTATTGTTATTTGCATTTCGAGTACACACATCCTGAAAATAAGGCGATTTATAATTAAGTGAAATATCACACAATGTGATGGATAGGCTACCTAAAAAGCGCTTCTATTGATGTGCTTTTCTAAATTAATTATTAACTTGCCATTTTCATAACATACCTATGACTCGACTTAATAATCTATTTTTATTCGATATTTCAAAGGATATAAAAATAGTGCTCTACGGAGTGGTTTCTTTTAGCAAATATAAGAACTGCAAAAAGGTCAATTTGAAGTTCAAAATACTCAACACCATTTCTTAACCCTATCGACACTACCTAACGTCTCTCCACCAAAGAACTCTTGACTCTTCAATAAGTCGATACTTTCCCTGTCCTCTCTCCTTGGCACACCTTTACCTCAAGAGGGTTGAACCGTTCGACCACTTCGATGGGTATTTTCCAGAAAACGATACATACAACTGAAGCACATATTGTTGGATGACTACTTTATAAAAGTGCACTTGTTACGGGCTTGAACTGAACTGTCACGGAAAGAGTTTAACCATAGATATTTTTTTTATACATTTGGTCTTTGAAATAAAATAACATGGGGGGTTCATTATAATATATTAAATAAATAACGGATGCTCTTTATAGTCCAGCATTAGAAGTTTTATCTTACATCTGAGGAATTTAAGGGTTCGATTCCCAAAAATATTTAAAAAATTCTATGATTTCACAAATGCAGGGTTTTAAACATTTATTATTATATTACACTTTTGTTGATTACAGTACAGCTTAGCGATTCAATAGCTATGTGGTAATATTTTCCGACCAACCAGTAATACGTTAAAAACTTAAGTAAAATCATACTGATGACCTTTATTAAAATATGAGTACCAATAGGAATTGAACTCTGTGACTTTGATATCTCACCAAGTACGCCATGGAGATTGTTTTTCTCGTCGGTCGGAAGAAATTGCCACATGTCACGTATATTTTTTACTGTGGTTTTATAAAAAAATTAAAATATTTATTTATATTTTTAAAGAGGCACACCAATAAAATAGTTGTTCGTTTAAAACTTCTATAGCGCCATTTTTAGGGTAAACTCTACTTTAGGATGATTGTCAGCTCATTTCAATTCTTTGGAACTAACTCAGCTGTCAGGGTACACGTTCTTTGTAGACTCACAATATAAAATATTTTATTCCACAATGATGAAGTTACAAATCATTATTTTTGTAAGAGAGTTGGTTTTCACAATTTTGTTTGGGATTTTTTCATAAATCAGAATGCGTATTGTGTGGACTTCCGTATAACTACTGGTATAAATAAAGTAAAGAATGAATTGAGCAAAAGACATGGGTTTGTTTTTTTATACTATTGTTTTTAATTATTATATTTTTGTATGAAAAGGTACTTAACCGTTTTAATAAATAAAAAGGTAAATAAATGTATATCATAATGATATAAATGTAAAGCTATAGTCATAAATAAAAAGGTGCCTCTAAGAAAATTGTATTTTTTTTTGGATACGTAGAATTTTAAAATATTGAGACTGCTCGAGCAATTTTCTATACATTTGAAAAAATAAGTATGGATACTTGATACATGAACACAATTTACTTGTTTAATAGTAATATATTATAAATTTAATAATTATTAAAATATCGCAGGAAATAACTTTTCAATCAGTGTTTCAATCTGTCATTTTTTTTCAACTAGCGCCACACTTCGATTTGCGATACAAAATGTAACCAGCGCCAGTATCGAGAGGAAAAAGTTGATGAATTAATACAAAGGGAGAGAAGATATTTAAACGTAGTAACGATCAAATTATAAATTTCAAAAAACACAATGGCGACTATTCCGCCGGATGACAGGTGTCAGAAGCATCCGGTAGCGCGCGCAACAATACACAATGTTGCAAGCGTGGAAAAAATTAAACGGAAAATGGGAAAAAATAAACAAGCGAGTGGATACCTACCCACAATTCGATTTAATAAACTGCCCTTTTCTTCGTTCTCTGTTGAAGACACGGTAATTGCTATATTAACTGGACAACTTAATAACAATCTTAGACGGTTCTCGAGGGCGCTAAACACATAACGAGGTATTGAAAAGTGGAAGAATAAGCCAGGAATGTTTTCGTTATAAGAATTGAAAGTCATTCTCCTCGGCGCCCTATCGAAATGATTATAAAAGAAAAGAAAATAATTTGACGTTTGAACATTTTGAAATTGAGTTGATTTTAGATTAACATACACGTATGCTGAATATCATCTTTAAATATTACGATATATTTTCTGTTAACTATTAATAATCTCAAAGTCGTGACATTTAGATGGAGTCTCAAATACAGGCATATATCTCAAATATGAATAAATCATAATCATCATTGCCATCAAGCATTGTCTCCATTGGGATAAACAAAGATCTTCACTTGATTGAATTATATTACATTTTCGTAGTAAAAAGTACTACCTGACGATCTTATTGACATATAGCAATATTTTTTAACCAACCAGAAATATGCTAAAAAGGTCTTCAGGGAAAAACAGACTGACTTTTTTTTTTTTTTTTGAAATCAAGGTTTCAACAGGAATCGAAACCACACCCCGAGGTTGTATGACAAGCATTTACCAATTAAGCCACGGAGATCATCCTAAATTCCATTCTGGGACATATATTTCGCTTCTAAAACGTCAATATACCTCATTATACATACTATTCTATTATAAAGGTTCTTCACTCTTCCTTCTTTCAGAATTTGATTCATTTGGTGATATTACAATTTTCTAGGTCTTCTCAAATATCACCTTCCTTCTTCACTTCTCGTATAAATCAATACATTTTTCAACTTTCATTCTTCCAACGAACCATCTCAATGCTTCATTCTTCATCTTAAGCATTGTATCTTCTTCCAATCCTCATGCTTTCCTAATATCCTCATTTAACATAAATATCAACTTAAATATCAACTTAATATGAATTGAACCAAATATCAAATTAATATGATTTGGAAACAGTTAAAGTGTTAATATTGAAAACGTATAAAGTCCAATAGTTTAAAAAGTTACCTCAATCAATAAATGGTGCTAGATAATTAAAAATTGGGTTGTTTTGTAGATTATATTATGCCTTCTCTCAAGATACTCTCATAGAAATCCCTGTCTTGTTCTCTATAGTCCGGAACAACTCAGTAAAACAGCACACAGACCACTCTTGCAAAATCTTTAATGAGCTGCGGTGTCTTTCTCTGCCTTGTTTGTTATTCTTTACTCACATATACTACCACATTACATGTTAAATTATTCATCATAAAAAATATTACATTTAGCATGCTTACATTTTAAAACTATGAATAAGAAAAACCTACAAAATAATATGAAAATTAATATTTTAAAAACACTTTATTTGGATTACAAAAATCATGTATTCAATTTCAAGAATATGTAAATTTCATAAACCTTCTCACTTTAAAATATAGTAGTAAGCCATATACATATTTATCCCGTTATGATTTTTTTTCATTCTCTTGGAATCTTCACAATATGTCTGAAATGGTGATATGGACAACATCGACTTTGACCCCCATTATAATGAATTAAAAAATATAAATTTATTGATTGCAACCTAGTATGTACGAAGCTATCATACCTATGTTAGAGAAGCTATCAAATGGTCTGAGTACATCTCATAATATCTCACCAGTCTAGATACTCCCCAGCCTATAAATAGTGAGGCCGGCCGCGAGGACGTCAGATGTTTTTCAGTCCACGCAAATTTATAGTACATGTGAATTTTAAAAAATGGTTCTAATATATAATCAAGCCTTCAGATATTAGAACTACTGAAATTGGCGTCAAAATCACAGTTTGTCATCACACGTGAAGACATAACAATATTCGCACACATCTAATGAATGCAAGTATTATTATCAGAAAAATTCTTATCAGACTGGGAAACATTTTTTTCCGATACCACCGGGAATCGACCCATGGGCTTACCAACTAGACCATGTAGGTTGTCATTAATCATATTTCATAATTAAATTGACATACTTTAAGAAAAAAAGTTTCTTTTAATTATAAACCAAAAAATAGACTCGTATTTTATCAAAAAAACAACACTTAAATCTGTATTTTTTATACGTTTTTTTTTTCATAAACATTTTGTGTGGAACAAAATATTATAGACATTGTAATTTGTTTTATCAAACACATTTTATTCAATAATACCAATATCCAATATTTAATACCATTGTAACTTGAAGCTACATCTAAAGATGAAGTTATATCTAAAGTGAATTTCATTGTTGTTTGCGTTAAATCAAAAGCTCACAAAATGTAATGTTGAACAATTCTCAAGATCGGCCAACTAATCACTATGTTTTTTCAAGTGCTATTCAAGAATAGAAAGATTTACATTCTTAAATATAATATGAATACATCTTCCACTCACATGGCAACCCTTCCCCTCTCCTTGTCTCGTCACATTCCAAGTATGTATTCGGGGAATTCTCGAACCTCACCGGTGGTTCTCTATGGTTGATATGTGGGAAAAAATGTGATTCGAAATGTCTCGCTTTGTGGTACAATTTAAACAAGTGTTTTTGAAAGGGCGCCATCGGAAGAAACCGTTTTGTTCTATTCTTTATAGTGATAAAAGGTGGATTTGTTGAAATCCCACGGTGCTTGATAAAATGCTACACCGAATTGGTGCAGTGTAATATTTATGTACTTGTAGATTGAAAACATATGATATGTGTTTCATGATAAACATATGTTTCGGAACAGAGTTAAGTTACTTTAAATCAGGCGTCGAAGAAACCTTCACGTTCTGTCAACATTATTTTACGTGCTGAACAATCCCAATTCTCCTTCATATCTTTGCGAAAAATTCCTCATCTTTCAGAAAACGTAGTTCTCTTAAATCGGATGATGGGTGACTCCATTGAATACCAACACTCCACACCTCATTTTACACAACTTTATTTGCGTTTTACTTCATGCGATTAAGGAAGAATATTTCAAGAATTATCAAAAAATGTGCACCATAGTGACTTATATGGTATAGCACCGCTAAGAGAGCAAAATCTTCTCAAGGGCGCTCCAAAATCACTGTTATAAACAGAATCATTTTACATTCAAGAGAAACTCAGAATATTATTTCATCCTTGTTCCCCTTCCTTATCCTTGAAGATAATTGCTTTCCTCTAGTTCCACCAATATTGTTTCAAGTTTAGTAATTTATTTTTTACTTGAATTTAAACGAATATTTTTTGTAAAATCTGTCATGGATTAAAACAATTCCAAGATAAGCTGGTTGGGTGGAGGAAATTGGTGCATAACAATAAGCCCGCTAGATGTGCGATGTTCACAAAAGAATAAATAAATGATTGGAAAAATAAAAATCGCAATTACCTGGTTATAATGTGGAATTAAGGATAAATGTTTGAATGAAGAAAAGATAAACAAATATATATTGCGAATGTGTGCGGAAATCGTAATAGAGGAAGACAAAGGAAAGTATGATTGGATCAAGTGACTGATGTTTTAAAATAAGGAAACGTAGAAAGACAGAGAAATGTAGGTGTTGTATGAATGTAGAAGTGAAGAATGTGTGTCGAGATAGGAAAGTCAGGGGATATGTACTTGTGCCTATTCCGACAGGAAAATGGTTTGATGATAGGTATGTATGTACTCGTATTTATTTAAAAGGACTATCAAAGATAAATATTATTGGTTACCTGAGCAGTCGAGTACTTTTTTTAAATATTAGATAAAACCGATGTCAATGGCTGTCATTTATTCGAGAGAACAAGTTCGTGATATTACCAGCGACCGTCCACACAGAAGTTCAGCGCGTTACCGCACGACCATGTACCTGACTTCAATATTATTGGAATATATATTGTTTTAATACATACATTACGTATAAATAAATATTTCCGAATTGAAAAGGATAGCCAATTTAACTTTACGGTTTGAAATAAACGTGTGATTTTTTGAATAGTCATCATATTGAATTTGGAGTCCTTGATACACTTTAAATATAACATTTACATTATAACAAGGGAACTATCGAAGGTTGACTGTTATTAAAGCATCTTTTTGTTATTTTGGGACCCTCATAAGAACCCTGAATCATCCCTATTTAATTGAGTATTGGTGAAGTGTACAATATATTTTTTATTTAAAATCATCTAATTTATCTAATATCGAAATTAAATCGGGCTTGTATAGAAATAAGGATGATTAATTGAATAATTAGGATCAACCTATTATTAATAATTCTTAACCTCTCACTGGCTCACTCTCAAATTAATTTTAACGATACTTTTAATATATGAACTGGATACAATTTGGCGGGTTTAAAATCACATTGCAAATATACAAAATTGCATTGCGATGGCAGTGTTGAAAAAAGTAGTTAATAGGACGTATGTGTATATCTAAAAAACAATACTATACGATAACCTCGTTACCGAGTATGATTATCAGTTATCCTATCAATGGAAGACACCCGTGCGTGTATTGGTATATACTGTGTAAACTGGTGCACTTCAGCAAGCACGTAGTCGTAACAGCTCAACGCTTAAGTTCCATTGGCAAGGAGATTGAACTTTCAAGACGCGCTGGATGGATATTATTGTTATTGTCTCTTCACCTACGGTAGTATTGCCAAGACTTGCGACAACGAATTGAAAATTTGGTACTTTATCCCAAGGCTTGATGAATGGAGCCGTCGAGAACTAATTAATCTTGATTCATAGACAGTATTGTCAGATATTTTCAAAAATATATAAATACTAGTATTATGTTTTTTCACTACCAAAATGTTAATTATTATAATAATAGTTTATTTTTAACTAAATTATATCAAGCATTTGGAATGAAATCAAATTTATTACACATGTAAACAGAATAAGTATTAATTTTAACTTAAACAAATATTACAAAATGCAAAAGGCATATTTTTGTAAATATTTCATGTCAGTTACGTATGTTTATATTAAACAGGATGTTCCGAAAAATATATACTTTTGAATGATTATATATTTAGTATTTATTACGATATGCCTAAGATTAAAATTTCAAATTAAAGAAAACAGACGAAGATTTTTTTACTTATCGCAAGTGCTCAAATTGATAGCCGTTCTAATCCGTGCACTGCTGATAACGTGAAATCGTAAATATCCCGAATAATTTGGTATTTGGGCGCATTCTCTTTGAATGGCGGCTCTCAATGCATTGACTGTTGCCGGTTTTGTGCTATGAACTTTATCTTTGATGAGTCCTTATAAAAAAGTTTATTCAATGCTACATCTACATCCAATCCATCTATTCTCCAAATTTTCATTAAGACAGGCCCTTAAATCAAGATCTTGCTGGTAATCAAATTTTAATCTCCTCATCCCTAAACTCCTAATGAATACGTGTTATAACAAATTTCTGCAGCAAGGTCAAGTGAACGGCACAGTGTAAAAGTTTGTATACATTTTTTGGGACACCCTATATAAGTAAATGGAGCTCTAAATGTATTTGAACGAAATATAGTGCTATAGCAAAATAAAATACATATTGTTCGACTAGTTAAATGGGATGGATACAAAAGCTGATTTGATGTGTTTTGAGATATAATACGAGTATTAACGAGGCAAATCCATCGTTTTGTGAAGGCATGCTTGTATAAATATTTTTTCAAACATATACAAAATTTTTGTAATTTTATTTTACATTTGGAACAGGTTTAACCCAGTTACGTAAAAATAAAATATATAAATAAAAATACATAAATAGTCTTAAAATAATAACGACAGGAAAAATTACAGCTTATGCTTCCCTCTAAAATGACATATGATTAAAAACTTGATCAATTCTCATTTTTAAGCATAAATATATCGAAAATACCGATCTTGTAAACAAAGAGTATATATGTTTTAATGCCCCATTGGCTTTGTTTCCTATTGTATGAAGCATTGTTGTCTTCAGGACACGCTCTGCAATATGTCCGCATCGCCAATTCGGATATGTTTAAGGGATTTGCTGCCACAAAGTTCAAATATTCGGATGTCTAAGTTGCCACAAAATTCATTCATTTATGCGTTAAACATAACATATGCATGAATGAATTTTGAGGCATGAAGGCTTAGCAGAAGTATTAAGTTGAGTATGACAATATGAACAATCGAATATATAATTAATACTACTTATTCTCTTTTCCTCCCACTAATTTTCCTACCCCTTCACTTTTCTTTCCCCTTCTCTTTCCGGCTTGTCTCCAGCCCAAACAGGTGACATGACTCACCTATAATTTGGCGCACAAATTATACAATTAATCGAGTTAAGTGATCGGACCAGCCATGTCATTAACCTGTCACCACGGCTTGTTCAATTTTACACAAATTATTATTTAGTTTTTTAACTCGGAATAAATTAGAATGAAACAATTTATACTTGTCAAAAATTACACAGTATCAAAGAAATTTGAAATCTATGGAAAATATTTCGACATGTTACAAAAAAAACGTGTACCCTAGTTACCACTCTTATCCCTATTTTTTTGAGATTTGCCTCATATTTTAATATTTTTTACTTTTACTCTAATATTTCATTAATTTACTAGGTTTGAGATACAGTATTTATCAATTACAATTCAAACAAAACCTGGTCGATTGGAAGAAATAGCTTCAAACCAATAAATCGACAAAAATGTTTATATATGTATATATTAAATTACATAAAATAAACTCACCCATTTAAAGTTAGTGTTATTCTCGAGCTGAAAAATATCAAAACCTGTTAAGATAACAACAGTATTTTATTTATAGTTAAGGTATTAACATTGTGGAGGTTTAAAGACATTGTAATTTGTTTTTATCAAACACTGTTTTTTCCCCTTTTTGTAACGGTATAACCCTACCGGTTTTAAGGCTTTCACCTCATCATCAAGGGAGCAGTCGAGCAGAGAGTCTTGTTTGTGCTCCCCTGATGATGATATGAAAGTCTTTAAACCGGTAGGGTTATACCGTTACAAAAAGTGGAATAAACAGTGTTTAATAAAAACAAATTTCAACAGTATTTTAGTATCAACTTTGATGTATAGAAGTAAAATGCCGTCTTTATAAAATATTATACTAAAATGAGCCAAATGTGTGCTGTAGAAATGCGTCCACTGAGAAGATTATATGGAGTGACAATGTAGTATAGAATGTGGAATTAAAGATATTTTTTTTCATGAAGAAGGGACAAACAAATATACAATAGTGCGAAGTATAATAGTTTATGCTGATTTTTCAAGAAGGTCAGTCTTAATATTGGATTTCATTTCACGAATTATTTAAAAAAAATCTTGATTCCAACGGGAATCAAGTCCGCAGCCTCCTGGCTAGAA
The DNA here is from genome assembly GCA_949825065.1 of Odontocerum albicorne. NCBI lineage: Eukaryota > Metazoa > Arthropoda > Insecta > Trichoptera > Odontoceridae > Odontocerum > Odontocerum albicorne. Next base: position 18,976,411 of record OX463852.1, on the reverse strand, counting down.
CACAGGCGTCTTACCAACTAAGTCACGAAACATTCATAATTTTGAGTAAATTATCATATGCAAAAAAACTACACAGTTTGAAAAGCTCTGTGCAAAAGACAAACACGCGTTGAAACGTCTATTTTGAAAAGTGACCAGTCATTTTGTGTTTTGTTATTTTATTTGTGGCATATCCAGCAAGAGGGCAATAATGACCGCAGTCGGGTACGAACCTGGGCACACGGTCATGATTACTGTTATTCCCCACAAATTACCGAATAGACCCAATCATAGCCATGTCATTCGGCCACTTCTTCTGTTCTTATTGTACTGCTCGTTTAAATAAATAGAACGGTGTTTTCATTTTATTTCGCGTTGACAGGGCTGGTATTATTTTGTGGACTAAATTATGCATCGTACTAGTGCGACAAGAATAAATAAACTTAAAAAATGAAACGTGCGAGTTAAAAAATTAAAAAGGTCGAGTAAATGTAGTGGTTTTCTTGACTTGTTCTTATTTATTTTGTATATTTTCAACTTATTGTATATTTTCAACTATAAACACTATGGTCTTTGGTTAATTGTTAGTTGTTTAATTGTTTGATAGCTGTAAATATTGATACAGCAGTAGTGTAATAATGGACAATATAGAAGTACTACATTTTGATTATCTGATAGCGGCTGACATACCCTGCTTACTCTTAACTGTTGCTTAATAATTTATTTTTGTTTTATATCTGCCCCTTCTAGCATTCTCCCTTTTTTTTAAAGATATTTCGTTTTTATAATACAGTTGACTCGATTACCTGGGTGGTAGGAAAAAAATTACTCCGATATAAATCCCTGATAATCTCCGCCAATTTTTATTTAAATATCGGAAAAATACAAAAACTCAAATTTATTACACACACACCCTTTCATTAAAAAATCAGAAAAGGCGTTAGTTTTTTTTCTCTGTTCACTTTCTTATTTATATAATGGCATTAACATTGTGGAGGTTTAAAGACATTGTAATTTATTTTATCAAACCCTGTTTATTCCACTCTATGTAACGGTATAACCTTACCGGTTTCAAGACTATCACCTTATCATCACCATTGTTTGTGCTCCCCTGAACAAATTACAATGAATATTAAAAAGTAAAAAAAATATATATATTGTATAATAAACTAGAGCATACGACTATGTCACACAAAAATGCGAAATTAAGGATATATGATACTTGTAAAATACGAGTATAAACAATGAAATAGTCAATAATATGTTGACCACAATGCACACGCAATTTAAATTTACTTTTGAATTTGACGTGATGCACCCGCCCGCCCGCTTGCATCAAAAGTAAACACTGGCCCTAAGCCTGCTCAAAAAATAATTTGTGACATCATCAATCGGGATTTCAGGTTTTATTATCTGCTGCATATTACCAATTTCGCCTGTTAAATTTTCTGGTACATATTGTATTTTGTAGTCGAGTAACAAATAATTATTTTAAATAATAAGAAATGTTATAAAATACTTGTTTTTTTTTCTCTGTCTTGGTTAATCCGTACCAATAATTAAGAATCTAGAGTTGTTTTATATTGCTTCACGTCTAAGTGTGATTTTTATATCTAATGTTCTATGAATGGTCTAGGTCAGGGATGGCGAACCTTTTTGAGACTGAGTGCCAAGAAATTGTTTTTTTCAATAAAATAATATGTCGCGTGCCACATGCCATGGAAATAAAAATGCATCAAATGTTTGTGTAACTTCAGATTTTTAATAAAAACAAAAATTAATACACCGAGGAAAATAATTAAGTTTTTATTAATGGCGAACTAAGAGAAATAAATAAAAAAATAGACTTGAAAAAAATTGTGAACCTCAAAACTTATTAGTGAGATTTTTGTTGTTGGATGCTAGATGCCAAATATTTTATATCGGGTTCATAGCTGGTAGCTTTTAATAAAATACAAGCAATAGTACTTTCGTCTGTAAGTCTACTTCTTATGTATGATTTAATAAAGTTCATTGAAGAAAATAATGATTCACAGGAATACGTCGACGAAAAAATTGTTAATATGCCCATTGCTATTTTTTTAGACAAGAAAAAGTTTCCGGGATGGATTGCCAAGTTGTAAGTACTTCATTTTCGGCATTCCTCTGGACTGGTCCAACGAATCGATCTCGCTCAATTTCTTCCAAAACAATTCTTAAGTCTTTAAATTTTTGTGTCCATATCGAACTCGACTGAAAATCTACCAATTCCATTTCAAAATCATCTAATTCCATGTATTCAAACATTGTTAAGTTTAATTGTTGATACTTATATGTGTCTGGATGGGTAATAAATTTTGTAGTTTCTTCAAGTTGTCGAAACTGAACAAACCTTCTTGAAAATTGTTCTATTGTTGCATCTAAAGCATTTTCAAATGATTCTATTAATTTTCCTACGTCTGGCTTTTCATGGATTTCCAGATCCATCATGTATTTTTTTAGGTTGGGAAAGTACTTAAAATTTCTGGTCATTATATCACGCTTAAATATTTGTAACTTAGCTTCAAATGCTTTTATATTATCAAACATAACAGTAATTATTTTGCCACGGCCTTGTCATTTTATATTTAGATCATTCAAATGGGAGCAAAAATCAGTAAAGAACATCAATCTCGAAATCCACTCAACATCTGATAATTCTTCATACTGAATTATTTTCTGGTTACTTAAAAACATATAAATTTCATCAAAGCACTCGACGAAACGCTGAAGTACTTTGCCGCGACTAAGCCAACGAACGTTATTATACATCGTTAATCCATTATACATCGAATTGACCTAATTTAATAATGATTCAAATTTTCTTTTGCATAAAGGATGCGCAGCAATATAATTGACTATCTTAGTCACAAGTTTCATCACATCTTCAAAAGATTTAAGACCATCCTTTGCACACAGCGCTTCCTGGTGTATTATACAATGAAATGCTAACAGTGGATGGCCAACAAACTTTGTAAATAAATTGACGAATCCTGCTGTTTGGCCAATCATACTGGGTGCACCATCTGTACTTACTGAAACGATTTTTGACAAATTTATTTCTGCTCTAGAAAGAGCCTCTACAACTGCTTTGCAAACATCTGTGCCTTTAGTAGTTTCTGGTAAAGATACCAAACTTATTAATTCTTCCATTATTTTATTGCCAACAAAATATCGAACAAAAATAGCTAATCGAGCCGAGAGAGTGACATCAGTGCTTTCATCAAGACAAATAGAAATCCAATCACATAATTTTATATCTGTTTTTTGTTGATATGTTACATTTTTACCCATCTTCAAGATTCTGTCTTTTATTGTATTTCGAGCGATAGGCAATTCTTTTATTCGTTCGAATATTTTTTCTTTATTTCCAAAATCCTCAAAAAGAAATGGTGCGCATTCTAAAAATGCATTCTTGATGTAGTCTCCATCGCTGAATGGTTTTCCATTTTTGGCAATTATTTTGGCTATTTCAAAGCTAGCAGCAACATAATTGGAATTACTATTAACAAACTTATTTAAAGCACTCGATTGTAGATTTTTGTTTTTGATTGCTCTTAAAATATATTCTTTTTGTTCATCTCTGCTTTTGCCAAGAAGTTCCTTATGAATTGTTTCATAGTGTCTTTTTACAGATGATGTTCTAGATACCACTGACACAGAACATATAACACATATTGCTTTGTCACTTCTTTCAATTACACCGTACATTTCAGTCCACCAATTTTGAAATTGTCTGCCAGAATTTATACTGCTGGCTTCACCAAGTTTTTGTTTCTTATATGGTACAGCCATCTTTGTGGGTGCCAATAAACAGTTTGTTTATGTATTAATTAGATTGTTTTTATAGCACAAATTGATAACAAAACTGCTCCGATCAGGTAAAGAGTTATTCTGTCACTGAAACATCAAATCGTCGAATTTAAATTGTCGATAAATCATATTCATCCACAAGAGTAGCAATTATACACCTAAACCACAAGAGAGCTGATGATCTAATGCGCATCGAGAGCGCGCAGTGCGACGTATGTCGTGGATAAATCAAACACTTCGGAACGGCTCGTGCCGGGAGCGAAGTTCATTACAAAAAAAAAAATACACCTCAAGGGACTAGCACCGCGCGGGAAGCATTAAACAATGCGATTTATTTATGCATGAATGTCGTCACATCCTTCGTTTCTGAAATTATTTATGAACGAAGAAAATACACGTCGCTATTTAAATATTTTTTTAATACTATTTCTATAACTTTTTTTATTTTTTCTTATACACTTTTATTTTTTCTCCTCATTCGCGTGCCACGCAAAATCGTCTCGCGTGCCACCTGTGGCACGCGTGCCATAGGTTCGCCATCCCTGGTCTAGGTTAAGTAACGTGAAATTTGTATATTGTATTGTACTAAGCTGTTTATGTTCTAATAAACCATAAATAAGTAATAAATTTTTTTTGCCCATTTTTCATTACGGGTACATCGACTTATTATGACAGCCATTTTTAGTCAATTGGCATATACTCGTATATAAACAAATAAAAAAAATATTTACCAGAGCTTTATTCATATAACATTAATATGACATATTTACTTGATTTTAAACACTCAACCATAATACATATGACTCTAATGAAAAAACATAAATTTCTTCAAAAATAATACCAAGTGCGTCTCTGGTCGATGGTTATTACGTCTGAAGTTAAATTCAATACGATTGGCCGTCACTCGTCCAATTATAGATATTTAAATACATTAATAAGCCGCAACATGATTGGGCACTAATAACACTTCCATGCACATGACAGCGGTTACAAATATGTTGCCATTCAGCTATCGTCTCTTGTCACTCATCTTACGAATATTTCACCATAAAGAGTAACAACTTCATCAAATGGTTGTCGGTCTTTTTTGCTCAATGATTCTGAAGCTTGTAAAATAAAAACAAAATGCAATAAATATTGAACAAATTACTGAATTTCCTTTCGAGTGCCTGGCATTGGGTTGGCTCGTGCATTCAGTTTCTAAACGTTATCTAATCATAACTAAATGCTTTATACGCGACCTCAGTTTTAATCATTTCACCGTGATTTATTTATTTTTTCTGACCTTTATGGCTATTTTATTATCATCATCACCATGCCCGTATTGCAAAAGGCAGAGAGAACAGATCTAAAACTTTATTCTAGCCTCGTCATACAAACTCTCCTATTATAAAAGCTTTTCACTCTATCTTGTTTCAGAATTCGATTAATTAGTCCGTGCTACGTTACCTTAAGTCTCTTAAACTTCTCGTATCTTCTGTAATACTGAATGAAATTCGAAGCATCCATTTTAACTATAAAAATGAATGCTGTTTAATGCCATTTTAGGCATCAAATATGTAAAAACGTCAAGTCCGAAATTTAATCATATCAGGTGTCAATTTTTTTATACATTTTTCGCGCGCCATCATTTATAGATCTTAGAATGAATAAATGTTAGCAAATCAATATCTGACTTAATACTTCATAACTTAATCATTGAAAATTGCACAGTTTGATTTATGATCAATTCTGTCATATTTTTTAAATCGTTACAACCAGATACAGATATGTGTTCTCCTAAATATCTATTTACATCATTTTTTTTCAACTAACTAGTTTATCTTGAATACGTCAAGTTGTTTTAATCCATGATAGATTTTAAAAAAATATATTTATTAAAATTCAAGTAAAAAATATTAATCTCTAAACAAATAATATAGGACTAGAGAAAACAAATTCGTTCAAGAATCAGGAAGGGAAAGAAATAAAATTTTGGATGAAAGGATATTCTGAGATATGTTACATTTTTTCAATTCTTTCTTGAACGTAATTAAAGATTGTGCACATCAAATAACTCTTAAAAATTATTTCTACAGTCTAACTTAATTATGTCTAATTCGCTCTTAATTTAGTCATATAAAAAAAACATTTGCAAAACAAATTTTGTAAAATAGCTTCTTGACACCATTGTATTGTATACATGTGACAATCACTTCCAACCAACGTCTAAAGAGGGAATGAATTGCTATTCTAAAACGTCTAGAGTTAAATTACATTTATTTACTAAGTAAATAAATTTTCTTTGACAGTTAATAAATACAACACTTACCATCGACGATAATATCAAGTAGGTAAATATATATGATATTATGAAAAAGTATCGGTAAAGAGACCAATGTTGGACAAAGTGGCCGCCATGAAACCTGATCCTGTGAGGCTACCAAATAAATAGCCAACATTCGATACTCGCGACATATGGTTCACTTCCCACCACTTCTTCAGAACTTAGATACAAATAAAATCAACTCTGCGGATGCCGTTTGAAAATATTTAGGGAAATATTTTAAATACACTCATGCAAACAATCACACCGTTTCCCTGTAGGAGTAACATAAGAGCAGAATTTTTCGATTGTGATATACTCATATAGATTCTTTAATTTTTCTGACTTTTATAAAATAATATTCTCTTATCTCGCTAAAAAACATTCAGAGTCGATTCAATCATGGACTTGCATTAGATTCAATCAGATATTGTTTATTGGTTATTCCAGTTAACTATTATTTTTTTATGTCGTCCGTTACTGAACATACCTTAAGATTCTGAACCTAGTTATCAACTAATATCAGATTTGCTCCTTGTTTGGCGTGTTTCAAAAACGGGTTGAATTAACTCAATTTCAAGTCAGTAAAAGATACGTATTTCATTACTGATTTTCCTTTTCTCTATAACATCCCTTTCTTTTTCCTTTGACTGATTGCATGTCACTTTTGTTACTAAATAGGTGTAATTACAAGGGTAATCCGAAAAGTGGTTAAGTATTTTACGGATAGATGTAATTAGGTCCAAATTTTCCTTTCTAACTTCGTTTCAAACGTCCTGAATATATACCATAATAAAAGGTAATAGTTTAGCAAATTTTTTCGACCATTATTTACCAAATTGCTTGAATATTTTGTTGGTGTTACTTTGAAGATGGAACAAAATAAGTTGTTTTTCGGTACTTGATGCTTTTTTTACTATCGCAAAAGAAAAACACCACATAAACAAAAAAAAATGTACAGTGTATGGCGAAGATCCAGTAACCGATTGTGTGTGTTAAATGTGGTTTGTAAAATCCTCAATTGTGATTCGACACTCGAAGTTTAAATAAACAGAACAATATTTTTATATTTTTTTTCGCGTTGACAGGGCTGGCTAAATTGTTGGTGTTCGCTCTGGAATGCCGATTACCACTCATAACGACCAAATCTAGACTTTTAACGAGAATAACCAGCGTTCTACGACATGAGAGATTTCTGAAATGCTAAACATATCAAAAACCATCCTCTATAAACATTTGGTGTAGTTTGTTGACGTGGATCGCTACGATGTTTGAATACCACGCGGTTTGAGTGAAAAAAACTCAGTGAATCGGGTTTCTGTAAGGAATTGAATGCAAAAACGTAACGAAAACGAGCAAAAAAGTGGATCGTCTATAACAATGTCGAGCGGAAGAGGTCAAACCCATGCCAAAGGGTATTCTTTATCCAAAAATATTATGCTGTATATCTGGTGGAATTTGAAGGGAATCGTCCACTACAAGCAGTTCACTCAAAACCAGGAAATTCAATTGGTTCAATTGCGAGCAGTATTTCTCCATCAGTTTGGAGAAATACTGCTCGAAATCGGACCAATTTCAGACAGCAGTCGACCGAAAGTGTCTAGAATTAGTTAATAGGATGGTCGAAATCTTTCACCAGGACTTCACCAGACCTTGCATATATTTGCAGACTGGGCAAAAATTGGTACAGCTGGGCTAGATTATCCTACCTCATCCGCCGTATTTGTTGAACCTAACACCCTCCGCTTACCAGTCATTCCGATTTCTACAGAATGTTTTTAATGGGAAGAATTTCACTTCCCTGGAGACCTACAAAAACATCTGGAGCAGCTATTCGTTAAGAAAAATGCAAAAGGTGTTTTGAATGTATGCATGTGCCTTTTCATTTATTTTTTAACAATTTTTTCACATATTTATTGCTTTTATAATTGTATCAACTACTTGTTTATTATAATTTATTTGTTATATTATAATTAAAGTGTATAAGGGTATGAGTTGAAAAACATTTAATGTCCCCGCAGCTGAGCTCGCTCTCTATTATGGGTGTATCTAGATTGGATGTCATAAGATGAGCCCAGACCGTTCAGAAGCTTCTCTTTCAAATGCTTGTTATTTACTGTTAACTGAAATGGTTAACTGAAAATACCAAAAGACTATCTCAGCTTGAATGTACTGCAAAAAGGCTACATAAAATTCCAAAAAAGCTATATGCAGTGCGATTCCCTGTAAATTTTCTACACGATATAAAGTGGTGGCGGAACAGTTAAGGACGTTACGTGAACACTTAATATTTAAATTTATTTATTTTTTTAAATTCTGTTAAGTGCTTCATAATTCTTAACCTGAAAAAGATGGATTCATTCAATCACTTTGACAGCTAAGCTAGACGGAAGAATATAAATTCGTTATCAATTTGCTATTAGCACCAATAGGGGAGTAACGGATGGCGCTCTCGTATAACGGAAAGCAGATTGCCGCTTAACGAGCGGAAGGCGGCAGGAAATTCCGTTAAACGGATAGCCCAGCTCATGAAACCTGCCACATTTACTTGCCTAACTTAATTTCCCAAATTTTAAGATTTTCAGAATGCATCTATATAGTTCTTATTTATGTGATCATTTGTTACTCAAACACTCTAATAACAGACATTTTATATAAGGCGACTTTTTCCGTTTTTTTTTCTAATTCATAAAGGATAGCTATATATTCATTTATTTTTTTGTTTACACTGTTATATACGAAACATCTGGTGACCGTATTGTTGTAAAGCAATGTCTTGTAACCAACCATATTATTTTGGATACGTCAAGTTGTTTTAATCCGTGACAGATTTAAAAAAAAATACTAATATCTATACTGTAATGGGTGAGTTAGAGGAAAGGAATTCGTTCAAGGATAAGGAAGGGAAACAAAGGAAAATTAGGTGAAAAGATATATGAAAAAATGTATTGAAGTGATCGAGTCAAGAGCCGTATGCCTTTATAGAAAGGTCTATCCCATCTGCATACCCCAAAAGAGAAACAGCGTATTGGTATGTATGTATGCATATCTGTTGTTGATCTACTTTTGATAGAAGAAAGATAACAATTTACAAGTTTACATTAATTCGCTTCTTATAAACATTTGTGTGTTAAGTGGCAATCTCTTACAATCAACCAGAAATATGTGAAAGAGATCTTAAGGAGAAAACCAGACTATTTTTATTTTAAAGCTGGGTTCAAACAGGAATCGAACCTTCAACCCCTAAGTTGGGACAAAGGCGTCTCACCAACTAATTACGGAGTTTGTTCATTGTTCATAATTTTGAGGAATGTTATGTGCCAAAAAACTATAGTACAATGTTTAAAAAGTTCATACGAGTATATAATTATTGCCATGCCAACCAACTAGAAAGATGTAAAGGAGACCTCAAGTGAAAAGCATACTTGTTCTTTCGTATGGTACCCTTCAACATATTAAAAATTGATGATTCGGACATATTGAAGAGCATAGTCAGGAGACAATACTATATTTGCTCCAAGCAACCTAACCTTCGGGTTTAAAACCACTGGAATGGGTACGGAACTCGCAGTTCGTCATTGCACGTGTTGGCAACATTACCGCACGTAAAAAGTCAGTAACATTCGCACATGTACTGAATGTTACCAGATAAACTATTTTACAAAAAGGGAGACCCTTTTTCTTCTTATTTTTTGGATTCTATCGGGAGTTGAACATAAAACAACTGGATGGTCAAGCGTCTTAGCTAGAGTACAGAGGTTGACAAACTGCACTGGAACCCTATTTAAAGAAATTAGTACCCACTGGAATCGAGCCCGCAAATTGAAAGACAAGTTACACCAACTATGCCACGGAGTTTATTTTTTGTTAGTTCACAACTTATTTAATAAAAAATCAAAATAAAAAAGCAAGCATTCTCTACCAACTTATTCTCTTGAATATTCCGTTTCTTCACGAATCTAAGCAATTAGGTGCCACTGAAAAACCTAGTAACATAAAAATGGAGAAAATTTAATGTTTGAAATAGAAAAACACAGTAAGAAACGGTTCATATGAATCGATTGTCCTTGTCTTACTTCGTCATCGATTGTGTGAAAAAGATATATAACCTACGTTAGACAGATATTTTTTATCTCTTTCATAACAGCTTTATACTCTTCTTAATTTGAGAAACCACTCAATGATGGATTTCTATGTAATGTAATAGCATATTTGCTACTCAGAGGTCTTTATTATTTATATATTGGTTTTCCACCTACCTACATTAGGGTAGAGTACTCCAAGAGTACGCACTTAAGGTTTAACTTAAGATATTAACAAAACAAATATTTTTACAAAAAATATAATAACTTTCTTTATTCATATTAAACCATCTCTTATTAACATAACTGAATAATACAAAAACAAAATAAAATCCATCAAGTAGTTCGCTCTTCATCCTTTTCCTAGGGTATATGAATGCAGGAGGAACAAAATGCCCACTCGCACCCATAGCGCATACGACAGTCACGTTTGTACCTCTCTCTGCACTGGATATCTTGTTCACACATTTTCTGCCTTTCATAGAAAGTACTTTAGGAGGTTTGTTCGGAACTGTTGAGATGCCGGATTTGTCCATATTATATATGGCGTGTGGTGGAAACTTATACTTTGTGAGTAAGTTGTGCAAGTTGTCGTAGAATTGGGCACATTGTGTTTGATTAAAGCCGATTGCTCTAGCAAGGCTGGTGGCAGTTGGTTGTCTTAAAGAAATATATTTATTTCTCTTCAAGAAACCACGCAGCCAACCTTTGCCAGCCGTCCGTGATGTCGTATCAAATCGATGGGGAATACTATTTTTTTTCCACAAATTCAAAAGCCAAAGCACTTATGGATTTTGTTGTCAGGCCATAGAACATGTTGTCTAGAGTTTTTATATGGTTACAGAGTTCGGCCTCTATCTCCTTGGATAAAGTTAGGTCATATCTGCCAAGCTTTGTGGATACGATACCTCTCTTAAGGCGTTGTCTTAACGTGCTCTCTGTCATTCCAAGAGAAAGTGCGACTTTTCTCAGACTTTCGCCCTCGCTGATCCTCTTTTTGGCTTCATCCAAGACTGCTTGCGAACACAGCTTACGTGTTGACTTTCTTTCTCGTGAAGAAATTATAAAAACAATAATACGTATCTATTACGTTTAGTTAAAACTAACATCCTCAAGTAAAATCATATTTGGAGATCGGTCTGCGCTTAGATCTGTAAGAGTGCGCGCGCACTCTTACAAATCAAGTGCTCGCGCACTCTTACAGACCACCGGCATTGTTCACATTAGATACAAGTATCTCTGTTAGAATTGGGGAATTGCGGTGCCGGTGGACGCTTGCTACATTGATTTACACTATCGATTTTGAAAAAAATTGCCCATTTCATCATAAACAAACATATCGTACAGATTACAAGATGTAAAAATAATTTATCAAAACACAGAATATTGTGAAAACTTACCTGACATCCGTTTTTTCGGTTTATTTAGGATGCGCGGCACAATAGTGTGCTCTCTCGTCACAAATGACAGCTATATTAGGAACTGAAGTTAGCCATAAATTACTTCTAGCGCGCGTTTTATGAATGGTGCGCACTCTTATCGACCGCCCGCTCTTAGAGCACTCTACCCTATATAGTTATATAACTCGTGTTAGCCTTTGGAAGCATTTTCTACAAACCGATCAGTTTCTCGCCCTGTCATCCGTCACTTTTAACCTTAGTTATATAATTACTTGTCATTAAATAAATACATAAATGCTTGCAGTAAAAAGTGCAACTTATTTTTTTGACAAATATATTATATTTGGTAGTATTCGATTTTCGAAACTCAGTCATTTTCGTTGGTTTTCAAGCTCCCAAGTTATTTTTTTGCTACAAATTATTATTTTTGCAAGTCCAAATATGTAGGAAAATAAGATTAAGTAAGTTCATAAATTATAATATATAAATAAGTTACTATTACTTTGTTTAGGTAATAAAAAAAAACTCAAGCTCTTTTTGCAATAGCAACAACACTTCAATCCATTGCCAAAAAAAATCGAACCCTTTTGTCTTTAAAGAGTACGGTATCTTATTGTATGCAAAAAATGTTGTAACTCCAGGTGATAAAAAATCAATAAGTTACCATGCATGTGATGGGACTTTGAATAAGATGATGGAGTCGTTTATTCTCAGTTTAGCATTACATATTGCTAGTCAGTATTTAAATTTACTTAATCTACGCAACGATTATTGTAAATAAAAAGAAGAGTGATGTGTAAAACCATATACGGCATCGATTGTTAGTGTATGAAATGCATAATTGATTGGGATATATGTAAATATACTCTACAAATTACCAATTACTTTTTTTTTAAGTAGCATGCTAATCCAGTAGCTGAGAAGCTACTGCTTTACAGCTACAATTTGACTTGATGTTAGCGCACTCCTAAGAAGAAATGAGCGACTTGTGGCGTATTTATTTATAACACTGAGAATAACAAGAACCTTCACAACACTGAGAATAACCGGTACTTTCACAACACAGAATAATCGTTACCATCACAACACTAAGAATACCCGTTTAATTCACAAAACTGAGAATAACTGGTACCTTCATAAGACAGAATAACCGGTACCATCACAACAATGAGAATAACCGGTACCTTCACAACAATGAGAATAACCGGCACCTTTAAAACACTGAGAATAACCGGTACCTTCATAACTTTGAAAATGACAGAAAGTGTTATAGTTTCGATATTTTGTAAAACGTATACAAAACGATTTAAATCCAAATACATATAATTTTCGGTAATAAAATTTCACATTCGTCAAAAATAAAATTAAAACTTCCAACATTGTTGCATACCGGGTTCTGCCATCACAATGTTTATAAGGGTTGTAACGTTGTTTGTCTTTATGACTATTTCTTTCCCCCTCTATCCTAGACAGGGCGAGGGACGCTAAAGAAGGATGGAGATGTTTAGCTTTTAAGATTTTTTCCGTGCAATTAATTTTATATCTTGTTCCTTTAAGAATATAATTTGTCTACAATGAGTGCAGATTGTGCTAACATCGGGGTTAACTTAAACGGTGGAGCGAAAAGGAAACGCGTGGAAATAGTTAATTTTTATTTATTTATTTAATACTTTATTTTACAGTAAACAATATCTCTTAGAACTAACCATAAAGTGAGATGTTTATGCTATTGATTTACACTATGTACTACACAATATAAAGGCAAAGAAACAAGCAAAAAATAAATGGGATTTTTATTTATTTATCAAGTTCATCGTTGTCTAGGAGAATAAAAAGGGGATCGGAATAAAGGTTGATAGAAAACCACGAAAAAGACTCGCAGAGACCGAAAGGAGATGATTTTTTTTAATCGCTTATTAAAGCATGTCTAATATGGTACGAGTCTTATTATAAACGTTACACAACAAGCACTGAGTCTTAGGTTGATAGCATGTTGTGAGAAGTTTCATAGCCTGTTATGAGAAGGTGCATATAGTAGCCTGCTGTGAGAAGGTGCATAGCATGTTGTGAGGTTGTTGAATTAAACCTACGAAATTCATATCATTGTCAACCAGGGTCGATCCACTGCTGGATGAAGGTCTCCCCAAGTTGACTCCAAACAGTTCGGTCCTTTGCTCGCCGATGCCACGTGATGCTGCCATGCTTCCTGATTTCGTCCATCCAGCGTACCTTCAGTCTTCTTCTAGGCCTCTTTATGCCTCTTGGATACCATTGGATTATTTCGGATGTCCATCGGGAGTCTGACATTCTGGCTACATGTCCGGCCCATTGCCACTTCATTATTTTGCACACCTTTATAACGTCTTCTACCTTTGTTATATTGCGAATCCAGGTGTTTCGTTTACGGTCTCTTTTAGTATATCCTAACATGCATCTCTCCATGCCCCTTTGTGCGGTCTGGAGCTTTTGCGTGTTCTTTACTGTGAGCGTCCATGTCTCGCAGCCATACGTAAGTACTGGAAGAATGCACTGGTTGTAGACCCTTCGCTTCAAGGATATTGGGAGATTACTTTTGAAGATTACGAAATTCATATATACACAATTAAATACTCGTAGTTCAATAAATTCGACCTACGGCCATTCTTGTGATTTGATAACTATAAAAAAATGGACTTTTATTTTATTATCTCTATTTGCGTTGACAGTAAATCAGGGGTTGTGTGCGCGAGTGAGTGTGTGCGTTTATGGTTTTGAAATTTTTTTTAGATATTTATAAAGTTTTTAATTTTAAGTTATTATCATACAACTTTTTTATATAATAATTTATGTGTTCAAGGATGTGGGCTTAAAAACATCTGGCGTCCTCGCATCCGAGCTCGCCCTCCTATTGGAGGGGGAATGTTGATTGAAAGGATATAATGAGATGAGTCCAGACCGTTTGATAGCTTCTCCATAACATATATTTTCGTTGCCTTAACATAAATGTGTAATTTCGATATGTATATTTATATACTATGTTGCTATCGATAAACCTATTATTTAGTCATTTTATTGATACTAGATGGCTTAACAGAGGAACTTTTAAAGACCAGCGTTACTTGGGAGAAAGCAAGGCTGCTTGCAACAAGGAGGTTATGATCTCAGCAACTTATAGAACGATAGTTATAGAACGAGTTAAAACAAATTAAGTTTCGTGTGAATAACTCGACTCAGCGAATATGGAGGTAGCTTCGCCTTTAACACTATATTTCTTACATTTGTATCTACCATATGTTAACAGGTCGAGACACATCTGGATGACCCTGCTTTTTTACTTGGTTTAATGCAACAATAACAACCTGCGTAATTCACATACAAGATTTGACCAAGTTATTTCTTCTGGTTCCTTATTGCCAGTGCGTGCCTCAGACGTTTAAAATCTCAAAGTACGGAACAAAGAAAATATGTTTTATCTCCGCATGTCTCCCCTTCCCCTACCTGAGTGTATTCCACCCCCTAGGGCTCAAGGATTAAGGCGGGAGCCCTCTTGAGACGTCTACTTTATACAATCATATTATTGATATTGTTCTATAATTTTTAGATAAGGACATCGCCTTCCACAATGAAGCTGGAAGAATACATTGAAATATTTTAACCCATTACTGCCCATTATATGATTTATCAAATGTGTTTTTTTTAATTATTTTCTTTATTCGTTTGTATGGTACCCCTAAACATTCAATACACCCGTACATTATCCGAATTGATAATGCAGATGTATTGAAAAGCGTCGCCATGAAACAATATTGTGTTCGGGCCCAACAATCAAACCTTTGGATAAAGAACCACTGGAGTGGGCATGTAACTCACAGTTTGCTATCATACACATTGGAAGTAACACAACGCGTGGATTGGCAACAACACAACGTATTGTTTGTTACTTGACGAAATCTTTGACTGGAAAGTTATTTATTTTTGTAGCACCGAGAATCAAATCCGAAACACTCGTATGAAAGACCAGCATCTTGCCACTAGGCCACGAAGTTTGTAACTATGGTAGTAAGTGTATTGCAAGTTTATTATTTAGTTAAAACTTTCTTGTATAGTGTACAATATGGCGAGCTTATTGCAAAGTGGATATTTCTTCGTCACTCATACAATCATTTTAGAAAGTTTTAAGAGAGAAAACTGTGCATTTGCAGAAAAAACGCTTCAAATACAAATTAAACAAGGTCATCGATGGTCAGGAGAAGGAACGGGAGATCGGAAAAAGATGCTGTAAAACCAGGAAAAACACGGTGACACTGAAAGAAGTTATGTTTTTTAATTCGCTTTTTGAAGCAAATCAACGATGGCGCGAGTCTCATATTAGCTAGTAGGTAGTATCAGAGTCCAACAGCATTGACAGGAAATTAAGTCGGTTCTCAGTATAAACGTAATTTTTTTATGCTAGTAATGTTTTGTTTTTCTATTCACATGTAGGATAGTTTGGCCTTTGTGAACGTGTACGACTACGAATCGTAAGTTCCGTGTTTACTCAAATGCTTCTTGACTTGAAGACTTTTAATGGAGCTAAATACAATGTTGACCTTCCGGCCACGCTCTTTAATACATACGAATCGTCAATTCTGTTTTTTTTTCAAGTACCTATCATGCGAATGAAAAAGAAAACAGTCAACGCCGCGTTCCGTAAGTCTGGCAAAATCGGGCAAAATGTCCATTAATGGGTTAATAAAACGACAGTATCTAACAGTCAACCATTACTCAGTCTAGTTACGCTTTGAAGGGGATTCAAATGGTGTTAGTCGCTCGAAACGTTCATAAATAAGCAATTATTTTAGACATTAACTACTTATTTATCCTCTGGAACGATCTAATGCCTCGTTGTGCTGAAATTTCTTGAATTTTCAGCCTGAAATCACCGCTGAAATGGATCGTAAAAGCAAAATATTATTCCTTAATGCATTTCTTTTGTTTTTGAAAGGTTGTGAAAGTAAAAAAAAACAAGGTTATATATTGGCTGACGGTTGTTCATTCACCAAGCGTTTCATTACATTTAATTTTTAGATTAATTTATATAAGTTCTATTTTTTTTCATGGGTTAGACTTATCAGCTAAAAAAATATTAAAGTAAATCATCTTTAATTTAATTAAAAACCCTTTTATACATTTTATTGAAATTCTATATAGTATTTTCATTAGAAAATTGCCATCAACCAACCAGTAAAATGAAGAAAATCAGACTGAGATACTTTTTATGCCACACGAAATCAACGATTTCGATGGCTTTGTTGATAAGAGCAGTTTATCAATTCAGGGAGATTGAGGTTTGATGTCTGATGGTAATAAATTTTGTTTGATGTAATGATAAATGTAGTACAATCATTTTAAGTATACCATTTTTACGTGATAAAATTGTTAACGTTCTAGTTAAATATGTAGATATACCATAGTTTATAGAATAGTTAAGTTTTTGGATGGAATAACAAAAATAGCGATTTTATATAATTCAAAGGTAAAATAAATATTTATTTTAGAGCTATTTCATTCGTTGATATATATATTTTTTTCCCCCAGAAAAAATATTATCTAAACATGCATATTTTTTTAATAAGTTTAGTTTTGAGTGCAATGAAAATATAACGATTAAAAAGTAAAATTTATTCACGTTCTTGAATATGTCCAACGGCAATACGAATGTTTTGAGGTGCACAGTAGGAATGAATGGATAAAATCAGACACAAAAAACACTGGAAAAAAGAATACAATGTTCTTTTTTGAGGTAGAATACAATGTTTTTTTTGAGGTAGAATACAATGTTCTTTTTTTAGGTCAGTACTCAGTACCATGTATGATGGTGGGTCTAGTCATTATTTTGTAGACGTTTTGAAGATAAATTTATATAAATATCTCATTAAATTGTTTTAATATGATATATACTTATTTCTCTATACACACTCCCTTAATTTATTACATATTATCATTTGATATTTCAGTGACAGGGCAGATTTTTTTTCTCAGAAAAAAAAAACAAAGAAAACATCGGTGAACTAGAAAGTCATCGTAACAACCATTTTCAGTAATAGCGAATTGAGAAAAGGAAAGGGACGATTTATCGAGAAATTCGTATCTTGAATCATCCCTGAATTATTCATGAGAATAATGGGAAGATTATGTTAACAGGAAACAAAGTAAATTCTAGGATAATATTATATAGGAAGCAAACGAAGTTTATTCGATTTTTCAGCTTTAATTCAATGTTAAAGTGATGCTAGTTCAATGTTAAAGTGATTGAAGTTCAATATTAAAATGATGCTAGTTCAATATTAAAGTAAAGCTATGCTAGTTTAATGTTCAAGTGATAACTAGAAATGAAAATATAAAACGTCGATACGTTCCAATTCTCCGTGTCCCTTGAATAACAGACAGAGGGATTATTTCTTTACATTATTTTATCCAAACCCAGAACGTTTACTTCTTCCAAACCTATACATCTCACCATGCATAATCTTTTATGATTTATGCTTTTTTGTTCCTTCAAAATCTGGTCCATTTGATAAATCCAAACCTTTTTTAGTATATCTCTTATTTTCACACTACGCACTTTTGACTTGTATTGTTAACAATTATATCCCCATTCGTTCTATCAAAATGTACAGATCATCATAACTCTCTTATCTTCATCTTACTATAGTATCAACGTCCAGTCTTACATTCAATACTGATGTTTTACTTGGCAACATCATTGGTCGTGATCCTTCGTGGAAAGACAAATATTAAGTTGTTTCCTTGCATCAGAGTGCGCCTCAGTTCCCTGTGGGTTAGGCTTGGGCCACGAATGTATGAAAGAAAAATAAGTTGTCCTAATCAGAATGTAATAGTGAAAAAAGGTTGCTAAATGGTGTAATTTAAGTACATACAAAGTTTCATAATGATTAGACAACACCTTCTGTCTCCGGATTGACCTTGAAGTTATGAAAAATTTAGAAAGAAAGCCCATACTTTATCTCTTCATACTGGCATTTTACTTGATATTTTTTTTTTCATAATTAAACAACAGTTTAAGGTTAGTATTAATGTATCAAAAAGAAAAAGAAGTCATAACATAGGTTTACTTAAAGTTATACTTTATAACTAATTAGCAACAAAATCACAGTGTGGGTGTACCCAAGCTATTGGACTGCCCAATTTTTCTCTGGACATAGGTGCTTTAATGACAAACTCTTTTAGCATCGATCTTGTCTGTTCGCCTTGTTGAATTTCTTTCGTCAGGATCAATCTGCAGAGCGCATTTTATGGTACTGCGATGATAATCAAGTCAATAATTCCCTAAAGTCTCCACTCAGCTCTTACATCGGTTCTTCTTGGGTTAGATTGGCTACTCCGATCTAGTGGTATCAAAGAATAGTTTTACTGTATTAGAACTTATTGTGTAACAAAACTGACAACTGGCTAAGCTGTTTGAACTACAACCCTTAAGCTGCTTTATCAATATATTTGCTTTATAAGAATCGTTTTCCTTCTCCCGTGATGCCGCTACTATTCTATTCATACTCGGGTGTGTCGCCACAGAACAAGAACTCCATTTGTGCAGTTCGTTCTTTATCTCTATGTGACATCGCGCTCATAAAAAAATTAAGAAGATTTCGATCTTCTAGTGTAGATCGCACTGAATGGGGACTTAATTTGTTCCCCATACCAACGGGGGATCAAACTGAACTGTCAAAATGTTTACATTCTTTCATACATTGTATTGTGGTACATTTTCGTTGTATACAGTACAACCTGGTGGACTTATTTTCATGTGGCAATATCTTCCAATCAACCAGAAATATGTTTAAAAGGCCTTAAGTGAAAACAAGACTGAAATCTTTTTTGAACAAAAAACTGGATTCCAACCCGTAATCTCCGGTTGGGAGACAAGTGTCTTACCAACTAGGCCACGAAGATCGTCAATACATTTATGGTCAATATTTTTTCTTAAATGCATGCATGTCTACAACATTATTATTTCTTTTATCCTTATTCTGCCAAGACCAAGTTTTACTTAAATTTACGAGTATATTATCAAAAGATAATTGGCATTACGAAACACATACTAGAAAGGAATAACTAAAAAAATATAATATTAAAATTGCTACTAGGCACGACCAAAAAAATCACGTTTTTTTCCAAATAAATAATTTTTGTAAAGCACACATTTATATTTATGTTCAAAATTTAAGTTTAATTAAAGAAATTAGAGTTTATGCGGATATTTTCACAATATTTATTATTATAATCAAATTAAACAAGGCAAGCTAAAAGACCAATACATATGTTAATACCTCTTTTGGAATTCATAAAACCATGGTCAATTTTTATGATTTCCCATGCTTTCTCCTTATTTTCGATGAAAAATAAAATGAAACATAACGACTTTGCTCCATATATTTTTAATAAAACCCCCGTGGATTACCATAATTGCTAGATATGAGTTCACTAAGTAGAAGTTCTACTTTGTTTTGAAGATTTTATTGCGGGGAAAATTGATGAGTTCCATTTTGTGAGAAAGTTATGAATTTGAGGAAATTTCGATGATCACGCAGACATTTTTCTGAACAAAGAACTCAACCCACAAAACATTATCATTTCAGAATTGTGGGATATTTCGAAAAAGAATATAAACTACATTCGATTTCCTGTTGGGGTAGGTAGAGAGGAAATCCTATCGCGACACAGATCTTACGCCTCCAAATCATCCATACATCTACGGAAATCCTATCGCGACACAGATCTTCGGCCTCCTATACATCCATACATCTTCTACGGAAATCCTATCACGACACAGATCTTACGCCTCCTATACATCCATACATCTTCTACGGTAATCCTATCACGACACAGATCTTACGCCTCCTATACATCCATACATCTTCTACGATTTCTCAGACTTTTGCTTTTCTTTTTTCCAAAATATATTAATTTAATCTAACGATACTTGATTAAACAAATTACAATAACGATACTTTATTTTATTTTCCTCTACCACATCTTACACCCACATTTGCACTTTATGGTTCGTTAGACTTTTTTTATTCATTCGTTCTACATGCCCATTCGTTCTACATGTCCAAACTCTCTAGTCTCGTACTAAGCTCACATTCTTATCTAATATGTTCATTCTTTATTTTCCTATACATTGTCCCCTCATATATACTTATTTTTTTCTTAATTAATTTATTAATTACGACTTCGTGGCCTAGTTAGTATGATGTTTAACTCCAAAAAAATATAAATTTGGTTCCAGTCTGGTAAAAAGGTTTATATGATGAAAATTCTCGCGAAGTATTATTGCCTCCTACCGTGCAGTAAAATTAACAATACGTACGATAACAAACCGAGTTTTCCAAGCCTACTCCTGTAGCTCTAAGCCCAAAGATTTGAATAATGGTGACGAAGATATTGTTTTCTCCCGGCCACCCCCTTTGTGTACCAAAATCACAAATTCAGGAAGATTAAAGAGAGACATGCGCATTTATGGAGTTAAATAAAATGAATTTATTCATTCGTAAAAAAAAAATAAAAGCCTAACAAAATTAATCAAAAACATGACCAAATGGACTTAATTACACAAAAAGATTTCTGCCAACATTTCATCTCTTCTGACATTATTTAAGAAAAATGTCCCGATTTATATGAAACAAAGAACTTTTAAACCTAATTTTATTATAAAATACCCATTTAACGTGTTTGATACAATATTTTGCACATACTCGTATATGCCATATTTGATGCATAACGAGTATTTTTGGATATTTCAGAAGAACCAACGCAAATCGTGCTGTGGTTGGGTAATTTTTGGGTAATTACGTCTAAACACATGTTACATGAATAAAAAATAACAAAATTGAAAAAACACCTGAATTTTAACACAAAAATACAATGACACAACAGGAAAAATATAAAAAATCGTAGGAGGTATAAAAATAACGGAACAAAATTTAACACATAATTAACAGTATTTTTGGTACTGTAGGAACTGTATGACAAGATTCATCACAACTATGTCCTCACTGCCTACCCGGACGGGGATATAATGTGATGGTGTATTTGTTTTTTTTTAATTCATTTATATGTTTTTTTATTAATTCAATTCCATTTTTTCATTTTACTACGTGTTTTGAAAATGTGAATTGGCGGAAGAAGGATAAGAGTAAGATTAATGCTAATGCACTAAGGTGTGCACTGAGGAAATGTGGAGTGTCAATGTTTAAAAGAATGTGGAATGAAGATATCTGAAATGAATGCATGGATAAAATGGATGTTTTAAGTAAGATGAAGAAATAAGCTTTAAGACGGTTATGACATGTGGAAAGAATGAATGAAAAAAGAGTGACTAAGCGAGTATACATGTCAAAAGTGTTAGTTGTACGTGGAAGACGTAGACCAAGAAAAACGTTGCTGGATCAAATGGACCAGATTTTTAAAGAAGGTAAAGTAAAAAAAATAAAAGAATGTGCATGAATGTGGAGGGGATGAAAGTCGTGTGCTTGGATATACAAGTTTGGAGATCTGTTCTCTCTGCCTACTACGCAAGGGGCATGGCGTGGTGATATGTACTAGGTTAGTCAAAAAGTTTTGAAAGCGGAAATGAAAATACATTTTTTTTGGGGGGAAATCACTTTTATTGCTCAGTATAGTCTCCCATAAGATCAATACACTTGGTCCAACGATCTTCCAACTTTGTTGTTCTATCACGGAAGTGACTTTCTGGAAGGCCTGCAAAATACTCCTCTACGACGGCTATAACCTCTTCGTTTGATGAAAAATGCTTTCCACGAAGGAATTTTTTGAGGTGTGAGAACAGCCAGAAGTCAGAGGGAGCTAAATCTGGCGAATAGGGTGGATGCTGCAACAATTCGTACCCCAATTCACTGATTTTCGCGATTGTTTTTTGAGCTGTGTGAGTAGGTGCATTGTCTTGATGAAAAAAGATTTTTTTCTTCTGCAAACCGGGTCTTTTTTCACAATTTTTTTCATCCAACTGGTCCAAAAGGTCACAATAATAATCAGAGTTGATTGTCTTACGAGTTTGGAGATAATCTATCAATAAAATTCCTTTTGCATCCCAAAAACCTGACGCTAACACCTTCTTGGCCGATTTCTGGACACGAACTCGCTTCGCAGCCAAAGTGCCTGGTTCACACCACTCCTTAACCTCTTGTTTTGATTCAGGATCATGGTGGAAGACCCAAGTCTCATCCATAGTGATGAATCGACGCAGAAAATCATTTTTATCCTTTCGAAATTGCTCCAAATGTTGCTCAGAAAGTCGCATTCGAACGTGTTTTTGTTGCATTGTTAGCAAATGTGGCACCCATTGTGCACACAGTTTTTTGAAACCCAAAACTTCAGCCAAAATATGACATGTTGTTCCATGTGAGATGCCTATGGTGTCAGCTATCACATCCACAGTCGATCGATGATCTTCCAAAACCATATCCTGTATTTTCGCTATGATTTCTGGTGTTGATGCACTTTTTGGATGTTCTGAGCGTGGATAGTCTTCAACGCTTGTACGGTCACGCTTAAACTCCAAAACCCATCGGTGAACGGTTGGAAATGAAGGAAAAGACTTCTTTAATACTTTCACCATCTTTGCATGTATCTCAGTAGCCGATAAACCTTCCAAAACAAAGAATTTAATCACTGCACGATATTCGGATTTTTCCATTGTTAAAAAATACACTGACACGTCAACATCAAAGGGCTTGTAAACAAAGAATAAATTGACAGATCGAAATGAAATTTTGAGTACGTTCTTATGAAAGATGAAATATTAAAATAGCGTAGAAGTTTTGGTTTTTCTACTGCTCCATAGATGTCGCTTTCAAAACTTTTTGACTAACCTAGTATGTAATAAAAAAGTAAAATCTTGCGTTATATTAAGTAAAATCAATTAAATTCAACCCTTTCTGTGATAATGTCGATGTATTCCGCTACATTAGTTCCACGCCAACCCCTAAACACATTCACGAAGCCCATAACACAATGTTATTAGGGGGTTGATTTCAACCCTCAGTTGACCGAATGAGTATCAACGAAAAGTTATGTAATTTATTTATTACAATAATTATTATTTATGATGAGGTATTTTGTTACAAATTATAGCACCAAATATAAACTTTGCATTATTTTATGGTTTATTATTTTCACAGACTGAGTTTAATGTAAATTTGCACAGATTTTGGGTATTTTAATGAAAAGGTGCTAATATAATTTTATGGTGAGAGTTGTCAAACATCGCCGAGTGGCTGCAGCTCGAACTGCTTAAATTATTTCTGTTAATTTCGTACGTCTATGTCAGCTGTCTCAAATCAGGTAATGAGCTTAGGGAAACGGCTGATATAGGCCGTTTGTATAGAATAATGTAACATTTAAATACATATAAAAATAAATTATTCAGTTTGGAACCGTGGTATTAGAAGACTAAGAAGAAGATAGTTGAATAAAATAGTAGTAAGAGACGTATTAAACTGTATGAGAAGATAAATAGACGTGGAAGATTTGAAGAAAGTGTGTTATAATAGAAAAGTTTTGTGCACTACTCTTTCTGCCTATATCATCTACGAAATAACGTAATGGTATGTACGAGTATGTATTTTATTTACAGTAGACTTTTAGATAGGGTAATAAAAATCAACTGATCTCAAAAATAAATATAAAACAGGTGTCTTTTATAAGTCACTCTCGAATTCTCGTATAAACATTTTAATGATACTCGTATGTTATCAACCCCCGATTAGTCAAAAACGACAAACGAGAAAAATATGTACCAAATATTATTTCTGCAAATTGAACAAATACCACACCAATTAATGGCCTTAATAAAACACCTGCTTAGGCAATGTGTTTCTTTTAATTTTAAGAGTATTTAAGTAATCATGAAAAAAAAATCTAGCTTGTTAATTTAGAATCTAATTGAATAGACCAAATACCACAAGCATGGTTCAAGTTATATTCTTGCAATTTCTTTTTAAACGAAGAAACAAACTAACTGTTTCGTTTAGACGTATTGATGGCAACCCATATGTTGCGCTGAAACTAATATGAACCTAAGGGGTGTAGTAATAAAATAAAACAACCTTCAAATTGCAATATCCTCATGAGAGCAATAAGTTAGATTCATGTACACCGTACTCGTAAAGGGGTAAAGTAAATAATTCGTACCTTTTTGCGTTAAACTAATAATTGGTAATTGATATTGGTGTTAGATTATTAAACGAAAGCAACTCTACTTTCCCTTTGGATTCGAAGAATTCTCTATGAACATTCCCGCCAAATTAATTGTTGTAGGGAATTCAACTTCCCGCGCTAATGTGTAATTTTTCACGATGGAAAGTGAAGAAACGAATTAGAGCAGTTTTTTAAAGCGAAATCCGTAATTCTAAATAATTGTAAGTAGGAAAAGTAAAAGAGAGGAGTCTATGAAAACTATTCATTTATTATTTTGTGTACATTTTATATACATAAGTATATGGTACATTTATTGTGGGCGTGTTGTTATACAGCGATTTCAACAAGCGGATCTTGGATATATGGTATTTGTGTAGCGGGCTTATTGATAGGTATACTTGGACTTGGACAACTTGGATATATGGTATATCTGTAGCGGGCTTATTGATATACAGCGATTTTAACCAGCTCATCTTAGATATATGGTATATCTGTGGCAGCCTTGATATACAGCGATTTCAATAAGCTCATCTTGGATATATGGTATATCTGTAGCGGGCTTATTGATATACAGCTATTTTAACCAGCGCTTATCTTAGATATATGGTGTATATGTGGCAGCCTTGATATACAGCCATTTTAACCAGCTCATCTTAGATATATGGTATATCTGTGGCAGCCTTGATATACAGCGATTTCAATCAGCTCATCTTGGATATATGGTATATCTGTAGCGGGCTTATTGATATACAGCGATTTTAACCAGCTCATCTTAGATATATGGTATATCTGTGGCAGCCTTGATATACAGCGATTTCAATAAGCTCATCTTGGATATATGGTATATCTGTAGCGGGCTTATTGATATACAGCTATTTTAACCAGCGCTCATCTTAGATATATGGTGTATATGTGGCAGCCTTGATATACAGCGATTTCAATCAGCTCATCTTGGATATATGGTATATCTGTAGCGGGCTTATTGATATACTGCAATTTTTACCAGCTCATCTTAGATATATGGTATATCTGTGGCAGCCTTGATATATAGCAATTTCAATCAGCTCATCCTGGATATATGGTATATCTGTAGCGGGCTTATTGATATACAGCGATTTTAACCAGCGCTCATCTTAGATATATGGTGTATATGTGGCAGCCTTGATATACAGCGATTTCAATCAGCTCATCTTGGATATATGGTATATATATATATATATATATATATATATATATATATATATATATATATATATATATATATATATATATATATATATATATATATATATATATATATATATATATATATATATATATAAATATATATATGTATATATATATATATATATATATATATATATATATATATATATATATATATATATATATATATATATATATATATATATATATATATATGTAGCGGGCTTATTGATATACCTACAGCGATTTTAACAAGCCCATCTTAGATATATGGTATATCTGTAGTAGTATTATTGATATACAGCGATTTCAATCAACTTATCTTGAATGTATGGTATATCTGTAGTGGGATTATTGATATACAGCAATTTCAACCAGCTCATCTTAGATATATGGTATATCTGTAGCAGTATTATTGATATACAGCTATTTCAATCAGCTCATCTTGGATATATGGTATAACTGTAGCGGCTTTATTGAGACACAGTGATTTAAACCGGCTCATCTTGGATATATGTTACATCTTGAGCAGGATTATTGATATACGGCGATTTTAACGAGCTCATCTAAGATGTACTTGTATAGTACTTCGGTAGTGGGCTGATTGATATACAGCTATTTCAACCTACTCATTTTCTTCTTCCTGGCACTGTTCCAACTCATTGCCTAGGTAGGCTGTTGGGGTCGGCTCTTCTCGTTCTCAGGCTGTATATTCTTCGGTTCTGGGTGTCGCTTTCATCTAGGCCGTTCTCTGCAGGATTTTGGAGCATTGAGTCATCCAGGAGTTCTTTGGTCTTTCTCTGGACGGCTGTCGAGAAGTTCAACCAACTCATCTTGAAGATATTAAATTGTTTTAATTCATTACAGATTTTATAAACTAATGATTTAAATTTAAATAAACAAATAGTATATAATAAGTAATGGTTAAAGAAGAAGAAAGAAAATCATTCAAGGATAAAGAAGGGAAGTAAACGGAAATTAGGATGAAAGAATATTCTGAGCAATGAAGTATTTTTCCCAATTTTTTTTGAGCATAAATAAAAATGGTCCACATCTGATAACTCTTGAAAGTACGTTGCACTGTCACGTCGAATAAACAGCAAATGAAGGTGTAAAATGAGGTGCAGTGTATTGGTACGCAAAGGAGTATTTTTTCATTGTCTAGTCAAAGAAAACGTCCGAGTTCTGAAAAATAGTAGAATATTTCACGAGGATATGAAGGAAAATTGGAATTGTTAAGTAGAGAAGAAAATAATGTTAACAGAACGTGAAGGTTTCTTCGCTCTCTGAATTTAAACTCTATATTATTTCTGTTTATGAAAATCCTTATAAGAATAATTGTAAATACAAGTAAAGAATTGTGGAGAATTCTTGGTACGAAACCATTTTTGGAATTGTTCCTCACCTACACATTTATCTTTTTTCTTCAATTTTGATCAAAATGTATTTTCGTAAAGGTGTAACTATGAAGTTCTGATTAAAAGTTAAAGTTTTCTGATTTGTCAAAAGATTTTTACGGTTTGTTTTCTCCCGGTTTAATTCTTTCCAGATAAATCGTCGAGTTAGTTTATGTACATACTCGTACATTAATGTTTTGGCCGTGAACATGAGAATGAAGGCTTCAACGCCATCGAATCGTCGGACATCATTTAAGCCAACTCAACATGACAACCTCAAACAATAGTTTGAACTATTTACGATTATCTGCTTAAAAAATACAGATATATTTAAGTTTAAGGACCACTGAAATACCATTTACTAGTCTTCAAGGTGATCTTTATACTTTTTGTCTATAATAAATAGAATTTGATTTTGCAGCCTGATAATTTAGTATTCAAAATAAATTTAAAATAAGATTAACAATTAAGATCCTGTTTCAAATATAATATGTAAGCTAAAACTTGAATAGAAATGAAATATAAATATTTTTATATTGACTGAACCAAGCTTTATATACTAGTACATAACATATATCGTCGTCATACAAGAGAAAGTGACCAAGTGCATTTTTCGCGAAAACGTGATTAATGACTATCTGACACCTTACTAACATAATGGTGGCCTTGAAGAAATAACCCAGCAAGAACTTGGAAGAATAATAATAATATCTTGACTTGTTTAAAATGACTATCTGCATTGATGTTTATTTTCTTCCAAACAAAATTGTATGAAAATTTTCAAAAATATTACTTCTTTATTTTGAAAGCAATGAACATTTCTATACACACAAAAATAATCACAAGTGTGAATACATTTATTAAAAAAAAATGGAAAACAAAAGTGTAAAAATGGTTAAATGGCTCTCCTGAACATTTTGCATTTTGTTAGTTGGTTTCTCATGTATGACGACGATATATCAGAAACAAAAGTAGGTACTTAGGCAAACGAAATTAATATAGCAAAAATAACAAACATTTTAAGAGTTCGCTGATTAAACTATATTTTATTAAGCTTCGTGTGTTTATCGAATTCTAAAAGAGTGTATGTAATGTGACAAACCTCAAAGAAAATGTTTAAATAAATACAGTCGGACCTATTTTTACACAATACAAAAAATATTCCACGCGAATTAATTTATTTACTTTTTAAAACAAAGGAAATTCATTCACACTCGTGTAATTTGTACCACCACTTATAATACCATACACACCTAATACAATTTTAATGGATAAATACATATTATCAAGCCATTTCTCTGTCGGAGTAGATAGAAAGGACATAACTGTAGACTTTCCTATCTCAACACACATATTTAACCTCCTCCATATCCATACTAATTCTATGTAGCCTTCTTTCAAAATATCATTCCCTTGATCCAACCATACTTTCCTGGATCTTTTTCTGACATACCTTCCACTTAGCACATTAGCACTATATATTTGTTTTTTTATTATTTATTCATTAGTTCGTTCCACATACTCAAACTATCGCAGCATGCTTTTCTTCATCTATAATGAACTCTTCATCTATATCTATATATCTTTCTTCATCTATAATGAACACGTAAATCTTGAGTTCACGTTCATTCCTCAAAGAACTTAATGAAATGTAGGTAAAAAAAATCTATATTCAGAAAATTTAAAGTTTCAACTGATTAAACTTGAAAATTTCGACAAACTTTCATTGAATGAAAAAGCTCTTTATATAAAGAAAAAATGCAACACACATTAGACATAGCAAAGATATAGCATTAAGAAAATGTAATCTGTAAAGATGATTTCAAAACGGAATTCAATAAATTATTGTAAATAAGCTAAAAAAAACTATGGAATAACATAAATCCAGTTGAAATTAGGTCTCAAAGTAAATCAGTTCAGATTTGAATCCATCAGGAGTCAAACATGGACACCTATCAACTTTATATGAACGTTAACAGTTGCGTAATAAGGCTGACTTGATATAAAATTTATAAGCTAAAAGCAACTTCCTTTAAACATTTTCATGGACTGCTTTTTTAGTACACAATAAAAAGCATTATTTCTTGATATAATACATCACCACCTTCAGTACAAACCGACAACAAGGGTGGGTGGCGTAATACATGTCAGTTCCCAACCCCAATTTCAGCATGGGGAGCTCGGAAACAAATTATATCGGTCAATAAACCCCCGCGAGCTCTTGACAATGGCAAACACTACACGGTAATTGAATAATTTGCAAACTATCTCACGGGACACGTGCGCAAAGCTTGGTGCTACTATGTATAGTCTGAAGACACTCGAGTGGGTGAAATCCGAGTCGTATTTACAATAAATTTGTATTTATTTTGGTTACCATGTCCAGTCTCCAGTTGGAACATTTAATAATCGCCACATTCTATTACCTTTTATTTCATTGAAGCTTTGTGAGAACTATTTCCTTTTACTCTTTTTTCGGAAAAATAACTTAGATAAATTCGTCCTGTTAACATTACAGTCTGTAAACGCTCTTGGCTGATCTCCCAACACTCCTTGGGCATTCTTGTCTTGAGTGTGCCTTTACTAATCACTGAAACCCGGTGCTATCGCATCCCGGGAAAGTTTTTAGTCTCCTTGATATGAGTGTCCACTCTAGAGCTACCAATGTTATCGAATCGTCTGTTCTAGCGACATATCCTACCCAACTGAATAGCCTCGCCCTCTACCCTGATACGATATATAGTTCTCCTAGAACAACATTAATTTCTAGGTTTTTATAGATCCACTAGCCGCCCTCTATTCAGACATCATCTTACAGAGAGTGCATTTTGTTTAATATTTGACATGTATCCGATTGAATGAGGTCAGTTCAAAGACCAAAGAAAATGCGAACAGTAACAAAGAATTTATGTCTTTTTGTGTGTATTTCCGTCTTTTATAGTTTCAGAGCTCAGTCCGTCCATTCATCTAAAATTTGACAGCGAGCCAAAGTTGTCAATCTCTGTTTAAATAAAATAGTGCAGCGCATATCACTGACTAGAATACTGAAGATCCAGGGGAATTCAGGCATTGGTTTGTGGGCTAGATTTTTTTTGGAACTGTGATGATTTTTGTTTCTTGTTCTGACTCTGAGCCCATGTTTAGGCATCATCAGGAACCAATGACGGCATTTATTTATCTAAGTTTATCCCGGTCCCTCGTCAACTAGAACAACTTCTGGGCTAGTAGATCAGTTTTATTTTGGATTTTTTACCTGAATAATTGTTTAAGTGAAACTTTCTTTTGAATATCGTATCATGTGAACAAAATATCAAAATTTAAGGCGTTTTAATAGTTTGATTTGATACTCTCTAGTGCTACTTCTTTTCTGTTTGAAAGCAAATTTTGGTTTATTAGAGTTTTGTCTATTTGGGTAGGTATTCCTGAATCAGTGCTCAATATTCCATTATACAGAGTGTCGCAAAAAATGTATCGACACTTTAATAGCTGGTAGCTTGCTGATTTTTATTTTATTTTAGATTTAACCGTTGAGATTTAATGTCTGAAACTAGACTAAGTTTTGGACAAAGAAAGTTTATTTTGAAGTGCTACTGGAAGTATAATACGAAAACGAGGGAGAAGACTTTTTCTTTTGGGGATTTTTCAAGAATAAAGTTTATGCAAAAAACCTGAAACCATTGATGAATAACGAGTAGCCATTGAAAGGGAATGTGCCCAAATACCAAATGAAATGATTCTCGATGTTTGTGATTCCGTTGATTCGCGTTACCAGCAACGTCTAGACCAGAATGGTCATCACTTTGAAAACAGGCGCTAAGTATAAGAAAATACATTTATGTAGCTTATTATGATTGTTGAAAGGGAACTGTATGCTAATAAATACAGACTTTATAATTATTAAAATTGTTGATCCATTTTTTTGCAACATCCTTATTTATAGTATATTTCGTGATTGTATTTAATTTATAACAGTATATTTTTCATCACTATAACGTGTTTATGTTGTTATTGCAACAATTGTATTATTATAGCGTAATACGTGAAGAATTAATGGTCTTTATTTTAAGTAAAAGTTCGTTTTCTCGAGTAATATTTCATTTGGATCGATCGTTGTCTGCCTCAAACTTTTAGAAATGGGTGACGTGTGCAGCTTTAGGAAGAACTTGAAAACATCCCTATTTGAGAAATTTTATCAAAAATTGTTATTATATATTTAACACTGCACTCTACCTAAGGCCTTATGTGTTTTTATTACACATCGTAAGATCTACAAAGGTTTCTTTGTAATTCGTCTTCTCTGGGTAAGTTTTCTGCGATTTTCTTAACAAGGATGTTTTTCTAAACATATGTAGATGTAGAGAAGTTTTTTTGTAATATTCATATCTGTCGATAATAGTGAATTCGAATGGCGAGTGAAACGGCCTTAAGGAAAATCTGCTCTGTAAATGGCTGAATATAAACTGTCCTTTTATCATTATTGAGAAGCTCTCTATATTTATAAAGCAAAATAAGAACGGATTAATTTATATTATATTACTTATCTTATACCCATGCATCTAGAATCGAACTGTTCCGCCACAGACGATCATGATATACGTGGATATAGATGGCAGCTAGATATAGATGTTCGATCCTCAACTACGAGGCCCAGTAACGATGACAACGACGAGTCTACTTTCACGCACCACTTCGAATACAACAAAACTATACTTAGACACCGCTAGATCAGAGTAGCCCATAGTCATTTCTAGAAGTACTTAATTGTTCCAGTTAATATTTGACATCATTATGAATTTTCTCCAACAAATAAGGGATTGACTATCGCTATAATGCCCGCCAACCACCCTTGTCAATCTTTTCCTTCAGGTCTCAGCTCCCGCGGGTCTGCAGGGTCGTTCTGAACGAGATCCATCAAACTTGCATCGCACCCGGGTACGCCATTTCACAAATAACTTTGCGGTTGAAACGTGACGGTGGATTGGACAATAAAATCTATATGGAATTTGAATATTACGGATAATACTGGGAAAGTTAACTAGAATCAATCATTTCGGCTTTATACATACATACCTACACATAGCATCACCCTGTGCCCCTGTCGGGGTAGGTAAAGAGGAGAAAGCGCCAGGTCTTTCTATTACGACACATCTTTCGCCTTTTTTTAGATACATTCACCCTCTCATACCTACGATTTATCTGACTTTTTACATTTGAAAGTGTCCTACACTTGATCCTGATCATACTTTCCTTGGTCTTTCTCTACAATACCTTCCTCTCACGTGAGCACTGTTTATTTGTTTTATTATCTTTGTCCATTTGTTCGTTCCACCTATCCAAACGATTTCAGAGTGCTCTTCTTCATCTTACTCAATCGTTTCGGCTTTAACTTTATGAAATTCTTAATTAGAATAAAAATGGAATCAAACACATTGTTGTCGCACTCAATTACAGCGACACATTATTTACCTTCTGTCCTGAATCGTTTTACACGCGGACGATGAAAACCTCGTGATATCATGAAGAAATATATGGATTGTATTACACTTAAGTTGTATAGAGAACATCCTGGTGAGATTTTTCTATATGGCAATCTCTTTCTAATAACCAGAAAGATGTTGAACAAGCCTGTAAAGACCAGACAACAAACTTTTTTTTTAAAACCTAGGCTCCATTTTGAAAAAGAGGCGTCTTATTAATAACACCATGGAGGTTGTCTTAATGTCCCATATTATGTTATATGCTTTCTAATTTCTAACGCTAGTTTTTCTGGTTGGTAGAAAGAGATTGCCATATGGCGCTAAACCCGAAATGTGGTACTATGTAATTCGTGCAGTGTATTATAGTGATATATTAATTTCATTCTGACTTAGTACTTATATAAAGGCAATCGATTACAACTAGCATCACGTCCACCTATATTTCTTTGCCACCATTGACAACCCTTAAAAAAACTATTGAATATGTACAAGTGATTTCTGCCCAACCATTTCAGAGAAAAGGGTCAATATTGCACCCTCTTCACAACTCAAGACTGTAAGGCACGGTTTAAAATGCACGCTTAATTTATAAAAATGCTAAATAAAAATAAAACAATTTATTTATTTTACACATGACAAGAAATAAAAATAATTTGCGAAAAAACAACAGGTAATTTAATTTCGAAACACAATTTTAATGGATCTGGATTTGTTGCCTATCATTTGTCATGTCTCCAGTAAACCAAGCTTTTACCAGTATCTCACTGAGGACAATAAAACGCTCAAATTTCATAGTTTTTTGCATGCAGTTAACCAATGAAATTGCAATTGTCAATTG
The DNA here is from genome assembly GCA_949825065.1 of Odontocerum albicorne. Classification (NCBI taxonomy): domain Eukaryota; kingdom Metazoa; phylum Arthropoda; class Insecta; order Trichoptera; family Odontoceridae; genus Odontocerum; species Odontocerum albicorne. Next base: position 18,942,699 of record OX463852.1, on the reverse strand, counting down.
TGTTTGATTGGTTTTAATATCAACTGTTTACAAAATCAAATATTTGCCGCTTTCTATAACCAAGTATTATTGAATCCAAGTTTCGACATTCAACTGTCTACGAAACTGAAAAATTGTCCTTGTTACTATTGTATATAAAAATACATATATGTTACAATGCGTAAATGATAATAATAATGAATAACGACCGCCGTGGACTAAATCGATTCCTAGCGAAACCCAAAAACGTGTCTCAATGTTGTTTTTCACCTTAGCTATTACATCTATCTGATTGGTTGGTAGAAATTGTCATGTATCAATAAATCTACTAGGTTGCACCTACTGTATACAATGGAAATATTATACAATAACTACGAGTATATAACACAATATCTAGAATAACAATACGAGTATATGATTCAAACGTCGATTTTTGTTTTTCTAAATATAATATTATACATCATATAACGCCATCTCCTTGTTGGGGTAGATAGAGGACAGAGCGCCAGACTTTTCTATCTCGACACACGTCTTTCTTCTCTTCTACATCCATTAGAAGGTTCTCATACAACTCCTACAATTTCTTTGACTTTATAAGTTTCCTATTTTTGAAATATAATTCATTTGATCCACCCCTTCTTCCTATCTAATGCCTTCGTCTCACATTTGCACTATACATTTGTTTTGTTAGTCTTGATTGGTACTAAAATACTGGTGTGGGTGTCGTAAACTAGGTGTAGTTAGATTTACAACGGAAGTGTAATACGATACAACAAAATATCAAGTCTCACAATGCGTGTATATAATCTAAACATTAAGTTATAGTTTAAGTAAATTTATGATTTTCTGACTTTTATGTTTAATAAATTTTATAATTCATGTTCTGAATTCTCAATTCAGTATAATTATTGTAGAGAAAAAAAATAAAGTGTATAGCGCCATTTTTTGGTATCTAATGTTATTTTATATAATACATATTAAATTGAATATAAAATCTTTTCGTGTCTTGCATCCTTTACACCTCTTACTTATTCTTCCTGAAAACCATATCCTCCGTGTATGAGGAGCTTCAGGACTTAACCTCTCTCCCATCGTCCGCGGAGAAAACCGGACGCACCAGAGTGAGTAAAAATTGCTTCCAAGAAAGCAATACAGAATACCTACTATAAAAGATTCCCGGGCGAACCAAAATCTCCATAAAAAGTGTTGGTCAGTGGTCACACGTAATTTTGTACAATACATTTTTTTTAAATAAAATATTTCTTAAAATATCATACTGGTTTTTATCCCACATATTGAGAAGGTACGAGTAGTATTGTCAATTCAAACAAAGTGCGTACTTATAACAGGACCTAGACTCTCTAGTTTCCTAGACTGAGCAAAATCATCCCTTATTCAATAAATGAGTCTTTGTATCCTACAGTCGATTATTTTCACTAACCCATAAGTGGCATTAAACAGAGTTTCTGAATTCAATTGAGCCACATTCGTTAATCATGTCTCGCGTATGGCATCGGACTGATACAAACTATGTTACTCGGTTTTTAAATAAAAATAGCTTGAGAATTGAATATAGTAGTTCCAATAGGTATCCTGCGAAACAACTAAAACGATTTCAATAGAACCAAATTAAAATGTTCATCAGCACTTTGTGCTCCTCGTCAGCTCAAATATAAGAAATCTATAGAACAATTTACGAGTATTTGACACAGAACCAAGAGTGATTAATTAAAATATGCACACCATGTTGAATTTCCCACGGTGGTCAGTTATAGAAACCTAGAAACAAGAAGGTGAGAATCTATTGCGCTATTCCTACTGTATGCTCTTTAAGGTAGTTTTAACTGTCCCGCGATACTAAAACCACTACGTTTATAAACACTCAAGTCACGCGTGGTATAGTTATACTTAACCTAACTGAGTGACACTATGAATATGTTCTCGGTACCGCCTAACAGTATGAAAAGAATCCTGACTGATATTTTTTCTTACGAATAAACTAACTACTGTCAGACTCTTTGTGTAACAGGGGAAATCCTTGCAGTGGTAAAAAAAATATTATATGGACATAAATTACCAACCATTACGGAGTTAGCTTTTATAGATAAATAAAAATAAATTATTATATATAATAATTATAATAAAAAGGCATTATTATATAAAGCGTTCTTTAGAAAGCACTCTCCTCAGGAGCGCTCTAATTCGGAATTCGAACCCAAAATAACTAACAGATAAATTTTACAAATAAACAGTAATAAAATAAGTTGAATGTAGGGTGGTGGCAGCTGTGGCCATTAGATAATGTACTACTCCGCCACCGCATGTGTTTATAAAAACATATTTGATAAGAAAACCGCAGAAACCATAATAACGTAAAAAATAAAATAACACTACATTTAAGTTTTTTCCTAGAGTTGAGCGACACATGATAAACGTCTATACTCGTATAAAGACATACACGGGCTTAAAGTTTATTTACTAATAGTGGTTCAAATGTTCAAAAAATATAAATATTGCTAACCTATAAAGTCATATACACTTGTAGTGTTATAAATATGTAAACTAGTTTACCCTTTCGATGAATCCAAATTTCTAATGCGCCTAACTTTTAAACATGCTTATATCCATGGGAGTGAAACATGTAAGTGGTAAAAATGAGAGCATCCGAATAAATTATGTAGAGATGTGTGCATTGAGAAAAATACGTGGAGTGATAATACATGACAGAATAGGGAATGAAGCTATAAGGGATGAATGTCTTAAGGATGACGTATGAAGTAAGAGAGGAATAAAAGTACGTTGAGATGATTTGGGCATGTTGAACGAATGAATTAAGAAAAACTAACAAAACAGATATACAGTACAGATGGAAGTGGATAACCAAGGAAAGTATGGTTGGATCAAGTAAATGATATTCTGAAATAAGGAAAAGTAGAAAGTTAGAGAAATCGTAGAGGCTATATGAGAAGGTATATGGACGCGGAAGAGCTGCACGTTTCAATTAAATTCGATATCTAACTTCTCCACCTGGATTAAGGTTATAAGTAATAAGACGTCCTAGTTATTGGAAACTGTCGACTTGCTCTATAGGTTGCTCGGTCAGCTGCAGATAAATCATTATGAGACTGTTAACTAAATAACATAAATTTTGTTTTTGAACATTAATTATCAGTTTTTATACCAACGAAATTTTAATTCAAAATAATAAATTCTTCGTTTTAATCCAAAATAATAAATTAATTTATATTTAAATCAAGACTTACATCTACATTTATTGTAGTTCAATCGCGAGCCGCCTTTTGACAGCGATTGGCGCGAAAAATCCATAGATAGTTTCGGAGGAATACTGCAATATAGCGCAACTCATTTCACCCACAGCCTGAGTGTGCATGCATCCCTCTCAGAGGGGGAGGGGCTAAGCCGAGATGACTCTGTTTTATTCAGTCCCTTGTGACCATCGACAATTCATTACACGAGGCCGGCACTGGATAAAAGGTTTGCACACTTATCCGAAACGTTTTCGGTTAATTGAATACATCTGATGAGGGGTGCATACTTACTTACATTGCAGCTCTTTTGTTTTATTTTGAGGGAAAGTCTACAAATAATTTTTAATATATCACTTTTATTGGAGTAGATTTCTTAACGTGATATGTAGCAGATCATTAATCAACATAAATACTACAAAAACGTATGTTAGCTGTTCATCAACAAAGATCAAAATTTAAAATACTAGCATCTGCTAATGTCGCCTCAGCGAGACTTCGTTAGATCACATATTCTTTGAATGTCCACTTAATTATGCGTATTCGACGTTTTATGAAGATATTTTGGTGAAAACACCAATGCTAACGAATATGAGAATGTTCAATACAAACATGTTTCCACCATTTGCATAGTATTAAGTAAGTTTTTTTTTATTATTTGAGGTGCATGGCCGCGGAGTAACGCATCGTGCGGAAGGTCACCAGTTTGAAACCCGCGCCGTTCTACTCCCTTTTTGAATGACACAGACATTTTTTCCTCCTTGTAGTCGAGGATATAAAGATACCCATGAGTGCAATCACATATATTATTTTAAAAAGAGAAGAATACACGTGTTGGTGTACTACGATCGTCTCACTTCAGTGTGACATCGGATCCAGTACAGCGGTATGGTCGGTGAGTTTGCTGATGTACAAATTTCCAAGTGAATTAACGTTAAAATGGTGAGGGGGTCTTCGACTACGAGGCCCAGCAACGACGACGATTAAGAAAGTTTATAGATTGTATTGAAATTAAGATACAAAATTAATATTCTTCTTTGATTAACGTGGTATTACTACAAATTTTGATAGTTTACATGATTTGTGCTACAAGACATTTTGTATTCATAATGAAAGTAATCAACTTCTTGCTAATTGTTCAGTCACTGGTTGATACCATATTTGGGGGAAAGTCTATTAAAAAGTGACCATGTGCCCCTCAGTGAGCGCTTAAAACTAGAAAGATAATTAATAATCCCATCCCAACCATTATGAGGACATTTATTACGAACATGTCTTCCACCGAATAATTAAGGTTTTTTTTTATATTGATACTTTTTGCACTTACAATTTCACAATATAGTTTTTACCGAAGCCAGTGACTGCAAAACTGTTTCAGAGTTTACTAGCTCCGACCAATCATTAATTCTTAATAATCTAGATCTAGATATAAAAATAAAGTATAAACAAAAGAATGCGAAAAAATGAGAATAAATAACAAATGTTGTGTATCTTGGTTCTGGTTTACAAAGCTAATGTAACTAACTGGGGATATACAAATAATATTCTACACAACTTTGCAACATGCCAAAACTGAATTGTCTCTCAATTTTCCAAGTTCACTACCAGATTAACCCCTCTCTGAGCGTATTCCCGCGGGACTCCCGTTTAGGGCCTGAGCAATGACTCCATTCTGGGCGGAGATAATCCCAGATGTAATAACATCAAGTGGCTGCAGCTTACACTGTATATTAGGAGACGTTATCTCATATACTTAATACACTTTACACATGTTCACAACATGATCAATTATTTTACTGGGTCTGAAGGGGTCAATTATTACGGTGAGTTGTCAAACTAATTATATATTGCGGGATTTAGTGGACCAATGGTATGTCGCTTTATTTTATTTTAATTGCATTATTGTGAACTTAAGATTGATGTATTGAATAAGATGAAGAAGAGTACGCTGAGATGATTTGGACATGTGAAAATGATATTTTGAAAGAAGGTAACGTAGAATTTTTATAGATATGAAGGATACTAAGAATGTATATCAAAATAGGAAAGTCTGGCGCTCTATCCTCTCTGCAAACCCCGACGGGGAAATGACGTGATGGTGTGTAGGTACATTGTTCTTATTTTTTGATCAGAAAAATATGCTTGGAGAAAAAATGGAAAATTTTATTCATTACAATTTAAAAAGGGCGTCTGTAGAAAGACTTAGTGTTTAGAATAATAACGTACCGAGTTATATTTGGTCACTTGTGGTACTACGATGCATTTGAAATGTTCATAGAAGGCAGAATGCATAGATTTATAGCTCTAGTGAGGTACCAAACGTCAAGTATGAGAGAGAGAGAATAAAATCTGCCTCCAACGAGGTGATCTGAGGTGTTTTCCTCCATCAAACCCCGAAGCTGAGTGAAAGATGGATAATTCTCCAGAATCCTACAGCTAGGCATTAATCTCAACTGACTGTTTCTTGATTTATTCTAAGTTTGTCTTTTTTCTTGATTCTCAACAATTTTTATTTACGTAAAATTTTGTATGTACGTATTAAATTTGTTCAAGTACCACAGAATTGTGTATATGTACTCGTACATAGGTAATATATCTTATGTACGAGTATATACGAGTACACATATATGGATTTTAAATGTCTGCGTTATATTTACCTGAATATCTGAAACAAATATATTAATACTATTTATTTTCATCGACATGCGCTGCGCTCAAGCAGAGCATGAATGTAGACTTTCGCAATTCCACGCTCTTCTATTTTTACATCTTTCATCACTGTTCATGGAAAAGACTCCAGAACCAGTTATCAACTAACGTTAGATTCGTCCTATCATTAGCATGTTATCCTTCCTCTCTACCATATATCTCCTCTTTTCTATGGATAGATAAAATTTCACTTTTTATATTGTTTTTTAATTGTGTACAAATGTACAATAATTTGAATATTGTTTTATGACCAGGCAACTTTCTGAACTAGGTTTTAAATGAAAGGCTAGAAGAATTTCGCCCGTTTTTTATATTGTACAATAAAGTGTCAATAAATGCATCACTATAGTCTAGTCAAATCAAAATTGAAATGGTACCTGCTCGAATTTATTTTCTTCCACGCCCAAATCCAACAACCACCTTTCCTCACGTTATTGTTAATTGCGTATAAGCCTCCTGTATTGATTGATTCAACGTTTGCACTAAATGCATGTTATATTCCGAATATCTATTTTTTTCAGTTTTTAGGAATCTTATTTCTTCTTAGAGCTTGAATAAAACAGGAATGAAAAAAACGTGTCGTCAAAATATTATTTTATTGCAATGTTACTCGTCTTGCACCATTCTCTTCAATTATTTTATTAAAATATTGCAAAATTAAGACGCACCTTGAAAAGGTTAAGAAGCCCTGATTAAACTTTTCATTTGACGTAAGGGATTAATTATTTTCCACATTCTCGAAATATTTAATTAAATACTCGGTAAAATTTTATAAAGTAAAACAAAGTATTACCTTAGAATAACGCTTGCTAAACAATGCGACATCTTTGAATCGCAGAAACGAATTTGCAGTGCTCTGAAGAAAACTTCATTAGCCCGGTGCGCGGTGGGGGGAAAGGTATTTCGGAGCTTGCGGAAAATTCCGAAAGGGGGTTATTCGGGTGGCGTGACGCCATTTTTGCATGGACCGGTTTTGGAATCAATTCGTGAAAGTGCAATGAAATAAAAACATACATTGGAAAAAGTACAGGAGAAATATATCTACACAATTTACATCAATGCAACGACGTCAAGACTATATAACTCAATTTTTATTATTTTAATTAAAATCAAAACACTGATTATAAGTTTTATATACGAGTATACTTATTTCCACTGCTTGGATGACCATTTCGATTTAATAGGACATTATCGTTGATAATGGTCTAGCAACCCGAAATCATCATCCAAACAGTAGAAAAAATAAACAAAAAGTAAAATCAATGTTTTGATTTCAATTTAAATAGTTATACTTGTATCTGCATCTCAAAAATATAGGCTGGCATATTCATTTTCACTTTTAATACTAGTTTCCTAAATAATTTATTAACCCTTTTATCTGCAAACTTTACAGAAATTAATCGTAAAGATATAAAAATCGTAAAAATAAGGCAACCTCCATAGCCTAGTAGATAAGGTACTTATCTTTCAATTCTAAGATTGCGTGATCGATTCTCGTTGGAACCTAGATTATTAAAAATAATCCCTATCTAGTTTTCCCTTCGACCCTCTTTAATGCCTTTTAGATCGGTCGTATAAGATTATCACATGGAACTAAACCCACCAGGTCGTACTGTGTGTTATATAATACAATGAAAGTGTAATACAATTCAATAATACAAAATATAAAGAAATAATGTTAGCGCAATATTTTTTTAAATTGTCCTGTAACTTTTTTTTACGATGAGTAGTCGAATCCTTTGTCCACTGTGAAAAAGAAAGTTGGAAAAGCCTTGTGGTTGGGGTGTGAAAAAGAGGTGTAAAAGATTTTTGATGCGTTCGATCAATCTATCATAGTTAGGAATGCAAAAGGGCTGGTGAAGATTAACATCACTATAATTGGAGTCACATGATTAAAAATAAGAGTTTTTCATGTCAGTTTCTTGTCTATGACAGTCTCTTCGACCCAACGAAAAAGATGTTAACGAGATCGGAAATGAAAACTGGACTGGTTTTTTTTTTAATATATGATAGATACCAACGGAAATTGAACCGTAACCCACGAAAAGCGGTCATATTATTTCAATTGTATTTTTTCCTTACCGTCCAATTTTCAGAGCAGTTTTGCTTTAGAAATTATGTTTTTTATGCTTTGTGTATGTGTTAGAAATAAATTCAAAGCAAAACTGCTCTGAAATGTTAACAAGAAGTATATTTTTAATTTTTATTCTTATGATTGTGTGCGGTATATTGTGGGATGAATATTTTTGGTCTTTCTGGAGTGATGATGTGTGAGGAGTTGAATTTTGCAAGACGTTTCCAGTTGTAGTTGAGTGTCACTGTCAGGATGATGAGAGCGTGCAACGGGGTTTTGTTTTTGTGTAATCAAAAATCGGAAAGAAGTATCGATTTATTTTTTCATGCTAAATATCCTCAGTGAGATACAGGCAAAAGCCTAGTTTACTGGGGATACGACAAATGAAAGGCAACAAACCCAGATCCATTAAAATTGTATGTCTAAATCAAATTATCTGTTGTTTTTCTCAAATTGTGTATATTTATTGTCATGTGTAATAATAAATAAATAAAAATAAATAAAATATTCATAGTTATGAATGCTGCCTAGAAATAAATTCTAGGATATGAATGTTGGCATGAAATAAATTCAAAGATATGACTGTTAGCAAGAAATATATTCAAAGCTTCGATTGTTGGAAAGAAATAAATTCAAAGATATGAAGGTTGGCATGAAATAAATCCAAATCTTTGAACGTTTGCAAGAAATTTATTCAAAACTATGAATGTTGGCATGAAATAAATTCAAGGATATGAATGATAGCATGACATAAATGTAATATCATGAAAGTTTTTCCCCTTGCTTTAACAGAATATTGTTTATTTGATGAAAGACTACAACATTTGCTCCTCAGTTCCAGCCCTGTGCAGCGAGCAGCGCCCGCTCCGTATTCCGCCCTCCCCGCCTCTACCAATGTTCCATTCAACAGTTAATTTCTAATTTAATTTGTTAATTAAATTGCATACCCGCTACCCTGTTTTGTCCTCGTCTACCGCGAATTTTTAAAGGTGGTTCAATATACATAATACATACATATATATGAATCTTTCAATTTTATAAATATACTTAAAATGTTATTCTCACTTCCTTACATGTAGCAGTGGAACAACCTTGCCAACGTATACAAAATAATTATTATTATTTATAGTTAAGGCATTAACATTGTGGAGGTTTAAAGACATTGTAATTTGTTAAGTCAAATACTGTTCATTCCACTTTATACACAATATAAAAAGAAAAAACGGTGTTTCACTAAACAAATTAGAAAAATAATAATTCCTGCGTTGATTTTTTATATTAATTAGAAACAAATATTGCATTTATATGATGAATATTTTATTGTTTTTATTTTAAATAAAAAAAAAAAATTATACGTACGAACAAAAATAAAAATTAAATAAAGAAAGAAAAATAAACACTTTATACGAAAAAAAAAATTTAAACGATTAAATACATGAAATTGATATTATTATTTAATTAACGTGGTATTATTACAATTTTTTATTTAATTAACGTGGTATTGTTTATGATTTTAGACTCATTCTTTCATACATTATCGTAATCAAATTATTTGTTTATCCTCAGTAAAATACAGGCAGAAACCTAATTTCCTGGGGACACGAAAAATGAATAGCAACAAACTCAGATCTATATAAATTGTGTGTCCATTTTAAATTACCTGTTGTTTTTTCACATATTATGTATTTATAATTTTTTGTAAATAAAATTTAACACTTTTATGCGAATACATCTGGCGAAGTAATTGTTTCAAAGCCAATTTCGTCCACTCAACCAGATATTGTATCATAATTATTACTGGTAATCATGATTGTGTGTATGTATGCAATATTTCAAGAAAATTACAAAAATTCAATTAAAAGATAAACGGAACTATGATGGGAATTTATTTATTTTATTTATCAAACAATTCGTTATAAAACAATCTTGCGGACTTGTGTGGGAGTCAAAAAGAAAGATATTTTGAGATTAATAACGTTTTTTTTTTTAGTTTATTCGTAGATATTGATAAGGATGTAGGACAACTGATTGAGCCAGGAAGATCGTTCCACAGCCAATCCGAGTGAACCGCAAATTGTGGGAAGAATCATGTGCGACACGTTGGTATTTGTTTATTCTGCTGTTACCAGATCGAAGAGACAATCCATGAGGAACGTGGAAATTTCATCCCTGTCTAATTTTTAGTATATTTATTTTGCACTGAAAATAGGTTGGATTGTTTGACCCTTCAAAAAGGGTTGACATAACGTGGACATTTCTTCGCTGTCTAATTTTAAGCCATTGGAGTATGGCACGATATGTGATCGTATTTATTTAGATTAAAAATTCACCGAATTCAAACTTTTCGGAGCCTTTCAGTATATTCAACAACTCCTCACTATTATCAGTATAATAAACACCCCATAGTCTAACATATTAAAAGTGAGATGATACTTTGGATATGAAGATTCTACTTTGGAGGAATATTCACAATCTGTTGAGAGAGCGGAGACTTGCGAAGAATTTGTGGTTTTACTCGGGGATATGATTACGCCAACTCCATTATTCATCGACGAGGGTTCTCAGATTCTTAATACGAATATAACGGAAATATGAATATTTTACTTATCGTTGCTCACTGGCTGGCAACACCCAAATTTGGAAAAATTGCCATTAAAAAAATAAAAATGTCCTCACAGTGAACGCCTAAAACAAGAAATGGAACGGTTATTGTGTAAAAATTATTCTTTATTATCCCTACAGGCCCTAAGTCGCTTTATATGTATATTTACTGCGCTGCGACTCATTTTTCTTCATCCGTGATGTGGGATCTTATGTCCGTCGTCACTATTATATTTTTCACTCTTAAGCTTTGGTTTCCTAAGAAAGCGGCGTCGTTATATAGCGCACGTAACAAAACATTGTATATGCAAACCATATGGCGTGGTTTCCTAGAGAGCGTTGGTTGTGTCGTTATATAGCGCACGTAACAAAACATTGTCTATGGAAACCAACGGCGTTGGTTACCTAGAGTGCGTTGGTTGTGAGTGTAACGACAAATAGCAATGCTGTCATTTGCATGACGGCCGTGATAGCAGAGCAAACAGTCGTGGAACGATTTTTCCCGTATAGCGGACACCGTTTTAAAATAAAAAATGAGTGCAAACGTAATTTGTGACGTGACGTCGCACTCATTAAAAAATAAAGACGACTTCGTGTAGATCACGCTGGATGGGGACTTGTATGAATGGGGACCATAACAGCGTGAATGATCGAACAGAATTGCATAAAAATTATCATAGCGACATATTTGACACTCAATATTAATCTCAATCGGTTAATTCAATTTGATAAATAAAGTAAAACAATTTTTTTCAGAATGGCTAGTTTAAAATTATGCTTTCACAATAAAATGAGGAAATATATTAATCGCTTTTGAAAAGGGAAATCTCAATTTGATTTACCCGACCTGTCGTTGAAAGCGGGCGCTTTTATGAAATTTAATTCGTTAATCCAGAATAAATACAAGCACAGCGGGTTTAATTATATATAATAGTATTCGTTGAATGTTTATTTATGTACATTTCTTTTTATTTTTCTCTTCCTGAACATTTAATCAGAAAACAGTTCGCTTTAGATATTATATGGCAATATTAATGACACTTAAAATCTTAAGACGGCCACCATATTGAAATGTGAGGTTCTATAATATATGTTTTAGTTGTATATGTCAAGCGCTTTGAATAATAAGAATATATCTAAAAAAAAATTGCTTTAGGATGGGTTCTGATAACTCAGTACTTTATTTTACTCGAATCGTAATTGGTTTGATGAATTACTTTTGTCAGTAATAAATATGGCAACGAAAAATGTTACTGAAGATAGTTACAAAAGTAAATAATCCTTTTCACTTCAATCTGTGATAGGTGTATATATTTTTATGATGAGATAAACATCAGATTATCGGGAGAGTTAAATAATAATATATGGTAAAGTAGCCGTTTTGAGGTATATTATGACTTATATAGATCTTTGTGATCCTGGGAGGCGCGAATGGTGTAATGGATAAAATCCAACCGAACGGTGAGCGTGGAAAATATGGATTCAAATCCCGTCGGCCACCTTTTCGTTCTACTGATCCCTAATCAAACATAATATTGTCTCAATAATTTAATTTAACATATTTTAGATGTGTTATATTGAAACGTATGCGCACTTGGAGGACTGGTTTCTTATTGATGTCAGAAAATAATAAACGAAAATGTTAATCATATTATCAATGAGAGTATGTTTTTTTATATATTTTCAAAACAATGAACATTACAACAAGAAATAATGAATAATACGAGTATAAAATGAATAATTTTATTTTCCTTCTTTGTGTTTTCTTTTTGAATTAATAATATGAATTTAAATCGGTGGAATCCTGTCAAAATGGATATTAATATATACAAAGTAAGAAAAAACTATTTTCTAAATATATATACTTTACTATTTCAATTTTTTTCAGTCACACGCATGTACAGACATAAAAAAATATAAATATAATACCATCACGCCGTTTCACTGTCCGGATGGGCAGAGAGGATAGAACGCCAGACTTTCCTACCGCGATACACGCCATTCGTTTACACACATACACATTTTCATATAACTCCTAGAATTTCTTAGACTTTTTATATTTTCTTTTTTCAAAATATAATTTATTTGAGCCAACCATGTTTTACTAGGCTTACCTCTACCGCACCTTCCACGCACTGTATATATGTTCTGTAAGTCATTCTTTATTCATTCGTTTTAAATGCCCGAATTATCTTAGAGTATCGTTCCTTACTTAAGGTTCATATTCATCCCTAATTACTTTATTTTGTATTCTGTCATACATTGTCGACCCGTGGATTCTTCTCAGCGCCTGCATTTCTACAGCAGTTATTCAATTTGTTTCAATATTTTTCCTCGTCCACGTTTTACTTCAAAGATATTTCTTAAGTATCATTTTAACAGATTTCGACAGTGAGTAAATGATACTAAAAAAATAATCCATATTATTACCGAGTATCGAACCCGATAAGGTTATACCGTTATGTAAAGTGTAATAAACAGTGTTTAACTAAAAAAACTACATACAATGTCTTGAAACCTTCACAGTGTTAATGTCTTCTTAACTATAAATAATATACAATATTATTAGTAACAATTTTAGATATCGAATATTATTTTTCATTTTTACCTTTACTCAGTTTGTTGCATAAACAACTTAACATTGCATTTCAAAGCATCTGATATGGATATAAATTAATATTTAAAAAAACATATATATATTTTATAAACACGCAGTATTTAATAAATAAATAACACCCGGTAGATATACGAGTAGTAACGTCCCCAGTGAACAAAACTCATTTTATTCGGACACAAAAATGTTTACAGCATTCGGTCAACTTAAAAACACCCTCATTGGGCATTCAAACGTATCAACAGGAAAATCAATTGCTTACATTTATGCATTAAATATCCAACATAATATAGTCTACTTTCCTCCATCAAGCACCGAAGTTGGACGAAAGATAGTCAATTATCCAGCTAGATGGGAATGTGTAGTGACTGTTGATTTATTTGTGAATAAATTTATCTTTTTTTTCTTATCATCAATCTTACTTCTCTAAAATTTGTGTTTTTTTTTATTAATATTTTTTATATATTTTTATGTTAATTAGATATTTCACATGTTTGTATAAAATTTGTACATATCACTATTCTGCTTATATGTATTTAAATATTTTATGTGTATGGATTTTATAGGCCTATCCTATAATATTCGTACTACCTTAAAAACTGGACTAAAAATAAAAAAGAGGCAAACCGATAAAAAGATGAGAGAACCAAGTGGATCAGATTTTAAAAGAAAGTAAAGTGAGAAGTATGAATAATAGAGGTTTGTGCATGACGAGATGTATGAATGTGGAGGAGGTGAAAGTAGTGTGTTTGGATAGAAAAAAATGTTAATCTGTTTTATCTGCCTATACCGCAATGAACACGGTGTGATGATATTTATGTATTATTATAATAATTATTTTTTGAAGAAAAAATTACATACTTAGTGAAGAAATTATTTTTTATATTAGTTTTAATTGTGTTTTATTTTTGTTGACTGGATCCATTTTTTGACTGAATACTTTTTTTTAATAAAAGGAAAAGAAAATGCGATATACGGGCAAACAATCAAATAAAATTTGAAAGAGATACAGAAAGGCTCGTAGTAATAAAAACTATGTCAAAGACACAATAATTATACATATTCCAACAGATCAATAACGAAACATGAGGAGATGATAGTATATTATACAATGTCAACTTGGAAAAATACTGAATTGAATAAATGCTGTAGAAACGTGTACACTGAGAAGTATACATGGAGTGACGATGTTGTGTGAAAAATATGGGATATTACCAAGAAATTACATTATATAATTATTGTAATTAACAGGGTGAAAAAGAGAACTATGAATGAGATTGAATGCATAATGACGAACAAAACATATTTAAAGAGTAAATGAGAGGGGAAGGCGTGGTAGAGGAAAATCGACGATAATATTATTGGACCAAGTTAGTTTGAAAGTAAGATACTACATATATTATATATAAGAAGTATATTATATATAAGAAGTCAGAGAGATATTGAAGTTTTTATATGAGAATATGAATGGGTGTGGAGGCGAGAAAAGGTATGCAATGGCATTTAAAACTTTGACGCAATTTTCACATTCTTACCCGATAGAGAGACGACATGAAAGATACGAGTAGAAGACAGGCGCAAATGTGGCAGAAGATTTTTCGACTTAAAAACATTTTTTTTGTACTATATATAGGTGCAGTTTCCTATAATCTTAATAAATTTCTTATAATCTTAATAAATTTGTTTTTCCGGGTTGAGTCTTTTACGCGTATAATCATCCAATTGAAATTCATAATGTTGCCATGTGTGAGGTGGCCCCTCTGTCGGGATCGGCTGGGCCCCAAATAATGGGTGCATGTCGCATTGAGCTGAAGAGGGGCGGGTAATGCGCGCATTATGCTCGTAATGCGCTCTTTATCGACTTACACTGCTTGTTACTTGTAACACTGCCTGTTTAGGAGGATTAATGGTGATATTCAATTGGTTTTACACGATCAAGAGGGGTGGTTAAGGAAAAAGGATAATCAATTTATATTACGATGTTTAGTGATAAACGTTTTTATTTATTGACATGTTTATCCATTTTTTAAAGTTTTGTGCATTACCTTGTGGAAGAAGTTTCGACATTATTTTGAAGAACAAGTTTTGAGTATTACTTTGAGGAACAAGTTTCGGACATTACTTTATGGAATGAATTTCAGATATTGTTTGAGTAATAAGTTTCGGACATTACTTTGTGAGACAAGTTTCACGCATTGATTTATGGAACAATTTTTTTTGTTTGTTGATATTTTTACATGTTTTTAAACTTGCAACGATTTATTTCAGCACATCTCATTAGACTAGGTGCTTGCTCCAACACAGCTGAGTCTAAGATATTTTTTTATAATAATAACTGAATGACTGAGATACAGTATTGATAAATGCGTACCCATACATAAATAAACATATTAAAATTAAAATGTTTCGGACTTAAGTCGAGATCTTGAAAACGTTACGTGTTATAATTAATGTTTAATTAGTTCGATGAAGGCTCGATAAAGGAGCTCGAAACTTGAGTCGTGATAACATCATATAAATAGAATTTACTAAGTAAATTTTATCATGAGTATAATTTTAAAAAGTTGTTAAGTGCAGCAGTAACCGTTATCGTGATTTTTACTTTCAATGAAAAAAATCACCAGTCGCTTATAACATTAAAATATACGTTTTAAGTTGCTTTTTCGGATAACGTTTAGTATTACATTACTACATTTTCAAGTCGAAAATACTCAAAACGTGGAAATATGTTTGTTATTCAATAAAATCTATATTTGTTTATTTAATTAATTAGTTTTAAAAATAAGTATTCCATTAAATTAATTCTAAGCTCACTAACTTGTATATATCATTTTACATTCGAAAACTTATTTACATTACCTTTTTTCCCCTTCAACAATACTATAAATATTTAACACATAAAACACGCAGACAACCAAAAGTCCAGACGCTCTCAACTTATTTTACATTTTTAATTTTTTTTATCAAAAATGTTTAAACCGTTGTATTTTGAATTATTTTGACTTTTTGGCATTTGGTTTTTACAAGCCGAAAGTTATCGCTTCTTCTCGTGGGATAATTAGTTTTGGCCATCCGTATTGTATATCACACATTTATATTGTTGTTTTTGAAAATAATTTTGCCAACACGTCACTGTAGAATTCATAGAAATATTTAATACGCATTTTAAATAATCACTAATTATACCATTGCACAACAAAAACTATGGATAAGACATAATTTTAAGAGAATCGCTTTATTCTAGAAAGGCACAATATTTTTTTTGGCAATCGATTATTTTTGAGAAACGGATTACCAGTTGTATTTTCATCTCTAGAGCAGTATTTCATTCTAATTCTATGGCAGTCTATATTTTCTCTAAAGCAGTCTATATTTACGTCTCTAAGATAGTCTAGATATATTTCCATCTCTATAGCAGCCAATCTTTCCGTATATAGGGCACTCTGTCTTTCCATATCTAGGGTAGTATACCTTTTGTATTGTATTACACTTTCTTTGTTTACAAACAACGTGGTTAGTTTGTTGCCATGTGAAAATTTCTTCCAAATAACCAATAGTATATTAAAGAGGGCTGAATGAAAACTATACTTAAACTAGGGTGAGTGGGGGTAAGATGCCGTGTTGGACAAGTTGCCGTGTCATGTGGTTCTCTTATGTGCAGGTGCCAAGCGTTGTCTTTTCCAACGCTTCGGGGTAAGATGACGATTTTTTTTTTCGGGAAAGATGCCGGTAGTTTCCCCTTGGGATAAGGTGCCTGGTTGTTGTCTTCGTTGTTTTAAGTTACTTCTGGGAATTAATTCGATCGTTGTTTTTTTTCAGTAATGCCTAGATCTTACCAAATAAAAACTAATCGGGGTTTGTGGACTAAAAATGATCTCCAAAACGCTTTTAAAGCTGTCAAACAAAATAGAATTACTGTATTTAAAGCAATTCAAACGTTCAATATTCCCGAAAAAACTCTTAGGTGTATTTAACATTGAAACCCCATAAGACATCTTACCATTAAATGGGCGGTCATCTTACCCCAAGATTGGGGTAAGATGCCAAAATGCAAGCGTTAACGAATCATTTTTTTTTCAAAGTGTTTCATAATATTTTTAAAGTTAGATATATTTTTAATTTATACACAAAAGTATCAATTTTAACGAGAGTATGATGAATAACAAATAAAACCAATAGACTATTTTACAAAAAAAATAAACAAAAACTACGGCATCTTCCACCAATCTACCCTATATTTAAACTAAAATGGAATAACTACGGGGATCGAACCCGTAACCCCCGGGCTAGATGACAAGCGTCTTACGGTTTTAAGGAAGTATATTTTCATCTCAACGGAAGTCTATCATTCCATCTCTAAGGCAGCCTTTTCTTCTATCTCTAGGGCAGTTGATATTTTCCTCACAATGGAAGTCTATCTTTTATATAATATTATACACGTATCATAATTTCATTGTATACAGAAAAATAGTGTAGCAATCTCTTATAACTCACCAAAAAAATTCAAAGAGATTTGAAGGGTAACCCAGACAGGAACTTTTTTTTAAAAATAAAATGGCTTCCAACGGAAATCGAACCCCTAACCCCGGGCGGGAAGACGAACGTATTGCAGTTCTACCGAAGTATCTTTCTGTCATTAGGGCAGTCTGTCTTTCTATCTCTAGGGTAGTCTATATTTCCATATATACGATATTTTTTATATATTTCCATATCTAAAAAACTCTTAATTTCTAGTCAGTAAAATAACGTGTTTCATTCCTGATTTTTCTTTTCCTTTCCTCTCCACCATCCTTTCCTTTCCTTTTGATTGATGATATCTCACTTTATATGAAAAATAATGTTCGGGTGATTGTCCGTCTTTGTGGGGTTTGTGGGCATGTTCTCACGTATATGTTTATGGATTTCGTGGGGATGGATAGCCATTTGAATGATTTATGCGACCACGTAACTTGCTTCATTTACTTTTGTCTGGTTGGTTGGAAGAGATTGCCACCTGGCAATAAGTCCGCCAGATTGTATTGCAATAAAAGTGTTAAATAAATAAATAAATAATGTATGATATACGAGTATAACAAAAAATGTAATAAACAATTTTAAGACGTGTGTTGAATTTAAAAAAAGTCAAAATTATGAGTCTTTTTTTTATATATTATGATACTTAGGGTGACTCTGAATCAAATACCATAATTCAGTTCAGAATCTAGGTCTGTTACTAAAGTCCAAATAAAAATCCTCAATTTTGAGATAAATATTTAACGAGGGTGTAAAATGGCGTAAACATTTACACAAATGAGACGCAGTTACAGTTTATAATCAAAACCATGGTACGAGTGAGACACTAGGGGTGATTAAGGCATGCATGAAAAATATTAAAGTAGCGAGAGGGAACAAGGTAAACAACACTCAATGTAATATACAACAATCGAGCTATATCAAAAGTAACAAAAAAAGTGGTAAAATAATCAATAATTTGTTTGTTAATTTAAACGTTTGAAAGTGAAACTTGGATTTGACAGAAGAATGATATAAGTTAAATTAATACTGTGGAGGTGCGTGCAATAAGAGGTGCGTGCAATAAGAAAATGTTGTGGTGTCAATATATGAAAGAAGGCGGAACGAAAACATCAGAAATTTATTAATAAAAATATTTAGTTGACTTGTGGGTAAGATATTTGTTTTCCCACCCGGAAGTTACGGATTCGATTTCCTTTGGAACCCAGATTTTCAAAAAAGATTCCCTGTATGATTTCAATTAAGACCTCTTCTCAATATTTTTCTAGTTGGTTGACATATATTGCAATTATCTTGTAAGATTGTGCTGTATACAGTGAAAGTGGTATAAAATACAAGTCCGATGACCTTTCGCCTTCCAACTCTGAAGACATAGTAAGTTATGGATTTCAGAGTGACAACCCTCCCAATGTTAGAAGCACCATCCCTCCTTCAAATTCCATCATACCTGATCGCATGTGAAATATTTATTTCTCTCTTATTTACCTCCATATCATATCCCTCCAGTCCTCCCCTGCGCCCCCGCCCCACCTCGCTGCTGGCATGCAATTATCGCACCGCCCCCTCCCCCCCACGCCCCGCCTCCACCTATTGTAGCGTTAATTGAATCGAACGTATATCTAACGACCGAGCCAAATTTGACAGAGGTGGATTTAGAAATTAATGTTTTAGAAATTTCGTAATATTTTACAAATTTCATACTCTTTCGTGATAATCAGTACAACCTGGCGGTAATACAAAATAAACATGTAGTGATATATTATAAACAAGCAGAAAGATTTGAATAAAGTCAAGAGTAGAAATTAAGATAGCATTAATAAAAACATATATGGAATCACATTTAGAATTGACTTTACTCTTATAATTTAATGGTATCATACCCTTATACCTCTTCTTCGCTATTCTCATATTTTGGTACTATAGAATTGCTGATTGTCTAAATCAGTGGTTTTTAACCGGTGCTCCGCGAGGATGTTACAAGTGCTCCGTCAAATATGAAACATTTGATCGAAGTTTGGCGAATCACTGTATAAAATATTATATATACTGTATTATATTTTTATAATAATGTTTTATTCTTTTATGTTTTTTTTATAATCTGTAATTTTTATTTAAAAATAAAAGCAATGTTCATGCATTTTTTATTGTTAGTTTTATGACCTTGATGATTTTGGTGCTCCGCAAATCTTTCTTATAATCAAAAGTGCTCCGTGACTCCGAAAAGGTTAAGAACCACTGGTCTAATATCTAATTAATATCATAGTCAAGCGGCTTATTTCAAGTATCAGTAGCATACTTTCTCATTACTAAGGCCGGAGAATAAAAACTATAAAAAATAAAATGAAAATATTTTCACATTTTACTTTAAATAAACACGATAAAAAATTAACATTTAACAAAACATTAGCCATGCGTAACATTAGTATATATTGAATGAATTTATAATTGAAGTAGGAATTGTTTTAACAAATTATCGTATGATTAGAGACATACAATGATTTCTCAATATGCAATAATAACCTCTATGACTTCGTTCATATTTTTCGATATGCAATAATGACCTACATGGTTTCGTTCGTATTTCTCAATATGTTATTAACATATGACATCCATGGCTTCATTCATTCAAATTTCTCAATGTGCAGTGACAACCTCCATGGCTTCGTTCGTACTCCTCAATATGCAATGACGATCTCCATGGCTTTGTTCGTATTTCTCAATGTGAAATGACAAACTCCATGGCTTCATTCGCATTCCTAAATGTGCAATGACGACCTCCATGGCTTCGTTCGTATTTTTCAATGTGCAATGATGACCTCCATGGCTTAGGTAAATGCCCATGCCTTTGTTTCTGTGACAAAAGATCTTCTGTTAGCGTTTTGGTCATCATATTTTCACTCAAGAGTGGCATCAAGAGAGTAATAGCTCCTTAAGTTATTTCTGTGTCATAAAAAATCTGAAGTCTATGTAGGAACTCATTTCAGGTAGGACTTTTCTATGACGTAGACTCCCAGGTATTTGTTAATATTTTATGTATATGAAAGTAAGCTTGGGATGCTCTCTAAAAGATAAAAATAGAGGTATTCTAGAGTTATCTACCCCTAGCTCATTGTATTGTATTTCATTTCTCTTTTATTGTAAACGGCAAAACTTGACGGTCTTATTGCCATGTGGTAATTCTTTCAAACAACCAGAAAGATGTTAACGAGACCTAAATTAAAAACTGGGCTGAAATCATTTAAAAAAAACAAGGGTACCAATGGGAATCAAACCCGCAACTGCCGGATTAGGAGACATGTATTTTACTGATCATACTAGAGAGGTTGTCAGTGTGGATTTGTGGTGAAGAACTAGAAAAATAGGATATTTTCATGAAGTTTTCATTGAAATCCGTCCCCGCTTTCCGTCTGAAATTCCGTCCGAACCACGGGCGGGGCGGGCCGCCTTTATTGCCCATTAGGGCCTGTCAATGCCACTAAGGGACGGAATTATAATGTACACCGTTCTATTTACACGCGCGCCCGTCCGCCCCACTCCACGACAGGTTCTTCTTTGCTTGATGGCTTCGATTAACACTCAATGTTGGTGACTATATCTGCACCATTGTATATATAATTGTACAATTGTATGTCTGGGGTTGACTGTACCTCTAGATAATATCATAAATTGTACCTTTATTATATATGTTTGCTTTTATTGACAATTTCATAAAAAATATTTTTATTCAAAACTTATCAAACAGAACGCCAATGGTATAGTATGTTAGTTCACATAACGTCTTAGCATTTTAGCAACCCAGGTTTATTTGGCATGGGATCTAAACTCGATATACAATAAATAGATATAGAACTTTCTGTAGACATAGAATTTGATATAAACATAAAAGATTTTTATTTAGGTAGACATAAAACTTCCTATAGACATACCATTTAATATAGCCATAAAAATATTCAGATATAAAAGAATATAATATAGCCATAAAACTTGATATAGATAGACATAAAACTTGATATAGATACATATAAAACTTGATATAGATTGACATAAAACTTCATATAAACAAACGACTTGATGTACTCGTAGACATGAAAGTTGGTATATACATAAAACTTAATATAGACACACAACTTGATATAGTCAATGAATTTGGTATAGGTATATTTTTTTATGTAAACATACAACTTGACATAGAAATAAAAGAACTCGATATGGACACATCACTTGATATCGGCATCAAACTTCATATAAACAAATAACTTGATATAGACATTAAACTTGAAATAGACGTAAAACTGCATATAAACATTCAACTTAATACAAACACAAAAATTGACATGGACATGAAACTTGATATTGGCGTAAAAGAACTTGATATAAGCTTAAAAGAACTTGATATATACACAAAACATGAAATAGACATGTGAAGAGATGCCAATAAGCGCTGACTGTGTGCGCCAATAACTGACTGCTTGCTCTGCATCATACAACAAGAATTCATCTTCTGTAGATAAAAAAAATCTATTGTAGATGATAAAAAAAGGTTGGCAAAATAGTTATATTACAAAGAAAACATTTAACTGTATAAAATGTAATAAATTACCACATACTCAAACTGGATCTATTGTTCTTGCACGATATACGAGTATAATTCATTTTCCAACAACTGTCGGAGAGAAAATAATCGAAAAAACTATATAAATAATGATCGCGGCATCTCTTCTCTATGGTATGGCATCTCACCCACACATGTACGCGGGAAGGAGACGCTACGTTACCTGTTCATGTTTTTTTTTACAATGTGTTGGTTATACGGAAAGTATTTAAATTCAGTAAGAGTGTACAATTTATGACAAAAAAAAATAATTTCATTTCTTTCTAAACTGTTTGTATTTAGGTATTGCCTATTTTCCAAAATGTGCGACGTCTTTCTACATTTGTTGCTCCGACTGTTACTTGTGTTGCCATGTGTTGTAACAATTAGTTATTGTATTGAAACAATTAGTAATTGTGTTGACATGTGTTGTTACGACTAGAAATTGTGTTACGAGTACCAAGAGTTTTTACGAAGAGTAATTGCTTACCTTTTTTTAACATAACTAACTTTAATTATTTTTTACGTTCTCATTACGTTTTATTATACGAGTATTTATGGTTACTGGGCTTCCATCTATATTCGTTACCAGGACCATTAGTTGTCAAATGTGTCATTTGTTCCAAGTGCCAAGTTCCAAATTTGTCTGCATTATGTAATATTTCAGAAATAGTAAATACAAATTACTGGCAATAAAAATAGCCAATCCATTGTTGTTTGACAAACTGTTGTTGAATGCACCTGAAAATTATTTAAGGCATTATGAATTAGGATTGTTTTCGGTGACGTATTCATGAACTAAGCTATTAAGAACGTCACCACTCGTACACGGAATGATCTTATAGAATTAATTTTCCGATATTGATATATTCCATATTTCTGTGGATATTTAGCTCCTTATTAAACTTTTTATGTGTAACCGAACCACTTCACTGAGAAGCAGTTATAATTATAGTTCCTATTATTATAATTTTTAGACTACAATGCATTTTATTGTATGTATTTGGGTTAAACCTATATCGAATCTTGTTTAAAAATATATGTAGAAGCCTCGAGACAGGAGGTAGAAACACGTATCGCTATAATAAATATAATTAGTCTTATAAACAAATTAATTTCTTGTAATATAGTATTATATGGAGTGCAGTTACAACTGGTATATTTGACGAATTAAATAAAATAACATTTTAGCATCTTACTCATTAGAAAACAAATTAAAAAGAAATAAACAAAACCAGTCCCGTAAATAAAAATAAAACCCAATTTCTCTCAAGCCCTCTAAGTAATCCTTAGGCACCACAATTGAGAAAATGGAATTGTCTCGTAGCAGACCGATTATCTCTCGATTCCGTGATTTAGGGTTAATTTTCTAATTACGCTCCCTAATGGGGCTTAGTATTAGGCAGCAGGGTAACATTGACTGATTGAACGGGGAACCCCAGTGACAGAATTATTGGTTTATCTGATCTGAGGACTGTTTTGGAACTTGTACATAACTCGAGGGAATTAACTGGGCTGGTTGGATATAATCCTTTTGAAGCTTTAGTGTGTGGTTGGACTTAGTTTGTCGCGTGATTGGTTTTTCTTAGAAATTGTGCTATTAAGCATTTATGGTAGCTATGTCTTTTCTATTTTTACATTTATACTAGAGAAAATATCCAATAACAACTTTCCATAATTTGCTAGCAATAACATAAAGAGCAATTAATTTATACATTATTTGTAATTTGTTTTATCAAACACTGTTTATTCCACTTTATGTAATGGTATACAGTAGAGCATCGATTGTCCGAAACAATTCGCAGCAGGGGGTTTTCAGATAACGGATTTTTTGGATAACCGATCGTCACAAGTGAAGGCTCTGTCACAAGTGAAGGCTCACACGCCACTAACGATGCGAGGTTGCTCACGTAGGCCAGTTGGCAGGGAGGGGAAAAGCACTGCAGCGCCACAGCAATTTGAAATTCTATACATACTATAAAACACGATAAGTTTTCATAAAATTGAATTTCTATACTAGCAGCCGCAAATTTGAACTTTCGGTTAACCGATGCTTCGGTTGATCGGTATTTGGAAAATCGATGCTGTACCGTAATCCTACCGGTATCAAGGCTTTCACATAATCATCAAGGGAGCACAAACAATTCTCAATGCTTGATAACACAAATTACAATACAATGTATTTAAACTTCCACAATGTTAATGTATTGACTCTAAATAATATATGTTATTTATAGTTAAGGCGTTAACACTATGGATGTTTAAAGACATTGTTATTTGTCTAGTAAAACACTGTTTATTCCACTTAACATAGTTATATAGCCCAACCGGTTCCAAGCATAAACAAGACTCAAGGCTTGATGCAATCTCTTTCAACCAACCAAAAAGATTTTAAAGAGGCATAAGTGATCACAAGACTGCATTTCTTTAAAAAAAAGTCTCTATTTGCATGTACATCCTCATAAAGTTCGTGAACTGCACTAAATTTATATGTATTAATATACACGTATATATTTACCAAGTTCCTCTTTCTTCTCGAAGTCCATAACAAAGTAAAAGTACCACAGGGTCCTAGATCTTGTCCCCGCACTGGCTGCCAGTTGAAGCTGCAACTTTCATTTGTCAACTGCCGTGAGAGACTAACTTGGGCCATAAATCCAATTTATTTAAGCCAACCGCGTGGACTTGGCCGCGGGCAGTTAGTTGCTGGGAGCAAGTTGCTCTAACTCCTATTTTTGTACTTAGTATAAACATTAAACAGTCAGAGGCGTTACAAAAGAAAAACAATCTTACCCATACACGTAGAACACATTTTAAACTTTATTTATGTATTCAAACAAATTAATGCCTTAATATAACACATTTAGCATCAGCCTTTTTATTTTTACGATACCCCTAAAGATTAAAAAAAATTTATTAAGACTTCACGACCCGCCTGTAAAAATATAAATTAATAATATTTTTTCTCAGGAAATGTGGATTATTTATCTTTTGTAAAAGGGAAATTATTTTTATTTTTGCGACCTCTCCGGGCGTCGTGATTTACAAGTTAAGTAACAATGCCTTGATAAACAGAGGAGATATGCATTTGAGTTCACTCGTACACCAAACATAAAAGACATTATAAAGTTTAAATATTGTTTTAGTTCCAATAAATTCGGGCTGAAAGTTGTTAAAAAATATTTTTGGAACTTGAATGCTACAGGATAGATAAGCTTTAAACTTTTCGAATCCATTCATAGCTTCCGAAAACGAAAGATTATATTAAGAGGCATAGCTCCATTTCCCTTATCATATTAAATATGTAATGCATTTTTATTAGATTCAAAAGTTTTAAAATACTGTACTTTAAAAAAAAATCGTAATCGTGTTCTGGCTCGCATGTTATATTATGCGCTATGCAACGTTCAATCAATTAAAATTATATATTTTTCTATTTGATCTTT
The DNA here is from genome assembly GCA_949825065.1 of Odontocerum albicorne. Classification (NCBI taxonomy): domain Eukaryota; kingdom Metazoa; phylum Arthropoda; class Insecta; order Trichoptera; family Odontoceridae; genus Odontocerum; species Odontocerum albicorne. Next base: position 18,916,907 of record OX463852.1, on the reverse strand, counting down.
TCATTTTAGAATCCAAATTCATTATAAATTATTTAAATATTTCTTTTGTCACCCAAGCCCGTTAATCTGGCTCCCCTCAGCAGTGTTTTTAACGAAAAAAAATATTCCTTATACTGAAAGTTTTATTTCCATCATATGGGGTTTGTTATACGAGTACATATTATGTACGTTCGTTTGCTTAAAAAAATATTCGTTTTTCTAAAAATTTCGTTACTTCGCTAATCGTTATAATGAAATTTGATCTGTATATGGTGACGCCACTGATAATGGAAGTCCGATACGGTTTATTTTGGAGTAAAAGTTTTGGGGAATCCGACAGGACAGCCAGGAAGTTATGGACTTGAGCTAGCTGAAGGGGAAGAAGTTAGTCCAAACGAATTTATCGTCTAAGTCCCATTCCTTCAGTTGATCTTTGTTTACTTATCTGTATATTGTTAGATTTATCATTCAAATTCAATGTATTGATGTTTTTGTTTCTTGAAAATAACAAACTATTTTATTAGTAGTTTGTTTGCTTTCTCTTTGTATCTTTAAGTTAGGATTATTACTCGTAACAAAATAATGAAATATTGAATGTACCTGACAATTATTTAAGCCAATGTAAATTATCTAATATTGTTTTCTGAGTTGTATTCACAAACTTAGCTATCATGAGAGTCACCACTCGCACATGGATTGACCTAGTTGAATATTCTATAGGTATTCTTTTTATATTGATTGATATACTAAGGATATTTTTTTAAAGATATCACACTATTTTATCATTCTCTCTACCAATTTTTACAGGTATCTTTGATTATTTGCGTTGTATAAATAAATCTGATTTTCTTAAAATATTTTTTCCATTACCTTTTTTTCTAAGAATATTGTAGTTTATTGTTGCCTATCAAATTTATATGTTTAGTCATTTCATATTTCATATGTTAACATAGATTAATTTCATAATGTTAACATAGATATATTAAAATTTTAGAACGTGAATATAGATATATTTCAAATTTTTTTACGTAAAGATAGGTTTGTTTCAAGTTTCGCAATCAAAACAAAAATCCTTTAATTTAGTAACCATAGTTATTTAATGGAGTCATGCCTTAGTTAACACATTTATTTAAATGTGATCTAAAGAAACCTTAATGTGAGGTATAAATAAATGTTTTCAGTTTAGTTAATTTTAACGTTGATATTATAAGTATCTTCATGTTAACTAATGATGAGTTCGTTGCATTCCAGGTGTGGTTCCAGAACCGGCGTGCCAAGTGGCGCAAGACAGAGAAGTGCTGGGGCCGTTCCACCATCATGGCGGAGTACGGGCTGTACGGAGCCATGGTGCGCCACTCGCTACCCCTACCCGAGACCATCCTCAAGAGCGCCAAGGAGAACGAGAGCGTGGCGCCGTGGCTACTCGGTAAAACATCATCTTTTACGTACATTTAGTGATCCTCTTCTCCAGTCTTAAAACTTAGAACTTGGTAAGAAAGAGCATCTATTGATCTTCGAAGCTTAGTTGGTAGAACGCGTTTCTTTCGCCCGGGTTTGAATCTTGATAATTTCATAAAAAAGGTGTTAAGCCTTAGAAAGAGTATGTCGAGTGTTCTACGATTGCGCGTATGGCAATAGTGCTGTGTCCCGACGTGGTGATCCCCTCCAGTGGATACAAAAATAATCAGAAGACTTGCTTAGCAAGTCAGTGAAGAATAGTCAATAAGAAGTAAATTAAAATCACTTATTCATTCGCGAAGCAGATTTTTAAATCAATTCAATTGCAATCGCTCACAGCTTGCAAACTGGGAAAGCAAAACAATGCAGACGATGCTTAAACTTGTACACCAGCTCGTACCGAGTTGGAGAACTGAATCCGAAATTTTGAAATGCAAGTTAATGTCACTTGTTTTTGAAATACTATCCCTTTTTAAAATAAAATAATTAATTTTATTTTCGAACATTTATTTACTTTTATTTTGTGTATGTTACTTTTTTACTCAAGACTTCCATTCCGAGGCGTTGAATAAGAGTCAAGAATTTTGCAGTATTAAAATTGACTAGAAAATCAAATTCTGATTTTACCGGGTCCACACGTATTTCTTTTCGATCATTCATTCCTTCAAGCTGATTCCATAGTAAAATAATCGTTCAGGAAAGGCGTTACTAACTGGAATAGTAAACGGTTTACTAACGTTGTTATAACTCAAATATATCTTCAGCTATCTTAAAAATAGCCACAATTTTTTTCCGTGTTGACAGATCATCGGTATTTTTTTTTGTAATTGTGGTAGATACTGGTTAAAAATATTTACTTTATCGCACAATCGATCTTTATTTATGTTTGTTTATAATATTGATCTACCATCTAGTATACTTTCGATGACCTCCGTGGCCTAATTGGTAAGACGCTTGTCTCCTAACCCGGAGGTTGCAGGTTTGATTCCCGTTGGAACCCAATTTCTTTGAACATCATTCTGATTGGTTTGAATAAGCATTAAATTAATTGGGCATAAGTCCGCCAAACTTTACTGTATACAACGAAACTGTAATACAATACAATATATTTGTACTTAAGACTTTTTAAATATTGTTATGGTTATTGGAGATATAGGATGTTTAGGTACATAGAAAAATAGTTTGACATTTTTTTAAACAAATTTTTGCGAGACCTAAGAATTGTGATTTAATTTAGGAATAACAATGCCTGCCTCTTGTGTTTAGACAAATATACAAATTATTTCGACACACTGAAGTAGGATGTAATTTTTTTTAAAACCAATCTCTCTGAATAGCTGCTTTAATTATAATAGGTAGCACAATTCTAGTAAAGAAAATTTTCGTTCAAATATTGAAAAATTTTAATATAAAAAAATATTTGAAAACCCACAATAAAAATTTCAAATTAAAGACCAAATTCAAATTACTTATCACCATTCCCCCAAAAGACCTCAATATCAAGTTCATCCAACAGGTTAACGTGAAAACAATGAACTCCCAACCATCGCGAATCCCGCCATGTTATCAAAGCTCCCTCCATTTTTTTTTCGGTTCGAAACATAACCTCACCGCTGCAGCAGGCAAATGCCCTCAAACAAGAGAAAAATGAAATGGCTGCCTTCAAACAACAGAGCCACCCGAATCCCCATCAAGGGAGAGGGAAAAACAAAACATTATAATTACTCCCAGCTATATATACATACAACTCTGCAGTAAAAAAAAAAAGACGAAAGATTTCTGACGCCATATTTGATCGGTTATTATCAAAACGGTTGTATCCATAACTCAAAATCAAAAGTGCATCTAACGCGAGATTAAAATTAAACGAATTTAGTCTTTATTTAAAATATTAAAGAATCTCGGTTTCCTAAGTCTTTACATAAGGGGGTTATAACTTTTTGATTCTGAGAGCTTAGTTTCATTTGAATGTGGATAGTAGGTACTCATACTTCAATACTCGGCCCCTAACCAGGTCCGAGACTAGAGATTGAGCCGCTTTTATGTGAAATTGAATATCGATGATTTTATCTTGATCACGTTTTTGTCTAAAAATCTATCATATTTACTATCAATTGTAAAAGAAAACAAAGAAATATTATTCATCTGAAATCTTGGAACGATTTGAGAAAAGTAGTTGTAGAAAAAACAGAATTATATCTATAGTTTAATATTGATAATACTTATTAAACAATTTGTACAAATTAACAATATAAAGTCAACTTTTACTTGTTGCAATAGGTTAAAAGTGCATTAGGTCATATACTCGGATAATGAGAATAATTCTTAATGTATTGAATGTGCAAAAAAACTATATATAATGTAATAAAGATTGAACATATTATGAAAAACTGTGGATTGAAAGAAGATGCTGTGCTTAAGGTAAAAGCGATGAATGGAATAGCGTAGCAATGGATGATTCAGCAACGTAGAAAAAATTGAATATTAAAAAAAATCTATACTCGTAGTATCTATACTACGAGTAAAGATTTTTTTAAATTATTGCCTTCTAAGGTACAAGGTGTATGGGTTGACCTAGAAAAACATGATACAACCAAATTAATCATCTACTAAAAAAATCGAAGAGTAAAAACCCTTCATAATAGGTGAGTATGCATGACGAGGTTTGTGTACGTGACGGAGCGAATGATGTGTGTAAGGATTGAATGAAGTGGGACGTTACTCTTTGTTTACCCTAATAGACACATAGCGCGGCAGTTATGTACCTGTGAATAATTTTGATTTTTTAGTTGTTATGAAATTAAGTTTTTAAAAATCAAAAAAATTATGAATAAATCATATGAAATACATATATTTAAAAAATAATATTAAGTTAAAAAAGTCATAATTATGAAACACTAAAAATAAATTAATTTACATCAGTATTAATAAGATCATACAAATAATATAAAAACTACTCTGTAATGTAAATAGAAAATTTCATAAGTTAATTTGATCACAGTGAATATTTAATTGAACGAAACTCTTAAGGTACAGTATTAATAAGTTCTAACGTACTGATGTTAACACATTTTATGGATGTATTGCTTTCAAGAAATTTCTTCAAATCAACCAGCTTTTGTGTCATAATTATTAGCGGTATCCATTACCATGCCTTTAACTTATGTAATGAAAATAATATTTTAGTAAAAGTAATAACAATTCTAAAAAGATAAATGAAAATATGCTTAAGAGTGGGAATTATATAAGAATTATATAAGAGGAATATGATGAGATTAATGGTGCTATTTTAGTTTTTTTCTTAAAAACTGATAAGGATGAAGCTCATGTGACTACAAAGATCGTTACAAATGTAAGCCGAGTGAACCGCAAAAAAATATGTGTAGAATGAAATATGATACATTGGTATAGAAAGGTTTTTGCCGTCACAATATCAAATTTATGCATTCAATTGATTTGAAAAGTAATCATAAATATTATACGTAATAAATGGTCCTCTAAAAAATAAGCCGCCTTCATGCACCACACGCAACTTCAAAAAAGTGCACAAACCTGTCGTTTTTTCAAAGCGAAGAAAAACATGCAATGCCATCTACACGTTGTTTGGGGAAACACGCCCCACGAGACGCGGGAAAGGCAATTTTCCTCGGTGTCGTTTTCAAATATAAACTAACCTCACAGTTGAGCTTACAAATTACGTAACCGAGTAAAAAAGTTTCAACCAATTTGTGTTTAAACTTTACCACGCACTACCGAATGAAGTGAATTTATGATGGCTACATTTGTCTTTTCTCTATTACTCGCTCTTCGCGGTCCGCCATTTTTAAGAATTTAATTTATGTATGTGTGTATAAAGGGGAGAGATTATGTTTTAGTAATGGCGGGAATGCAAGTTGAGTAATATTTATGAATTATACTGTTTTAAAATTATTTACGTAACATACATGAATACCATCACGCTATTTCCACTGTCGATGCAGGCAAAGAAGACAGCCAAAATTTCCTATCATGACCGTACTCCCAACGCATCGTTCACATACGTATATCTTTTCAAACAGTTCTTAATATTTTTCTTACCCCTTAACTTTCCTTCTTTCAAAATTTAATTCATTTGAACTAACCATACCTCTTTCACGTTAGCTAAACGGTACTTAAAACATGATTGAATTGGTTGATTAATACGAGTACCAGACTAGAAAGCAATACATATCTCACTTGCATTTGTAGTAAGCAGGGAGCACAAAGTTCAGTCATAGTGAAGAAGGTGCAGAAAAAATAATGGTGATATCTTTATTTTATCTATGATTTTATTATATATTATATATTATATCTATGATTTTATTCTATCCAGTTTTTACATCCAATGTTTAGCTATAATTATGAGCGTACAAAGTCAGGCTCGTTGAGGAGCTATGCGTTATCTAGCATTGCTAAAAATAGTGACGTTTATGGTAATGTTCTTAACAATTACACTAGACTGCGATGGTGAGAATTGTTCTCAATCGCTTATGCAAGAAGAAGGATTAATACTGCCTAAAAATTCAATTTAATTTAATCTCTTGGGGACATGCAATTAATCAAAAAAATATTACAACATTAATAAATGTAATGATCCCGTTTTTCTCTGATGAAAATGTTTTAATTTGAAAATTCTCTATTGCACTTATATGACTGACCGGACAGGAGAAGGGATGAACCTGGCTGGTCAGTATATTTTTTCTTATTAAAAAGAAAAGAAAACTATATACCAGAATATATACATACAATCCTCAAACGTTATCCTATTATAGGATTAATTAGCTGAACTCAATTAATAAACATTAAAATTTTGGCTCGCATCCAAAATAAATGAGGATTTATTTTATATTTCAATAAGTTGTTTAAAAATGAATAAGGTAATTTTTTTCAAGTAAAGATGATATGTCATATGAATATATAAGATGATTTTCGAATACATTTTTCCCTTTTTAATTTGACAGCATATTCAATCTGTTAAAAATGCACATCGATTTAATAAAAATATTTTTTTATAAAAAATATTTAACAAAAAACTTTTTCTTAATTTATTTTCCTATATTTTCAATAACTTTTCAATAAGTTCGCTTTATGGGATTTAGGTTTTTCAAATGTAATACACGTGAAAATTCTTCTTAGTAAATACCCTTAAAATATTTAACTTATATAATATTACTTTTCAGTTACTATTTTATTATATAAACCACTAAAGAGTTTTTAAATTATACGACCTCCTCAGCCTGATTGGTAAGAGGTATATTTTTCAACCCGGATATTGCGGGTTCGATTCCCGTTGTAATCTAGATGCATTAGGTATTAAAAAATATTCGATTTTGATTTTCGCTTCATCTTTCTGACTGGTTGGAAATTATTATGGAGTGGAATGAACTAAATTTAAAACTAGATGATAAACATAAATATTGATCGACCAGATAAGAAACCTATTACTGAATTTGACGTGAGGAGGTCAATTCTGATGGTGGAAAGAAGTCGCTGAAAACAACCTACCACATCGCTTTCAACAACTTCTTGTCTTCCAACCTAGGGATTGCGGGTTCGAAGTCTGCTGTAAACCATTTTTTTTGTAGTTCCTATCTGGTTTTCATTTAAGATCTATAACGTTATTTTGATTCGTCGGAAGAGATTGCGTCATGGAAATACCCTCGCAAGATTATAATGATAACAATGAAAATGTGATACAATGTACTACAACAGGAACATATAACGAATTGCAGAATTCTGATGTTTGAGAAGTATGCTAAGACGACGGATTGGTGAGGTATAATTGGAAACAAAATCAATGTATCAATCACTAAAAGACATGTATTCAAACCAATCAATATCGAGACCTGCTAAAATGATGATTCACAACAGCGTAGTATCACCAATATTGATGTATGAGAGTGAAAAATGGACGTAGAAAATTATAAGGGAATCGAGTAAATGCAGTTTAAATACGTGGACTGAGAAGAATATATGGTATGTCGATGTATGGCAGGATAAGATATGTAGTTATTAAGGATGAATGTGAGCTCAACCTGATATACTCGTACTAAGGGTAAAAAAGAGCACGTTGATGTTGTTTGAATATGTTGAACGGATGGGTGACGTAAGACTTACAAAACAAATTTACAATGCAAGCATGAGTGGGAGTCATGGTAGAGAACGACAGAAAAAGTATGGTTGGATCAACTTAATTAAATTTTGATAGAATGAAAAATACTTACCTTATCCCTTAAAAATAGAGACAATATAAACTATACGACAAGATGTATGGATGTGGAAAAGATGTCGTGTTTGGAAGGTTTTGAACTATGTTCTCTGTCAGCCCAACAGATAAATAGCGTGATGTTATATATGTATTGTATATACCACTAAAGTGCCAAAGTCTCCGGCCTGAATAAGACCCCAAGCTGACGCATGGTTAAGTTAAAGTTAAAATTTGATATTTCTCTACCTTCAGTAGTATAGCAAATATAACCAAGAAGAATACTCTCTATACACAGCATCTAAATCTCGTTAAATTTCTGCCGGGCTTTTCTCCTTTATTAAAAAAAACTTGACAACCGCGCGATATTAAATTATTAACATTTCAGAATATGACGAAAAAACACGTCTTATATCGGCTCTAATTGACATGCTAGTAAAAGTAGAGGTTTCAAATTTTAACTGGAACATCTACGGACCATGCTATTGGCGGGATATCTATCTATACACCCTATTACTTGTTCAGAGTGGAAAATGTTGAGCCTTAGTGGTATATATGTACAAGGGGAAATATACAAAGAAAATGCGTATTTACGTAAGTATGTTTACTGAAATTAAAATTACGAGTGGTTTAGTCGCACCACAAACGTAAGTAGTATTTTAGTTATTATGTGCACTTTGTGTGCAATCCCTTTGTGCCGGATACAAATTGCAACATTAGACATGTACCTACCTAGCGCAGTCACCCACCGAAATAAACGTCAAACGTTCGCTGACGAACCAAATGCCATCTATCGAGCCGGCCGCCTAGCACTGCGCCAAATTATACGCAAATTGCTGACTATTGTAGTAAAGCGGTGAGAACCTTTGGAAAATTTCTCGGGGAGGCGGGAAAGTGTAGGATATAGTCAGGGCCGGCGCTTCTATATAATGTACAATGTGTGCGATGCACGCAAACAAAATTAAGAAACGGCTGTTTGCCATTAATTTTTAATTTCACTTAAAAGATTACCATTGGCTATAAAGATCACTTAATCTGTACACCGCGTTAAAAATCAAATTCCACGAATCCTGTGCGCGGCATAATTTCGGCGTTTTATAATTTCTAAGTTTAGCCGCGTATTTTGTTTAGAACCACTGATATTTGATTACATTACGAAGTAAACATGACATTCAAGTAATTTTCTGATAATAAATAATAGTCATTACTCTTAATGCTGCTCGTATATAAAATATTTAATAATGTTTATTTACGTAAGAGAGACTCATCGCAGGACTCGATCCGCGTGACAGATCGTTTCATGTAATAAAATATTTAGAGTAATGTTTATTTACGTAAGAGAGACACAACGCAGGACTCGATACACAACTAATCATAACGAGCGCATCACGCATACTGACGAAATACCTACAAATATTGAGAAACCAAAAAAAATCGGCGCTCTGTTTATTCAACAATATCTCATAAACTAATATATTATTTGACAAGGTTTTCAGAGATTTCGCTAGAATAAAGATTATTTTAAATTTTAGTTCCATTTTTATCCCGGTTTTCTGTCATTCTTTTTAAGTATTTGTGACTTGAAACTTGGATTGTCGTCAGATCACAGGCGTTTGTGCTTCCCGCGAGGAACACGTTAAAGAATGCTTTGTTTTTAGATTTGCGTAAATAGTTTATAAGTATAACTGAAACTCAATAAGTCTGACTGTGGTCTGATTTTCCTTAAATGAAAACCAGGCTGAAACCATTTACTTTTATCTTTCAAAAATGTCTGTGCAAACGGGTATCGAACCCGCATCCCTTCGGGTTTAAAGCTACCAAAACCACGGAGGTCGTCATTCATTTGATCATGCCATGTTTTGCTTAGTCTTCTCAAACTTCTCGTACCTTGTATACTATTTGTACAGGTTATTAAACCGGGATTTCAATCATAGATAACAATTCTACGATACATCAGATCATCGGGACCGGCAAAATTGTTTCTTATACAAACAATGGAGCTGGAACTAATTATCCTTCATGTTATCGAAAATCTGTCGGTAATCGCTATTCCTGGATGATAGAGATATTGGTGCGCCTTGAGATACGAAGCGTCCGCCTCTAACATCACATTTCAGAAGCATCTACCATATTTGTTTCATTCTTAAAGTCAGAAATAAAATCATAGTTTTAAGTTTAAAATAAACCGGACACAAACATTTTGAAGTATCTTCAGTTGATACAACAAATCTTCACTAGCGTCATGTATGAATTATATTTTAGTTAAGTATAATTTTTGTTTTTTTTTTCCATCGGTGGCATTGTTCCTAGCACCGGGCCTAGAAATGGCGGAAATATAAGTATTCAAAGCCGCTTAAATCAAAGGGATTTATGTGGAAAGCGCCAGTTCGAGTTTATGGCACAAAGACACCGGTCCTATCTCCTATCTGCTATCTGTCGGAGGAGAGCAATTGTTTTAATGCATTTTGTACGGAATGCTAATGGGTTAACTTCTCTCATACATCGTCACAGGGACAGCTCTGATATATAGGAGCGCGAGTATGGGGAAAGGGTGTGGGTGGCGCCTGATGTGGTATCCATCGCTCTACTTTCGCAAATTCCTGTAACTAAGTTCGGAGAATAACGCCAAAAAGTGTTAGTTGTTGAAATTTCAACAATGCAACAATATTTTAAAGTGATCTAACTTAAACTACTGGTATTGCATTTTCTAAGCACTCTTTGATTATTACTTGACGTTGCAATAATCATTAATTGTAATGTAAATTTCTAAAGCCGAATGTGTTACTATCACATAGCGGAACCTTTGATAGATTTCTATGGTTTTCTAACAAATATGTTTTTATGAACATATGCAGATCCGGGAATGTGCATATCTAATGACCACATCCGCTACCTTTCTCTTCTTACACTCAACTTATAAATTTAGTTTATAATATTTTTAATTCTTCAGTAATAATGGGGTCGAGATCCAAATTGGAGCACCTTGAAGATAATTTATTAACTCTGGACTCGGTTTGGAGTTTGAGGTTAAACGGCGCTATATAAATTGTTTTTTTGTTGTTATTGTTATTCAATAAGTTGTTTCGTAAATATCTTTAATAACGCATTATTGTATTGTACTACGTTTTCGTCGTATACAGTATAACCTGGCAGGTGTATTGAATGTAGTGGAAACTCAATAAGTCTTTTATTCACTATATACGAGTATGTTAATGGCATGTGTAATAAAAAATCAAATAATCCAAAATCATCGAATAAAAGGAAGCTTCATCTGTAAATATAAACCTTGTAAGACACGATCATTAAAATGGATGCCAAATGTCTTATTTGTTAAAACCATCATATTTCTCGAGGACCCTCTAATTTCATACTTTTTGGTATGCGACCAACCAATAAAATTGATCTCAAAAAAATGAAACTTAAAGGTTTTTATCTAAACGTTATGGACAAGAGTTACGCAGATTAGATTACCAACTCCTCGGTGAAATGTTACAACGTTATTTAAAAAGAAATCTCAAACATAATTAAAGCATTAAAAACAAATGAAAAAAAGAACATAATTAAATATTTGCAAAATGTTACCGAGACAACTGAAGATAGAAACGAAGATAGAACGACTGAAGATAGAAAAGGACGAGAAAATGGAAGTTATGGAAAAACACATGTCGTCATTAAAGACAGATGTTATATTTTTTACGTCGCTGATTTTAATCAGCGAAAATAAGTGACAATGGAAAAACAATATAAATGACAGTAGAAAAGCTTTATGCAATAGATTTATTTGGCTTTTGTTGCTAGCGAGTACTAAAATGTTGACACCCATAGACTAGGTCTCCACGCATGAGTTGTAAGTGCGCATACCAAGTTCTATCACGCTCTTGAAAAATTATCAAGAGAGAAAATAATTGAAACAATTGAGCTTACTTATAACCACACTGTCAATAAGATTGTTGTACGGAAAAAAATATAGTGTTTAGGACCATTCTTAGCACCCAAATTATTGAATCTATTATATTATCACACCTGTCGGTCCTTGTCACTGAGGGTCGTCATCTGTGAGATGTTAGTGGTAAAGGTTGCGACAAGTCTTCATTATTCTCGGTCATTTGCCGTTTGTACGAGTATTGCAAAATACAGACTTCTCTCAGTCACTTCATTTACCTGATCACTCGATTTTGGTGGCGATCTGCCTCTATTTTTTCTTCCTGGCACCATATTTTTTTCCAAGTTCGTATCTAGAAATGTGTCCAAAAAACCGCATGATATGCTGAAAATATCATATATTGAGAATAGTCGTACCGTCATATACGAGTATAACTCTTGGAGTATGGAGTCGTTCGTTCTTCTGGTGGTCCACAGGATTCTGCATCCAACTCCGATACCACATCTCAAAAGAATCAATTATTACACATTCTCGAGATTTTATCATCCCTGTTTCAACATTGTAGAAGAATAAATGAAGACTTCAGACTAGCTAGGTTTTAGTACGACTGAGAATATCCCAATCTCTCTATATTTTACTAATCGCGTCATGTAATATATCATAAATATGGTGATCATTTCCGGTTTAAGATATTGAACAACCTGAATATAGTCCGAAACGACGAATGTCTCGCTTCCAGCTAAAATGTAGGTGCCACCCTTAAATAGTAATTTGGGCCACCCACTTATGTTGGCAGGCAACTCTGGATGATGGACGCAAACTATCCTACCCCAACACCTCCCTTCCGCTTCCTGGGGAGCCAGGACTTCGGTAGGGAGAACAACGTATGATTCCAGTAGGGAGTTCTTTATACAACGGGGAGGAAGGCAGGGTGTGGAGGAGGACCCTGAATTAACAGGCTGCATCCCGACGCAAGGAATGTGGGATCCCGGCATATATTGGGGAAATAATTAGACTATTACACCCCTCATTGTGAAATAACTCAGGACATGTATAAAGGAGAAATGGAATAAATGGTTGTGGGGGTGTATATTGTCATCGTCAGTTTACTAATATTGATTTTTTTTAATTTTAAGTTTATATCTAATAGAGATAATCAATGGGTTTTTTTCTTTTTCGTGAACTTTTTACTGTTTGATCAATATCAACCCCCATGGACTTGTTGTTAAGACGCATGTCTTACAGCCAGAGGATTGTTGGTTCGATTCCTATTGGTTTTTAAATAATGGGTTGCAGTCTGGTTTTCATTTAAGTTATCTTTAACATCTTTTAGGTCGATCTGTACAATAAGCTATCAAGTTCTACTGTATACAATTGCAAGTATAATACAATAAAATATATTTTTATACTTTTATTGAATCTACCGTTCAAATATAATTTAATTCAATATTTCGCATCAACTGCTGGTCATTATATATTCCATTTTAAAGTAATTTGTTCTTCTCTTTTCCCATGGATCATTCGAATTAATGGTGTAGACATATTAATGAGCAACAACGTTCATTGCCTTCGACCACAATGATAGAGCCTTCTGATTTAGAACCACAGGAGTAGGTAAGTGACTCACCGTTCGTGTGTTGGAAATACTACCACACATGGATAGGTAACAACACGAGTACACGACTAGCACGTGAAAGTATTATTGCGAGACGAACTCTTAAATCAGATATTATTTTTGGGTACCATCGGGTACTCGCAATTCATCATCGCGTGTGTTAGCAATACTAATGCACGTGAAGAGACAAAAACACTTTTGTTACCACAGTTTTATTTTTGTTATCATCTAAAATCAAACCCAAAATCCCTACGTTAAAGTCAAGCATTATACCAACAAAGCCATAGCAGTTTTACTAATTCAATAGTTTAACATGACTCTGTTTTTAACCCTGTTAAGATAACTAACTGTATTTAATTTTACCTCCCTTACATTAGTAATGAAACGCAGACCACCTTAGCTGGCTGCATTTTAAAGCAATCTCTTCTTCTTCAGGTATGCATCGTAAGTCTCTGGAAGCCGCGGAGCACCTGAAAGAAGACGCCGCTTCCTCGGACAGGGACGATGCAGGATCTCGAACCGATACCAGCGAGAGGGGCACAACCACTCCGACTCCTGTCCACAACGTGAGTAGCCATCTCATCCTTCTTTTTAAGTCGTTCACTTATACCAGTATACGCTCATTATCATACCATGGTCCTATGAGAGTAGACAGAGAGTCTCTTGCATCTACCACCTGTTCATGTATTGTTGAACTTCTGGAATAAATTGGCAACTAACATATTAAGTTTCTAAGATACGATACAATAGGATATCCCTCGTAATCAAGTAAGATTGTCAGCTATTCTGTGGGTGGAAGACGCCTATGTGTGTAGTATCGTGTGTTAACTGTTGCTTATTATGTGCAACCTGTTGTATTTTAGCAAACACACAGTCTTAACAGATCAAACCTTAAGTTCTGATAGCAAAGATATTAAACTTCAAAGATGATCGACAGGTTTAATCAGCTGTAGTATATCATCAGTGTTATGTTGCACTATTTTTGTGTTGCTAAGTAGCACTATATATTTTTTTATGACACTTTTATTATACACAGTACAATGTGACAAGTTTATTGTCAGGTGACAATTGCTTCCAGCATACTAAACCTTTCTACCTTATTTATGATTGGCTGGAAGAATATTTCCACCAGATTGTAATTTGTTCGTTGAGACTGTAATAAAAACTTCAATAAATTTTAACAGACCCCTACAAACAACCAAAACCACCAGAGCCAGCAGGAGGGTTCCAGTCCTCCACGCTCTGCGCCCTCGCGCTCCCCAAGTGGAGAGGCTGGCCAGCAGGTAGAGCTGAAGCGGGAGCAGTCCAGCGGCAGGGATCAGCCAGGAAGGGATCAGAACACAAGAGAACCAGCGCGGGATCAGCAGAACTACCCTGAAGATCCAGAGGCTTTTAGGAATAATTCCATCGCTTGTCTAAGGGCCAAAGCGCAGGAGCACCAGGCGAGGATTCTTGGATCTGGGTTGCTTTTGCAGGTATGGATTAAGAAAATTTAGATTTGAAGTAAGTTAGTAAGGCGATAAAAGTAAAGTAAGCTATATTCCATTTGTGGGGTAAGAAATTTGTAAAGATATATTTAGGCACAACATTTCACCTTATCAAAATACAAATTAAATAACGGTGTAGCTGTAACTTCGTCAATAATTTTTAACCAGACTGGTGTCATCGAGAACTGATACGATATAAATAAGAAATATAAAAAGTTAATGCTTGCATAGGGCCCATGAAAAGCTAGGTACGGCACTGGTCCTAATCAACGAGACCTGCCTTTATTGTTAACAATACTACCTAAGATGTTCCGGATGACATCCTGGTTTCAAAGTCTTAATAATGAAATAATTCTTAGAATTGATAGATTTTTTAATGTAGCTATAAATAACCGTGAAAAATTGTTTTTTTCATTTTTGTTGTAAACAAGTACAGTACTACTAGTTATTTCCATCTTGTAATATCTTTTAACAAGCTAAAAAAATGTTTAAAAAGTCTAAAATGAAAACTAGACGGTTGGTCCTTTTTTTTAAATGTATAGCAATGGAAATCAAATCCACTCTGGGTTAAATATTTATTTTTATTAGGCAGTTCGCATACTCATTTTTATTGTAGCCAAATTCACGCAGTAATGTTTCAAAAAAATCAACAGACATTTTTTTCAATTATTACACAAATACTCATTTGAAGATGTGTATAATAATCTAATGGCTACAACCAACTCTTTCGTGTTTTTACCATATAATTTTGTATTTTTTTTCCGGATGTTTAAAAAACACTATCTGGAAAAACAAGCATATGAACATCCAAAGCAAGGTAAGGATATACAAAACTTGTGTCCGCCCCATAATGACATGCAGCATAGAGTCCAGAGCTGACACTCTCAGAACCAAAAATCTCCTTCGAACCAGCGAAATGAAGGCACTCAGGAGTATCGCTGGCAAAACCCTTCATGATGGAGTACGAAACACAGAAATCCGAAGGACGTGTGAAGCTGAAGATATTGTCAGATGGGGACGACAGAGAAGAAGGTTCTGGAACGAACACGTATCCAGAATGGCGGAACCAAGAGCCGTAAAAATGGCCAGGGACAGTATCCCTCAAGCAAGCAGACCTCCAGGACGACCTCCCAAAAGATGGAAAGACAGCTGGCAGTCGACGTCACAAGAGGCAAACAATGATGCAGGACTATAACAGGCCAACAGGCCTAAAATAATATGAAGAAGAATAATAATTTTGTAATTTTTTTCATCTGTCAATAATAGTGGTCTTGAATCCCGAGTTAGAGCGCTATTGAAGAGAGTCTGCTCTCTTTACGACGCTTTATAAATTGTCCTTTAATCATGGTAACAAGGTAAATAACGCACTTTTCTTCTGGTCAAAATATCACATATATGGTATATCTTTCAATTTTGCCAGCCATTCTCAAATGAGAAGCAAATAAGAGTCGCAACTGGACTACCCTTAACTACCCTTTGAACCGCGGAGTGCAGGGATGGTTAGAGAGGAATCGTCAAAGACGAGTCTCGATGCTCAGTCGTGAGCTGCATGACAGGAGTTTTCTATTGAGCATAAAATTAGTTACTTATTAATCTAATTTACCGTATATATTTTATATATCTACTTTCTAAGTTTAAGGATAATTCTTGATCTAATTTTTCTTTTTCCACTTCACAGCAAGTCCGGACCCTTGCTAATCTGCAGTCTTCCGGCATCAGCCCTCCTGGAAGCCTCTGTGACGCCAATGCCAATAGTCTCCATCACCACATGGCGGCTGCACATCATCAGCAAGAGGCTCTTCTTCTCAACAATCATCGGGAAGCTATGGCTAATCTCAACAACCATAGAGAAACAATGGCTAATTTAAATAATCACAGAGATGCAATAACAAACCTCAGCAACCACAGAGACGCAATTACAAACCTCAGCAACCATAGAGACGCAATAACAAACCTCAGTAATCACAGAGACGCAATAACCAATCTGAGTAACCATAGGGATACAATTACAAATCTCAGCAATCATAGGGACGCAATAACAAATCTCAGCAACCACAGAGACGCTATTACAAACCTGAGCAATCATAGGGACGCTATAGCGAGTCTACATAACCATAGAGATGTAATGAACAGCCTAAATCATAGAGATGCAATGACAAGTTTGAATAACCATCGAGAAGCATTAGCTAACTTGAGTTCAGGTCATCGTGAGGCTTTAGCAGGTCTTGCAGCTTCCAGGATGGCTCATAGTCGAGAGCAATCACCCGATGATAGTCATATTGACGTTTGTGCTGATCATCATTCACCACCTGCAGTGACAGCGGCAGAAATGTTCTGACAGCAAGCCAAATCCGAGGCTTCGGACATTGTGACCTAAGAATACTAAAGTCACGAAATACGAAGGTTCTTGGATTGACTTTATTATTTGTCTAGTAAACCTAAAATTAATTTAAATTATATTGCATTAGACCATCTTTGTAAACTTACCTTGTAACGGAAACGAAAAAACCATCTCGGACGTTTAAATATTGTCATAAAATTGGGATATTATAAGTTGAGTATGAATTATGTAGTACGTTAGGGCAATATTATTTCGTTAGATTAATTTATTCCCGATAACTTAATTGTAATTTAACTACCTGAAAAAACATCTCACATTAATGTTCATTGGGGCAATATTATTTCGTTTAGTTAATCTTTTCCCGATAACTTAATTACAATTTAACTATCTGAGAAAAAAATATATTAATAGTCATCCCACGGAATACATTTTTATAAATACTACCATCACGCTGCTTCCCTGTCGGGTGGGCAAATAAGAGATAGCGCCAGACTTTCCTATCACATACACACACGTTTTTGCCTCTACTGTATCGATATACCTGCTCATAAACTTCTACGATTTCTCTGATTTTTTACATTTATTTCTATCAAAATATCATTCACTTGATCCGACAATACTTTCCTTGACCTTCATCTCACATTTGCACTGTTTATTTTTTGTTGGTAATTCATTCATTCGTTATACATGCCTACGTCATATCAAAGTGATCTTCTTCATATTTCATTATAATACATTTTTATTTGGAAACTAACATTGTTTTTATACTTGTCAATTATTTTCCATACCCGGACCATCAATGATGCCACGTGTTTCCAGTAGGAGTCAACAGAGATCGCCCTATCATCCGCAACAATCAGGGCCTGCCCAGAGCATTTAGTTCCAATGTTTGAACACACTAGCTTGTGTTGTGACTCCTGTATACTCCCACAATCACATTCAATGCTAGTTTTTTAAATAAAAAACCCCCATCTTTGCATGTTCACCTTGCATCTAGTCACCTCTACTCGAGCCTATTCAGTGATCTCCAAGTAGTCCAAGACAGTTGGTGTCCAGATGTCATATTTTTCAAGAGCTTCATCGGTTTTTTTTTCTTTCAATTTCAGAAAAATCGCTACATCAGGAGGAATTGTCAGTTTTTATGCTCTCTTCATGAAACTATTCCTGTGTTTCAATCTCGATATTACTGGTTGATGCTCCTATAAGGAATATCTTGGATCCTGTACTTGTTTTGTTCTTGCTATGTCAATTGCAACACTTCTACAAATTTCAAATGGAACGATACCGTTCTATTGGTATATTTTCTCCACTGATGTTGTTTTCAAGCGTCCTGTCATTATCCTTTTGGTTTCGTTCAAAGCCGTGTGAACCTGTCTAGTACTTTCATATTTAAGAATATTCTTCTAAAAATATACGTCGGACCATCTTCAGCCCGATCGCCTACTGTGACCCTGTGTCGACTACTGTTACCCTGTGTCGGCTACTGTGATCCTGTGTCGACGAAGTGTATTCTTACAGCTTTCTTCAATTTTTGTTAAAAAATTGATAGCTTCCTAAATATTTAAATCCTTCACGTGGTCCAAGCCTTGATCGATCTTTTTTTTTCGATTTTGTTATTTTATTTCATTTCTTTTCTATTCAAATTACCTGACCTTTTATGTTTACAATCACCATCCTTTACACAATTCGATGTGACACCAGCAGTGTATGATCGCACTGTAAGAAACCTAATTCGTTCATACAGTGTAGGGGGATGAGGCAACTACATGTTTCTGTAAATAAATATCTTATAATATTTATTTAAATGCAAAAATACTCTAATATTTTTAAAAAAAAATGTTCGTTTTCATAATAGTATTAAAATGCCTTTTGATAACTGTGCTACATAATTCATATATATTTTTATTCAAAAGTTGCTGATTGTAAATAAATAACAAATTTACTCATTCTATATGTACTTAATGTAAATTTAAAAAAATATTTTATTTATCGATCGTGATTCAAAGAATTAATGAATAATTATGTTTATTTTTATTTTGTATAAACTACTATTTTTCAGCTAAGCTAATAATTTTTTAATTTCAGAAAGTCGTGTATTAAGCTCTGTTCAGATACGAAGACAAAATTTTATAAATAATATTTTAATGCAAGTAAAATATTTTATGAGTACTATGTTTTATCCTTCAAGGTACTCGTAGTAAATTTATCTAAGTATTTGTAAAGAGGAATAAGTTATAACTTAAACAAATCAATGAATACTTTTACGGTTAAATACAGTTATATTTTCTGGTAAGGAACTTAATTTATTCATTATGTGATTACATTAATCCCCCAATTTACGTGGTCTACTTCATTTACACAAATCATTTTGACACGATTTTTTCAGTTAAAAATTTTAAATGCAAAATAGTAACATTTACTTAATAATTATTTGGCTTTCAAGTTTATATTTTGACATACAACTTCAAGAGCTATAACAGTAATAATAGAAAATTCATTCAGCAAGAGTGGTTTTAAATAAGTACTCACATTTTTTTTTTTCGCATAAATAAATCGTACATCTCTCATCAAAATGAGTTTTTTATTAGTTATCTGTAACCACAGACTTATTAAAAAATAAAAATAAAGTTTTTTTAACTAAGTAACTATAGAGTATATGTAAATATGTAAAAGAACGTCTATTTGACATAGCATTCAATAGTTCTATTTATTTTCCTGGAACCAATAACCTGCGTAAATAGAGGTATTGCTGTATTTGAGCTTACGTATTTTTTTATTATAAACATTGTGAAGTAGAAAAATTTAAGCATAAATAACTTGATTGCATTGGAAAGAAAAAAGGGTTTATTTTTTTTAATGTAAAAAGTTAATAAACATATATTTTTTGTTTTGTCTTAAATCTGAACAAAACTTAGTGAACACTTTTTGATTTAAAATACAATAAAATACATAAACATTTGAAACTTTCTCCAAAGTTAGATCGAATCATCGAAGACATTATGATAATAAAAAATGGAAAATCATCAACGATTTTTAATCTAAGAATATTTATTGAAGTAGAAAAAAACATTCCAAATAATAATAAAGTTCCTGTTTTTCATTATTAAGAGCTACCGTAAATAAATAAATTTATAATAATTCATCGAAGACAAAACTTTTTTATGTATATATATATATATGAATTTATTCGTCGAGATTTGAAATCGCTCTTCTTTTTGTCTGTAGATTATATAAAATAAAATTTTATCACAAAATCTGCTTTGTATGTTACCGGCTTTATTGAAACATTTTCATTTTAATTACAGTCAACTCTCAATTATCACAATTTATGATGATTTTCAAATACTATGATAAAAATGTACTGTTTCAACTCTATTTGTAAATTTTTTTTTTGAATATATGCATACAAACTAGAAGGCGTTGATGAAAATCTTTTCAAACCAACCAGAAACATTTAGATGTATAACTGCGCGGTAACGCGTAAGACTTTTATATTCGAAAGATCGCCGATTTAAACCCCACGCTGACATTCGGGGGTATAAGGATACCTGTGTCTTTGATCATATCTATTATTTTTAACAAAAATGCCTGAATGTTAGGAAACTTTGACGACCTCTAGTGTCAAAGGTAAAATGTCTTTCATCCAACCTGGGGGAAGCTGATTCGATTCATGTTGGTACCTGTTTAAAAAAAATAGGATTTCAGCCTGGTTTTCATTTCAGGCCTACCTAAAATCTCCCTAATTGAATGGGATAGGTTGCTTTACGGTTATATACCCACCATGCTGTAGAGTATACATACTAACTAGTGTTATACAACGTGTACCAAACTGGAACAATTTTTTTAAATTATATTCATCAGGTATCTATCTCGAAACATTCTGGCGAAAGTCAAAAGTGATAAGTCGGCCAAGTATTTTTAAAACATTGGATTTCAATGTAACATATAAAGAACAATTTTGTTTGTAAATTTTTCTATCAAAATTCATTTTTCCACATTGTAGGTAAACTAATTTTGAAATTATTACGTAAAAAAATATTCATTCAGTAAAAAATTATAATAATGTATTATAACAATCCATTATAACAATGTATCCATTATAATAATTTAACTAATTGTCCTTTTAATTGTTTAAGTTCAATATCACAACCAGATATTTTTTTATTGAAAATTGAATCATTGAAAGTTTGTTGAAAACACTTTTATCTTTTATTTTGTACAATGAAACAAACATTTATAATACAATATATTTTTGAAATATCTTTCTGCACAATGTAATATATCTATAAATTAATTTCTACTACATCGAATCTTTCAACGTATTTATTCTTTCCGAAGATAAACTCACGAGTTATCAGCATTAATAGATAAAGTTAGCAGCGAGTTATCAGGATTATTAACAGCTTTTATATATACTAAAGTTGATATCGCTACTTCAATGGGCCTAAATAACTTAAACCTGTCTAAGATCCGGATCGAACATCTCCTGGTCAAGTGCTAGAAACACCTTATTTTTTTATCATTCAAACTACTTTGTTTTACATGTATCATATACGCTCAATTAATTAGATATAACCAGAGCAGAGACAAGGGTGGGACAACCGAGACACTGGTCCCAGGCGCAATATCTAAAGGAACGCTATGTTAAAATCTGCCCAATATTGATAATTCACTCCGTATATTATTGTCAAAGCCCGTGACCATATAGTAGCATCACGTGATAAAAGTTTTAGTCAATTAATATACTTAAAACTTACTTAAGATTTACTCTTGGCCAAGAGAAATAATCACAATTACATATTTTATTTCCAACAAAATCGATTTCAGTAAAGTTATTGATTATTGTGCAGTTCTGAAAGTCCTAAAAATAAAGTGATGAATGTTAGAAATTTTAACTTTCATCCGTTGATTTATATTGTGGGATAATGTGATCGCGTGTCTCCAACTTTTGGAAGGAGATTTTTTAGAAAGCAAAAACCACCCATTTTGAAATAAATAAAAAATATTACAATAATTTTACCCGTTCTCCAAATTGCTTAGTAAAAAATTGCAACTTTATTGTGGGGTTGCGTTTTTGGATGGGTAACCCAGGTGCCAAAATACCTCATTTTGGCTCAATGTATAACATAACCATTTTTTTTATTTAAATACAAAAAATATTACCTATACGTATTTATATTAACAACTTTGTCTTGTAATTTTTTTTAAATGTTGGACTTATTTTTTTTTATTTGGTATATAAAAACTACATATGTTTTGAGAAAACATGACACACTTTATATGATCTGACATTAAGCCTATTGTTTCATAAATGTAAACAATTTAAATTGGCATAAGTTTAAAAATTCTTCTTTTTATTTAAATGGTATTTGTTACTGATCAGAAGTTAGCCGGGGACCGTATATGTAACTTCCAGATACAGCGGGTGTAAGTCAGTTATCTCATCCAGATATTAGTCAGTTCTCATAACAAGCTTTTAGCTTTGTGAGACGGCTGATATTTATCAATGTAAACAGTTGAATTGAAATACACAAATAAAAATTCTGGCTGTATTTGTCTCTATTTAGCGGCTAATGTGATAACATATAAAATTATTCAAGTAGTCTAATTATTTGACTTTTATTTTGTCTGTGAAGCGTCTTTTAGTAATCAAAATCACGCCAAGGGCCGATAGATACTCTTATATGCACTTTTATCGAGAGATGTTCTATTCGGGTATAAGTTCTGAAAATTAAACGAACATACCTAAGCTTTTTCATGTACTTACAATACCTAAATTCCAGTTAAGTACTTAGTTAATACATAACATTAGATTTATTGTAGAGATACTATTATATATTTGTCGTAATGTACATTAGTATTATAAGAAGCTTCTAGTTTAATACTAAATATTACGAATAAGTGCAATATTGGTGATGTTAATTATACCGTAAGAGAATAAATATGTAACTTAATGTGACGGATTAGAGGTAAATTATTGTGATTATATACTATTAAATCCACAAACTGAGTTTTATTGTATTACTGCCCTTAACCACCTTAGTTATACTAATAAAACAGCGCACTGAAGGTATTAGAAAGATTAAAATATAATCCATTATAAAAATAAGTGTACAAAATAACGCAAAATGTTTATTGAATAGTACTCCTCTAGCATTTTGCTAATTTATCTGTTTCATTCAACGAGCATTCTCAGAAGAACGAAAAAAATTGTTAGAGCTCAAAAAGTTTTGTGACAAATTTAAAAAATGTATACTCAAAGTTCTAGACAAAACAGAGTGAAAAAAATATTATTTACATTTGAGGATAAACTTTGTCCTTACAAAAAATATAAAAGAAAGTTAATGACTAGGTTCTAGCTTGATATTTTTTTTTCATTTGTACTCGTACCCTTCGACATATCCGATTTGGACTTATTGAAAGGGGCATTTTCGTCGCCTCCATTATTTTTTTATTGACTGTTTAACAAGATTTTTTCCTGTTACACAAAGTGGGTCTGATACTAATGAATGTATTTATGAAGAACATTAGACTGAATTCTTCACACGCTACTAGAGGAAGCCAAGAATATGACCAGTCACTCAGCTGGTTCGACATCTGTATCTCACACATGACTGATTGTTTAGTCATAATATTCATTCTACTTCTTGTTTCGAGGTTTTATAATTGCGCACCGTGAGAAGTTTGACATGATGTGCATATTTTAGGTACACAATTACCCTTTGTTTAGTACCAAAGTTGTCTCGATTTTTTTTTATTTGTTCTACGTTATTCTTATATTTGAGACGAAAAAAAGCCTGAACTAATTAAGATCTAATCAAACAGTTATTCAAGTTTCGTAGGATATCGATAGTGTTAAATTTTCTAGATATTCTCACTTTGAAATCGAGAAGTATGCAACAGTCCGATACAAACCGTGAGAAATGGTTAATGAATTCGTGAGTTCAGCATCAAAGGTTACACCCAAATCAAAAAGTATGTTTAGTGCTACGTATTTTATTGAATAAGAGATAATATTCTCAGTCCAGGAAACTAGAAAGTGTAAGCCCTGTTGTAATGTAGTATTCGAACCTAAGAACCACTGGATAAGGCACGGAACTTGTAATTCGTCATCACATGTGTTCACCATGTGAAATACAATACGAAATAATTCACTTGACTGAGACATGAGTATCATCGGGAGTTAAAACCGAAATTGGTAATTAAGCGTCCTATTAACTAGGACATGGAAGTCATGACTTAAAAATGAAAAGCAGTGAACTAGAAAAGTTAATATAATCCATTGCATTCATTTAATCGTCCTTGTTCCTTTTAGGAAAATGAGCCAGCAAATATACTAATAATGTGTTGTTTATAGTTAAGGCATTAACGTTGTGGAGGTTTAAAGACATTGTAATTTATTTTTATCAAACACTGTTTATTCCACTTTTTTGTGACAGTGTAACCCTACCGGTTTCAAGGCTTTCACATCATCTTCAGGGGAGCGCAAACAAGACTAAATGTCAGTACACCGATCCGAACATCTGTTGAACAGTTATTTCCCAAAAATCTCTCCGCTCTTGGCCGAAATTGTCCCGTGCCTCCCTCACCCCTCAGCCTCCAACCGTTGAAGCGTGTATATCGGTACCAGTTCGCACAGCATTTAGTCTTGTTTGCGCTCCCCTGAAGATGAGGTGAAAGCCTTGAAACCGGTAGGGTTATACCGTCACAAAAAAGTGGAATAAACAGTGTTTGATAAAAATAAATTACAATATACTAATAATGATTTTGCGATATATTATATGTCACATGTATGTTGTATTGTTCACCCGATTATATTTTTTTGCGTCAATCCGCAGATCACATTTAGTGCTACTGCGATGATAATCGAGTCGATAATTTCCGAATGGTCTCCACTCGGCCTTACATCTATTCATCTTCGGACCGATTGACTACTCCAATCTAGTGGCATCAAATAATATTTTTGCTGTATTCGTTATCTTCTGTGAAAGTACTGGCAACTTGCTAGACTGTTTAAACTCCAGGCCTTAAACCGCTATATACGTGTAAGTATGATATATTTACTGTACTGCGAGTCATTTTCCATCTTCCGTGATGTTCCGTAAGTCCGCCGTCGCTACTATTATTTTCATATTCAGATGTGTCGCCACCAGCGGCGACCACTGGCTGAAAAATATGACGGTTCAAAGTATGTAACTTGACAATTATAGCTACACGCTTTTTCCCTGGGTAGGCAATAAGGATGGTTATTAACTTAGGCTACTTCAGATATCATTTTCAAACATTCCACATCAATTTTCTTATTATCTAATGCATCGTTTATTTCAGCTTTAGTTAAAATATTAATACAAATTAAATCCAATTACTTATTTTTTTGTAGAAAAACTCAATTCTTTGTTCTTTTTTATTTCCGAACACTTCAATTACAACAAAAAGAGAAACAAAAAAACTATTTAGTTTATCACATCCACATAAGCTTTATTATATAAATCAAAATTAAAAGTACGAACAAAATGTTTACTTTTGGACTTACACTGATGTTTAATTTTTCATTTCGGTCTAGGCAATCCGCGAGTTTTTATGTCAAGTTTTTGATCAAATGATAAATTATTATTTTTTAATATATTCTACATTATAATTATTAATTGCGCTCATGACTGAATATTTGTTAGTAACTGAATCGAGTGAATGCTTTAGACAAAATGAATTATTATTTTTATAGGTTATGGACAAAAAAACCGTTACTTTCAACACATTTGTCAGCGTTCAATGTTAACATACTATTCAGACAATATCACACAAAATTTTCACAAAACACGAATAATATATTCAGACAATATTAAACTAAATTTTCACAATTCACGACTAAATTAAAATGATGTATTAAATATCACGATTTTAAAATAAATCTATGTAAATGTTTTTTAGAAGCTGTCAAATTCTCAACTCGTATAAATCATTTGGTTTACTTCGTGAGTTACTCGGTAATTCACAAAGTAAACCGCATCGAAATAGGAGGCGCCGCACAATTATACACAAAATATTGCTATGTTAGTATGAATTCCTTAAGAATTATCGCTGTCTCACAGTGTAAACCAGACTTAGTTTGTTTGCCTCTTGTGACGTCGACTGCCAGCTGTCTTTCCATCTTTTGGAAGGTCGTCCTGGAGGTCTGCTTGCTTGGGGGATACTGTCCTTGGCCATTCTTACGGCTTTTGGTTCCGCCATTCTGGATACGTATTCGTTCCAGAACCTTCTTCTCTGTCGTCCCCATCTGACAATATCTTCAACTTTGCACATCCTTCGGATTTCTGTGTTTCGTACTCTATCACGAAGGGTTTTGCCAGCGATACTCCTGAGTACCTTCATTTCGCTGGTTCGAAAGAGATTTTTGGTTCTGACAGTGTCGGCTCTGGACTCTGCTGTATGTCATTATGGGGCGGACACAGGTCTTGTATATCCTCACCTTGCTTTGGATGTTCATATGCTTGTTTTTCCAGATAGTGTTCTTTAAACATCCGGAAATAGCTGCGGCCTTTATGCTAGCACCTAAGTATTTAAATTTTGTTACTTGTTCAATCGGTGTGTCGTCGATCGCCACACTGCATCCAACTTGCTCTCTGGCTAGAGTCATGCATTTAGTCTTGCTGATGGAGATAGACATGTTGTATTTTTTGGAAGCAGTGCGGAATCGATGTAGCATTTGTTGCAGGTCTTCCTCTGATTCGGCTATGATGGTGGCATCGTCAGCATAGCATATGATGTTTAGCATATTGTTGCCCATCTTGTATCCCAGGTTAAATTTTATCCATAACCAAGATGCTTCTATAATTTTATCCATAACCAAGTTAAATAGAAATGGGCTTAAACTATCTCCTTGTCTTACTCCGATTGGTGTTGGAACGTCAATTATTGCGAGTTCTTAAATTAATAGTTGTTCTGGTCCATGTATAGTCGATGACGTAGAATCGCAAATATCACGAACCATACGTTTTGGTGTTTGGGCGCATTCTCTTTCAATGGTTGTTCTCAATTCATAAATTGTTGCTGATTTTGTATAATATACCTTATCCTTGATGAATTTCCATAAAAAAAGTCTATTGGCGTGAGATCTGGGAAGCAAGGGGGATATTCAATGCTACATCTAGGTCCAATCCATCTATTCTACAAATTTCCATCACGATTGGAATGGGGAAGTCCACCATCTTGCTGAAAATAAAAGTCCTTCTCATCTCTAAACTCTTCACGAATGCGTGATATGACAAATTTCTACATTAAGTTCAAATAAATTGCACGGTGTAAAACTGTCGATACATTTATGGGATACCCTATTTATGACACGATGTATGGACTTGGCAGATTCGGAAGATATGTGACAAGATAGCATGAAGGGGAGACATTGTTTTTTACCTACCTCAATAGGAACATTGCGTGATGATGATGATAACGATGAAGTATTATATTAAACCTTGTTATATAGTCTGAAAAATGTCAACTCATTTCCCTTTTTTTTTATTTTCGTTTTGTTTATTACATCGAAAATATTGATGAGTTTTTTTAAATTTCTTTTAACATTAAATTCGTTTTAATATTTCAGACTTCATGGTTTAATTTTAAACGCTCCGATGTACTAATACAAATTTCAATTTCACAATTTCGCTGATCAATGTTTAAGAACTGCTGAAATAATGTAACAGTCAAATAGTTTTCGCATTGTCATCTTATATTCTGTCGATAAACCGTTCATCTTTCCATCGGCTCCACATCCACATATAAATCAATGAATTTCCATTCGATTAGTAGGCGATTTGTATTCATTTATTCTAGTTGCGGTGGAGGCTAAGTATTAAATGGTAATTTCACGGACTCAGTGGTCGGTTTGTATTAAATGCTGCTGAAAGCACCGTCTGGAGATGACTTGCTTTACCGCAGAGGCATAGCTAGGTTTTTGGCACTCTTTGGCACTCAGACACTTCTCGATTTGACGCTCTTTTTCTAAAATTATAATAATCTAATAAACAATAAGTATGTGAATTGCTGTTTGCAAATGACACAGTGGTGTTGGCGGAGAGTGAAGATGAGTTGCAAAGTTTGATAAGTAAATTGATGAATCCCACTTATCTCTTCCTTCATCTTCTCAGATGAAGGAAGAGATAAGTGGGATATTGAACGACGTGTAGCGTTAGGAAACAAAGTCAATAAGGCACTAAAACATATGTGCTCGAAACGGGCAGTATCAAAATCGGCTAAGATGATAGTCCACAATAGTGTTTTGGTGTTAGCTTTGAAGTATGGGAGTTAAACGTGAACGTGGAAAAATACTGAGAGGAGCCGAATAGCTGCTGTAGAGATGCGTGCATTGAGAAGAATACATGGAGTGACGATGTATGACAAGATACGGAATCAAGTGATAAGAGAGGAATGTGAAATTTAGGTTGATGTTTTGAGTAATATGAAAAAAGAACGGTAAGATGGTTTGGGCATGTAGAACGAATGAATGAGTGATGACTTACAAAACAGACATGCAGTGTGAATGTGAGGGGAAGTCATTTTAGAGGAAGACCAAGGAAAGCATGGTTGTATAAGTGAATGATATTCCGAAAGAAGGAAACGTTGAAAGTCAGAGAAATCAATGCATGAGAAGGTGTATGGAAGTAGAAGAGGTCAAAGATGTTTTTAGAGTTCAAAAAACATGGCGTTTTGTCCTCTCTGTCTACCCCGACAGTATGTAATAAATAATAATGATTAGTGCTATTTGTAAAATAAATTTGTTATAATGAATCGAGAAACATAAATGAGAATTATTCTACGCGTGAAACAATTGTTGTGTTTTCTCGACACTTTTAAATTATTTTGCTTCAACTTTAATCGTGTGGGAATTATTTTCCAGATTCTATTGAGCTTCTTCCTCATTCCGAATCTGTTCATTTTCGGGATTTTGAGTTGTTGTTTTTAAGTCACCTTTGTAAACTGTAGAATGTTCATTTTTAAGTTCTTCTTTACGCAGTCGTTCAACGCTGTACTGTTGTCCATTTTTGTCCTTTAACGATGTGTGCCCAATGTTAACCACTTAAGAGTTGGACTTTTAACACGCGACGTAACAATGACGAACTGTGAACTAATAAATTCTGTACGAAAATGTATTCCGTTCGGAGAAAACAAGTTGAAACAAGATCTGCCCAAAAGACGCTCGGGAGAAACACTCCCAACAAATCGAAACAAGATTTGCGCAAACGAGGTTCGGTCTCGTCAGTATACAAAGAAACTTCGTGCCCGAGTCCCACTCGGGCAAAACACTCAAGTGGTTAATGAGGGTTTATTGTTTATTAAAATTATAAATTTTATTATTTTAAACAATTTGATAAACGTGTACAGTACCCGGCGGTAAGTAATACTGTCGGTCATAATCGGCTAACTTCGGCTTTGTAAAGCGTCGTCTTTGTCATTCATACACGTGTTCCGTCGCGATTTGTCAAGCGTTCTAGTATATTTCTTAAGCCCGATGTGTATTACTTACTGGCGGGTACTGTACAAAGTATAATTACAAGCAGGATTTGTCGCTTCTTCGACTATGGATATTAAACTGTACCTGTGTCAAGTGGAATTCGTTTGTGTGAATTTCAATATTTACAGTTTTTTTCAGAGCTTAGAATTCAGAACCAAAACGGTTTCGAGGGCACCAATGCACCCTCTTGTTATTAGCATCCCAAGCGAATGTCGAGATGCCGGCGCCTCGCTACTCTACTGACCACAGAACCAGCAAAGATGTCTAGCGCCATTTAAACTCATGTAGAATTCAATTTAAGCTCATGTAGAATGCAACTTTACCACTTTAAGAGATATAAATAATGACGAAAGAATAACTAAACGATAATATATAGTGCATGATGTGCAATAAAGATGTAGACTAAGAAAAACGTGTCTGGATAAAGTTGACCACATTTTAAAAGAAGGTAAATGTAAAAGTACGAATAACAAGAGTCACCGGAACATTTGTCCCAAGGATAAACATATCAAATGCGTCGTCATCGTTGCTGGACGTCGTAGTCGAGGATCCCCTCACCATTCCAGCGTTAATTTGTCAGAAAGCGATGCTGTGCCGTGGAGTTTTTTTGTTTTTTTTTCAGTGAGTAAGTCGTTGCACGCCAGTAAACTCACCGGCTACACCACTGTACTAAATACAATAGCACACTGAAGTGAGACGATCGGAGCACACCGGCATATTTTTTTTTCTCTTGAATGTATGGATATGACCAATAGCATACTGAAGGGAGACGATCGGAGCACACCGGCATATTTTTTTTCTCTTGAATGTATGGATATGACCAATAGCACACTGAAGGGAGACGATCGGAGCACACCGGCATATTTTTTTTTCTCTTGAATGTATGGATATGACCAATAGCACACTGAAGGGAGACGATCGGAGCACACCGGCATATTTTTTTCTCTTGAATGTATGGATATGACCAATAGCACACTGAAGGGAGACGATCGGAGTACACCGGCATATTATTTTTCTCTTGAATGTATGGATATGACCAATAGCCCACTGAAGTGAGACGATCGGAGCACACCGGCATATTTTTTTTCTTTTGAATGTATGGATATGACCAAAATTATAGGTAACTTTATCACCGTTCATGAAGAATTTGAATACACTGAGACCTCTCAACTTTGTCTTGATTAATTGGAGAAAAAAATCGAAACCATGTGTCCGAGTTTCGAAATAGACTTAAGTAGCTCAAAATAAGACAGCAAAGGAACCTTCACATTCTTTCGACATTATTTTACGTGCTTAACAATCCTAATTATTTTATACGAGTATATCGTCGCGAAAAAATTCACTTTCTTTCAGAACATTGATGTTCTTTTCGATCGGATTATGAGAGACTCCTTTGCATACCACCACGCCACACCTCATTCTACACATTTGATGTCCACTCAGCGCGACGACGGAACGAATTTGCAAGAGTTATCAGATGTGCAACATCCTTAATAATGTTCAAAAGATAATTGAAAAACCATTATATTACTCAAAATATGTTTTCATCATAATTTTCCTTTATCTCCCTCCCATATCCTTAAACGAATTCCTTTCCTCTGGTCCTATCATTATTTTTCAGATATTGGTAATTTTTTTATACGGATTTAATTTTTTTTCTTAAATCTGTCATGTATCAAAACAACTTGAAAAGAGGTGGTGGTAGCAATGTAGTAAAGCGCTGGGCTTTGGGGTATCGTTTGGAGCACGTTGCTTCGTTTTCAGACATTCATTTTTTTATATACAAATTAGTTTTTATCCAGAAGTTAATTAATCCAATACGCGTTTGGCACGATACCCAAAAATATCAAACAACACTGGTTTGGATGATAGAAGACTTGTTATGAATTGTTTTCATTGATGACTTCCATTGTCTAGATGGCAAAACGTTTGACCTTCACCCAGAGGTTTTGACTTCGATTCCCGAAAAAAAGTACTAATCAGGTAAACGAATTAATTTGGCAACAATATTCGCACTTTGTTGCCTTCCGCGTACGAGGTCGAATGAGAATTCCATTCCTACTTGAATAGTTCATAGCCCGAATGCTCGATTAATGAGAGTGAAGACGACGTGGTTTCCCGGCTACGCTGGTCAATATGTCTGAATCACCAATTCAGAGACGAATTAATAAATCCATTATTAACATCCTAATTTGAATTTTGCTTTTATACCTCATTTCACCTGAATATATTTATTGGTCCTAATAAGTTGATTTTTATAAATAAAAAAAAAGCGCTTTTCTAATCAATTTATTATTATTAATGGTATTTTTAGCACGACAAGATATATGAATGTAGTGTGTGGTATTTGATCTGATAAAAGAGTAGTAAATTGATAAACCCCGCAAAGGACACAATTTTTTTGTCAAAAGTGCGTGGCAAAATCTTTACTGTATAACATTTGTGATATAGTAGTGACATCTCTGTAGAAAAAAATAAAACTAAGTTGAAAAAAATATGAAAAATGTTAAGTTAAGATTTGAACCATATGAATAATGCTTTTTAATTTGACAAATTAACGCCAGGATACTTTTGTTGCAGGGTTGTATTGAATTTTCCTTAATAAGGTAATCCATCAACATTATACTGAATTAAAATAACAAGCCGTTGTAAATATTGTTTATCACATTTGTCTTATTTTAAAAGGCAAAGGAAGCCCCCCGGGTACGTTCTATGGTGACCCACACATTTTTTAGTTGGTTTTTAAGTAAAACCCTTGCCTTATAGTCGGGTCAAAAGGGTATATATTTTGTTTGATGTAATTGATTAAACCAGCTGTTCCCAAAAATTTTCACTCGCAGATTGGCATTTGGCTAAATTGCTACAAATCTCCAATTAGTATTTATTTACTATGTAAATATCTATTTTGTTGATTGAATTATTGTAAAAAAATCAAATGTAAGTGTACACACTTATATTTTATGTTATAAAAACTTAGATAATTGATATAATAAATTTATATTATTTTATTTTGTCTTAATGAGAAGGACGATGCTAATTGATAACAAGGTCTGCATTGATTCAAGCTTATTTTTTCAGTAAGATTATAATGATTTCTGAAAAAGTTCGCCCATATCTGAAGGGATCCACAGACTTTGGGAACCACCTATATCAAACAATAAAAATAAATCACTAATGTAGACAGAATTATCATAGGAAAAGAGATTCCCTAATATAAGCTCTAACATTTTTTAGTGAAATAACATATAATAAAACTAATTGATTTGTGTTGAAAGTGTGGAAATCGGATAGTTTTCCAGCCTTAAATCTTTGAATCTCCTAATCTCAAGCTTTTCACTTCCATTCATTTTAGAAGATTTGCCATTTCATTTTTATCCACTGTAGGGATAGTATTAGGTGTTAATATAAGTTTAAAAATGAGCACCAAAAATAAAACAAAATGGGAAAAGTTATACGTCATTCGAAAGAAAATTTTCTGCTCTACAAGATATTGTGTTTGCTTTTACGTTACATATATTATTTTATTTGATTACAAGCCTTCAAAATGGAATGTCAAGTAGACGAAAGTGAGCATTTTCGACACCTCCTTCTTTTCGCGTTCAATCGAGGAAATAAAGCTGCTCGCGATATTTGCGAAGTGTACAGTGAAGATGCTTTGAATTAAAGGACAGCTCGTTGATGGTTTTTGCGTTTCAAAGACGGTAATTTCGACCTGAAATACATGGAGCGTTCCGGACGACCAGTGGACTTCGATGAGGACTGCTTAAACCATGTTATTCATGCAGATCCCCTTTAAACATTTTTCATCACCATTTTCAAACCACTTTTCATCACCAGTAATGATGCGGTAAAGGAACCTTTGCTTGTGGCCATGCGTAGCTCGATGACGCGCGAGCAAATCAGCAGAAATTGTCGAACGTTGATTTTTGTTGTTTTCACTCAAAACACGTGGAACCCAAGCGCCGAACTTCTGGACTTTTCCCATTGATTTAAGATAGCGGTATACAGTCATGTGACTACAATTCATCTGCTCAGCCAATTCGACGGTGGTTTGAAGGAGATCTTCGTAAATAATATAGTTTAAGCGGTCCTCATTGCAGTCCACTCATAGGGCGGAACGCATTATGTCTTTCAGGTCGAAATTACCATCTTTGTTTGTCAATTACCGTTTAGTGGGCAGGAATTATAAGAATAAAAAAACTTATTATTTTTTTTGTATTTACTAAACAATGGGTTAACATGTTTTGAGAGAATAACATGTACGTTTCTAATAATACATATTTAATAAAAAATATTTACAAAAATACAAAAAAGCCAACCACGCTACAGTTATAAAAATTATGAAAAATACCAAACATCAAAAACGACTGGAATTGATTGTATAAATAAGGGTGCAATTAGTGTTAATTGTGTATTAAACTTAAATCAGTCCAATTCTTACTTAAGTTGTTTAAAATGGAGTGTAGGTTGTTATAACATTTAATAATTCATTAAAATGCATTTGATTAGTCATTTTATTATAAAAGTGTGAATGAATCCCATTGTAAAATCGTTGTGTTTGTAAAATGAGTAAAAAAGTGTAAATTGTAAAATTTAAACATTCAAAATGGCTTATATTTACTTTTAAGACTCATTTACTTGCTAATTAAGTTCTATTGGCTCCTTAATATTTGATCAATCGCCAATTGACTTTTGGACTTTAGTTATTTTTATAAAATAAGGTACTTTTCCATAAGATTTCAAAGATATTTCACCTGAATTAGATCTAGAGAAAATAATATAATCTAAATCATACTCATTATTAACAAGATCAACATTTTAATAAAAGTTACAATTTAAAATTAATAACCATAAAAGTGATAGATTTTATATTTTTGGAGTATTTAGAGGAGAAAATTAGTAAAATTTTAATGATTAAAATACCTACAAATGATAATGAGTAATACCCTCTATGGTAATTTTCATCAACTATAAATTTAAAAAAAAAACTATTTTAAATGTGAATATTCTTTACTGATGACATGGGTTAGAACAAGGTTTTGTATTAAAGTAACACTGAAACTAACATCCGAAGTACATATTTGAATTTTCCATTTATTAAAAAATATTAAGTCTTATGTTGCATTTAACAATTTATTCATTGTTCCTTTTTTACTTTGGGGAATCTTGCCCTCATTATAACAATTTACAACAGTCTAATAATGGATTGTTTGTAACTAAAGTTAAACACATTGACTGCTTTGCCCATATTGAAAATATTTTGTATGGTATTTATTTTGTACGCAGTCAACCAATGAAATTGAAGCTTTATTAAATAAGCTGTTTGGATCATTACTGTCTAACAGGCTTAATTATATTACTATGGAATTCTACAAAGTAAGACCAGGAACTTTTATATAATGTTAAAACCATTTCATGCATATACTGATTAAGTATATCGCCCAATAAAAATTGATATTCACTGAAAACATAATATATTATTACTGATTCTTCAGTCATTTATGTAATATTTTAAATACTAAAAATGTTTCAAGGCATTTGTAGTTGGTTATTCAATAAATAACATTTAAAAATTTGGTTATTTAATCTAAGAGTTCCACCTTGATACATCAAAATTGTAAAATATAAAAATCAAAATGTAATTAGTTAATACAAGTTACCTTAGATTGAAAAACACACATCTACTATTTTAATTTCTTTTTTTTATAAAATTCAAATCTAAACTATTCACTACAAATTTACTATGGAAATAAGAATATAGTGTTTATAATTACATTTTCAAGTGAAGAAAACGTTTTAAAATATATGGCAACATATCTTAGAATAGCTTTTAAAGAGATTCCCAACAATTTTTGCCAAAAAAATCAGATATATTATAGTTGGAAGGTTATTTGAATTTACAGAGCGGTCACATTTTAATCAAGTGTCCATATAAAACAAATTTAAATTTTTAATTAGAAAAAATCATGATGCTATGGGTATCTGCAGTTATTTTTACAAACATGGTTTAATTTTTTTTAATACTTTTTAAACATTTTCACAAAATACAAAATTTTAAAACACGCTCTTAAAATTGTTTAACAAAACAACTTGTACAGAAGAAATTCATACAGAGTTCATCCAGGCAAAACATATTAACTAGTATTTAAAATATTTTAGAGAGTAATGACCATCCCCTAAAACACACTTTGGAAATTTCACAAAAATCTTATGTCGCAATTTATATATTTTTGAACATTAAAAATTGATTTTTGCAAGAGTATTTTATGTAAAAAGATTAATATATTTTTGCTGCTGTAAAATAGTCCAAGTGTTGGATAACTCTGACTGACAACAATCAATTTTATAGAATTAAAAATATTACAAAAATTATAAAAGGAAAATTTATATAGCGCTATTTAAAAAGCAGACTCTCTTTAGACGTTCAAATTTAAAAATATTTTGCAAGACAAAAAGATCATACATGTAAAAAAGTATGTAAAATATTTTAAAACCGAGCATCAAATGAAACGTTTTAAATAATATGTACAAACATTTAAAAAAATAATGATGTTAAAATGAAATGACAATTAAATCACATTAATTCAGAGTAATATGTTATTTTCACTGCCCTAAACACTGCTAATATTATTAAATACATATAAGCATACATTTTAATAATAATATTTTAATAATAATATGAATAATAATATGTAATAATAAATTTACAAATTCTCAAGCATTTTACACATCATATATACCATAGACAATTAAAATGTTCTATTTCCTATCAAAATAGGAACAAATATTTCACCAATAATCTAGCAACACAATCGATTGTGATTTAAAAAATTAATAAATTTCACATATTTTCAGTTTAATTTTCCTGAAATCGTTATTTTAAGTTTGATTATAGGTTGAAAAAAGTTCTTTATGCTTTTCTAATTTAACCATAGATTATTTATTTAAAATATATCCTTTAATATACTCGTATATATATTTAAATTTAATAGCATGTTTTCTGCCATAATTCATTGTCTAATAGAGTAATTGATAAAATATCCCATATAATGAAAAACAATACCAAAATTGGACAATGGTATAAATCAGTTCTACTTAAAGTATGGTCTCCAGTGTTACTCCATGAACAGTTTGTTACTGGTGCACATCAAAAGTAAATTATAAAACAAATAAATTTAATGACTTTTTTCGTTATTGTATTTTTCTTACTTATTCAGTCTTAAAATGAAAAAAACCTTATTTAAATTCCATTTTTTCATTTTACAATTATTTTTATTTAATTTCACAAAGATACTAATTCACGATGGATTGATAAAAACTAATCCATGTACACCCAAGTTTGAGAAGCACTGGTTTAAATTATCTCTGATAAAACGGATTTATTACAGGAAAAAGTAGGTGGCTGTGTACCTACGTAAAAAAATTGTATTTACCTAAAAAAATAATGTCTTTAAATTATTTGGTATAATCTATTGGTTATTTATTTTTGAACAATCTTTCATTGAAATAATAAAAAACTCACAAATAATTGTGTTATTCCCTTCTAGATTATTGATTTAATACAAAATTTTCAATTCCATTCAAACAATTCTCTTGTTTCCTTTATTAAATAAAACATCGCATGCATTATCTTACTTTATAAAATCATTTAAAAAATGTAAAATTGAAGTTGTTCAGAAAAATGTTAACACTTAAAACGTATCGATAGGAATGGAATAAGAAAATCAACTTAAATTGCATTTTTAAAAGAGATGTTATGAAATAATAAAATAAGAATAGTAAAGATAAATGCATATAAGTAACATTTGTAGTTATAGTTCGATATTTCAAGGCAAAATGTATATTCATTCATTTTATATCAATCAACTAGCCATGAATAAAGTTCTACCAATTTAGATCTTGACATTTTTTAACTCACTATTCGTTCTCAACCTTAGACTGATGAATAACTATTCTTATTCAAGCATAAAATGTTGAGTCACATTTTTTATTTCAAACTACAGTAGAGTCCCGATTATCAGGCCTTAAATTATTAGATATTCCGGATTATTTGACTATAGTCAAAATGTTAAATATATAATAATAAAATAATTACATGTTTTATTACTAAAGTAAAACAGTTTTAAGCCTGTAATGGCAATGTTTAATTCGCAATACTGTGGGAATGAAACAAATTTAAATACGTATAAAAAAATATTATATATGTATCTCTTGTATATATTACATATATATTTTAAAGGAAAAAAATCACACTCTGCACAAAACATAATCTGCTCTTTACGACAGTCTGTTTTAGAATGTGGGAAATCTCTTGCTGCTTATATGCATGTCGGCCCCCTTCCCCCATTAGAATTTTTAGGTTAGGACATATGTAGATGTATGTACTCTTCTGTATCTATTTTTGTATAATGTATAAAATTTATTTAAGTTAACATAATTCTTTAAGCTTTTTTATTATTATTAATGTAAGGTACAACTGTGTGAAAATATATTTGTATTTAATAGGCATACGAGTATGTTTTAAAGTAATAAATAACATATTTTCAGTTTAATAACTTGTTTTTGACATTTTAATTTGTTTTATCAAATACTGTTGTTTTTGACAGTTCCGAAATATCTGTGAATCTCGGCTATCCGACTTTCTCACAATCCTTTTAAGGTTGAATAATCAAGACTCTACTATACTAATATGTCAATGAAGAAAAAATTAAATAGAAACGTATAAATATTACTGAAAATTTCATAACTTTTTTGATATAAAAATTCTAGATTTACTAAACTTTTTTTGGAAAACAAATTATTATTTCAAATTCCAAACATACGTTTGTGATCAAATAGACGAACTTAGAAATTCTTTTAGAATAAGAGCTGAAAGTTTTGATGTAGAATTTGAAATATTTAATTTTCGTGTTTTTTCACTCGTCAGGGTTCATAATATAAAAAAAAAACTATGTACAAAAAAGTATTTCATCTAAAATGATATGATGGATAAATTTATTTTAGTTTCTTCCCCCAACTTGCGTTCTTTCCCTCGAGTCTTCTCTACAAACACCTCTCGGTGGTGAATCTCTTCCCGCCTTTTGACTGGCCTTAGACCCTTTCCGTGCTCTCTTAAATTTAGCCATGTCTTCTCCAAAGACATCGCCAGTTCTAAGAGCCGATATTAAGTCATCGAACTCACCCTTGGCTTGCCCATTGTTGCTGACAGCATCTCTTCCACTGTCCCCATTGACGTGAATGATTGTTTGGCCATTTGCAGCACCGTTAGAATGATTTGATTTGCTCAATCCGAGAGATTTGGACACAGATGATAGTAAACTGGAAGCCTGTTTCCTTTCCATGGTGCGCTTTTTAAGCTGTAAATAAAACAAATGTGCAGAATTTTATAATAATAAACAACATTATGATTTGAATGACATGTTGCAAAAACGAATTGGGACTGTACTTTCAATATGAATGAACTAACGATATGAAAAATATTATTTTTTAGTGATTTGAGGAGTAAAATTTAAATTCAATTTTCTGATAAATAAAATACAATTAAAATACATAAATATATCTACCTCTTGTTCTTGCTTAAGTCTCTTCTCATCTTCCTCCTGTCTCCTCTTGGCCGCCTGATTCTCTGCCCTGGCCTCGCCCAGTGCTGTCAGGAAGGCGTCCAGTGCTCCGAAGAATTCCTCAGGCTGAGTGGTGGCGGCATCCTCTCCAAACAGTCGCACTGCTCCCTCGAATCGAGATTTCATATCCTGCAATAATTTATTTTACTGTCAATATTATGTATCTTCAGTGTTTTCATATCCATATTAAAAAAGTGGTAATTTTTAATCCAGAGTAGCATGCTACTTAAGCCGCTAAGTAAAAAGTAGCACGAGTTTACAGTCACTCTTAAAATAAATCACTATTCTTATTGCACATTTCTTGATGAGTATCTTTCATTCAGTGTGCAAAGTACAGTGCTGTTATTAGCTTTTCATGTGCCTTGTGCAATTTTTAGGCCCAATATATTATTTTTGGGAAAAATAATAATACAACAAAAACAATATAACAAATGTTTATAAATATATTATACTTTTTGTGTACACAAAAAATATACAAGATCATTCACATGTATTTATGGCAGTATTAATTATAATTGTTTGAATTACATTTTTCTGCCTTTCATTGCAGCAAATTTATTGATAACATCATCATATTTAATATTTTTAACAATATTATAATCTGTAATTGGTAATAATTTCTTTCAGATAGCTAATCTTAAATAATTGTTCAATAAATTTAACTTGCTAAAAATTTTCTCATACAAAGCATTAGAAACAAGAAGAGTGAGCAATATTTGGAGAGTAACATTGATATTCTGATATAACTCGATTAATCCAAAATCATGAAGAACCTGTATGTAGTGTAGAATACCAAGCAGTTTCAGTTTTAATATTTATTATTTGGTTGAGCTTCAAATTTAAATCTTTGAATTTTACATGTGAACTCATACATCTTTAATTCTCTGTTATACTTAATAGTGAGATCTGCAGCCAATTTTTATAATTGGCTTCTTCTTCTCAGTGTCATGTCAGGTCCCCCCAACATTGAATATCAGTAGATATCTTTGTCCCCGGTAGCCCGAAATAGATCTCCAACGCCTCTTATGCCAGTCCAATCACGTATATTGTGGAGCCAGGAGATTTGCCTCCTGCCAACACCTCTTCGGCCTTCTATTTTGCCTTGGATGATCAGATGCAGTAATTTGTACTTTGGTCCTCTAAGTACATGACCCAAGTAAGAGTTTAATATTAGTCAGCAACTCTCTATCAACTTTGGTTCTTTGAAGAACCCTTGTGTTGCTGAACATATCCGTCCAGATCTTGCTATATAGTGTAAT
This sequence comes from Odontocerum albicorne, assembly GCA_949825065.1. NCBI lineage: Eukaryota > Metazoa > Arthropoda > Insecta > Trichoptera > Odontoceridae > Odontocerum > Odontocerum albicorne. Next base: position 18,876,537 of record OX463852.1, on the reverse strand, counting down.
TTTTTTTTGTCAGTTCCATTTCAGGCCCCTTCTTGTTCTGGGGCCTGTGCCAGCGTGCATGTTGCACCTACCTAGTTACGGCATTGATAAAACAATGACACATTAACAGAATCATACAGATTTGTCAAAAAAACTTTTTGAAATCTAATGTTAAGATTTTCTTTTGAATTTATGCAGTTTACTATTGTATAATTTATAATGGGTTAAAATTATTATCAACATCGAAATTTCATTCGACAGAATTGAATAAATAAATTTAAAGACAAGGAAGTAACAAACCTGGAACTGGTCTTCTAACTCTGTAAATCTGCAGTTAGCCATAGAGTAAAATTCTTCCATTACAGGCAAAAAGCTGTCGTGAGGGGCAGCACCATGCTGAGATCTCTGGAAGTCCATCTCGCGGCGTATGTCACCCAGGCCAGCTCGCAGAGTGGACATATCTTTCTCCAGTTGAGCTAGTGCTACTTTGGATGCCTCTCGACAATGAGGAAGGTCCTCTTCCAGTAGAAGTACATCTTTGAACTAAGAAAAGAAGAAAAATTAAAACATTTTGTATAATAAATCTTATTTGCTATAAAATCTTACTTCGCAACCTTTTATTTTACCTGTTCAGTGCCTGTGTTGTATCATATAGTCTCAAAAGAAGGCACAATATCATAAATTCCTAAACTATTGATCGCGACTCGAAATTGAGATGTGAAATATTTTCAACAATAATATTTTTGTTTAGTCATACACTGTTAGATTCACTTTATATAAGGGTATAACCCTACCAATTTCAAGGTTTTCACCTCATCAGAGGAGCACAAAAAAGACTGATAATTAAGTGAAAGCCTTGAAACCGGTAGGGTTATACCGTTATATAAAGTGGAATAAACGGTATTTGACAAAACCAATCACAATGTTTTTAAACCTTCACAATGTTAATGCCTTAACTATAAATAATATAATATATGAACATTTTTTGATAATAACATGCGACACATTACAGATACAGATGTCATTTACTGACTTTCATGAAAATTTTGTCAATATTTGTGATTTACTAAAGTAAGTCATTGAAATATAATACAAAGTGGCGAGACGCCTTCCTTAGTTTTAACAAAAGCACTCTGGTTGAAAATAAAAAGCAAAAAGCCAACATTAGTAAATGAAGCACTGTAAATATAATACGACTGCCTCAACAACATACACGTAGAACTCAGGGTTTTCTCTAGAACAGTAAGTATAACAAAAACAAAATTGTGAAACAGACTACAGCCTGAGGTGCAACCTATCTAAAATAACACCATGAATTGTTGAGTTTTCAAAGCCAATGTTCACATTACTAAGATTTAATGTTGTCATTAATATAAGTAATGTATTTCTTATTATTAAAATATCAATTTTTTTTAATTGTTTTCTTTATGAGTTATTTTATTAATCTTTACTTAGGTTGTGAAGCCAAAAATAATACCTTAATCTGGGTCACAGCTCAAAAAAGTTAAGAAACTCAACACTATATCATATAGGGGTTTTCCGGGGATTATCCGGGGTTGAATTAACTGAGTTGTGGATTAACAGGGGCAGTAGTAAATTCGGATTTTTTTTACTGCTCCAGTTAATCCACTACCCAGTAAACTGACCCTAGATAGTCGAAAGTCTACTGTACAGTAAAAAATATACATTAATATGAATTATTCATATAAAAAATAATGTATGTCAGAAGCTATCAAAGGGTTCGGAAAATTTAAAAAATATTTTTAAATGTTACAAATATTAAAATTTAAGGAAAAACTTTTAGTCGAAAAATAACATTAAAAACGTTCATTATTGTTACGGCGCATAAAAACCCATAAACCTTAAAGAGTTATAAAAAAAACAGTAAGACCATGGGTTGTAAGCTCCAAATTAATGTGCGAGTACTATATATGATATTTTTTAAATTGTGTAAATGAGGCGATGAAATTCATTACAATCCATGTATCTGGTATTGGAGTATATTATTTTAAATAAATCTTTACCTTTGATTCAAGGATCTGCACCAGATAATGCAGCAGGGTGGTGTTTCGAGCTTGGCTAGACTTGGTATCAGCCAGTCTGTTAAGGGATGCCAAACGGAAACCTGATGCATTGCCTCGTGCCCCCCTGAAATAAATACATTTCAAATATAATGTTTTAACCAGTGATGTGATGTTACTTTGCACTGGCATTTTAATGCTAAAAATTCAAAAGTTGGTGAAAACAATTTCTTTGTGAAATGATATTTTTAGCACACAAATCATTTTGAATGTGAGGATTATTAACACATTCAGTACTGAAAATGCCTAAATGTAAACTTTTGCATGGTGTTTGAAACGCCCATCGTCATTGTTTTCCGAATTACTTTGGATTAATTCAAAACCATGTGAGCCCAGAGTAGTCTAATGATACTGGTAGGATTTGTAAGGATACATGACAATGAATCCTTGACTACGAAGCCCAGCAAAGACTATGACAAACATCTATAAGATAACTTTGATAATCTTTCATAATAATTTAAATCATTACGGTTTGGTCCGTATTTGAAATAAAATAAATTTAAGATTTGATAACATGTAATCTAAATTAAAGAGTGTCACTAAGTACTCAAAAATAGTAGCAAAAGAAGTCCCTTAATGGGAGGTTCTATTGTATTTTTCGAATCTATGTTTCTTTGGAGAGAAGTAGAACTTTGAGGTCGATTTTGTCTTCATCGAGTAAATTGATTGTTCCTAATAGATTCTATAGAATGGGGTATTATGACAGGGCTTTTGCCATTGCTCATCCTGTAACGTGGAATGGTCTCTCTCTAAGTGTTAGAAATATAAATGGCATGTGTAGCTTTAGGAAGCACTTAAAGACAACCCTTTTTGGGAGATCTTATCAAAATATTTGATTATATATGAACACTGCACACACTACACCTAAAGCCGAATGTATTATTCTCACATGTTGGAAGATCTATAAAGGTTTCTTTGTAGTTCGTCTTCCTTTAAGCAGTTTTATTACTGAATATGTTTAAATAAAACATGCAAGTGTGGGATAATACCTAATATAATGGTGCATCCACCAGTTTCCTATCCTTACACTCAACTTATATATATTTATTTTATAATATTTTTAATCTGTCAATAATAGTAGGTTTGAATCGAGAGTTAAAACGCTCTTGAGGAGAGCTGCTCTCTCGATGCATAAATCGAACGGTGATGTTTAAATTGTCCTTAAATTATTTTTATTATTAACACAAAACAAATTTATTTCTTTGATATAAAACCACCGTTTTTAAAGTTATTTTGATAAAGTACTATATTACCGTTACAGCTTTTTTCAATCTAAAGTAATGTACTTTAACTCAGCTTTTATTTGATAAATTGGAACTAAATTAAGAGAAATAGTAGTCCTTAAAGAATACTTTTTGTTCCGAGATCTGCATCTAAGCAAGATGATGACAACACTTCCAATGTTGGAAAAATGTAAAATGTAATCAAAATCATAGTGAATTTACCTGTTCATGTAATTGCCAAGTGCGAGAACGATCTCTAGAAGTCGCCTCAAGCGCCGGGAGCGGGCCACCTGGCGGGAAGCTCTCAACACAGCGGCAGCACGTGCAGCCACCTCCGCACTGCTGCCGCCCCAGCGCTTCTTGAATAGCAGAGAGCGCACACGCTCGCGGTAGTGGGGAATCCTGAAGAAAAAAATAGGGATTTTATATATTATATGCACATATATAGAATTATAATAAAGTCAACCATTCAAAAATTTCTTAAAATAATCAATATAAATTAAAAGATAAGCCATACATATCATGGGAAATGACACTACAATAAATGAGACAACAGTACTGTTACTTTATTCCCTAAGTAGAATGCTACTTTTTATTAAAAAATAGTTGTAACAGTGCCTTCGGCAGTCATGGTTTAATGGTTAGTATTCATGCTAAGCAAACAGCCCCAGGTTCGATGTCTGGCAAATTCAATTTCCGAGTGGTTTTACTCTTAGACCGTTTTACGTCTGAATTTGTTTTTCTGGGCACTGCAACTTATAAATTCTTATATTGCTATTAAAAAAACAACATAAAAATAGTGCTGTACAAAACGCTGCCAAATAAAAGGCTGCAGCAGATCAAACCTGCTGATCATCTTGAAACATTGGGCTTGATCTATCAAGTGTGTGTGTGAAGTGCAACAGCTTGCACAATATTAACCAATACACGTACAGGTGTTTTCCATTCATAAGACGGCTGACAATCATACTCAATCATAAGAGATAGTCTATCGTGTTGTATAATAAATACTCTTTCAAAATAGCTTTAACAATACTACACAATTATCATTTTTATTCACTATGTTACATATTATTATATAACGACTAAAAAACAGTGTCATTAAAATAAAGCTTACTTTGATATCTCCAACAAGAATCTGTCAGCCCGTGCCAAGTTATCCAACTCTTCCTGGTGCTCCTCCAACAGAGCGGCCTCTTCAGCGCTGGGAGTGAATTTGAGAAGCTGCTCCACCATATCGATTGGCAACTGTTCTCCACTATCCATGGAGAGGATCGCTCTAAAACATTCATGATATTAGTTACATTTATTATTAATTCTTAATGTAATTAGACGGTTGAAAGATATTGCATAGGATCATGAGACTTTAAGAACGGTAATTTGGTTTGGCATTGTATCTTTAATGCCCTGTATCCAAATAAAAGAGAGGAATATTAACTTTCTTAGTGACCAAAAGGCGATATATCAGCTCTATGGCTTTCATAAAAAAATACCTTGCGCTTATATTTTGGCTAACAAAATATATCATTATAATAATAACTACCCAGATCTATTCGGAACACTCTTTTCAACAAGTTGAAAAATGTAAAATCTAAAAACAGATGTCACCTATATATTGTAGTTTATTATTCTTAAATCTAGGTAGTTTTAATTTGTATTAAAAGATGTCGCATTATTTTCGATATTTTTAAATAAAATGAAGCACATGCTGTAATAATTTTATTATGATTTGAAATCAGTTCTTTTTATCCATGTCCTGACGTGGTATTGAATAAATAATAGTCACGACTGAACATTTTATAGTTTTGAAATTCAGCTGTCAGGGGCTGTAGTGTTTAACGCGGTATTTTATTTGGAAAATTTATTTAAAATGTGTTTATCAAAGAAGGAAGTAGTTAACCCCGTGAATATATTAAATAGAAATATAGTTTTATAACAGTTCAGAAATGTTAGAAAAAAAACTCTAAAACCATGTATGGCAGGGTTATTTGTCTAAATTATAATAAAATTTTAAGATACATTTATAAAATGAGTTTTTATGAAGAAAAAAAAAACAATACTACTGCAAAGTAATATAGAAGTTTAACTAAATTTGGTTTAATTTTCATTGTTATACATTTTGTATAATCGTTTATGCAAGATGTAAACCAATAAGAAGGTTTTTTTGACCAGTTTCCGAGTATTGAAAATTGATCAATTTCTGAAAGTTTTTACACAAACCTGCAAATTTCTTCATCAGTCATTTTGAGTTTGGAGAGAAGGATTGTACAATTCTGAGCTCGTCGACCATCAATCACAGACAATATTTTTGTTCGTGGTTTGGTTCCCAACTGCCTCAAGTCTTCGATGGATCCATCGTTCTAAAATTTAACACAAATAATTAGACACCAAAGAATAAATCATTTAGAAGCCAAATAAGAATATATAATATTTATGAATTAATGACCTCCACACCTCCTAATTCAGAAATCATTCATGACAATATTACTGTCCTTTTTTGCCAGATCGTCAGCCTTCTCGACATGGGTATAGCATTGGAACACCAATACAACCTAGTTCATTTGAAGATCACTCACAGTAGAAATATGCTCTCAGCTGATCAGACAATGGGTGACAGACCCAGGCATAAGAAGCATAATGCCATGTTGTCTCAAGGTCTTACCACCTAAGAAGATCATGGAGTAATCTCATACATTTCTCTGGCCAGACCCAGGCTTGCTTATCCTTAAAACCTATAATCTCGTGCTATTCTGACAACAAAGAGATTTGTACTTAGCCACTGCAAGGTTCTTACATTGTAGGTTCCTATACACAATTTATCTTTCATTGTCCTTGAAGGATGCTGAGTTGAAGCCGTGGCCAAACCTGTTTCTAAGCAATCTATGACTTGTAATATTTTCTTTTACGGGTGTTGGGGGATAACCCAACCTAACTTAAGCCCTAATAATGGTTCATCATGGAATCTTATTTATGAAGATATACCTCTTACAGATTGATTTACTGAAGATCAGTAATTGATATTTTATCTTCAAAAAAATTGGCAGTTATGAAAATACAGATCATATTTATAAAAAAATAATTGTATACTAGCATTATCAAAAAACAATTTAGAATAATTTAAGACAAAAATGTAATATATCAATATAACATTTTTGTCTTAAATATAACAGCGCCAACTATGAATTGTTGATGAAAATAAAGTATGGATTAAGTTGGAATATTCTTCGTAAGTTGTATGAGAATTAATTCTATTAATATCAAACTGTAAAGACTTAATTAGAAGTTCCCTTACTTAAAGAAATTCCCTTAAAATAATCGCGTATTATTTAGCAGAAATAAAAAAGAAAATACTTACAGCTACACCGTTCTTCTGGTAAGCGCAGAACATCTTATCTATGACATCAAGTTCCATAATGTCATACAATTTTGTGTCATCAATCTCACCCCAAATAGTTCCATGCACCTTGGTGTCTGGCAGCTTGCTCCAGTTAAAACTCTTCAATGGGTTGGAGGGCTGAGGAATATTCTTTTTGACCATCTCCTTGGGTGGGGGAGGGGGTCCCATTGGGTTGGGAGGTAAGGGTGGACCCAGAGGTGGCGCTGCAGGTGGTGGCGGTGGCGGAGCGAAGGGAGGTGTCGGAGGTGGAGGTGGAGGAGGAGTGAAACAAGTGTCGGAAGACTTGAGATTTATCACCTGGAAAAAATATTTTGTATAAGTATTTTTTTTTAAGTTGATTGTTTAACACAGCACCGGGTGAATTATGTCATCCTCATTTTTTTGGAATAAAACAGCATTGGGTTTTTTAAGCACGCAGATATAGTTTATTTGAATGCCTACAGGCGTTTTTAGCACTGATATCATAAATTAAACTATATTTTTTCACGTCTTAAATGTCAGGAATTTCAATTATTTTGATTACTAAATGGCACTTGAATAAGAAAATAGGAAACTATTATAAGAGTAAATTTTACCTTAGCATCATCAGGTATACTGCCTTCGCTGACCAATTTCTCAAACCTGAGTCTTTCAGCTCTCTCTTGAGATACCTGGAAACATAAAATACATTAAACTTCCAGTCTCACTCAGTTAAACTTTTAAGTAGAAAAATTATATAAAAAATGTGATGCAAATGTTTTATGTTTTATACTTAATATATTCAACATTTAAGGCATACAGTACAACCTTATGGGTTTACTGCCTTGATTATCTTCCAACTAAGGGAATATCGAAAGACATTATGTATACTACACTGGGATCATTTTTATCTAGTACAATCAGTAATCAAACCCATCATAGCTACCTGAAAGACAAGTATTTTACCTTCTAGGCCACACAGGTCTTTATATTCATTCTTTAGTTTTTTGTCATCTTTCATAACAAAGTAAACAAATATGAAATAAACTCTACTGCAAGATCATTAAACAAGTCTAACAATATAGAAGAAGGCCACTTTACCAAGGCTTTTAGGCAAGTTCAGTAAGAACTTAGAAGGCTAAGAGTGGAGGGAAACTAGGTGGAGACAGTGATTGGTTTAGAGAAATTATTGTCCAGGGAGCTAAAACTTTACACATGAGTTGTATATTCATCTGATGTAAGTAGATAAGGAGTTTAATAAAAACTTTTTTTCTATGCACTATGCCCAATCCCCCCTGATGTTAGAAGTCACTCTGGAGAAAACACCTCAGTGATGGAGTGTGGTAGAGGTGGATCGAAATAGCTCCTTAACTGGTTTAATTAAGATAGTTGTCTTCTTCCAAGTCATCATCGATTCTTGATTTGATCAGTGCATCTTATGTTACTTAATGTGCTCCTGTTTCCAGTTCTTTCTGGAGTGTTTGTTCCAAGCCTGTACAATACTTCAGTGTTTGATTTTCTTTCATATGGTACCCTTCAACTAATTCGAATTAGAGATTAGGATACATTGATGAGCACGACTGGGAAACAATATTGTCTTAGATCCCAGTAATCAAGTCTTCAGGTTTTATAACCACTGGAGTACGCAAGGAACTCATGGTTTATCATCGCACATGTTGGTAATACTACTGCATGTGAAGAGACAACACACACATCTATTTGGCATGTGCAAGTATTGTTACTTGACAAACTCTTTTACCAGTCTGGTGCCTTTATGTTATTTTAAAACTTTTTTGGTTCGGGTTTTTTTAAGGAATCGAACCCAAAATCTCCAGGTTGAAGTTAAGCATCTTACTATTCAAGACACGGAGGTCAGTGTTTGATACATAATAGTTAAGCGTCTTACTATTCAGGACATGGAGGTTAGAGTGTTTGATACATATAGTAATAGTTAAGCGTCTTACTATTCAGGCCACGGAGGTCAGAGTGTTTGATACATAATAGATTTATGAAATTCAAAGAATTTTCTGATTTTTATCTTTTTTTCTTATTCACACGGTTAGCACTTGTTTCCGTGATCTGGATAAAGACTAATTTAAATAAAGTTTACCTGATGCTCCAACTGTGCGACTCGATGCTGAGCCTGTCTGACCTTAGCTGCAGCATCAGCATGGGCTGCGGCTTCTCTCTCCAGTCTCTCCTTCAACCTCTGTGCTGAAGCTTCGAGGTCTTCCTTCTCCTGTCCTCGCAAATCCAATTCTCGCTCCTGGAAAAGAGGCATATTCAATATTATTCAAACAATATTTTCACACCATGTAGTCGAGTCATCGATAGATTAAATCAGTAAATGGTTTTATTGTTCAGAAGCTGTAAAATAGTGCCGTTACAATTTTTATACTTAGCTGCTTGAGAAGTATGTTACTTTATGTGTATTGAATATTAGCTGTCTAGAAAAGTTGCTGTAACACTTTTTTACTGACAAATGGCATATCAAATTCTTTTAGGGAGAATTAGCTGCTTTAAAGCAACAACATTGGTGAATAGTGTATCAAACACTTTTAGGGAAAATTTGCTATTACACTGTTCCTTTTTAGGGCAATAACACTGATGAATGGAACATCAAACTCTGAGTAAACAGTAAAGTAAATTTAGAGAGAAGCTAAAAGTTGATATCAGAAAACACAGTTTAAAATTAAATGTGAAAAGATCTTTTAAAAATCCTCCAGACTATATTTATGAAATAGTTATTCTTAAAACAGGCAATGTGGAGGGATGATGAGGCACAGCTAGACCACCAATCTGACAGAATGATCAAGTCAGGAAGGCAACATCAGGAAGTTTCCTCTGTGACGGCAACACTCTTGGAGGAGGGACGCAGGTAAGGAGAGTGGAGAATCATCATGGGCAGAGTTGGGCAGGTGGACCAGAGAGATCATGATCCTCAGTCATGAGAATTAACCAAGAAGAATTCTTAGAACTTTAGTTTTTTATAAATCAGTTGTTCTTATTCACCGTTAACTTGGTTACAATTTTTTGTCTTAAAGAGGTGATATCTAAATTTACTGATTTTCTCAGGGTTCACCAGGGTGTTCTCAGGGTGCTCTGAAGACCTGGTTTAATGCAGTTTTTATCACTGAGTTGTTACCAGCTCTTGGTTCATAATTATTATTGGTATCGATGACCGTTTCTTTAACCTTTCCCTTCCTATGTTAAAAAAAATCCACGCGTTCCGGTGCTGTGTATTCAATACCCATCAGTACACATGTAAAAATGAGCGATTTAAAATCGGTAAAATAAGGATATTCATCGCCAATCGCTTAAATTAATTAATTTGAAATCAAAAGTGATAATAATTGAAATTTAATTGCTGAAAACATGAAAAAAACATCGGACGATGTTCACAAAACGGGCAAAGAGACCCCCTCAAATGGATGCCCCAGAGCTACTGAGAACTGAGATGGGACTCGGTCTCGGACTGTTATACCTCGAAAGAAAAAACCCAATTGTGAACTGAGATTCTATTTCTTGCGTTCCCATTTACCGAAGTAGAGTTTGAGTGAGACGTTAATAGCGTCGTTTCCTCACCCATAGTGGTTTTTTAAAATTAATATACCTACGTCACACACTGGCACACATTTGATTGTATTGGTGAATTTATTCCCGATTTTCACAAAATATCTCTGATGTGACCGATAAGTGCTAATTATTATTAATATTATTTTTTCATTCAATGCGTAAATGTATTACGGAGGAATACCTAAAATCTGAACTCAGTATTTATTATATTTATAGAGATATTAAAGTTTTTTAGAAGCAATGTGTACTAGTTACACATCACAGTGAGGAAAGGGTTAACATAGTGGATAAAAACAATATTTGAAAAATTAAAATGGAAGATAAATCTCAAGGAAAAAGAGATTAGAATGTGAATTGCGTGTGAGTTAAAGAAAAGGAATATATTGAGATAATAAATGTTTCTTTAGTTTATTCTTAAAAATAGATAAGGAATCGGCACATCTGATTAAGCTAGGAAGATTGTTCCGAAGTCGAGCCAAGAAAATCGTGTGTGATATGTTGTTAGACAAATCGAAGAGACACCAAATCGGAGAGACAGTCAATACTCAGAAAGAAAATTGATTTTTTCACGCAAATACAGCTTGGATTGTTCCTAAGAGAGTTAATAGAATTTGAACACCATTGGAATCTGGCACAATATTTGGATATATGATGGCATTATTTTTTAAATAAACGTAATAAATATAAACATTTTGGAGCCTATCAGGCTATCCAACAACTCACTAGTATTGAGATAACAAACATTTCCATAGTCAATTAAGGCCAAGATGAAACATTGGGTCAGCAAGATTTTGCTTTGGATAGGAATCGCAATCTTTTGAGAGAATGGGGTCTTGCGATAACTTCCCAATTACATTATATTGTAATAACCTCTGAAAATAGGGTGCTAGCCTTTGGAAATAAATTCTGTTCTGAAGATCAATTGATATCCTTTGTTATAAAACCAAAATAATAATACAAATATTGTTTGATTTAGTTGAAAGAGTATACGTTACCTTTTGTGCAAGTTTCTCATTGACTTCATTATTTTCTTTCTCCAACGTTTCGGCTTTAGTCCTTGCTGCCACCAGTTCCTCTTCCTTAGCCAGCAACTGTACTATTTCAGCCACATTTATATCAATGGGTGTCATATCAGGGTTGCTCACTTTACCATGGCTCTGGATGGAGCCATTCCCCTTTTCGGATTGATCTATAGAAAGCGTAGAAGACTTGTCCGTATGAAGATTCTCCTGGGAGCTTGTAGAATTGGATGAGTTATGTGTCGACTGAAGGACAATCTGTTGAACTATTCTGTCCAGAAGTAGCCAGTGTTGGGCATGAGGATTGTATTCCACTGAAAAATTAAATACTTAATTACATTTCACATTACTTTTTAAAATCTTATAAATTTATAACACTGAGATAATTTCTATATAGGAAAGATCTTCTAAAAAGAGACTTCGTGAACACAAATCTGCCTTAACAAGTCCTCTAATTTATTCTGAAATAGCTAATCATTGTCACCGAGAAAATCACACATTATCTATCAATGATGCCTAATTCTTGCATATCAGTAGTAACGGAAATAAATTGGACAGATCAGAAGCCTTAGAAATATCCAAATCAGTGCATTGAGATAAACACGTAGCAAATACAGTACATATTGGGTGTACAAATAAGTCACCGCCGTTTGACAAAAGTTGGCGCCACCAGTAAGTTATGGTTAAAATTGTCAGATGTAAAATGTCATTATCGTAAGGTTGGACATCTGTCAACAACATGACCTTGAAATATTAGTGAATTTTTATCAGTATAACATATTTTTTTGTGTTCGAAAATGTCAAGTTTTGAGCCGAATAAGCGTCATTTGCGGGAACTTTTGATTTACTTCTTCAATTTGAAGAAATCTGCAGCTGAGGCGCATCGATTGCTTGTAGAAGCATATGGTGAGGCTGCCTTAAGTGAGAGAAGTTGTCGTGAGTGGTTTCAAAAGTTTAAGAACGGTGAATTTGACATCGAAGACAAAGAACGTAGCGGAAGGCCGAAAGTGTACGAAGACGCGGAATTGGAAGTATTATTGGATCAAGATTCGTGCCAAACGCAAGAAGAACTTGCACTTACATTAGGAGTGACTCAACAAGCAATTTCACATAGGTTGAAATCATTGGGAATGATTCAAAAACAAAGAAATTGGGATTCATATGAACTGACACGGAGAAACTTTGAATGCCAATTTTCCACATGTGAAATGCTGCTTGCCAGGCATAAACGAAAGGGTTTTCTGCACCATATAGTCACTGGTGATGAAAAATGCATCCATTATGATAATCCAAAAAGGAAGAAATCATGGGGATCCCCTGGTCATGCTTCAACATCTACGGCTAAGCCAAATATTCATGGAAAAAAACTCTTGTTGTGTATTTGGTGGGATCAGCTTGGTGTCGTGTATTATGAGTTGCTCAAACCGAATGAAACCATTGCTGGGGCTGTCTACCGAACATAATTGATGAGATTGAGTCGAGCACTCGAGGAAAAGCGCGCCCACTACTACGCCAGACACGACAAAATTATTCTCCTGCATGATAATACTAGTCCACATGTTGCGGCACCGGTCAAAACCTATTTGGAAACACTCAATTGAGAAGTTTTACCCCACCCGCTGTATTCACCAGACATTGCTCCTTCTGATTACCACTTGTTTTGATCGATGACGCATGGCCTGTCTGAGCAGCACTTCACATCATATGAAGATACCAAAAATTGAGTCGATTCGTGGATAGCCTCAAAAGATGATGATGATGACTGACGCGGTATTCGTATGCTGACAGAAAGATGGGGAAAAGTAGTGGCAAGCGATGGGTACTACTTCGAATAAAACATGAGGTTCCGTTCTTTCACAATAAATGCCCATTTTTTTATAAAAAACGGCGGAAACTTATTTGTACACCTAATATATTCCCAAGATCTCGCCGCTGCTTGCTGAAGTTGTCTCCTGCCTCCTTACATCCACAATCACAGAGCTGAATTTTTACCAATATGTATGTATGTGTATCAGTACCGGTTCAAACATAATTCAATCTTGTTTGTGCTCCCCTGATGATAAGGGGAAAACCTTGAAACTGGTAGGGTTATACCGTTATATAAAGTAGAATAAACAGTGTTTGACTAAACAAATTACAATGTCTTTAAACCTCCACAGTGGTCACCTCAACTATAAATAATATAAAATGTATATACCAACAACAAAAAAAATGAGTAAGGGGTTTCTGGCACAAATTGGTAAGTGCAAACACCTACATACATACCATCACACAGTTTTCCTGTTGGGATGGGCAGAGAAGACACAGCATCAGACTTCCTTATCGCGATACATATATTTTGCCTCTTCTTCATCCATACACCTTTTCACATACAAAAACTTCAACAATTTTTCTGACTTTTTAAATTTTCTACTTTCAAAATATCATTCACTTCATTCATGTATATTTTCAGAAAAATGTTTTATTTATTTCGATTAAGGTCGCATACTTTTTTAGTAATCTCCAAATTATGGTGAGTATATAAGCAATAATATATAAATAAAGCTGTAAAATTTAACTTTTCATACATACTTAATTAATTACTCAAATGTATTAAGTAAAAACAAACTAACTTGTCAATTTTTTAACATACACATTCTGTAAACTTAATTATTATATAACGGACCTTCGGCTTTAACGGACACACCCTCGTACGAATTAGTCTGTTATATTGAAGTTTTACTGTATCTATATCAAGATTGACTGTCATGTGTTCATAAAAAAAGCAAAGGATAGTCAATGAAAAATAATAGTACACTAAAACAATACTTTTGGGTTTGGTGCAAGTTTGTTCAGACATTCAAACTTTTAAATATAGAGCACTCTACACTCTTGAACAGTTTGTTCCATGATTCCACAACTCAATTAGAAAAACAAATGTTCCTCGGATTATTATAGAGTTTAGTTTTGGAACGTTTTAACTGATGTTGTCTGAAATCATCTGACTGTTTAAAATCTTAAAAACACTCAATCAAGTCTCCAGGATATCGTCTTTGTTGCTGAGTCACTTCAACGCAGTCTATCTTCATAAGTCGGATTAGTCAGATATGTCAGAATTTATATAGCTCATCTTTGAATACTTTCAAGAAGTTTATGTTCAACTGTTGGTGTTTGCCTTGGATGCATCCAAGGCAAAGGCAATATAGAAGGCTGAAGAGGTGTTGGCAGGAGGCAAATCTCCTGGCTCCACAATATACGTGATTGGAGTGGCATAAGGGGCATTGGCGATCTTTTTCGGGCTGCCGGGGACAAATATATCTACTCTCAAGTGATACTCAATGTTGGGGGGACCTGAAATGATACTGAGAAGAAGAAGTTGGTCTTTGCTCATATATGCAATAATTTCCACATTCAAATCTTTTGATTTAAAACCAACCAGTACAACACGATAACCAACCAATATCTGGTTAAATGGATAAATATAAAAAATGATATCACAATGTAAGGAAAACAATAAGTACTTACGTGGCAATAACAAACAATGTTCCAGCAGAGACAGAAGATGGGGATATGCAGCAGTGTGAGACAGTTTTCTGCGGATGAGATCAAACATGGCCCCGGCACTCTTGGTGTCCACGTGCTGCTTGTCGTAGCGCCGCGCTAGTTCCTTTTCATCCTCTGCTCGCACCATCTCAAAGAAATCGATGTGGCGGTCGAGGGTTTCGTTTTCGTGAAGGCGAAGTTTGTCGATTACTGAAAATATAAATATGTTAAAAATATTAGGTACATAGTATAAGAAATAAATATTTAAAGTTTGGAAAAGTAAAATATTTTTTGAGTAAGCTAAGTTGATTGGTAAACTCACTGGACTTGATTATATGACGAAAGATCATCTGTTGAAAACCCAAACTGAAATTCTCGATCAATTTTTTCTGGTACCTTAATCCAAGGGAAGTCCTTGAGTGCCTCCTTACCCTAATTTAGCAAACAGGCGCCTCAGGTTCGATTGTTGACGTATTCACTTCCACATAGGTTTTATTCTTAGACCATATTACATCTGACTTAAGGTTTTTTGTAGCTCGTACATTACGTATCATATTTTTTTATAGTGCTACTAAGCAACAATAAAATATCACTAAATAAATTTGTCAAGCAAAAGACTAGCAGATTCAAAACCTGGCGATCATCTGGATACTTTGCTATCGGAACTTAAGTTTTGATCTGGTAATACTATGTGCTTGTAGAAGTGTAACAGCTTGCACACAAAAACCAAGACACATGCATATCTGCTGAGAATCATACTCGATCACGAGTAATAATGCATCATATTAGTCTAAGAAAAAGAAAACCTTTAAAAACTTAAATACTACGTGATGACCATCTTGCTATCGGAATTTTCGTATTGATCTGTCAATTTTGTGTGCTTGCATAAGTGCAACAGATTGCACAAAATAATACATGCATTTGTGTCTTAAACCAATATATGCATTTGTGTCTTTCATTCACAGGTTGGCTGACAATCATACTTGATCTTGTCGAAGATAGGCCTAGCAAAAATTTTTTTTTTTGAAAACTGAAAGTCATTATGTGAAGACCATATAATGCACTTGTGAAAGCGTAAAGGTAATGTAAAAAAACTTCTCAATGTGTCAACAATTCCCGGTATTGGTATTTCTTATAATTCTTAAAAACTTATCCCTAAATTCTTATTTTCCAATCAAATCATTAAATATTCAACATTTTGTAAAGTATGATGGTATCTTCTTTATGTAACTGATATTTTGAACTACATTTCCAGTACATGTACTGCAATCATGGATAGAATCTTTCAGGGTCTCATAGGCCTGATTTATTTATGGTCGCTTGATATACAGTTTTATTAGCCAAGCGTGTTTGTGGTTAAGTTTCCCTTCACAAACAGTATTTTTCTAAAGAAAACAGGGAAACCCTCAGATAAGTTTCATGTAATTTTGACTTAGATATCCTATATTGGGAGATGCAAGCTAAAAACAAAATAAATTAATTTTGTAATTTACCTGGTTGGATTCCAAGCATCAAAAACTCATATCTTAAGTGCAGCCTGAACTCTAGACTCTCTACTCCTGGCCCGTAGTTGAGAACGGCATTGATGAATGACATAATGGCTGTCTTCAGGTTCACTTCGTCTCTATAGATCCCTGTGGAGCGATCCAGATCATTCACAATGCCTTGGAAGCGAGTTCTTTCGAAGGCGTACTTCTGATAGTGAATCATGGCTTCCAGAACCTGAAAAATTGCAAAATATAAAATTAATACAAGACATCAAACCATTTCCCTTATTCAATAGCACCTTCCACACATTATGATATAGTGAATATTTTTTGATAAAATTTCTTCATTCATCAATTCAACCTTTTGAAACCATTTAAGAGTTTTCTTCTTCATCCTACTTTACTCACCAGTTTTAAGTTCACATTCATCCTTAATCATTTTATTCAATATTCTGTCTTACATATCTGTCACTCCATATAACATATTCTTCTAAATGCAAGCGTTTCTACAGCATTTATTCAACTTCTTTTAATCTTTCTCCCCCTCCACGTTTTACTTCAATTCATCAAAGTTAATGCTAAAATACTGTTGTGACCTTAGCAGAACTTTAATGCTGTTCTGTTCGAGTATATCAGTATATCGTTACATGGTTTTCAATATCCGTTGTCACTATATCATTAACTTGCTCTAATCTTTCATTACTTATCCAAATATCACATTTCTCACTTTTCTATAGCCGTGACTTTAGATTCTACAACATTCATTTTCAAATCTTTCTCTTTAAAGATTAAATGCAATTTATTTATCAATAAAATGAATGCTTACTTAATTTCTACACAATAATTTATACTTTAATTGTATTGCATTGAAACTTTGATTCCAAAGTAATAATGACTTCTCGTGAGGTAATTACGGTCCACTTTATTGCGCATGACAGCTTTTCTGGCATAAAGATGTGATATACAACAAAGTCTATAAATTTGATATTAATTTTTACCTTTTTGTGACCACCTGGTACCAAGCAAACAGCGCCAAGGATTTCCAGAGCAGCTATCTTGGTCTTGATGTTGTCTGTGTTGAGGGACTGTGCTATGGTGTTGATACTGGTGGGGTGGGCCAGAACATGGGCTCTTCCATTCTGGAAAAGGATACGTATATTATTTTTCATGAATATGTTGACTTAAAGGATAATAATAATAATTTATATAATACCATTTAGACAGCAGACTCTCCTCAAGAACATTTTAACACATCAATCGAATCGACTATTGTTGAAAGTCTAAAAATACTATAAAAAGTAACATAAATTGAGTGTAAGAATAGAAAGATTCAACCATTAGATTGGATACTTCCCTGGATCTGCGTAAGTTTAAAAAATATGTTTGGTAAGAAAATCATAAGAAACTTACGAAAGTAAGACTGACTATTCAAGTTTAGATGGAGTGTAGTGTTCATATACATTCAAGTTTAGATGGAGTGTAGTGTTCATATATGTACATCTAGTATGTAAAAATGTATGCAAAATTTATAAACATAAATTTTGACAAAACCTCCCAAAAACGATTGTCTTTGTGTACTTCCTGAAGTTGTACGAGCACATGTAACCTGTATTTCTAATCTCGTACATAGAAGCAAATAATTTCACGCTATATAACCAGCAAGCCTAAAAGTCCTGTCGTAATATCCCACCCAATTGGACCAATCTGAAGCAATCAATTTATTCAAAGAAGATGAGATCAACCTGAAAGTTATATTCATCTCTGTAGTAACGTCTTTCAGATACAAATCCGAAAGATACAAGGGAAATATCCTATATAAAGTTGTCAAGTTAAGAAAAAACTCCCTCGATATAACCATTAGAATATCCATGATGAGTTTAATCTAATTCTTTTTATACTTTTTTATATTTTTCACAATAATTTACAATCCAGATTGGTTATTTAAAAATATGTGCTTCCCTAGTGCTTGTCATAATAGATCATTTTCTCAGGGTACACATCTACAGAATCCAGCGGTACGTAATACACATCGTTTGTAGAGTGTCGTCTCTGTCGCATGATGCGCTAACCGCATCGTGACTATGATACCGGACTGTTAGCACATCGTGCGACAGAGATGACGCTCTACAAACTATGTGTATTACTTACCGCCGGATACTTGTACTGTATTTATACGGTTCTTATTATTATTATTTAATGTCTTATGTTTCACTTCTATATATCAAAGTAACATATTCACGCATTCTCAGTTTAGAAGATTTATAATTGGTTTATTGCTAAACACAGTACTACATGCACCATTAACCGTGTGTCCTGTTGCAAGACTCGCATTGATATTATTGATAATAATAATAAAAGAACTATTTATATACCGCCGTTTTTAGAGATCAGACTGTCCTCAAAGGTTCTTACACTCTCTTGAAAATATATTTTCAAAGAACAAAATGATAAAAAACTTACAGAATTATTCATGAGTGCCTTAAGACATCCTATGAGACTGGTGTGAAGTGCAGTTTGTGCCGTATTGTAGTCCATCTTCTCTAGCACATCTAGAATGGCAGCCAGGCCATCCACCTCAATGAATTGCAGCACGAAGGAGTGGGCCGATGTCCTCAATGCTGTCTTCAGCCCATCTGTCTGGTACATTCTGTGCTGTAACTCCTCTTCTGGTATTGTCTCACATGCTGCTAAGGTCTGAAAAAAAAACAAAAAAAATATACTAATCATAAGTATAGAGATCTCGTAAGTATAGAGAAAAAAGTATTTTTTCACACTAGTAGTGTGCTGAATATTGCGACTTCCAGTTCTACTATACTAGTCCAGGGTTTCGTTTTACCTTCACGGTTGTCTTAGAAGATGAAAATTGTACATATAACTATAAAAAAAATGGAAATTCAGAATTTCAAAATATATTTAAAATCTAAAGCACGCAAATTCCAATAAAAACTTAACACTCAAACATGGTGCTCAAAATGAAAGTAAAAAACAAGAAAGAAGTAGATTATGTTGGTGGGTCATCCTGGACTTAGAACAATTCAAATAACTGAGGGAGGAGTAAGGAAAGATGGGCCCTCATTGGATCACAATGACTAAATTTAATCTAAGACAATGTCAGGTGGCAAGATCTTGTACAAGTGATAGGTCAACGATTTTTTCAATGAAGATGAAGTCTGAAAAAGATAATTCAACATATTAAAAATTAAAAACGCCTTTTGCAACCCAGTCTCGTTGAGAAATATAGTGTTTCGTACGTACCAAGGAGCTCCGACAGTTGTTTTGTTATTGGAGCTGCTTGGTAGTATAAAACAAAAAGCAATAAATGTGTATTGAAATATGGTATCTTACATTGTGGATCTGTCGCAACATGAGCACATAGTCTTCGGGTGTCCTGGGCGCTAAGTCCCCAGGGGGTGGAGGAACCGCAGGCCGCCTGCTGCAGTAGATCTGCCACTTCTTGGCGGCCGGCAAGGCCAGCATGGCAGCCTTGTTGGGCGCCGTAAGGTCCAGCTCCTCCTGCAATAAAGAATAATATTAGTCAACAAAGTGATTGATGATAAGAGAACGACTTTTGCAGAAAACTTTGTCTAGAATTCATAAAGACAACTCATAAGCTCCATCAATGATTCATTCCGATTCAGAATGGCTAAGGTCTATATAATGAATGAGATTCAACGAAAAATTCAATTCATCCTACTAATTGAAAATCGATTTCAAACATAGATTTAAAGGCTTTTTATCTGCGTTTCTGATGTCATGTTCTCAACTTGGTATGCATCCTGTATTTCTTTATATTAAAAACACCATAAATAAGTATTGATTTATAGATAACAATGTGAGTTGTAACAAGAGTTTGTAAATTGATTAAACGCTTTTTCCCCGCCTAACATAATACAAACCTAGATGCGGTTAGGCTAGTGACAAAGGCTTTCCGGGTTTGATTCCCCGGACTAGTTTTTTTTTCGAACCTGAAACCCCCAGATGAATACTAAGCACCTTATCAACTAGAGCACGGAGGTCAGCTCTAAGTTAAGAGGAAAAAGAGAAGAATTTCTATAAAGAATTAAGTTAGAAAAACAACTACCCACGCCATTTAAAATGTCATTTTCTTAAAGACGTAATAAATATTTCAAATAGATTTTTTTATTCAATCAATAAATACCATCTTCTTAGTGACATATTAACAAGACACGTCGTGGAAATGCGTTAAATATGGAAAAAGTTAAAAAATGCAGTCAGTCACGTTGCTTTCTTATTGGCAATTAATTTCATGCCGATTACATTTTCCGGTTTTTCAAGGCTGTTACATAAATAGAAGTTACTAACCCAATTTACCTTCAACGAAGAAAAAAAGTTTTGTTTCCAGTTCCATCATGGCAACTCAACCATCACCTCAATTAGTTGACCAATTGCTAATTAAATATTATGGTGCTTTAGAACGAAACTTGTTTCGTTCATCTTTCTAAGTGATCGTAAAATGACACTAATGGTTACAATAAGGAAAGGGTATTTGGTAAATAGTTTTGATATATAGAATGCAGTATTAGGAAACAGTAGTTAGTAGTACACTAAAAAATGTATTCTCGAACCGGACTGTATCAAAATCTGCTAAGATAATAGTCCACAATAGTATTTTGATGCCAACTTTGATGTATGAAAGATAAACATGGATATAGAAAAATACTGAGAGGAACCAAACAAATGCTGTAGAAATGCTGCATTGAGAAGAATACGTGGAATGACAATATATGACAGAATACGGAATGAAGTGATAAGGGACGAATGTGAACTTAAAGCTGATGTGTTAAGTAAGATGAAGAAGAGTACGTTGAGATGGTTTGGGCATGTAGAACGAATGAATGAAGAAAGACTAAGAAAACAGATATATAGTGCAAATGTGGGTGGAAGGTGTGTGAGAGGAAGACCAAGGAAAGTATGGTTGGATCAAGTAAATGATATTCTGAAAAAAGGAAACGTAGAATGCCAGAGAAATTGTAGAAGTTGTATGAGGTGTATGGATGTAGAAGTGGCTAAGGATGTATGTCGAAATAGGAAATAATAACGCTCTATCCTCTCTGCCTACCCCAACAGATAAATGGCATAGTGGTATGTATGTAGAAATTATATGAACTTGTCTCAAATATCAAACTTATTTTTTATTTTATCTTTTTCTGTTAAATAAATCATTTTTAACGTTGGAACAAAAAAATATTGAAAATGCTCCATAATTGACTTATGGCGTTATGACGTCATAACTTCCGTCAAATAATTTATTCGGTGGCAAACAGTGGTGTTTTGTTTTACTCTCATTGTATACAGTACAACCTGGTGGCTTTATGGCTATGTGGCAAACTCTTCTGATCAATGGAAAGATGTTAAGGAGGCCTTAAGTGAAAACAGACTGGAAAGATTTTAAAAAATCTCGTACCAACGAAAATCGAACAAGCGACCCCCGAACTAGAAGACATGAGTATTTTCAACTAGGCCACGGAGTGTTCGTTGTGAGACCGTATCGTTTTAAATGTTGCAGATTTTTTTTTTGTAAATTGCACAGGCCTGCGAAGAAAAAAACTTTTGAAATGTTTTAAAGTCTACTTCATGTATTTTTCGTAGGCATACTTAAAACCTAAAACGTCATCAGCACACAAAAAATGCACATGATAATAAATAAATAATACTCGTATGTTCTGAAATAAGCCATATAATGTTAAGACAATGGCGAAGAAGATGCATTTGATAAAGAAGTTCAGAAATTTGGCCCGGATTAGTCACCGGTGGTCAACGGTGGGGGCTGCTGACTATCGCCAAGGCTTATAGAAAACGCTCGGGGGAAGCATTCTCGGTTTTAATCGCGCCGCGATTATTCTTCACCCCTTACCAGGGATTATCCCTCACGCGATTATAAAAGCCTGCCTAGAGTCTCAGTTGACAACTTGGCAACATATCGCCTTTCTCCGTGGGAAGACAGACATTTATTTTTCCTCTTGCATCAAGCCGCGCTTTGGCTCCATATGAGTGTACCTAAGATATTGAACTATCCAAAATCTCTCTGCACATGAGAGCTTTAATGGCAAACTCTAGCTTCAATATTGTCTCTTCGCACTGTTGTATTTTTTGCGGTCATCTGGATCAATCCGCATATCACATTTTGTGGTACTGTGATGGTAATCGAATCAGTAATATCCGAAGGGAACTTCACTCAGCTTTACATAGGTTCATCTTTGAACCGATTGGCTACTCCGATCTAGTAGTCAGAGAATATATTCGATTTTTTTTCGTGAAAATAATAAATCACATTTTGTGATACTACGATTCAATAATTTATGAAGGGATCTCCACTCAGTCTTACATTGGTTTATCTTTGAACCGATTTGTTATTCTGATTTAATAGCGTCAAATGATGACTACATTTGAAGTTTTATGTGTACTTAAGTACTGGCAACTTGCTAGGCTGTTTGAACTCCAGGCCTTAAGCCGTTTTATATCTATAAGTATATTTACTGCGCTGCCAGTCATTTTCCTTCTCCCGTAACGTCAGACTTTAAGTCCGTCTACGCTACTATTCTTTTCACACTCAGATGTGGTGCCACCAGAGGAGTCCCTTTGGGCAGTTCCTACTTCGTTCCTATAAAAAAGATTTCGATTTAATAGTGTACATCGCACTGGATGTGGACTTATTTTGTCACCCATAACAGCATGGGTGATGGTGGGATCCAACTGGAACTGATAACGAAGTTATCAATAGGTCTGGACTAATCTCATAAAATCCTCCCAGTCGAAATACTAATAAAATTAGAATAAAACGACACATGAAACCTACATCATATATTGACAGAAAACTATTAACTATTAACAATCTAATTCATTCATTTACATAGCCACGTATAAAATGAGTACGAGTGACATGTGAATCTAATATTTATATAGCAATATTATAAAGTGAGCACGAGTGACATGTGAAGCTAATATTTATATAGCAACAGTATAAAGTGGGTGAGATTGATATGTGAATTTAATAATTGAGTGTTAATATTATAAATATTAGATGAATCAAGCATTATCATTCATTATAAACTGCTTTCTCGTTTAAATATTTATATTTTTCTGTTCAACAGTAACGTCATCTCTTCTTAATGAATACATTATTTGTTATTGTTATTTTATGTCTTATCATATCAAGTAATGACAGATTCAAATAATATTTTTTAAATAAAAATGTTTTAATAATTAAATAGTCACCATTAAACAATAACTTTGGCCACACCTAATGCTACATACGGACGTAAACATAACAATGAATTTATATTGTTCGATGATTATGATAAATGCTGCAGTAGACAGAGAAGATGGTAGTTCAACCAAGTCAATTATAATAGATATTGAAAATTCGCAAGGGGCATGGCGTGGGGATATGAATCTATGTTATGTAAAAAATTAAATATCTGATCGACAGTGAATTTGATGACTTGTGAGAACGAAATGACAAATGTAAACAGGACCGTAGTGAGAGCGTTTTGAAAAATGAATGCAAAACACCACTAGACCAATCTCCAAAGCTTTCTCACTATTAATTACAGCGCTCCGAGCGAAAATCTTTTGTGATGCATAGACAATGATCTTAATGCTGGCCCAGAGCGCTTTGTACTTGCATTACTCAATTAATCAAGACTATTGGATCTCTCTGAAGGAGAAAGGGACTTGAAGTCAATGATGCCTCCGGTAGAACTAAAGACATACAGACAACCGTTAGGCAAATAGCAATTTTATGATGGTACTGTTATGAGATCTATTTACAATTCACTGTTTTGCAGTAGGAGTATATTAGAGTACAGTTCAATCATTTGGAACCCGAGAGGAATCCTGAATTACCTGATAGTTGAGCGAATGCAAAAGAGATTTCTGTGACACCATTATTACACATAATATGGATGTTACCCATGGTTCTGTCCCACATTTTTTAATGTGTATGCTTGGATATTGCACCTTAAACGTTATAAGAGATCTACGCACCTGCTTATACCATACGTATACAAATCGGTAACAGGAAAAATATCAAATCATGGATTGACAAACTTTTATTTTATATACCGGACAATTATTTACGGCATCGTGAATTAAGATTGTTTTCGGTACCGTATTTAGGAATTGAGATGTTAAAAACATTACCACTCTCACACGGAATGATCTTGTTGAATTAATTTTCCGATATTGATATCTTCCATATCTAGGTGGAAAAATTGAGAATTGAACTCCATAATAAAATTTTAAGTATAACTGAGCCACTTCGCAGCGAAGCATGAGTAACATTGTACATACTATATACTATATATTGTCATTATGTTATATTAAGACTTTTGATCATTTGATTTTGTTGGCGGCACAATGTCTAGGATAGCCCTGGTTTCAATTGCATATATCAATACAGGTCAAGTACATGTTATATAGCTCCTCACTTTACTTTCTGTTGTCGTGTACTTATTTTTCTACAATACATAATATTTTTTAAGCGTCCAGATATTGCCGAGGATTCGTTCACCTTATTTGATATTATAAATTAACCAAAAAATGTATTTTTAGGTTAGTCCCTTTAAATATATATGAAGCCCTTCATGTTAACAGGCCTATGAAGTGAAGCTGCAGAGAAACGAAAAACTTGGAGAACTGAATCACTGCCCGTAATGGATCTTTAAGGTCCCTAAGCCAAACGAAATTCTGAAGTACGAGCAAAAAAGGTTCTTCGAGTAAACCCCCTTAAATAACATAACATTAACTGCACGATTTCAACTAAACAATGAAAATAACTATGCATGTAGTATTTTTGTCACATCGAATGTAAACGACTGAAATAATTACAGGGGACTTGAAATTTCTTTGCGGTATAATTGTTTTTTTTAATCCACTTTGCACGGATTTCTCGTGTTACGAAAAGAGAGTCTGATTTTAATCAGCATTTTCGTAAGAAAGAATATCAGCCAGGATTATTGTCATACTGCTAGGTGGTGCCAAGAACATATCCACAGTGTAGGATCCAGTTTTTCGTTTATGATGTGCTTACCATTGTATAATAACAATGCATCAAGTTTGTCGGCTTTTCTTGCGTCGTCCAATGTTATAATACGAAATTCATAATATGTTGTAAAAAATATCACTTCGTTTATAGCGGATATAGAACACGGTCTAAAAGAAATCGGCCTCATTATAATGTCACATTTAAAAGATTGAAGCAGATTCACACGGCCGATAGGTGGGTTCCAAATAAATCGATATATTATTCGTTTTAAACGCCACGGCACTAACATAAAGGAATGTAAATGTCATCATATACGTTTGTTTACAAACTACCGCATATTTCTTAAGAATATTTAAATAAAATTTACATCAATTCAAGACGAAAGACATTTATAAGCATAATGTCGTTCCGGCCCTTAACTGTGTCATTGTACAGAGACGGACTACGAGGAAGCTAAAACATATGTCTAATGTCAATTTAATTGTAAACTTCGCTGTGTTATTTCATGTTAATATCGAATATAATAAGATAAGAGCATTTATTAAAAAGGGAAATTTTAGAATTGTGGGTTTTTAATTGTTGTAGGATATACGAATTATGATATAAATAAGTAAAGCGTGGACGCAGAAATACTATAAAACCAGTACTTGGAAAAATTTACATATTAATAACGACTTCCGTGTCTTAGTTAGTCGGAGGCCTGTCTTCCAAGCTCGTTGGCACTAATTTAAAAAAAAATCCAGCCTTGAAAACCTTTATGGTTGATTGGAAGAGATTGTCACATCGCAATGATTCACCAGGCTGTACTATATACAACGAAAGCATAATCAATGTCTGTCAAAACATAATTAAATATTTTTTTATGGTGACAATAAAATAAAAAAATCAGGGTAGGTGTTTATTTCCTGAAATAAAAAATTATGAAAAATCTTAAAGGTTTGTTTGAAGTAACTATAATATAGTTATTACATACACACAATTTCACCTATACACAAATATGCACAACAATACACGGATTTTTTTCAATATATCGACCATTCACTCGTACAAGGATGATTTATACCATCACTGTTAACCTTTCCCTTCCTGTGCTAAAAAAATCCGCCTGTTCCGGTGATGTGTATTCAATACACATCAATACATATGTAAAAATGAGCGATTTAAAATCGGAAAAATAAGAATATTCATAGCCAATCGCTTAAATTAATTAAATTTGAAGTCAAAAGTGATAATAATTGAAATGTAATTGCTGAAAACATGAAAAAAAAACATCGGACGATGTTCACAAAACGGGCGAAACGACCACCTCGAACGAAAGCCCGCTGGCAACTAAGCGAGAGAAGTGAGCGAACTGAGATCCTATTTCTTGCGTTCCCATATACCGAAGTAGAGTGAGTCGTGAATAGCGTCGCTTCTTCACCCATATCGGTTTTTAGAATGAATATACCTACGTCACATACTGGCACACGTTTGATTGTATTGGTGAATTTATTCCCGATTTTCACAAAATATCTCTGATGTGGCCGATAAGTGCTAATTATTATTAATATTATTTTTTCATTCAATGCATAAATGTATTACGGAGAAATACCTAAAATCTGAACCCAGAATTTACAGAGATATTAAAGATTTTAGAAGCAATGTGTACTAGTTACACATCATAGGACAGGAAGGGTTAAAGCCAAAATGCTATTATAAGAGTCAACATAGAATCAATATGAAATTTAAAAAAAAAAACGTATTTTGACAATTTAAAGCTTGCTTTATTAAATTTGAAAATGTTTACAATCGATCTATAAGTGGACAAGTTCTTCGAGGAACGAAGAAACACTGTATTCATTGGACGTGGCAAAAATATCTCACGCAAATTATATGCATTAATAATTATTCATTTTCCAGATATTTCATGTTTTTCTTTCTCAAAATGTATCTACTGACATACCGGATGATACTTTCTGCCCGAGACATTGTGGGAGTACATCATTATTGTAGATACAGAAGAGGCAACTCATCTATGTGATAATACATGATAAATGGTGTCTCTATAAATATGAATTGTTTATATATTTATTTCTATTATGTTCTGTATTTTCAATATGTAAAAAAAACTACTGATCTTTTATATTACAATGTTAAATATAAGAACTGTTTACCATTCAAGTATAAAATCAATCACAACTGTACAAGCAAACTAAACAAGAGACTTCACAATTCATGAGAGAATACGGAATGAAGTGATAGAGTTGGATTTGAATTTAAAGCTGATGTGTTAAGTAAGATGAAGAGATCACTCTGAAATGGTTTGTGCATGTAGACTATGTGGATGAATGAATGAAGAAAGACTAACAAAATAAATATAAAGTGCAAATGTAAGTGGTAGGCGTGGTAGAGGAAGACCAAGGAAAGTACGATTAAATCAAGTAAACGATATTTTGAAAGAAAAAAAATGTAAAAAGTCAGAGAAACTCGATATGTTCATTTCGAATCATGTTGTTCAAAGATTAGTAGAATTTTGGTTCAAGGCTAATACAGCATTATTTAACTGGTTCATTGATGTTGAACTCAAAATTATTCAACTCATTGTTTATCAATTAAAATTAACTACTTGATAGCATTGACCAATAAAACCAAAGTACTCGTACCTACGTCGGGTAACATTGTTTGTTTTACGCACTGTCAAACTTCATTTAACGGAGGCGTATCATTTGTCAAATGAAAAGCCTTGAAGGTTCAACTTAAGTATAACATATTGTGAATCTAACTAATACAGTAACTTCAATAGTTATTGAACTTATTCCAATACATGTTAATTTTAAACATTTCAAGAGTTAAAGACAATATTTTACAAGCGCCATTGCAACCACAGCCAACGAAACATTAATTAGTATTTATTTTGAAGAGTTAAATTTAAGATGTAATTAATATCACAGACAAGTGCGTAAATTTTACAAAGGCAATCACGAAAACGTTAAAAAAAATTCCCAGTAAAAATCATTTTAAAACACGGTTCAATATTTCAATTTAAAAGCTACGAAATACTAACAGTGATCTATCAAATCTTCATAATTGTTTTATGAATTATTCTGACAATAATTGTGACTAAATTATATTATGTCCGACGAAATCTATTTTTATTGTTTTTTAATTATTTAATGTTTATTTATTTAATTCATAGTCGATGCCGACCTTAAAATATAATTTATTATATAAATGTATTGCAACATCCCATTCCTTCCGCCTGGACCAAGGGATGGCACAAAACACATATCCAGGTCAGTCCGATACTCGTCATTCCCTTTATCATAACCTTAAAATTATATCATACAATTTATTGTATGCAATCCACAATAAAATTGAAGCAGTGGCATATTAGAATATGCATTCAGGGAGTTTTGACAGTTATTCATAACATATTATTCATAATTTTAATTCCCTTTCAGGGAATATCGGGTCCTTGACGTAGCCAACCTACACTTTAAATATATTCTCTGGCACTATCATCAAGAAAAAAATAAAATGCAAACTCAGCTAAGACGCATGGCAACTGATCAAATGTTTACCATCCTTAGAGTTAGAACATATTTTACCCAAAGGCAATATGCCTATTTGGCCCCATGACATACGAGTACAATAGGGTGCCGAATTCAATAAGGGCAAAAGGGGTAAAAAAAATGTGTTTTTGCGACAGGAGTTTGAATACTTGGGCTTGCAGGATGAATGACTTGTAGCTAAGGTTTGTGTGAACTCTTGAGTGTGGTGTGTTTTTGGTGATTATGTGCTGCACATAATGGGATGAACTTTTTGGTCTGTCTGGAATGATGAACGATACGGGGTTTGATTCGCGTGAAATATACACGTGTAATTGAGTGTCACTGTTTATCGAGTTGATGAGAGTATGCAACGGTATATGTCCTCAGTAAGATACAGACAAAAGCCTAGTTTACTGGGGACACGACAAATGAAAGGCAACAATCCCAGATTCATAAAAATTGTGTGTGCACATTAAATTTGTTTTTTTTTCATAAATTGTGTATTTATAAAATTTCTACACATATATAAATGAATAAATTAAAAATAAATTCCACATTTTACCTTACTTTCAATCATAATTTTAAATGAATTTATTTACCGGCGCTTATGAACTGTCTGATTCTTGACATTAGCCTCATAGCCTCATATTTTTCTTAACAGACGTTAAGAAAAAGAGTCGAAAGATCGGCTCTGCATTGATTGTCCGAGTAGCGTAGCATAGTCAAACCCTAAGAATGGTCAATAACTCTGATTTCGAATATCTTGAAAAAAATGAACAACTGAATTGTTTGATCGTGCGACTAGAAATGAAACTCAAAACGATACAAAACAAACCTCTAGGAAATATTCAGGTTATTAAGTTATTTTAAAGAGAAATATTTCGGCAAAAGCTTTGTGATACTTATAATATTAAGTACAGTACATAACAAGATAATTCATTCTTAACTAAATTTAACATCGACTGCTAATCGAGCTATATTAATTTTTATTCATCAATATTTTAAGAAACATTTGAATTCTGACCTTAATATTACCGTCGTAGATAGGTAATATTATTATGAGAGATAAAGACCCAAATTCATAGCCCGGCCTAAATAATAAGTACTAATTTCAAACCTTAAAATTTCGGAATTCGTATTCAGAGTCGGGCCGAATACGCTTCCAATTTTAAAATGAGATAATGAAACCACATGACTCTCTTATTTAAAAAAAATAGGACAAATTTATATTAAACTTAACGTGAAATACTAATTTCGTCAATTGAAAAAGTAGTATTTAGTGTTAAATTCAACTCAGTCTATAAATTCAGATCAATAATCAATACAAATATTACATAGACATACCATAACGTCATTTCCCTACCAGAACGCCATTTCCCTAGAGGGCAGAGAATCAGACTTTGCTATCTCGAATTAGTATTTCAAATATATTGAAGAACGTGACCGGAAGGCAATATTGTGTTCGGTCCCAGTAATCGAGCCTTCGGGTTTTAGAACCTCTGGAGTAGGCGAGAAATTCGCGGTTTGTCATTGAACGTGTTGGCTATACTACCGATCGGTGCGTGCGAGTATTGTTACGAGTACCAGACAAACTCTTTTACTAGACTCGCACCCCTGTTTCGTGTTGAATAAATAACAGTATTGAGTATAGATTTTGTAGTTTTGTCATTCAGCTGTCAGTTTTATTTAAATACAACACTCCTGCTCCCACTTAACACCCATAAGTGCACATTTCACCTGGGACCTTTACTACCAAAATAATGTGTGTTTCGTTAGCAGGGTTCACAATATATACAACATGTATACAATTACTTTAATATCTACTGCGGTACGGAAGGCAATAGGAAACCATCGCACTATTTTTCCCAAGAAACCCACATGAATATCATATACCCAGCAATGTGTATGTCACGTTCCCCAACATTGAGTCGCGACGACGAAGATATAAATAATTATGAAAAATATGACGGAAACGGTACTGACCACGAGCTCTGCGAACTTGGCGTCCAGTTCCTCCTGTGGTGGCATTGGTAGCGTGGGTGTGACGGGCTGCAGGCTGAGGGTGCCTGCATGGTCCACCACGCAGTATGTGATCTCTGGTGGTTCATCATTCTGGAACAAAAAATAAGCAACGTAAGTTTAATACTCGCAAACTGCTTCCGTTTATGTATTTTTTACATACTGGATCATCGTAGGCTAGTGGTAGAAGGCTTATCTATCACTATTTATCTACTCCAACTGTAAACATGTAGAGGATATGGTTTTAACGGACATGTGATACGCATGAACGATCATAGGCTCCAAAAACGTGTCTTATACGGGGAAATAGTGGGTAAGTGAAGAGTTGGTGGGCAAAGGAAGCGCTATAAATACTGTCTGCGAGGCACCTGAAGACTGGTAGTAGGTAGTTTAAGTTCATGGAAAGTGGACAGCTATCTATTATCGATCTGACGGCGCCTCAATAGTTAGACGCGTGAGAAACAATCAACATATTGCGAACGCACGAGTACATCAGCGTTACCAGACGGCTCAATAAGATCTTCATGTCTGTGGAAGAAAGTAGGCCTCTACGGTTAGGCTGTTCTCTCACGAAAGATCACAGGATCGACGTGAAGGAGCAGCTCCACATTGACATTGGAATGGCGAGGGGATCTTCAACTATGAGGCCCAACAACGACGACCACGACGATCTGCCACTGAACCGGATTCGCGTTTTATTATCGATGGTGACCAAGAAACAAAAAAATAATGTCTCATTCGGTTTTTGTACACACCTGCATTTTAATATATCTAGTTAGTTAGAAGAGTATGATACTACTAACACCACGTATAAGTCTACAGACCCACAAGAGAGTATGCAGGTACATGATATCACCTCAAACTTTACTGAATGAGTTGCAAAGAGAGAATCGTTTAAAACTAGATGACGAAACTATAAAAAAAAACAAAATAAAACTGGCTTTAAAAAGGATTGTATTATATAAGACATCAGGGAGAATATATGGAAATGATGTACGAGGCGTATCCAGAAACTAAGTGTACTGAGGCTCTCACGACCGGATGGATTTTATTTTCGACATGTTGGCTACACTTCCATGTAGTCTGACCCTTCCACTCCGCAACGAGACCGGTTCGAGGTCAGTACGTTGAGAAGTGTCGACGCGACAACACGTTTCGTGAAAAATGTCAATCCCATCTCCCGCCAAGTTGAATCGAGTGGAGGCCGGGCAAGAGTTTTTGAGGCGCTGCAAACTCCATGGAGATGAATTTCTCCACTCCATCGTTACTGGAGATGAAACTTGGGTTGCACACTATACGCCTGAAATCAAAAGGCAGTCTCAACAGTGGCGTCACACCTCTTCACCCTCCGCCAAAAAGTTCAAAACCACAATTTCAGCCAAGAAAATCATGGCATCCGTGTTTTGGGACTGTCAAGGCATAATTTTAATTGAATATATGCCTCAAGGGGAGACCATTAACTCTGCAAGATACTGCAAGACCCTAAAAAATTGCGGAGGGCGATTCAGAACAAGAGGAGAGGCATGCTGACAAAGAGTGTCTGCCTGTTGCACGACAATGCCAGACGGAACTGCTCGCCTCGTTTAAATGGGTTGTCCTGAACCATCCCGCGCATTCCCCTGACCTAGCACCTTCAGATTACTATCTCTTTACCTCCTTGAAGCTGTACATGGGTGGAAAAAGGTTTTCAACCGACGAGGAGGTAAAGTAAGAGGTGGAGAAGTGGACGGAGGGGTTGGCGGGAAACTACTTCGAGGAAGGCATCAAAAAGTTGATACCCCGCTTCACCACCTGCATTGAGAGGAATGGCGACTATGTCGAAAAATAGCTTACATATGTACTACGGTAACCACGTAATTTTTTTGTTTAAATAAAAAAAAATGTAACCTACAAAACTTCAGTACACTTACTTTCTGGATATGCCTCGTATAAGACAAGCGTTTTCTAAATGGCAATGTATGGAATAGTTGTTCCCCAGGAAGACTTCCGAAAAGATGGAAGGAAAACTGGGAGTCAATATATTAATAAGGGCAGTCCTATAAGATAACATATTACAGGTCTAGCTTAAGAGAAAGAAGATTTTTTAAGTGACAATGAAGTCTATGTAAAAACAGACTATAACATCGACCAATTGATTGAAGCCATTCATTATGTTCGTCTATGAGCGTGACATTCAGTCAGGAAATAGAGACATCAAATTCCATCACGTCCGTGGCCCGGCGCGCCAATTTCTCAATTATCGGAAGAAAGGTGAGCCAAATAAATATATTGCTAGCACTGAGTTCATTTATTCAATTGAACGAAGAATATTTGCGATTTTATGGTCCAATTGTGATAAATGAATTATGTAGTAGTAAGATTTCTATCAATACATTTTCGAACTGATTGACTACTCCGATCAAGTGGAGTCAAAGGATAATTTTGCTGCATTCGAAGTTTTCTACGAAAATAATTAGATGTTTTAACTCTAGTCCTTAAACCACTATTGCGCTGCGAATCATATTTCTTCTCTCGTGAAGTCGGACTTGAAGCCCGTCGTCGCTACTATTTTCTCACATAGGTGTATCGTTGACGGCAGAACTTTTTGAGCAGTTCGTTCTTCGTCACTAAGTAACGATGTGCTCATAATAAAAAAAATCTATCGTCTACTGTAGATGGCGTTGAATGGGAGATTATAGCATGTATATGATAGCTTTAATTTAATAAAATGGTTCCAAAGAGTTTAAGTTTCATCCTTAATCTATCCATCGAACTGTGGAAATATTGATATAAGGAAATTCATTAAGAACATCACATGTGTGAGAGGGATTCGGGAAAGCGACACAACAAATAACCTTAGTTGTCAATGGCGTATGTATTAATACTTGTACGAGTAAAAGTCTTAGCTTTCAGGATCCAGAGAGTTTGATAGGTCCATGCCAATATTGATTCACAACTTGCCACGGACCTTCACAATGTCATGGAATATAGAGACTAGGGCAGAACGGCATCATAATATGTATATGTTCTTGAATTGTATTAATGTCAATGAAGTAAAGTTATCAACTCATATTAGGGTAAGCAGAGAGAAAATATATTGACTTCATTATCTTATATCCTGGCCAGCATATTTTGCCTCTGCTACAAATAGTATCAACACGAAACGATAAGAATAATACAAATTTAATGAACTTATTATATAAGCAAAAACATCCAACCCAAAAACATTTTTATTTGTTTATTTAAAGTATTAAATAAGTATACCTCAATATTCTATGAATGTATTAATGCAAAATAAATGCAACACACATTATACCTGTTTTGAGATATAAATGGTAACATTACAATGGCTAGTGCCAACCTTTATGTATGGAGCTTTGAAAGGGTGTTATAAAAGCTGTATAAATGCGTGATTTACGTAGAATATTTGACATTACAATTGATAAAGTACAGAATGGTCGTATAAATAATAAGTTTATTAGAGATAGGTGTTATGAGTAAAATGAAGACAGAAATCTGAGATTGTTTGACCACATTGAGAGTATGGGGATAAGAAAATATGTATGTAACATATATATAACTGGGCCAAAGAGGCTGCCAAAAGGTCGTATATCGTGTCGGTAAATTTAACCACAGCAAACTAAAGACTGATTTATTACTACAGTAGTTTTTCGAATCCCCTGGCACGTGTGTTTATTTATACAAGATTAATTCATCTCCGGGAGAAATCACATGGTTAAAATTAATCACCTTAACAAATTACTAATAAAAATGGCTTCTGCCCGGCAGCCTGAACCTGTTCATTTCAAATGTCAGGTGGAATGGACACTTAACGAACATGGTTGGAAGTAATATTAAATCTTTGTTTAAGAGTATACGAAATGATAAAATCTTTTGATGATATTTGAAAATAATTTGTTTTAAAATTATGCAAGGTAAATGGGTAAAATTAGTTTTTCTTTAATCGCTTTATTCCGAATTCTGTCATGCAACTTCACTCACGTATTCTTCTAAGTGCAGTTCCTTTTAGTACGTCCACGCTTCACTCCCATACATCAAAGCTTAGAATAAAATACTGTTTAGAACCATTACCTTAACATATTTTAATATTGTTGCATTCTTGAATCAGTTGATGTGACGAAGTAACACTAAATAAATTTAAATGTTTTTTTCGTTGTAATCTTGAAAATGAATTTTGTTCCCGTATTATAGTAATCAGCTTACTGGTATTGTAATATTTTGTTCCCGTATTATACTCGTAGTAATCAACTTACTGATATCGTATTATTTTGTTCCCGTATTATATTAAAGTAATCAGCTTACTGGTATCGTAATATTTTGTTCCCGTATTAGAGTAATCAGCTTACTGGTATCGTTATATTTTGTTCCCGTATTAGAGTAATCAGCTTACTGGTATCGTTATATTTTGTTCCAGTATTAGAGTAATCAGCTTACTGGTATCGTAATATTTTGTTCCCGTATTATAGTAATCAGCTTACTGGTATCATAATATTTTGTTATTGTATAATACAATAAATTCTTCTTATATACTCGTATTTAAATGAAGGTGTGTTTACTACAATTAAAATTTTGTGAAGCTAGGTGCAGAGCATCCAAGGTTCAAATAATCAAAAGTAATGTGAAACCGACCCATTGTGTAATGGAATGTGGGCCTAAAGTAAATTGGATGACCATTGGTTTTTGCTAACGATAATAATCAAAGACGTTCGGAAAAAAATAAGAATATACTCATAAATGTTAACAAATAACAAAATGCTTATTTCTTAACAGGACATAACCAAGAAGTGGCTTGGCCCGCTGTCTTTACTCAATGGCATCCCACAGGCCACGCCCAGACGTTTTGGTTTACCAACCATGCAATCCACGCACAAGAAAATCAAACCACCACAATATATCATGGCAAAATTAATTGATAAGTCTAAAATAAAAAATACCATGTTACATGTACATGTTTAAGAATATATCAAAATTATAAAACCAAACAATTACCTAGGATAATAAGTCCCATCTAGAAAGAGCTGATTAAAATCGATGGTAGAATGACAATAGCTGATAAGTGCATGTTCACTAGATCTGGTACCCTCAACGATCTTAATTAGACGGCTTTATTCAAACCCGGAGGTTACGTGTTCAATTCCCGTCGGCACTCAATTTATTTTAAAAAAGGTTTTCACTCTGCTCGTAACTCAAAACATATGTATGGTTGGTTTAAAGAAAATGCCACATGGCAATAAACCTGCTAGGTTGTCCTGTATATATAATGAAAGTGTTATACAATGCAATATAAGCATTTTATGTCTAACCGACAATGGAATAATACGAAAACTGATCCCTTGTAAAAATAGCCTTAGATAAAGAAGTTTCGTGTACCTGGCTCCTTATTTATTTAATTTATTATCTAAAGGTATAAGAGATATTAAAACAAACAGTAGATATAAAACTGAAATTAAAAAAAACGTAGATGAAATGGCTAACAGGCCAAATTTAGTAAAATATAATGTCAACACATATTGAAAACTCTAATTGAATCAACATTATGTAATGGAAAAGTATTT
This sequence comes from Odontocerum albicorne, assembly GCA_949825065.1. NCBI lineage: Eukaryota > Metazoa > Arthropoda > Insecta > Trichoptera > Odontoceridae > Odontocerum > Odontocerum albicorne. The sequence continues at coordinate 18,840,184 of OX463852.1, read as the reverse complement.
CGTGTGCATTTATTACCTTAAGCCATAAGAGATAGTAAAAGAAACTGTCATTATAAAATGAAATAAAAAAATGGATGACAGAAAACAGGTCAGATTTAGTAAGAGGAATTTAACAACACAAGATGAAAACTCTAATTGGATCAAAATTATGCAATTGAAAAGAATTTAATTTGCTTTAATTCCCTGTTCCTTGATTTCTGTCGATATATTAGTAATTTTTTTTATATATATACGCCAGTGAATGATCCTTTTAAATTATTTTTCTTGGCGTAATGTAATTATGAAGGAATTTAATTTGGGAGTTTTATTCATATGACTGCTCTGTATTTAATTTATTTGCTTCGTTTTGTGAAGCCTGCCTACCTCAGGACGAGCATACGTTAAGTCAAACAGAGGAATGCTTTTGTATAATTTCATTGTTAAAATTAAAGAGTATGAATACATTAAAAAAAAAATAACAGCAAATACTTACGAGAACATGTTGTATTCACAGCAATACAACTTGAAGTATTCAAATTCGATATAAACGAGTCGACTCATTTGACTATGCGGAATTTATTGTTAGCATACAATTATTATTACAAAAAAAACGATTCAAAGAAAAATATAACGATTGAAAAGTTACGCAAAAAATAATGACTCGCGATCAGGAAGTAGTCAATTGATTTGGCAAATAGACAAACGTGTTTATGTTAAGTATGAGTTATGGAGTTTAATGCACGCGAATGATCTATCAGACAACCTGTGAGCAAACAAAACATTAGTAATAAAGATTTGTGAGACTATAATATACTCGATATCAGTTAAATTTAATAGATTATCAAAATACTAACAAACGAAAAAACAAATTGAGCCGGTGCAGGCTTCAAAGATGAATATTTTGGAATTATTATTATATTATTCTTGCGACGATAATTTTAATAAATTGCAAACAGAACTATGAGCTACATGCAGATGCATGCTCGATATTGGTATACTGCTAAAACGAATAATAAACACCCAACAGAACAAAGGCATGTGTTCGGTGTAACATAATCTATAATACTATGATAACTTTAATAAACTCCGAATATGACAAACAGTTCTTAGCCGAGGCAAGTTCGATGTAACATAGTATTCTGCGATAATTTTGATAAGCTTTGAATAGAACAAAGAGCAATTGGCCGAGGCACGTTCGATATAACATAGTCTACTGCGATAATTTTAATAAACTTCGAATAGAACAAAGAGCGATTGGCCGAGGCATGTTCGATATAACATAGTATACTGCGATAATTTTAATTTACTCCGAATATAACAAAGAGTGATTGGCAAGGCATATTCGATGTAACATAGTCTAATGCGATAATTTAAATAAACTCAGAATATAACAAAGAGAAATTGGCCAGGAACGTTCGATGCCACACAGTCTACAACGATAATTTTAATAAACTCCGAATATAACAAGGAGTAATTGGGCTGTCATGTTGGATATAACATAGTCGACTATGATAATTTTAATAAACTCCGAATAGAACAAAGAGTTATTGGCCGAGGCATATTCAATATAACATAGACTACTACGATAATTTTAATACACTCCGAATAGAACAATGACTAATTGGCCGTGGCATGTTAGGTATAACATACACCGTGTAGTCTACAACGATATTTTAATGAACTTCAAATAAAATAAAGAGCAATGGACAGAGGCATAATTTTAATAAACTCCGAAAAAATAAAGAGTAATCTCTCTCTTTAGTCGTCCTCCTCAAAACTGGGTCGTGATCTTTATCATGAGGCCAGAATAATATTTCTCCAACCATTTCCGTCTCCGGCCAGATGTGAAGCCTTGCACATAGTGGAGTTGGTAACGTCCCTGATCTGATCGATCCAACGCAAGAGAGTTACGACCTCTTGGTCTCCTATCAGAAGTATTGCCCAACATGACTTGATTTTCGAGACTTTAATGAACTCCAAATAGAGCAATGGGCAGAGGCATGCATGGTATAACACGATAATTTTAATAAATTTCAAACAAAACAAAGAGCAATAATAATAAGCAGAGACATATTCTCATTTGACATTTTGGGATTTATTGCCATGTAGCAATCTCTTCCAGCCAATCAGGAAGATTAGTTATAACAAACCTTAAATATTATATTATAATATAAACCAGACTGGAACCCTTTTAAAGAAATGGGTACCAACGGGAAATGAGCCCGCAACCCCCAGTTCAGAAGACATGCGTATTACCAATTAGGCCACGGAGGTCGCGGTCGCTTTGTCTACAAACTTAACTAGACTTAAACCTTTTTTGTTTTACATACATTACATGGTTATTAAAAATACTTAATCAAAATACCAATTAAAATCAACTATCACCAATTACTAATAATGTAACCAATCGTGGAATACGAAATTACTGAACCCCATTAGTAATTAGTTCTAATTCTGCGTTCTTGGTTATAGAACATTCGATAAATATCCAAATACAAATTACAAAGAATTTTTGAAAAAAAAAACGCTTAACAATTAAAAACATTAATAGGATCGCATAAATAAGATACGCTATCAATGTTTAGACATCAAAAAAGCACGCGAATTCGACAAGTGGACTTGAAATAAGGAAGGTTATATTAATAAATCACAAAATAAAACAAGCAAGGGCGGTATGTCAAGGCCAATTTGAGAAGAATTCCTAAGCTAGTATATAAGTCTATCGATAAGTCAGAGGCTCTCCAACTTCTGAAGACAAGAAATACCAATGCAACATTCAAAATCCCGTGTTCCACGGAACATAAATTCGTTTGATATCCTCCAATATCCGAATTGGTGATGCGGACATATTGAAGAGCCTGACTGGGAGAAAATATTATCCTTGATCCAAGTTATCGAGCCTTCAGTAAAGAATCACTGGAGTAGAAAAGTAACTCAAAATTTGCAGTCGTACTGACAACAGCACTAGCATAAGCTAGCGCGTGTAAGTATGAATATTTACACGCGCTAGACAGATTCCACGCCCAGGGCATAAGCAGGCGATGTTACAGTTAATATTTGATACGTCTACCCACAGTAGTATGCAAACTAGAGCTGATAGAAGACGTGTTGTTTCGTTATGTTCTGAAATGTTAAAATATGAACATCGTATTGTTATCAAGTTTCTTTAAGTTTAGATGTTACCTACAGAAAATCTTCTTCATAGACAGTATTTAAACATCGTTTAATTTCTGGCAGGTTTTACCTTTATTTTGAAAGACACTTAATTACCGTACCAGATTACATTTTTAACATTTTAGAATATAGCAAAACAACTGTCTTCTATCAACGCTTAATACACGCTCTAATTTATTAAGACCTTAGTTGTTGCCAGTGCGATTGCCAACGGTGAGTTATTGTACTTTTCCACTATAGTGGTTCTTAACTCAAAGGCTCGATAACTTACGCTTTTCAACATGTCTGCATCGCCAATTCGGATATTGAAGAGTGCCATACAAATAAATATTCCGTGAAACTCTTGGGTTCTGTTGAATCGGATTGGCAACCGCTGCAATAGATGTACTCGATTTTATTAAATGGACAATAAATTAGTTATGCACGAAGTGAACATTTAACGCCGTGGCGCATTCCTCCAATAGGAGATTTAATGCGCATTGAATGCCCGCCACCGCCGCTGTCTTGTGCAACTCAGAAAGTCAGCTTGTTTCTGGTCGATGCACAAAAAGTGAATCGCATCTAAAACGTTGATGATCTGTGTACGAGAGAAATTCTTTTTTTTTACCAGCAGTAGCGGATCAAGGACAACGTAAAAAGTAGTATTTATTATGGTATATTTAAGATTAACACTCCAAATTAAAGAGGATAGACGTCGATTGTTTGAGTTATCGTAAGAGCTCTACTTAATGGGCATTCTGGTTCATGCACTGCTAAATTTCTTTTGGTATTTCGGCGCATTATATTTCAGTGGTGCTCTCAATTATTTAACCGTTGCCAATTTTGTGTCACAAACGTTATCTTTGATGGATCTCTATAAAACAGTCCTTTGACATTAGGTATGAGAGCGCAGGGGTATTCAATGCTACATCTACAACCAATGCATCTGTTCGACAAATTTTCATCAAGATAGGCTTTCACATCACGATGATAGTGGCGAGGTGCACCATCTTGTATTATTTTCAGTGCGTAACTTTTCTACAGCATTTATTTGATTCCTTCCAACATTTTCCACGTGCATATTTTACTACCATAGATCAAAGTTGGTATTAAAATACTATAATAAATGTCATTAAACTTAATAGAAATGATCAGTGTTTAATATGTAATATTGATTGATAATGCATCTGCTGAATAAAAACTTCCACTGTCACCAAAATATTTGTCATTCTTCATGTATTCTTTCTATATACCCAAACGATCTTAGAGAAGTCCAAATAAATAAATAAATATACAAAATGCAAGCCCTGCATTTTGCTTTTTGATATGCCACTGTTTAGTAACATTCGTTAGATTAAAACATGTTTACGGTAAACAAAAATTCCAAAAACTTATGCTGATTTTGTTTTAAATACATGTCGTATAAGTAAAGAGTTCTTGTCAGACTTTCACGGAGATGTGGGGAACTGACAGAGAAAAGAGAGGAAAAAGCGACAAATAAAACTGTTCCCTCTATAAAAAAGATTTTGATAAAGTAATTCACAGTAATGTTGCCATAACGGTTTCACCAAAGCTATTTTTACAATCTGAAAAATTGAAGGCCGGTGAGGAATTAGAATCGAGACAAATCGATGTCATGGTTCCGCAATATTGATAAATGTAAACTGAGTCACAGACTTGGAGAAATTAATTCGTCAAAGAAAATTGGGAAGCGTCTGAAAACGTGTATCTGTCAAATTACACGCAACTAAGATTTTCTATTGTACTCTGGTAAGGAGTAAACTTGAATAAAACTCCGGTATCTGGACTTAATAAATAAAGAACGCTCTGGAGAGGGTGCAGCATAGATTTTAGCGTCACATTAGATTAAGACTCGGTCTAAGAAAAGATGATGAAAATTATAATATGTTGTTATCGCGTCGGAACTTGATGATACTTTCCGATCATAGAGTTATTTCCGATCATAGAGCGATTCCGTTTGATTGATCCTGTTTTTTAAAATAGGGAATGGGATAATTGACTGTCCGAGGTTACTGGAATTCTTTCGAGAAGTACGAGACTGCAGAATATATTCCAGTGCTAGAGTTGCAGAATTAATTATCACTCGAATTTTCCAATACTTGGGTAATTGGGTAATGACTACGCTGCAGTATTGGACATATTTGGTGACAGTTTTAATACTTTTAAAAGTTCTCTTAAAAAGCGTTTTTAGTTTATCTGAACCATAAATCCGACGTCACGCCGTGACTATCGTCGATTTTTTTCTCTCTTTCTTTTTGTTAACTTTATTTCTCTCAAACTTTTCGAGATATCTGGAAATATGTTGAAGTTTCGATGTGTTTTTTTTTTATTGAAGCAGATTGATTGTAAGTATGTATATTTTTATTGTTTTCTTACATTATTTTTTTCTTTCTTTTTGCATGTTACGGCATTTGATTGCCTGGCCTGTCTCAGGTTTGTATTTTATGTGCGATATGCATAATGTTTTTCGATTTATTTTTTTAATATGATCCATGTTAATGTTTATAATTTTCGTTACAAAATATATTTATATTCATGCGCACTCAACATTCTAATTCAAGTATTACTCTTGCAACATTTTTAATGTTCGATAAAAGACCGTTTGTAATACAATAAATAACAATACACTAACCAAGTCTTGTCAATAGGGTAGAATATTATGACAGAGCTTTTTCGTTACTAGTCTTGTTAGGTGGGTTGGTTTGATTTCCATACGGCAATAACCCCACCAGGCTGTACAGTATGCAATGAAAATGTAATACAATAAAATAGGATACAAAGACATGTTGCATTAATCGCTGCTACAGAAACCCATTCTTCATTTGAGCGGTACTTTTTTCACGCCCACATTGCTGATCAGATTATGTTGAAGATTGTGAATGGGAGACGAAATTATCACGCAAAAACTGTTTTCTATATTTATACGAATATTATTAATTTAGTTCAGATTAAGTTCAGATTTTTTTAAATAACGTTTCTGAACCGTTATAAAACAGTAATTTTATATAAAATATTCACAGCGTAAATATTTATTTATTACTTATATTAATATATTTGATATCAATTTACCAAATAAAATACCGCATTAAACACAACAATACCATCCCAATATATCACCTAACAACTAAATGTCAAAACTGTAAAATCTTCACTCACGACTAATATGCATTCAACAATAACATATACCAGGATGGGGATAAAAATAAATTATTTCAATTTAATGATTGAATTTTCACAGAGCGCGCTTCATTTTATTTTCAACAGTGAAAAAAAATAGTGCGACATCTGTTAAAACAAATCAGAACTATCAAAATTATTATTGAAAATAATGTGCTGATATCTGTTTAGTTTTTTCAATATATTTTTTTAACATCGGACGAATTTCAGAGCATTATTCCGTATAACTCGGGGTAATAATTATTGTAACCAGGTGAACTAATTTACAAGACAAGGGCCCCATTTTTTTATTATCTTTGGAAATCAAACACATATGTGTAACTCTCTATTGAATACAAGCGTACTTCCAACTAGGCCCACAAAGGTGCTTTACGAATAAAAATTAATACGAGTATAAGACGAAATCGTCAGCAATTTATGAACAAGCGCGTGAGTCATCCGAACAGTTGCCTTCTGATTGAGTACACACGATGGTGGCATTTATCCCAAACTGATAAATTGGTCAGGTTAAATGCATTAATTATTCGAAAGACATAATCATTGAACTAGTCACGCATATCTTACGCTAACACTGGCGCTAAATTATTAATGAGACACAAACGAATATTTAATTAAGCCACCAATATGACATACACTCGAATACAGAAATGTTAAAATCTGCCAAAACTATGATACACAATAGCATTTTAGCACTGCAAACAAACTAAAGAGTTTATTTACTAATAATGCTCGTACGTGGCAAGTACGTGTGTGAGTGTTATTGCCTTTTCAAGCGCGGAAATGTTGACAATACGTATAATAACAAACCGTAAATTTAGTGGCTACTGCGGCAAATTTAAACCTGAAGATAGATTTAAACGATAATTTTAGCACCATATCTAAATTATTGTTTTAGTGTATGTTATTTTTTCTGAGCAATAAAAATAAATTGAGGAAACTTCAAAGTGTGTAGAGTTGAGGGATGAGGAATATTTAAAACTTAAATAAATAAATACACACATGCATACATACTCGCACCATAATGCCGTTGCACTGCCAGGATCGACAGAGAGCAACGAGCGCCAGATGTTTATATCAAGACACACATCTTTCGCCTATTCTGCATCCATACACCTTTTCATACAACTCCTACGATTTTTCTGACTTTTTACATTTCCTTCTTTCAAAATATAATTTACTTGATTCAACCATACTTTCCTTGATCTTCCTCTACTACGTCTTCTATTTACATCTGCACTGTATATTTGTTTTGTCAATATTTCTTCATTCATTCGTTTTACATGATCAACCCATGTCAAGTTGCTCCTATGATCTTATTTAATACAGCAATCTTTAAGTGCGCTATTAAGTAAATACACTAAAATTAAGCAAATATTTAGTAAATTCCATCTGTGTAGGATAAAGCAACCTTTAATTTTTAGTGTCTTAGGCTTGAATTTCTAGTTCGACCTAAATACTAGATACTTATTTCTAACCATAAAATGGCATGATTTGTATTACGACCTCTTTAAAGTGAAGTATTGAATGAACCCTTCAGTTATCCTATATTTAAGAAAGCTATAACAAATTTGTTTACAATTTAACTTTCAGTGTTAATTTCTTTAGCAAAAACAACAGTTAAGATTTAGTATTTAGTGTTAAAGTTGAACTTATTATTCAGGTCTTAGTCTATATTTTTAATCATAATAATTTATTACCAAAGTATACCCGAAAAGTGTGTGTGTGTGATATATGCGCGTATATAACACAATAAGGCGGCCCACCCCAAAAGAAGAAGGAACTGTGGAATAAAACAAATTAAGTATGCCGATAAAAAATTGTGCTCTGTCCTGTCTTCTGATAGTTTGTATAAGTAACAAATATAATAAAATTGTGCTCTGTCCTGTCTTCTGATAGTTTGTATAAGTAACAAATAGAATAAAATGTTACAAATATAGTTGACATTTAAGAATCATACTCAGGATACTCATATTATTCGTATTATATAGTAAAACACTTCAGTTTTATACAGTAATGTGATATGATAATCTCTTCCAATCAACCAAAGACGCATTTCGATAAACCTAAATTGAAAAAAAGATCTGGATACCAACTTTTTGAAAAGATCTGGGTACCAACATGAATCAAACACACATCCCTCAGATTGGAGACAGGTATCTTACTAACTAGGCCGCGGAAGTCGCCTGGTTGTGACAGATAAAAAAGAAATTCGGAGAATTTTCTGATTTAGAAATTTTGTGATCAATTGTGTGATTGGCAGTACGGTTAATGCTATTGTGTTCTGGTCAGAACGGTCGGTACCAGTCCTCAGATGTTTTCAGTATATTTCTAAGCTTGGTTTTCTTCATAAGAAGACACAAGTGTTTTTCGCTCTGTTCCTAGCAATTGTATTTTTTGTCGTATTGTTCATCCATCTATTATATTTCGTATTAATAATTACCCAGATCAATCCGGAACGCTCGTTCAAAGTGAGAATAAAAGCTCGTCCAAAGTGAAAATCTAAAAATTGTTTTGTCTCTCAAATAATACATTATTTATTTATTTATTTAACTAGACAATTGCATAAAGGAAGTTACATGATCGCAAAAAATATTCAAATGATTATTCACCTGTACAAAATTTATGAATTTATACATAGTAAAAATAAAAGTTAGATATCATCTATCAAAGAAAAGAAAAGGGATGGTGGAGAGGAGAGAAAAATCAGAAATAATACACGTTATAAACATAGTTTTCTTGATAGTTCTGATTTGTAATAACATGTCGCAATATTCTTTTTTCACATTTGTAAAGAAATTATATATATTATTACATTGAAATTATTTATTTTTATCCATGTTCAATAAGTAATTGTCGGGAGTGAAGATTTGATACTTTTGACATTTAGCTGTCAATTGATGAGTCGGGACGGTATTGTTGTTAATAATAGAAGTTGATATAAAATGTGTTTATTGAAGTAGTGAGTATGTTAGTTAACCCCTTGAATATTTTATATACAAACACGTTTTGATAACAGTTCATAAATGTTATAAAAAACTCTGAAACCGTATATGGCATTAGTTAATTGTCTAGTTTAGAAGCATCAAAAATGGTTAACAATCTTTTTATGCAGCATCCGTTTCAAAAACAATATCAAAGATTAATGATGCTGACCGATAGAATATGAAATATATAAACATATGTTTTTCCTATTAATTTTGCTTTCAACAGAAGCCATAAAGCAATTACATGAATTCATACAAGTAAAAGTGAGATTGATTATTCAATTTCCAAAAACCATTTAAAAAAAATCAGACATGCAATACAGTTTCGTGTTTACGTTTACCAAATTGAGTTCAAAAACCAAATAAAAAAAGACGATAGATCGATTTACTGTATGAAATTGTTTAATTGATCGTTCAACGATTGCGCCGAGTTTCACATCTTGGATAAATGATCTATTCATCATAATCCATCTAGTTATTCTGTAGATCAGAGGTTATTAACCGGTGTTTCGCGAAAAAGAAACATGAGTTTACTGAATTTGTGAAAGTTTGAATCAATGTATTTTTATTTATTCGTTGTTGTATTTGAGTTTGAAACATTCATACAAAAAAATATTGGGTGTTAACATAAGTTGTGTCCGTTTTTTTCCAATTTAAAAATGAGCACCAAAAATAAAACAAAATGCTAAATGTTATACGTTATTCGAAAGAAAAATTTTCTGCTCTACAAGATATTTTGTTTACTTTTACGTTACATATATTATTTTATTTGATTACAAGCCTTAAAAATGGATTGGCAAGTAGATGAAAGTGAGCATTTTCGACACCTCCTTCTGTTCGCGTTCTATCGAGGGAATAAAGCTGCTCGTGGTATTTGCAAAGTGTACGGTGAAGATGCTATGAATTAAAGGACAGCTTGTCGATGGTTTTTGCGTTTCAAAGACGATAATTTCAACCTGAAAGACATGGAGCGTTCCGGACGACCATGAGGTCCGCTTAAACTATATTACATCTTCGATGAGGACCGCTTAAACTATATTATTCATGAAGATCCCCTTCAAACCGCCGTAGAATTGGCTGAGCAGATGAATTGTAGTCACAAGACTGTATACTGCCATCTTAAATCAATGGGAAAAGTCCATAAGTTCAGCGTTTGGGTGCCACGTGGTTTGAGTGAAAACAACAAAAATCAACGTTCGACAATTTCTGCTGGTTTGCTCGCGCGTCATGAAGCTACGCATGGCCACAAGCAAAGGTTCCTTTACCGCATCTTTACTGGTGATGTAAAATGGTTTGATGATGGTGATGAAAAATGTTTGAAGGGGATCTTCATGAATAATATGGTTTAAGCGGTCTTCACTGAAGTCCACTGGTCGTCCGGAACACTCCATGTCTTTCAGGTCGAAATTACCGTCTTTGAAACGCAAAAACCATCGACGAGCTATCCTTTAATTCATAGCATCTTCACCGTACACTTCGCAAATATCGCGAGTAGCTTTGACAGCTTTATTCCCTCGATTGAACGCGAACAGAAGGAGGTGTCGAAAATGCTCACTTTCGTCTACTGGCCATTCCATTTTGAAGGCTTGTAATCAAATAAAATAATATATAGTATGTAACGTAAAAGCAAACTCAATCTCTTGTAGAGCAGAAAATTTTCTTTCGAATGACGTGTAACATCTACCATGTTGTTTTACTTTTGGTGCTCATTTTTAAATTGAAAAAAAATGGACACAACTTATGTTAACACCTAATATATATTTTTATAACAGTTTACAAAAAAACGTATCCTTGTTTTTTAGTTCATTTCTTTTAATTTAGTATTTTTCCTCATCAATATTATAATTTATCGAATTTCAACTAGATTGCGTTCATATAATTTAATAAGCAGCAAATAAGTTACTCACTTTTTAAACTTTGTAAAACAATTTTATGGTTGATTGCAGAATATTAACGTTTGGCAATAAACTTGACATACTGTACAATGCGCAAGAAAGTTTTTAATTAAATAAATGAGATATAAGGTATAAAGGAGAAACCATCTCTGAAAGAAAAAATCGTCTAGAATTCAGAATATCAGTCTACTTGGTATGCACAATTTTCGTTATTTATTCGTATCGTTACTTTTTATTTTATTCTCGTATTGGTGTTCTAGAAATGTTGTAGAGAATGTTAGGGAACAACATTTTCTTCGATTAGAACTACTATATTGAACACTTCACTCGCGCTTCGTATGTATAAGTATCGATAAAACGACTGCGCGGGAAAATAGTAACAATACACGCACGAATTTAGCCTGTTTGGACAGATTACCTGACAAACTCTTTATCACACTGAAACCCTTTCTTTTTTAGGTATCATTAGGAATCGTACCATAAACATCAAAGACAAAGATGTGACCAACTGACTCGTGGAATGATGATAATTTTAAAATAACAAATTATAAAGCGTCGTTTACAGTCGTCTGCACACTCAATCAACAATTCAAACCCACTATTATTGACATTAAAAATATAACAAAATAAATATATACAAATTTAATGAAAAAAGATAAGAAGGTGGTAGCTGCGGTCATAAGTACTTACCCGTATCTGCATATGTTAAGAAAAAAATATTTGGTAAAAAAAAACTGCATGTACTTTACCAACGGAAGACAAACCACAAAGAAACCTTTGAAGATCATCCGATATATGATAATAACACGCGTATGTGAGTAGTGTTCATGTGTGTATAAAAATAAACTTTGCTTAGACCTCCCAAAAAGTATCGTCTTCTAGTAAGCTGTACATGCCACCCATATCTCGAACACTTGAGGCAAAACATTACATGCAACAGGACGAACAACAGTTGTCATTGTTACGATAAAATCTAGTAAGTAACTTAAATTTTAAAGGTGGTACTTTCTGAAACTCTAAATAGATTAAGAATCAGTTTTTTAGATCATCAAAGCATGACCGCCAGCCGGAACATAATTTTAGTGCTATCGAAAGCGTTTAGAATTGATTACCATGCTGTAGCCATTTCCATTTTTCATTGCGTACCATGCAACAGTCAAAACATTGATCTATTTTAAAAAGATGCATTGAGAAATGTCCAATTTTTCATGACCACTGACAAGTTACAAATGAGATAATTTCATGGAAATTCTAAACGCGTCCAAATGAAAGAAACATTTGGAAGAAAAGTACTATAGGAATAAATTACATATAAGCTACAAAAATATGAATTAAAACGGTTTAAGAGTAAAACCAGCCAGGAAACGAATTCTTACCATTAGACCACAGCCACTTTAGTCCAACTTACACAACTAGACAGGTACTTCTCAAACGGAAAAAGAAATGTAAAGCTCCCAAAAAATAAGTGTTTAGCAGTCAACAATACATTATTTTTTTATTAATTATTATAGGTACATTTTTGAAAAAATAGTATGACACATAATTTATTTCCTTATATAACAAAAATTAAATTAAATATAACAAAAAATCACTGCAAATTTTACACAGCAGCACCCTATAAAAATATTTTACTGAGGGAGGTGTAAAATATTATTCTTTGGTAATAGAATAAAATAATACTTTAAATTATAATATCATTTTGTATTGTCTGAATTGTTTTCGAAGCAGACAAAAAAAAATACGATCACTTCTATTTTAATGTATTAGAAAGAGAGAAATGACAAACTATTCTTTCTATTTACATCGATCAATGTTATAAAAAAATGAACACCTACATTTGCATCGTCTCCTGACACAAATGACTCTCGCGTAGCATGCGAATTACGAAAATATGAATTTTGAATACCGTAATATTTCTATAAATATCAAATTTAAATAATTAGATAAATAATTATTTATAAATATTGGTCAATCTTATTTTTCAAAAAAAGAAATATTTCGTGACATTCTAACAAGAGCTCCAAGGCCTACTAACGAGCCGCGCCCCCCTAGTTTGAGAAGCACAGAACTAGACCATGGAGGTTGTCATTGGATTTAGGCTCATATTATATTTACACTTATGAGACAATAATTTAACTGTTTAACACAAGTGCGTTTTATAAATTGTGGCGATTTTATCTCTCATCACGTTGACCTTAAGATAAGATGGGTGGAAGATACCTCTATCACAAAAAGGTAACATACGTTTTGAATTTCCGTGAAATTATTTCATTTGTAACTTGTCAGTAGTCATGAAAATTTGGGCATTTCTCAATATATATCTTTACAATAGATCAATATATATTGACTGTTTCATGGTACGCAATGGAAAATTGATAATTTCATCACAGTATGGTAATCAATTCTCAACGATTTCGATAAACGTATTGAAATCTAAGGACTCTTCATTTTTCACCGATTTAATTGTACGATGTGAATTGGCATCACCAAGGGAATGGAAAGTCATACCTATATCAAAGACAAATAAATCTCAAAAATGCGTATCATAAATTATATCTCATTGATATATATTATTATTTTAGCTCATCTGCTAAGATAATGATACGAAAACACGCGATGAATTCTAACTTCTCATTTTTTGACAGTTAGCCATGTTCTTTCGGAGAGACGTAAAACTTCGAGGGGGGTTTCGTCTACATCTAATAAATTTATTGTTCGGAATCGATCCAATAGGGTGGGGTATTATGATAGAGATTTTACCGTTGCTGATCCTGTGCCATGGAATGGTCTGCTTCTTAGTATTAGAGATATAGCTGGTGTGTACAGCTTTAGGAAACACTTGAACGCAACGATTTTTGAAGGTCTTATCAAGATGTATTACTGTAAATGAACACTACACTACATCTAAAGTCGAACGTGTTACTATTATTTTGGCTTAATTGCGCAGTAGGATTAACGTCGCTTATGTGCTGACAATTAACAGAAATATGTTTGAAAAAAAGGAAACAAATACTTAGTTAAAACTAAATTTTCAAAAAAGGAAGACGAAAGATCAATATATTGCAAAGTGAGGTTAGAATCTTTAATATTATTGGAAACATTGTTACTTTCAAGGTTCTGATCATTAAAATTAACAAAAGATATAAAAACAATTTACGTAAAATATAATACGAAAATAAATACAAAGATATCGATATGACAATAAATTTACAATGAACATTACGAGTATATTACTAAATATCAAAGTAATAAAATCCATAAAAAAGATTAAAACTTCGATTAAAATAAGGTTTTCTTGAAGTATAAACACAAAAAAGAACCAAACTACATTTTCCTTGTTTTGAGATAAGAAAACTGTGAGGTAGGCTTAATTACACTGATATTTATGGACAAGGATGTGGTATTTATTCACTGAATTTTTCAATATATATATTGTAAAAATGCATGCAAACATGGTGTGCGCAGAAAACGGGGGCCGCGGAAAACGTAGCTGAATCAAATAGGTAGATAGAATTTTAGAATAAGGTAGATATGTTATAAGAAATTGGAGAGCTGTTAATTCAGGCTGCACCGCAAAAGGTATTGAATTTTTTTAGACATATGTAATTAAATAAAACATACATACATACCATCACACCATTTCCCTGTCAGAGTAGGCAGGGGGAACCTCTTTCCCACTCATACACCTCACACAACTCCTTCAATTTCTTTACTTTTACTTTTCCTTATTTTAAAATATCATTCACTTGAAACGACCATATTTCCTTGATCTTCCTCTACCACACTTTTCACTCAGATTTGCACTGTGTATTTGTTTTGTGAGTCTTTCATCATCAATTCGTTCCACGTGCCCAAACCATCTCACAATGTTCTTCATCTTACTCAACACATCAAATCTTTAGTAAAGCATGGTATTACCAATTAGAAGTGATGTGATAAGAATCCAATAAATTAGACAATTACCCATGTCTTGTTGGACTTCTTAAAGCAATAATTATATTTCAATTTATGGGAGCAGTACAGATTACATACTTTCAACCTGGTTGAATTGTTTTACTCTGCAAGAGATGAACATTGGTAATTTGGATGTTATTATTATACTTTGTACTGTTTCATAACACTTTTTGACTACAAATTTTGCTTCAGTTCAGTAATATATATTGTTTGTCATCCTCATCTTGTGCTCCATACTGAGCATCACAGACCTCTACTATATATCGTCGCCGATACTACAGGAACACGTATCTAGGATTGCCCAAATTTTACAGGGGAGCCAAAAAACGATTTTTCTGCAAAAATATAATAAAATAAAAACGTCACTTGATATTGCAGTTACGAATAAATGCGTTACGCGTTGAAAATAAATATACGTGTTAATGCAAAAATGTGTCAATGATACAAGAGATGACAAAAAATAAAGAAAGTTACTTATACCAAAAAAATCGAGTTATGTGTTCCTGCAATATCGGCGACGATATAGAAATTAGTGCAACACCTTCTGCATTTTTTCAAGCATTGAACCATGTTGAATGCAGCGTTTAAAGAAGATCCTGTTAACTCCTTTATTTGGTTTGTCCATCTTGTAGAAGACCTTCTTCTTACTTAAGACACCCGTTGTCCTTTCTGACAACATGCTCAAAGTATATAAGAACCTGTTTCGTGTATCCTGTCGATTTCGTATTTCGGTAATCGCTAATTCTTGAACGATACAAACGATGGTGTGCCTAGCGGTCCACGGGATACGCAACATCCGTCTCAAACACCACATCTCGAAGGAATCTATCATACTTGGTTCATTCTTTCTCATCGGTCATGTTTTTATTCGATACAACGCCATAGAGAATACTAGAGTTTAGAAAATGTATGTAAGATGGGTTGTTTATCATTGTATTGTATCGAAATAATACGAATTAAAATACTGTATTGTGAATGGACACCAAGACATAAGCTCTGAGGAGTCATTACATTTGGCTGAGGTCAAATGGTGGTGTCACAATATTTCTGCAATAAAACTAACTACACAAGACTCAGAAAGAGCTGATGTCCTTCGCGAATTATAATACACGGAGCGGAATTTTAAACATTACTTATAGCAAAACTTTAATTACATATCTTGAAAATTATCTTTGTGAGAATTTTCAAAACCAGTCGAATATAAAAGCATCTCCAGGTTAATTTAAACATAAACAAAAAAAAAGTAGTGCAAAGACACATTTTTTTAAATTACGAAGTTCATTTGAAATATCAAAACACAATTTATAAATCCTATACAAACCAAAATATCAAGCCAGATAAACATTATTTTACAGTCCAAAAATGTCTTGAAAATATTTTCCATACAACTCCATAAGTATCGGCTAAATGTTTCAATAGAAAAGTTTCTTTACGTCTAAGAACACGCAACATATCGGTTGAGTCTTTTTTGCAGACATACGAGTACGTACATCCACTTGCATACATACGAATACGTACATCCATTTGCATACATACGAGTACGTACATCCATTTGCATACATACGAGTACGTACATCCATTTGCATACATACGAGTACGTACATCCATTTGCATACATACGAGTACATACATCCATTTGCATACATACGAGTACGTACATCCATTTGCATACATACGAGTACGTACAACCATTTGCATACATACGAGTACGTACATCCATTTGCATACATACGAGTACGTACATCCATTTGCATACATACGAGTACATACATCCATTTGCATACATACGAGTACGTACATCCATTTGCATACATACGAGTACGTACAACCATTTGCATACATACGAGTACGTAAACCCATTTGCATACATACGAGTACATACATCCATTTGCATACATACGAGTACGTACATCCATTTGCATACATACGAGTACGTACACCCATTTGCATACATACGAGTACGTACATCCATTTGCATACATACGAGTACGTACATTCATTTGCATACATACGAGTACGTACATCCATTTGCATACATACGAGTACGTACATCCATTTGCAAACATACGAATACGTACATCCATTTGCATACATACGAGTAGGTACATCCATTTGCATACATACGAGTACGTACAACCATTTGCATACATACGAGTACGTAAACCCATTTGCATACATACAAGTACGTACATCCATTTGCATACATACGAGTAAGTACATCCATTTGCATACATACGAGTACGTACATCTATTTGCATACATACGAGTACGTACATCCATTTGCATACATACGAGTAGGTACATCCATTTGCATACATACGAGTACGTACATCCATTTGCATACATACGAGTAGGTACATCCATTTGCATACATACGAGTACGTACATCCATTTGACTGAGCTAAAAATATGCGTTTAATAAATAATACAGTATTTAATTATGGTAAAAAAAGTTTTCCCTTGAAGTCTTAGTGATCCGGATATTAATGAATAATTCATTCGCATACAGCATACAAAGAATATTCTGCAACAAAATTTACACAGTACATTACTTTCATAATATAATATATGACTTCAATCACTCAATTACTCTAAAAATCTCAAATATTGTAGTTAGAATAAGGTGATATTAAATTTGATATTTCATTTATACTAGATATTTCTGTTCCTCTCAGCTTTCTAGCACATTGGAAAAAGTTGAAGTTTTTCTTAAGATAGGGCCGCCAGTCATAGTAAGAGACCTACCAAGAAAATAATAATAATAATAATAAAGACATTTTATGTAGCGCCGTTTAGATAGAAGGCTCCGATCAAGCATGCTCTAACTCGGGAATCAAACCCTCTTTTATTGACAGATTAAAAATACAACAAAAAAACACGTTGAGTGTAAAGATACTCGTACAAAGGTGGTGGTTGCGGACCATAAGATTAAGAACTTATCCCCGTCTGCATATGTTTAGAAAACATATTTGGTAAGAAAATCACAGAAAACTTACCGAGGTAAGACGAACAACAAAGAAACCTTTGTAGATCTTCCAACAAGTGATAGCAACACATTCACTTTTAGGTATATGGTAGTGTAGTATATAATTATTAATTTTAATAAGACTTCCCAAAAAGGTAATCTTCATGTGCTTCCGAAAGCTACATATTCCATCCCTAACACTTTGAGGCAGCCAAAAATCGCTCAACTAGGAATATTACTCGACTAAACAAACATTGGCTGAAAATTATGATCATCAATTCATATGACTGTCGCAATAACAAAAAAACTCGTTAAAATGATGAAAAAACACTGTAACCGACTAAAATAAACAAAAAAATTGGACTTGAAATATAATGAAATATTTATTGTGCACAGCTTCAAGGATAACTAACAAGTCCAAAATCTAATTCGAAAAAAAATAATGAAAAATTCGAACAGAGAACAGACACGTACAGTTGTGCGCAAAGTAAGAAAACATGATTAATTTATTGGAGTATCTTCATACATAGACTCCCAACCGAGTTTAGTGAAGAATGTCTCTCTTTAAATGTTTGATAATTATTATTGAACAAAGTTAAATCGTAAGATGAGAAACGTATATGAAAATCATAAAACAAATTAAAGCCTATGGAAATTAAAAAAAAACACACAAAGTGAAAAACCGTACTACTTTAACTTGACAGGTTAAAATATATGTCTGAAAGATATCTGTCTGCCGTGAATATATCTGACTGGAGGAATGCAACATAAATAAATTGATTAAGGAAATTGTTTTGCCTTTGCTGACCCTTATTCTGAGGACCTGACAACACAAACAAATAAAAACACGAATTCAATTGAACGTAAATATGCAAAAATGATTCAACCTACAGAACATTTATTTTGTTTATTTAACATTTCAAATCAGAAAATTCCATTATTTATGAAAGAGTCTTGAAGTTTTCCGTCCCTGTCTTTCAGTAAATAAGTTTTTTTTGTTGCAAATAAGCTATAACATTTATGACTATAGCGTTAAAAAAGATTTATATGTACATATACAAAACTGTTTACAGCAAAATGGTAAATTCCTCATTGTTGAAAAACTTTTTAATGGGCCCTACAATTCCTTTAAATCGAAGACAGTCGAAGTTATTTTCGGTCCCCTGTTTTAGAACTGAACTATTAAGAACACCAGGATTCGCACACTGAATGATATTTTATTGTTTTTAATATTCTTGATCATTCAATAATAATAAATTCGGTTTTCGATTAAAAGAGCCCTGTCGAGAATTTATTATATAAGCAGCGCCGTGTATCATAAATTGACATTTTTTAAATATTTCATTGGTTGTTCGGAAAGCAATTTCGTATTTGAAAGTCAAATTCAAACGCGAAATGGCTCAAAATGCTTGAGGACGATGGTTTTCCATATTTTCAGTATCTCGGCAATCTCTCATGCTGTAGAACGCTGGTTATTCTCTGTCAAAGCTTTGATTTGGTCGTCATCAGTGGTAATCGGCCTTCCAGAGCAGATACAATCTTTTGAGTGCCGTATCACCATTACGGTTTTTTTTAAACCAAATTTTACACACAGGATCGCTTTCTGCATCGTTAATTTGGATAACCAAAGGTCCAAAAAATTAACTTAACTATGACCTTTTATAAGTATATACATATAGCAAATTCGGAATGAAGTAAGCAACAAACATTTTACCCTTTTGATATATATCTGAGAAATACGAAACAGCTTTCAGGACAACATAGTACAACCTATATCACTATTACCATAATATAAAATAAATTCTATTTAATGGCGTTTAAGAGCAGGTTTTTATACATTTAAAAGCAAAGTGCTATTAAATTGATCTAGTATAGATTGAATGTGTGTTGAATCATTTATGCATAATTTAATGCACTCAATTTATATTGCTACAGACGCTAACGTCCCCTTTGAGGAATTAATTTCTTTAAATTGCTATATAATATGCTTCAGTTACTAAAATACTTACTGCTAAATTATTCAAGAGTTTGGGTTTCCTTTTCCACTTGAAGTAAATTGGGTTGGATTAAAATAAGTTTGAATCACTGATTTTGATACATGCACAACTCTCATTATTTTATTGTGTTACATGTCATTGTAAACATTAATGCATGGAAGTGGAAAGTGGATATGAAAAATACTAAAAGAAGCCAAATCAAGGTATCAATGCTGTAGAAATGAATGCACCAAAAATACACGGAGGTTTCAATGTATGATAGAATACAAAATAAATTGAATAGTTGTGAATATTAACTTAAGGCTGGTGTGTTGAGTAAGATGAAGGATAGCACTATGAGATGGTTTGTGCACGTGGAATGAATGGATTAAGTAAAATTTAAAAATATATATACAGCGCAAATGTGAGTGAAAAGCATGGTAGAGAAAGACAAAGGAAAGTAGAGTTGCATCATGTGAATGATATTTTGAAAGAAGTAAATTAAGAATTAAATTAAATCGTTGGATATTTATGAGCAGGTATATGGGTGAGAAGGCGAAAAATAGGTGTATTGAGAGATAAAAGTCTGGCATTCTGTCTTTTCTGTCTGACCCAATATATGACTTATTTTATATTTCCATCCATTTTTTCACTATGCAGTTTCCTTCCTGATTATGAACTGTCGTCCTTGATGAGAAAATCTTTTTATTTTAACACATCGGACTTATAACAACCTTCCTGAGTCCACCAGATATACTTCTCCCATATCAAACGAGATCAACAAAGAGCGTCTTCCTGGCTAAACCTATGAAAAGGTTCTCTATTTTCACAAAATATTTTTATTGTATAGTGATGTAATTGTCCTAATAGGTTTGCCTTGCAAATTGAAGTATTTAATTTTTAAATGATGTGTTCTGGATAGTTATTTTTTTAAATAGGCAATCCACCCAAACAAGGATGATTTGTGCTACCAAACTAAAGACATTATGAAATAATATGTGTCAACATAATAAAAACAATTTAAAAAAATTAAAAATTAAGATAATTCAAAGTTTCAACTAATCAAGCTTCAAAAATTTAATAATCGATCTATGAATGGAAAAGTTCCTCGAAGAAAGAAGAAACACAGCATTCATTGCATACGGCAAAGATATGGCTTTTTAGTAAATCAAATATGCCTCGTAAAGGAAAACCGAAAAAAGATGGTCTATAGTTTCATCATCCAGACCACACTCGCAACTGGAATTCTCCACAATACCCATTCTGTAAAGGTGACTAGCCACCACACAGTGGCCCGTCCGCAAACGACAAATGACAGACACTTTCTGTTTTTTTCATTCTCACATATATAGTTATTAATTACATAAATTTATTAAACCATTTACAATAATTATTTCATACGTTATATATTTTTTGTTAGATTTAATTTAATTGATTATTTCACGAAAAGTTACAAGCAATTATTTTGAGGTGGGCTGAAATAAATGAATAGATCGTGTTCTAAAAAGATGAAAATTACTATGAAAATTTCATGTGATTTTTTTGTATGAGATATAAATGTATAGTACTTTTATATCTGCAATAAGTCATACAAAGTCTCTGGTTTTACAGTTCACAACGATCACGTTTGTATCACACACAATGACGAATAAATTACTAATTTATTACTTTTTATTCAAGTGAAGCGGAAATATGAAAAGCAATAAGGAAAAATAAACGTGATTTATTTCACATTATCAGAATACTTCATTATGTGATATTTTTATTATCTACGGGATACGTTTTAAACTCAATAGGCAAACAGAGCCTGTCAGTACATTTGCCGCCTTTGTGTCAAAATAATATAAAAACTACCTTAGCTAATTCCGCTTGAAGAGAAACACGTGTCGCGAGATTAATATAATTAGTGGAATAAATAAAATAATTTAGTCTTAAATATTCTAATATGGATTTCGTCAAAGCAATTTGACGACATTCGAGGCCTAGTTGGTAAGACACTTGTCTTCAGATTCGGAGGTTGCAGGTTCTATTCTCGCTGGAACTCAATTTTTTTAAAAAGATTTTGAGTATGATTCTCGCTTAAGACCTCATAAACGTCTATCTGGTAGATTGGGGCAGATTGACATATCGCAATATTGTATTCAAGGTTGTACTGTATTCAAAGAAAGTTAAATACATATAGATATAGATTCGCTCGGGTGCTGCTATAGCTCTCAGACGTGATTTGTTTAATATTAGTCTTGTACTACCTTGATCAAAAAGTTTTAGGACCGTGCGTTGCAGTCGATGGGGAGTACTTTGAAGGGGACCATATCGATTTTGATAAATAAACTTGTATTTTCGATTTTATGAATAAAGTCCTAAAACTTTTTGATCAAGGTAGTATATATATGATGTACAAAACTGAGGCCCTACCAGTTTTGTCATTTGAAGTGTTGATTTACCTTCGCAAGGTCTGTCAACCACAACAAATTTGGAAGCCATCTAGTAAGTAGAGTATCTCTAATTTCATTACCCCGTTTGTTTTTATTATAACTTTTTTATTAATGTCTTCTCAGATTAATAAGAATCAAACTTTTTTTTTATAAATTACTAATTTTCTCAGCAGCGCACCGTAATTGTTTTAATTTATGCCCGAAACAATGCACCAATTGTCGCAACACAACGAGCATTCCGAGGCAGTACGCTCAGCAATCGGCGCCTACTGCTCAGACCATTCGACGGTTAGTAGCTCGATGTCAGCAGACAGGAACCACTGGTGATCGAAATTATACAGGGAGGTGAACAACAATCAGAGATATCATTGGAACTGTATGAGAACGTGTATGGGTGTGGAAGAGGGGGAGAATGTGTGTCGAGAAACGAAAGTTTGGAGCTCTCTCCTCTCTGCTTACCCCAGCACGGAAATGGCGTAATGCCGTGTATGCATTAAACTATTTTTGGTTTGTTGTTTTATTTATTATCAGTGAGAATGTCACGGTACCAAATTTTTATCAAGGTAAAAAGGGCTCCGCGATTTACATATGTTATGAACCGTTGATATAGAATATGTGTATCATTAAATTAGTAAACTCGTACACAATGCGCAGATGGTATGCGTACTGCCGATATAGAATATATATGTTATTAAATTAGCCAACTCGTGCACAATGCGCATATGCGTACTGCAGATATAGAATATACATACGAGTATGTATGTATAACTAAATTAGTAAACTCATACACCATGCTCATATGCGTACTACCGATATAGAATATATGTATTATTAAATTAGTAAACTCATACACCATGCTCATATGCGTACAACGGCCCTGAATCGCTACCGACAGACCTTGCAAAAGATGCAATAAATACATTCGCAATAATTACCATAAGTTGTAATAAAAATTAAATGCTTTAACAATACTAGTCCATAATCAAACTGCATATATTTTTATTTAAGATTTACGAGAGCTAATATTTAAAGTAGCTAGACGTTGTTTTCGATTTATTATCCTATTATTTAATTTTAATTTACACTGTTGTATAATTATATTGGGATGAGATATTGTAATAGGGAAAAAAGTCAATTGAACACTAAAATACATACTATAGTATATTCAAGCCAAGCAATATCAAGGTATGTTAAAATAATGGTTCAAAACAGCTTATCAATTCATATAATGTATAAGAGTGCAAGGTGAATGCAGAAAATGAATTAAAGGAGCCGAGTAATTGCAGTGGAAATGTGTGTACTGAGAAGAATATGTAGTTTTTGTATGACAGAATAAGAAATGTATTCATCAAGGATGAAAGGGAGCTAAAACAGGCGTATACAGTGAAAAACAGTATGTGTATTCTCATCCAAGTTAAATAAACGCTAAGTTTTGTCTTAGTATAGGCTGAAAAACATCGGGTATGACTCGACTCGTACTTTCTTCGCACGTTGAGGGTTTATATCGATCTAGTCTCTAGATCGATCCTAGACTCTAGATTCTAGAGGGTCATTATACGAGTATGAGTCAAAACCTTGTTTGACCAAAGTAACTTATTTTTTTCTTACCTGTTTCATTTTATTAATATACCGTGTTATACGTGCTTATTTGTATTCATTATTTTTCAACTATTATCATGAATTATGATGCAATATAATTTATATTATGATACAATATAATTTATATTATGATACAATATAATTTATAATTATGATACAATATCATTTATCAATCCCACTAATAATATGTTATTATAGCGACTCAAGTTTCAAACTCTTTTACAGAGCTGTTCTTCAGAAAAATTAAACATTAATTCTAAAACGTAACCTATTTGATATAAGGGTCGTGAAACACCCACCAGAGACACTCCAACACCATGTATCCTTTACAGTCTGGTAAAAAGACTTCGAATGGTAACAATATTCTGGCGTGCTAGACATACGTGAGTGTCATTGCGTATGCTCATATGATGACGAACAGCAAGTACCCAAAATTATAAAAAAAGTCTTATGTACTCGTAAGAGTTCGTCTAGTAATAATACTTCCATACGCTCGACGTATGCGCCTGTAATTGCCTCTCCACGTGTGATAGTATTTCCAACAGGTACAATAACTAACGGCTGATTATGTGCCTACTCCAGTGATTGTAAATCTATAGACTCGATCACTATCTCTCGGCCACACTTTTCAACACATCCACATCACCGATTCGGATGTTTTAAGGGGTACCATACGAATGAATGATAGAAAAGAAATACGATTTTAACATTATCCTCCAGTAATAAATAAGTTATGAGGACTATAGAATAGAACACAACTTAACTATAAAGGTGAATTGATGCGGTTAATTGAACCGTGGTCAATAATATAAGTTAGTTAAGGTCGTGGGCGTGCGTTATCAGTAAGCATAAAGCCACGCTCACACCTGCCCACGCGGCACGAGTCGTTTTGTTCCGCGCGGAGAAAGTGTATTTCGCTCGGTCAAGACCGAATACCGGCGGTCAAGTTACTAACCCATTCATGATTTGATTTAATGCTGAAAAAATATTAATTTATTTCAATGAATTCTTTATAATTTCATTACGCACTTTAATTACGTTCGGAGGTTTAAAAGAACTCAAAGCACAAAATAATAATGTATACCGAATCATATTTGGAGTGACAAGATATTGCAGTGTTTCAGAGATGTTCGCTCTGGTAGGCTGTCAGGTTTTGATGCAATTCTTAGGTAACGCATATGTAGAATACATGAGCATATATTGCGAACTAACAATTCGTTAATTAGAGTTCATGATATTATTTCTTACTTGTCGCGAGACAGATATTATTGGATTTACTCGTAAATGTGAGATATACTAACAGATGATGCTGACATAATAACAGGTGATGAATATAGATCATGTATTTTTGGTTGTCCTTTACAAAACATATTTTATTTAACGAATGCCGCTTCTTTGCCGCTTCCAATAAATGTTGCGTTTCTTTTTTATTTGAAGAAAATATTTATAGATTGATTGTGAAATTACAATATAATAATGCAAAGTTTTTTTATTTAATTTATTATATTGAATCTTATACTCGTACATACATGAACTCCGCATAAAATTACAAAATTACTCTTTGGAC
Source organism: Odontocerum albicorne (assembly GCA_949825065.1). Taxonomy (NCBI): domain Eukaryota; kingdom Metazoa; phylum Arthropoda; class Insecta; order Trichoptera; family Odontoceridae; genus Odontocerum; species Odontocerum albicorne. Next base: position 18,814,479 of record OX463852.1, on the reverse strand, counting down.
AACTCAATAGTATTAGTTTTAAAAGTGATAGCTCAAATCAACAATTGGTGGGTTGCCCGTATAAAAAAGACGTGCGAGAATGGGTTACCTATTAATAAATAACATATCGCAATACTTTAGGTCCAAACACAAATATGTTTTCATTAATCATTAGGGATTATTGTATTCCAAGATATCGCAAGAACATACCTCACATCCGCATCTCGGATTACGTGCACGAGCCCAGCATCCGAAAGTGTTTAATGTTTTGTAAACAATGTTAGAAAAATCACGCGCTATTTCGTCAATGCACTGCACGCGCAGCACGAGACGGTGTGAAAGGTGAAGGCGTGAATGAAGGCTTTGCAGCCGAGATGTTAAAAAGTCTGCAGGTATAAATAAAATGGTTTCTTAGATCCACGGGACGGATTGGCATTAATCTCTCATGAGATTTAGCAAGTCATTTATTTTATTGTGGCCTAGTTGGTAAAAAAAACCTGTCTTCCAGTCCATTGGTTACAGATTCGGCTTTCGTTGGTACCCAGTATGTAAAAAAATATCCAGTTTGGTTTGACCTTAATGCTCATTTAACAACTTATACTTGGTTGGGTGAGATTATTAGATGGCAGGTTGTACTGTATACAATGAAAGTGGAAGACAATACAATACGATCGGCGAGAAACAACGTGACAATAGTGGGTTCGATTCCCGAGTCAGAGTGCCCTCAAGGAAAGTCTGCTCTTTAAACGGAGACATGTAAATACGTTTCAATTTGTGTTTGTCCCTTATTCATAATGAATGTTACAGATAAGTCAATGTACTCCGATCATCTCCCCCCGGTGTACTACCCCGTATGTACTACAACGTTATGACCGATGAGTTTGCTTGTGTGCAATAGCTCATTCATTTTAAATAAACTCTACGGCACAGCTTCCCTTTTCAAGACTGGTAGCAGATAACCCAAGAGAACAGATAGCTTTCCCCTCCCACACTCGTGAGGGGTGAATAGCTATCTCTTATTGAACTGATCGCACCTCAACAGATAGACGTAAGAGAAACAGTCAGCGTGCTGCGAACATGCGTCAGCGATATCTGCATGTATGTGACGTCGACGGAAGGGAGTGCACATCTAGGACCGAGCTGTTATCTCACAGAAGATCACATGATCAATGTGGGGAAACAGCTCGAGGTTAACGACGAAAAGCGAGGGAATTCTCGACGACTACGAAAACCAACAACGACAGCTATATAAATTGTCGATTAACTGTAGAATGCCCAGAATTTCTTGGTTTCTCTGTATCTCAAACACCAAGATGCTGCGTCGAACAGATATAGAACGAAAGTTCTTCAAAATCTTAATGGGTAAAAATACAATTACCTAAATTGGTAGAACGTGCCTGTATTGATTACACAATATTCAATATTCGCGAATGAATCGGTATCCAGACAGTAGAAGAACTTTTCCGCTAAAGATTTAAGTATTTTCTCAAGAGGGACTGTCAATATCAGAGAGATCGAACACGGCACACTAAGAAATATTTAAAAAATAGCCTAAAAATCTTATTTAGATAAAGATGAGACCTTGATCATGTTGCGATCCAACTCTGTGGTCAAGGTGTACCCCAGAGCAGTGTGAGGAAAGAAAGTGAACGTGTTAGAAAGGTCGCATGCCGGTACTGTTTCAGTCGCTAGTTATTTAGACATCGCGGTAAATTGATTTAAAATAATGATCGTGCACTCTGATATAGCGGAATCGAAAGCGATAGCCATCAGCAAGTGTGAACTTATTGGTTCATATTCAAATTAGAGAGATCATTGAATTTCAATAAACATCTCAGACGTTTTCAAGATTATGCACTCAAAGCGTTCCTCAGTTCTTGGATCACATTTCGCGCAAGAAGAACAAGGAAATTCTAATGGTTAATGATAATGTGGAGGGTAAAGGTAGATCACCAATGCTTTGGAACCAAGTGAACAGTGTTATGAACCTGATCTTGCGAAAAGAACTGCGGACAGCGAAACGCAGGGAGAACCGGAAAAGAATTTTCACAACACACAGCAGCTTCAGTGTGGGTCGCCTTTTTCACCATTGAGATCACAACGCAGATGAAAAATAATCAGCACGTCTTCCACCAGGACGATCTCCGTGGTCAACTTACTTGTTGGTAGGATTGTAAAGTTGATCATATCCACGACCCCTCCTGCTCGATTGACCGTGACTATGTTGATTTCTTATCACCTCAGCACGACACTATCTTCATAAGTATTGTCTCTTTTTTAAGTATTGTTAAATAACGTGGAGAAAAAGAGTATTAGGAAGTGGTTTGGACATGTTTGATTTGAACGGAAGGTGATTAGAGACTGACTTAATATATTTACAATGCAAGCATGAGTTGGAGTCTTGGTAAACGACGAGCAAGAGAAGCATGGTTGAAATAAGTGTATGAACTTTTAAAAAAAGGAGAGGCGAAATATTAATGCAGGGATATATAAATTTGGCACTCTTTCTTCTCAGCCTACCCCAACGGAGAAATATTGTGACAGTATTTTTATTTATTTATTTAACACTTTTATTGCAAATACAATATGGCGGGCTTATTGCCAGGCGGCAATAAGCCCGCCAGATTGTATTTGCAATAAAAGTGTTAACAAATAAACAAATAAAAGCTAGTGATGACTACGGAGAATGATTAAGAATATTAAAAAGAATCTCTTAAAAAACAACCTTAAAATGTATACAGAAAAAAACAGTTGTAAAATTCATTATCACGTCATGTCCCTATTGGGTAGACAGAGACTAGACCTCCACTTAATTCTATCCTGGCACACATCTTTCGCTTCTACCACGTCCATATATTTATTTATTTCAGCACTTCACTCTGAGCGTGTTTATTGCCAAAGGGCCTCCATGTCATGAATACTCCCTAATTATAAAAGTGTTTCCCTCTTATATCTTTCCAAATTTGATTAATTTGATTATGCCACGTTTTTTTAGGTCTTCTTATACTTCTCATACTATTTTAACTATTGATGATTATTTCAGTTGTAGAATTCAAAATTCTGTAATAATAAAATGTGTGTTACTGAATACGTTGTACAGTTAGGTAGGCAAAAAAGCTGATTCATTCGCATAGTACCCCTCAAAATATCTAAATTGGCGTTGAAGATATTTTGAAAAGCATGGCCGGGAGACAACTCAATTAATCCAGTCTTTGTATTTATAACCATTGGATTAGTCTAGAATTTGCAGCTCGTCATCGCATGTGTGAAAATATAATACAACCATACGTGAAGATCAATACTTAATAAGAACAATACTTGCACACGTCTAACTCGCACGAACATTGTTACCAGACGAACAAATTTACAAGATTAGGTCCTTTTTTTGGTTGCCATTGGATATTGAACCCGAATCCCCCGCATGGAAGCCCAGCGTCTTACTAACTAGACCACAGAGGTAATCAACAAGTCAAAAATATGGACAAAGCTAGATATAGAAGCATGGAAAGAACATGTGAAAATTCAACCACCAACAATGATACAATACTCGTACATGAAGGGGAACAAATAAAAGGTTGTGATGACTACGGAGAATGATTAAGAATATTAAAAAGAATCTCTTACACCTATTTATTTATTTAACGCATTGTAAACCAATCTAGCGGGCTTATTGCCAGGCGGCTATCTCTTCTAACCAACCAAACAAAGAAAATAAAAGAAGTTACATGGTCGCAAAAATATTGAAATGATTATTTATATTTATGAAATTTATGAATATACACAAAATAAAAGTAAAAGTAAGATATCAATCAAAGGGAAAGGAAGAGATGGTGGAGATGAAAGAAAAATAAGGAATGAAACACGTTATATTACTGACTAAAAATTAAGAGGTTTTTCAGTCGCTTCTTCTTCTTCGACGGAGCGTATGATATATGAAACGTGGACGTAGAAAAAGGCTAAAAAGAGCCAAATAAATGCTGTAGACATGCGTACGTTGAGAATAATATGTGGAATGACAATGTATGACATAATACGGAATGAAGGGATTCGGGATGAATTTGAACTTAAGGCTGATTTATCAAGCAAAATGAATGGAGTGTGGAACGAGTAAAAAAAAAAAACAAAAAAAATATACAGTGTAAATATGAGTGGAAGGTGTAGTAAAGGAAAACCTTGAGGAATGTATGATTAGATCAGGTATAGGATATTTTGAATGAAGAAAATGTAAAAAGTCGGAGAAATCATGGAAGCTGTATGGATGTAGAAGAGGCAAAATATGTGTGTCGCGATAGAAAAGTCTGGCGTTCTCTTCTCTCCTCCTACCTCGATAGGTATATGCCTGTTTAATGGCAATGATGTAAGGAGATAAAATATATGTCATTATTATTTTACCGAAACTTTGTTCACCCCTTCAAGCGGTAATTTATCATGTTATCGATGATCGGATAAACGATATACTCGTATGTACATACAAAGAACGGACTTTCTATACAATAATAAAAAAATCTTTGACCTGAATACTAAATTCAATGAAATTTGTAATTACGGTGATGGTGATATTCCTTTATAAATGCATAATAAAAGAAAATTACTTTCGTTATACAGGAATCATTACGCAAATCGATCTATGTTTTTGTACACTAAAAAAAAACAAATATTTGGGCCACATCGTATCTCTAATATAAAGACAATGATCATAGATAAAGATATTCGTTATATTATATGTAAGAGCAAATATAGTATGATTGGAATATGCTTTAGAGAATGCAGCAATGGAATAAAGAAACAAATTTATTTATGGACATATCGCATGAACCTGTACTAAAGCTTACGTTGGTAAGTTGCACGAGAAGAGGTTTTAAATATATTAAAATACAGTATAATAATGTAAACCGAATCATACTAAAACAGCCACGATGGTGTAGTCCTTTAAATATGTTTACTCAGAGTCGTTTGAAAGGTATTGATGCACTTCTGAAGCAACAAAGAGAATACATGAGCATACGAGTATAATACGAACTGACAACTAATTACTTCGAGTTATTGCAAGACAAAAATTTCAATACACTAATAGAGAATGTAATAAGCAACTAGATAAATTATTATTGTCACAAGAAGAGACTATTCTGAATAGAATATTATTATTTTTTTTTTCAATTGCTTTTTAATATTATTTTCTAATATTTTTTTTATTGTTTTAGAACTATTATTATTTATAAAAAATATATTCACTCTATATTTTTCACTACTTTTATTTTGTTTGAATTACTCATGTTGCATTCAACACCCTTGCATACTTACTGGAATCAATAATATTATAAGTTGATTATTATTCCAGCAAGTGTGCAAGAGTGTGCTACAGGACACAAGCCGTACATAATAATGTATACGTAATAAAATAATAGTTAATATATAATAAAATGAATACATAAGAACATTTATATTTAAATAAAAATAATTAAAATAATAAACAAGGACATGTATGTTATCCAGTCGCTAACCACATTCTCCAGTAGCCCTGCACAAATTGTTGACATTATATTTTCATGTAATCTCCATAGCGTTGCTTTAAAAGTGCATCAAAACCTAGCAGACGACTCTAAGCAAACATCTTTGAAGCACTACAATATTTGTGTATTCCAAATTTGATTATCTATTTACTGTACTTGGAGTTATTTTAAACCTCTCGACGCGTAATTTACCCAAAGCTCGCTTGAGTACAATAGTAATAGTAAAGTTCGCTTGAGTACAATGACATGCAATATATCAAAAATAAATTATAAAATTTTATTATACAAGGGTTTTATATTCACCAGTTAAATAGATTCATAATTTATTTCCATTTAATTAATCATAACTGTCATATTCACGCAATGCACGCATAATTGCTTTCATTCGCATTCTGGTTACTTTCAGGTGTTTGATCTTGATTTAAAACTAGTATTTATCAATAAATTATCGCCTGCTTATTCCAACACACAAACAGGAATATTATGCATAATATTGTATACACAACGGCACTAAGCCAACAAATCTAAATATTATGAATTCTTACTTAACAAGTGTCCAAGTCATGAACAAATCATTTCTTGCGAGAAATTTGCTCGCGGTTAGCATCAGAGTAAAAAATATATAAAAAAAATATGATGGCTCCCACAACACTTTACTAAAAACCTAAATAATTAGTATTCAAATAATTAGCTGTAAGAATTGTTATGAAGTCATAAGTGAGTATGTAGGTGAGTATGTAAGATTATTAAAAATAAAATTACATACAGAAAATAAAAATGAGTTAGTTCATATTTATATACGAGTACATTAGATTAAATTTTAAGATATACATTAATTCATATATAGATATAGATTTTGGATAATGTTTGTTTTAGAGAGTACTTTATTAAAAAAAAATCTAAAAACATGATCAATTTACTGTCCACAAACTGTTTTACTAAAAGTGATGAAAGTAACAAAAAATAATGCGTGTATTTTCTGTTAATTGCAATTTTGTCTTGTTTTTATTTAATATTTTCAAATTTTAAAATGGCAATGTGTATGCATGCAATGTATGTATAAAAACTATTTATTGCTGTACGTACATGTGTATATTTTTATCAATTCATTTTATTAAATTATTTATTGAAATATTATTCTTAAGGTTTGAATTCAAATTATTGTGTTTTAATGTGGTACTGACTGAGTGGATACTTTTGTTTTTATTGTTTCTAAACAGTTTTTTTTATGTAAGTGGTTAGTTTTTAAGGTTTATTTCATGCGAGGGATGCGGCCCTGGAACTTCTGAGCTCTAGCGTTCTTGTATTATATATGTGGTACGTTGTACGTATGTACTTATTTTAAAATATGAGTTTTTTATTGATTCTACAAACCACATTTTGATTTCAAGTATAACAGATTTAATAATATGGATCAAAATGATAAGACAGATGCATAAAGAGATGAAGACGCTAAAAGGAAAAGACGACCGCGACAATCACAACGAACAAGCGAGACTCTAGAGAAGTAGCAACATGAGAGCATGAAGCAGCACAAAGCTAAACACAGCTTCATATTAAAAAAATATACTTTTTGAATACTTCAAAAACCACTCATAAATACTTTATTATGATGATTCTTTCTATAAATATTATATTATTTACGACTTGGCGGAAAATCGAGTCTAGATCAACTAAAAATCTGGATTAACGGAGTTCTGACATATTTAAAAGATACGGTATATTTCAATAATCCACTAAGGTCAGCATCCCACGTAAATTTCAAGTAAAAGAAATATAATTATTGCAATATTCACCGACAATATTCTTAACTAAATCATTTAAATAAATTAACGGTACGAACTTAACCGATACGGGTTAACGAAGAAAAAAATAGGTAACGGTGTATAAATTTAATATTAGTACAGTATGCAACAGACTTGATTATAAAAAAAAATGTTTAATATGATATATAATCAGTTAACATATTTCATCGAAAAATACGAAATATTTTATTGATCTAATCGAATCAATTAGATAAGGCAACTATGATATTTAATATAAACATTTGTCACTGATAGGTAGTATAAAACATATTCATAAAATAGAGAAACTGCGAGTAAGTAGTAGAATTTAATTGAAACGTGTAAGATTCCTCAAGATGAGTTGGATAATGTTTTTCGAAGTGTTTTACCACGTGGTTTGGTTTATGATACACCATAAGCCAAACCACATTGACACGAAGAACCGTGCAAGTCTCCAAACATATTTATCAAGGTGAGATCATTTTTCTGAAACTAATTTCAGTGACTCTGGAACAAATTGATTTAAAGTGATCTCTCTACCTTACTTAGTAGACCTTCTTTGTTCAGCGTACCTACACTTAGGAACAACAAAGGCTTCAACAATACGAGAATAACCCATAAGTGAGAATTCGCCGAGAGCACAATACGTTCCCTCTACGTCAGTTAGAAGACCTGCTTTGTTCAGCGTAATTATACTTAGGAACAACACAGGCTTCAACAATAAGAGAATAACACATAAGTGAGAATTCATCGATAGTACAATACGTTCCCTCAATCTAATTTAGTAGACTTGTTTTGTTTAGCGTAATTACACTTAGGAACACGCAGACTTCTACATACGAGAATAACCCAAAACTGAGAATTCGCCGAGAGTACAATACATTTCCTCTACCTTATTTATTAGACGTACTTTGTTCAGCGTAGCTACATTCAGGAACAACGCAGGTTTTTACCCATAAGTGAGAATTCGCCGAGAGTACAATGCGTTCCCTCTACCTCAATTAGTAGACCTGCTTTGTTCAACGTAACTACACTTAGGAACAAAACAGGCTTTAACAATACGAAAATAGTCCAAAAGCGAGAATTCGCCGAAAATACAATATGACAGCTGATTCGGGCGCGGGCAAATTTAGTTCAATTATGTCAGGGTTTGGGAGGATGTAAGCAAAATTTACCCTCGAGGGCTATTTTGTCTACAACTACATAACTACAGAATTTTCACTAACTTCTAAACACGACTAAGCTAGGCGGGAAACAGTCATTGGTAATCTTGATCGTTGATATTGTTTAGGAATTATCTATATTGTGTGAATTCATTGATTAGTGTGGGTATTCATTAGGTTTGTGTATATTCATTAGAAAACAACTGTAATAAATGTTGTAAATACAGAATGAACTAATAAAGAACGATGTGTATGTCAGAATACAGAATGAAATAATAAAGAACGGTGTATATGTCAGAATACAGAATGAAGTAATAAAGGACGATGTGTATGTCAGAATACAGAATGAAGTAATAAAGGACGAATGCGAACTTAAGGCTGATGTATTAGGTAAGATAAAAAAGAGCAGCCTGAGATGGCTTAGGCTTGTAGAACGAATGAATGGAGAAAAACTAACAATAATAATTATGAAACAATAGTTGGTCGATCGGAATAAATTGGTTTAAAGCAATAAATTAGCCAGATATATTTGCATGAAAGTGTTAAATAAGTAAATGTCCAATGCATATATATTTGGATACATATTGTATTTTGTATTCATGCACACTAATAAGATAATAAAAATATTAATGCTTGAAATCGACCATAAGTAAATAAATTTATCACTTTTAAAGCGTTTAGAAGAACAAAAAATAATTGAAATAGGTGTGAAAGTAAAACCAGCCCGAAGCCCTTAAAACTTCACCTGATGGGCGTTCAGTCACTAAACTTAGTATCCTCGATTGATTATATTACAAAGGTTAATGACTTCCACACACCCAAGGCAAGGTTGTTGCCGAGAAAACGTACAGCTTTCCATTTCTTCCGATGGCCGCTGGTACAAGAACAAGTCATTGAATTAGCGTTGATATATAATTGCAAGATACACTGGAAATGCCTCCAGCATCCAGAGATAAGATAAAATGGTCTATTAAACGAACAGCCGTAATATAATTCATTTTGTCTGCAGCAGAGAATTGAGCTGCTAAGGTGGGGTTTGTGATCAACTAGCGAGATAACGAGATGGAAAATTGTAATATAGAGATGATAACAAGATTCTAAAACAGAATAGTCTTATCGTCATGGCTATTGTTTTAAGAAACTACAAAACGGCTTGTGTACTTATTATCTAGAGATAGAAGGCACAACTTATTCACGGACATGTCGACTCTCCAAGTGAGGAACTGGCGACGAGCTGTCGAGACCCGAGATCGATGGAGGTGAATTCTGGGTAAAGCAAGTTATCCAAAATGTGGTGTAGCGAGGATCTTTGCGACAGGACACAAAATCTGCGCTCATTTTTTATACGAACATTTTAAAGGATAATATGTTTTTGCATACACTCAGAGATATGTTTTTGCATACACTATAAGGATACCTATTACTTCGGTCATATATGTTCTTTCAAAAAAGGAAAAAAAAAACATGCCGGTGTGCTCCGATCGTATCATTTCAGGTGTGTCATCGGATCCAGTACAGCGGTGTGGCTGTAAGTTCGCTGGTGTGCAACGGCTTACTCACTTAAAAAAAAGAAGAAAACGGAGGAAAAAAATAGAAGAAAACTCCACGGCACATCTTCGCTTTCCAACATAATTGACGTTGGAATGGCGAGGGGATCCTCAACTACGAGGCCCAGCAACGACGACACTCTGAGAAATAATAAGAAATACAGAAATGATCTCACGCCGCATAACAATACTTGCCCTGAATTAACAAGACAAAATTGTATTAAAAAGCAATGACAGTTAAGAATATTTCTTATAAAGAACAAAGAAGAATGCGTAAAACTGAAAACATCGCAAGATAGGGAGAACAGAGTACATTTCAGGAATCATGCAAAAAATAGAATCAACTACAAAAACAAGTTTAAAAATATGAAATCTGAGACATACTAGGTAGAACACTTTTTTACTCGTTTTTACTCCCGGGGGTTCGGTGACGAAAATATTACAAAGTATTCGAGTTTTTTGTTTCCATACAGACAGTGCTGTGCTGGAGCCGGCTCACTCCTACCCGCAAAAGCTGCTTGTTAAATTTCCATGAATTTTCAGAGCTGGTTGTTAAAAATATGTTGAACCGCTTGGTAAACATACTCATTCCTAAAAATTAAATAACGATAAGTATTAAAAAAACGCGAGCTCCCAATCTGAAATGGGCATGAGAACAAGGGGGCAGAGCGTTCACGTTTGCACCATGAAGATATAATATTAAGAAGTATAAGTAAATTTGTTCGCAAAATACCATATATGCCGATACGAGTAGTTAAAAATATATCTCATATACTCGTATTTCCAGTGCTTGCCATTGATTGGGAAATAACGTAGCTGTACTTTTCGATGAAATGTAACATACCTAGCAAGAAAGTTTGTGTAGTGACTAATGACTTTGTTTTGTTGCTAACGTCACAAAAAAATAGTAGGATAGTTTTGTTGGACCGGTTTGTATCAGTTTTGATTTGACTTATTTGTGTATTGAATTTGTGCATTATTTATCATTCACTAAAATAGTCAGTTCACTCATTGTGCTGATGTTTGATGTGTAGTCGTAATAAAACTACAAATACCAGAATTAAACCTAAATCAAGTCAAATAGTGTGCGAAAATATGTGTGCGTTATGGAAAATACAGGAAAGAATCCATGGTAAGTGTTTTTATTAACAGCGAGCCGGTTGTTAACTATTTACCAACACACCTCTGCATACAGGAATTTAAAAACAGTGCTGATTAACTGGAAAAACTGGCACGTAGTATTAATACAACCGCCAGGTTGTAGCGTAATATTCAACAGTGTAATTATATACTCGTAAATACAAAACCACGATTAAAAAAACTACAAGGTGTATCGTTTAATCATTGTATCCTTTCGAGGAGAGGTCATAGGCGCACTGAGTTACAGTCGTGAGGTCATCAAACTAAAACGAAGGACTCGGATAAAACAATTGCATACTTGGAGTTTATCTGATCAGATTGTGGTATTTATGGTCTGCATTTAAGAGATGGCTCACGAAACGCCTGAGGGCACAAAATGACACTTTAAATGTAAATATCATACTAGCAGATACACTTCTTTCAAGGTGTTTCCTCTAAAATTATAGGTAATGAATTGATTACCATGTCCTTTTAAGGTAAAAAAAATGGTAGATCATAATCATCATTTATCAGATGGTACAACAGTTACAAGGGATATCGAACTACAAGTAGCGATAGAAAGAGGCGTCAATGGGACACTAAAACACTCGTCCATCAATTTAAATGGTTGAGAAAGTGCTGTTAATGTGATCTTAATGGTCATAAATACACAAATAAAAAAGCACTGTGCCAAATTAGGAAAAAAAAGAGACCTTAAGTGAAATTTAGACTAAAACCCCATTTGAAAAAAAAGGATATCAACGGGAATAGTACCCACAATTCAATTCCACTTGGAAAACAGGCATTAACCAACTAGGTAACGGAGGTTGTCATTCAACCTAAATGCACTTATGAGCTGTATTTTATAAATTCCAAAAAAATACACTATTTTTACGTTAATTTATTTATCACTTCATTGTAAAGTAATTTTGTGGGTGTATTGCCTGGTGGCAATCTCTTCCAACCAACCAGACAAAGTTAATAAAGGACGTTACATGATCGCAAAAAATATTCAAATCATTATTCACCTATACAAAATCTATGAACAATACACAAATAAAAATATATGTGAGATTTCTTCAATCAAAGAAAAAAGAAAAAAAATGGTGGAGAGTAAAGAAAAATCAGGAATGAAACACGTTATATTACTGACTTGAAATTAAAATATTTTACAGTCGCTTTTTAAAACATGACAATGACGAAGCGAGTTTATCATTAGTTTATAACTAACTGCTTCCAGAGTCTCACTGCATGGACAGTAAAGGAAGACGTAAAAACAGAAGGGCGGCGAACTGGACAAGCCAATGAACAATCTCTGTTTGAGCGTAGCTCAAGTCCATGATCGGAAAGACGCTAAATATTTTCGGCGAGATAAGAGGGAGTGACAGAACAGTTAAGGATACTATACAATAGTGTTATTGTACGAGTATAATGTCTTTAACTGTTATATTGTATGAAAAAAAGAGCACTTTTTAAGTCAAATATTTCATCTTTTTATCGTGAGTTCTATACGGAAATGGCTTTAAAAGCCGACAAAACTTAGTGGTACAAAGCTAATGAGACAATAATGATAATTATAGCTCTGAATTTATTTCTAATATTGTATACATACAAAACATATGTCCATGGTGCGATGGTTAGCGACTGACTCAATTAGATGCCATACATACAGTTATCTATAGAAACATATGTCCATGGTGCGATGGTTAGCGACTGACTCAATTAGATGCCATACATACAGTTATCTATAGAAACATATGTCCATGGTGCGATGGTTAGCGACTGACTCAATTAGATGCCATACATACAGTTATCTATAGAAACATATGTCCATGGTGCGATGGTTAGCGACTGACTCAATTAGATGCCATACATACAGTTATCTATAGAAACATATGTCCATGGTGCGATGGTTAGCGACTGACTCAATTAGATGCCATACATACAGTTATCTATAGAAACATATGTCCATGGTGCGATGGTTAGCGACTGACTCAATTAGATGCCATACATACAGTTATCTATAGAAACATATGTCCATGGTGCGATGGTTAGCGACTGACTCAATTAGATGCCATACATACAGTTATCTATAGAAACATATGTCCATGGTGCGATGGTTAGCGACTGACTCAATTAGATGCCATACATACAGTTATCTATAGAAACATATGTCCATGGTGCGATGGTTAGCGACTGACTCAATTAGATGCCATACATACAGTTATCTATAGAAAATGCAACAGTTCCAACATTGTAAGTTCCTTAAAGAATCAACGGGTTTGCTGAATACTCACGAACATACAATACTTAAGAGCACAACTATAAATTGTTCATTTAAAAATAATCGATATGGATTTTTTTTAAACGAGATATTAATTTAATAAGCATGGAAAGGAAAAATGGTTTGATAATTGTTGAATTTAAAAATCTATTACTGAATTACCGAAGCAAACCATATTCAATTTCTGATAAAAACTCTTTAAAATTGTGCATGATAACATATGGCATACAGTTTCATTGTATACATTTACAACTTGGAGAATTTATTTCATACATAAATACCATCACGCTGTTTTTTCCTGCTGATGTAGGTAGAGTGGACAGAATGCTAGACTTTCCTATCTCGACACTCACATACGAGTATTTCGCCTTTTCCATATCCATAGATCGTACGATTTTTCTTACTTCTTAATTTTTCTTCTTTTAAATATCATTCACTTGATCCAACCATATTTTCCTTGGTCTTTCTCCACCAAAGTCATCCATTCACATTTGCACTGTATATTTGTTTCATTATCATTTTATTAATTTTTCTTCATTCGTTTGTTCCCCATGTCCAAATCATTTCAGAGTTCTTTTCTCATCTTACTCAACACATCGGCCTTAAGTTTACATTCATCCCTAACACTTAATTCCGTATTCTGTTTTATATACTCGTAGTATTGTCATCCCATGTATTCTTCTCAGTGCACGCATTACTACAGCATTTATTTAATTATTTTTAGTTTTTTTTCCCACTTCCACGGTTCACTCCCATATATCAAAGATTATCAAATACTATTGTGAACTACCATCTTAACAGATGTTGACACTATCCGGTTCGAGTATACTCGTATATGTTTAGTGTTCCATTAACTTCGTTATCTATCACTACAAGCCATTCAATATCCCTCGCGGGTTTTTTTTATCTACAATATCTTCCAACCAACTAGAAAGATGTTAATGAAGCATTGATTGAGAACCGGACTGGAACGTTTAAAAAATGGAAACCAACGGGAAGCGAACCCACAATCTACGAGTGTTTCTGACATTTTATCGGTACCAAAGCGATATTTTTTACACTCCTGTATATTGTATAAGGCTTATTGACTTATGGCAATCGCTTCCAGCCAACCAAAGAGGTGTTAAAAAAGTCTTAAGTGAAAATCAAACTGGAACTATTAAAAAAAACTGGGTACCAACGGGAATCGAACCCGCAATAGAACACAGCTATCTTATCAACTAGGCCACGAAAGTCGTCATAATAGAATGACTCAATCCAATTTTCTTACGAGAGTGATCGCACTTTAAGGCAAACGAATTCGTGAAGGGATATCAACAACCTTCTGCGCAAAGATCCATGCTTTACTGCACGGCCATACAAATAAATTAAATTTGATTTAACCGTTCTTTTGGGTTTGTGGAGAACTTTGCAATTATTTCTTAAGACATAATGCTGAATCTTAAAACATCCGTAACATTTAACAATGCCAACAACATTGGTAACACATTCACCAGCATCATCAGTGCAGTGGGCACAAGCAGCAACATCCGCTAACATAGTGAAGGAGGCAAATATCGCATATCTTACTGTTGCTTCTTGCAAATTATGCAATTAATCTTTAGCGCATTGTTACAACTGAAACGTGTTAGATCTGTATAGACCAATTATTAATGGTACATCTTTATGGATATAGTATTGTATTAAACTAACGGGTCATTGTATACAATACAATCTAACGAGTTTATTACTATATGACAATCTCTTCAAATTAACCAGAAATATATTAAAAAAGCTTTAAGTGAAAACCAAACTGGAACACTTTCTAAAAAATCTGGATACCAACAGAAATTAAACCCGTAACATTGGTAGATAGATATACGTTTTAACAACTAGGCTACATAAATCGTCATGAAGATGTTGTTTATTACAACGAACTTCTAAACTAATTTATCACGACACTTCATTGTAAAGTCTACGAATGCCAAGTTAAGTGCCATACGGCAATTTCTTTCAACCAACCAGACAAAAGTTACATAGATTCGTGTCAGATATCGAGTGAAAGGTTATAACATTTTTTCGGCCTTTCCATTAAATTGTTCAAATTGTATATGCTGTATTATGGGTAATGAATTTTTTTTTATTATAATAATATAACTCAAACAATAAATGTACATATGTTCTCGACATTTCGTAAAGCTAATATACATCAAATAATTTATTTGAAATGAATTAATTGAAATGTATTATTGTTACGAGTACTAATGAAAAAGCAACGGCATACATCAACAGTTATTGGGAGGTGTTATCAAAATGTATAATTATATATGAACACTTCACACATAAACTTCACTCCACCTTAATCCGAATGTGTTACCACCACGTATCGAAAGATATACAAAGGTTTCTTTGCAATTCGTCTTCCCTTGGTAAGTTTTCTGCGATTTTCTTACCGAATATATTTTTCAACACATTTGCAAATGCGGGGAAGCACCTACTTGTAATTTAATACCCGCAGCCACAACTCAACTTCTTTCTTTTTGCAATGTTTTTAATCTGTCAATAATACTAAGATCGAATGTCGAGTTAGAGCGCTCTTCAGGAGAGTCTGTTCTCAAAACAACCCCAATATTAATTGTCCTACTATTATTATGCAGATTAACGTATGCTGAGAAGTAAATAATCGAATGACCATAGTCACAACCTTTCTATCAACTCATACGAGCATATACGAGTATTTGTTTCACTTTATTTTTAATCTGTCAATAATAGTGGGTTCGAAACCACAGTCAGAGCGCTTTTGAGGAGAGTTTGTTCTCTAAATGGCGTTATACATATTGTTCTTGTATTATTATTATTATTATTATTTTACAACAAATAAAAAATAGATCAATAAGAGAAAATTAATCAAGTAGTCGGGTTTTCGATAAAACAATATTTTAAACTAAGCTAAAAACATAAATAATACAGTTGCTAAAAAAATAACAAATGCCTCTTTCAATATTGGCATTAAACCACAATAAATATCCAAGAACTAAAATTAGATATTAATTATGATCAAATGTCGGAATAACCCGAAGCATTGCCCAATATCTGTTGGATCTTTGATCACGATGAAGCCATTGCACATAGCTGAAGGCAAAACCTTGCTCTGACCTAACTGAATAAGCTCCAGATATTACATATTTAAGTTGGAAGACAAAAGATAACGTTCAAAAAGTCGAGCGCTGTTCCACAGAAAGGTCATGGACAGGACCAAAAGCAAGAAGTGTCTGCAAACATAAAAAAGGTGTGTTCTGTGATGTTCTCTTTCCGGCTTTACATCATGATTCATTGGTAAGAAATAAAGATGTCGAGGGAAGGCAACTGCGATGTATAATAATTAATGAGAAAAAATAAACAAGCTCAAAAGATTACGGTATCTGCCTCAATAGTATCAAAAGAATATATGAATAACATTTTATTTTTATTTGGTAAACTAACAGTTGTATAATGATATGGACGACATCCGTGACCTTATTGGTAAAACGCATGACGTTCACCCGGGGGTTACAGCTTCAATTCCCGATGATACCAAAAAAAAACGGTACCAATCTGGTAAAAAAGAGTTTGTGAGGAACAATTCTCGGACGCGCCGAGTTCGTATGTATGTTATTAGTATCGCAGGCCGAATGTGTATCAAACTCGTATATTGGAAGATCTGTCGAGGTTTCTTTATAGTTCGTCTTCCCTTGATAAGTTTTCTGCGCTTTTCTTATCAAATATATTTTTCTGAATATATACAGGTGTGAGGAAGTGCCTAATCTAATGGCCGTAGCTTGCACCTTCCTATCCTTACATTCAAGTAACATATATTTATTTTGTAATATTTTAAATGTTAATAATAGTGGGTTCAAATTCCGAGTAAGAGAACATTTGAGGAGGTCTGGTCTCTAAAAGGCGCTATATAAATTATATTTGTATTATTTTAATGAAAACGTTTGTATTGTATTGTATTACACTTTCGTTGTATACAGTACATACAACCTAGCGGGCTTATTGACATGTGGCAATATCTTTCAACCAACCAGAAAGATGTTAAAGAGGTCTTAAGTGAAAACCAGACTGGAATCCTTTTAAAAAAATAAAGGGTCCTAACGAGAATCAAACATGCAGCCTCCGGGCTAGGAGACAAGTGTTTTACTAACTAGGTCACGGAGGTAGTCGTTTGGACAGTTTATTTTGTATTACTTATCTATTAATATGTCTATATCAGAAATGTGAAATAATTTTACAATAGCCCAATGGACGAAGATGAGGCTTGTGAAAAATGATGATTTATGTTAGCTTTTACACAAACACCCTTTCTGTAGTGCGAACGACATGTTTGTTGAATATAAAATGTATAAATGTGCATACTTTTTGTGACATCGCATAGCAGGATATTGGTCCTGTATTACTGAATCCAGAAATATAATTATTAAAATTTTATATAAGAGGGTCTCGACACCATTTTTTGTTCAGTGGTGTAAAAAAACTTATGTTTGTCAACATATTAGGAATAAAATAAGAGGAACCAAATTTCTAGCAATTTGTACCTTTTAGAATATGTTTTGCCTTTACATTATAATCAATACTATTTTTCAGGTGTTTATATTCCATATAATTTTTTAGTTATACATTTTTTTTATATATTGGTACCTCTTTTGTACAATAATGGTCTGTATCGCACTATTCTACGCATTTGCTGGTAAAAAACGGTTATTATTTTCACTATCAAGTGCAATGACTGTCTCGTTGATCTGATGGACACATGGAAATTGAATGGGGACACCATATCAGGTATGTCGATCATATTGTCGTCGGTAAGAAAGGAATGCAATATCTAAAATGATATTGAGATTAATATGGATGTGGGAACTGACCTGGAAGCAGCCGCAGAGGCCGCGCCCCCTAGCTCGCAGCGGCTGCTGCTTGTGGGGGCGCGGCAGGCAGGGCAGCGCGGAGCACGGCAGCGCGGGGCAGCGCAGGCGCGCTACGCGCCCGCGGACCGCCTCCACGCCTGTGGACCACGAGGGGACTCCCTGGAACAAACAAAAAAACAAACAATTAATACAGAATCATTACAAAAACTATCAATACTCTGATTTTTTCAACTAATTACCAAGCCGGTAATTCAATTACCAATGAGGGGGGTAATCAGAATAACAGCTGCTGATCTTGATACTTCGCTTTATAGTAGATAAACTACCTCCATATACAAAGTCATCAAAGACTGCTAGTCTTGAAACATTATTTTAAAGTAGATAAACTACGTTCATATCCAAAGCCATAAAAAACTGATGATCTTATAACATTACTTTATAGACCATAAACTACCTCCATATTCAAAGCCACCAAAAACTGCTGATCTTTGAACAATAATTTATAGTAGATAAACTACCTTCATATCCAAAGCTATAAAAAACTGATGATCTTAGAACATTACTTTATAGAAAACAAACTACCTCCATATCCCAAGCCACCAAAAACTGCTGATCTTTGAACAATAATGTATAGTAGATAAACTACCTTCATATCTAAAGCCATAAAAAAGTCATGATTTTAGAACATTATTTTATAGAAAACAAACTACCTCCATATCCAAAGCCACCTAAAACTGCTGATCTTGGCATATTGCTTTAAACATTACCTTACAGTAGATAAACTACTTCCATATTCTTAGCCACTAAAAATGATTTTACCCAATCGAGACAATAAGGTTAAGCTGATGATGAGTCTTATTATGTTAATGATGGTTAAGTCTTCGGTGCCAAGCTTCTTCTTTCTTTCGTATAATAGTAGAGTTAAAGTAACACAGATAGATTCTTCAACCAGGTAATTGAATTAATAGCTTGATGAATTTTTAAAATACCTCCTTGAAAATTTTAAATGGAACATGTCTCTATTATATTATTTGTTTTATCAAACACTGTTTATTCACATTTCCTAACGGTATAACCCTACCGGTTTCAAAGCTTTCACATCATCATCAGGGGAGCACAAACTTGTGCTCCCCTGATGATGAGGTGAAAGTAGTAGGCGTGATAGGCGAAGACCAACGAAAGTATGATTGGATCAAGTGCATGATATTTTGATAGAAGGAAATGTAAATAAATAGTCAGAGAAATCGTAGTTTTATGAGGTGAGTGTATATACCATAGAAGAAGCGATGAATGTGTGTCGAGATAAGAAAGTCTGGCGCTATGTCCTCTCTGCCTACCCCGACATGAAACTGGCGTGGTGGTATGTATGTAACTATTAAATTCTTCAACAGAATATTAATAGTTTTATACAAATCCTGTATACCCGGTTTAGCTCTGAGGTGACAGATCTCATTACGCGTAATGTTTCTAACCGATTTTACTTGAAGAAACCATCGATACGCTACCGCCAGAAGAATTCGTAGAAATACTTTCTCGTATTTTTCTCCTTCAATCAACTTGTCTTAAACCTGAAGAGGAGATAAAATCAAAATATGATAAGGAAAGTCGGATCTGGAGAAGATGCATAAAGGAACCGACAGGTGCATTGAATAATTATACACCATTAATCACTGGATGCATCGTGGGAAGTTAAAGGAATGATCTAAAAGCTGATCTTGAGATTAATCAAGATAATGATACCATGGACTAACGAACCTTCAATAAAATATTATTATCATTACTCAAAGATAATTAAAATGTTATTTTATTGTGTAAGTAAGTTCATTACGAAAGGAACTACAAATATTAGATGTTAGCAGAAGAGAAATACAAGAAAAGCATCGATATGTATAATGTATGTACTAGTATACAAAAATATCGTGGAAATTTACAACTAATCGAGAATTCACTGAAAAGCATTCTCAGGTTTTTTTGTAAACATAAACAAAGACTTTTTGTAAACATAACCAAAAGTAAAACATTATATTGACTAAATGTCTGAGGATTGAAACGTGGACATGGAAAAATGATTTTAAAAGTTACTTGTGCTCTGCCATATCTTCTGCAAGATAAAAGGTTGAGCAAATTCGGAAGCGTTCTTGAGATGATCTGAGTAGTCATAGCAGCATTATATCAAATTTTCTAAAAAAAAACATGAATCACACGCGATAGACTAGACGTGTGCCAACGTTATTTTCTGTTTTGTATATATACTTCAGTAGTTTAGAGAGAACCCGAAACCCCGATTACTGGGACCGAAGACAAGATTGTCCCCAGGTCAACGATTTGGACATGTTGAGGGGTACTTACTTGTAATAAATGCCTAGATAGATACAATAATGAATATGTATTTGATAGATTCACTTTCCAATCGAGGAATCCAAAAGGCTCAACCACTTTCCCTTGAAGAGGCAGAAGCGGCAAGAAGCATCACTTGCAGTTAAAGACGATGAGACATAAACCTGATCTAGTGCCATACTGGTTCTCTCTGACCTGATCTGCAGAGTTTTGCTCCATCAGAAGGTAGTATACGATTATGGGCATCGTTAGTTTTCACTTTACAACCTGACCTCGCATATATTTACATGTTATCTGGGTACAAGATACGCAGAGACGAGCGAAAGAAAGCGAAATTTAATGGAAATGTGTGGTGTGTGCTATTTATACAAACGGAAATGGTGATATATTAGAATGGCATGTGCCCAAAATAACGCTATCTGTGTTGATAGTCTGAATTGTATAAAATGAATAATCAATGATATATACTTCAAAACAGGTTTGTGAAATGAAAATGCTTATCAATTTGTCGT
Source organism: Odontocerum albicorne (assembly GCA_949825065.1). Lineage (NCBI taxonomy): Eukaryota > Metazoa > Arthropoda > Insecta > Trichoptera > Odontoceridae > Odontocerum > Odontocerum albicorne. The sequence goes on along the minus strand of OX463852.1, from coordinate 18,793,361 downwards.
AAAATAAATTCAAAACATAAACAACGATCCAAATGTAAAACAACATCTGTTTTCAATAAGTAACGAAATAGAAAATAATATGAAACTATTTGTATGAAACGAAAATGAATTGTTTCCCTTCAGACTCTAAGCCTGGGCGTGGTCATGGAAACTCAGACTTCCAAGATCAGTGCTACCGCTCGACCTTCTTCACTGTAATCCACAGGAACAACGCAAGTGTCTACGTCTAGAGTGAGTTCAGTTGAAGAAGTTGCCAGCTAGAGAGTATTATTTGTGTCAGAGTTGACTTCCTTAGCCATTAGCTCTTCCGAGTGTGACTACAAGACTTCAGAATTTTGAAGGACAGGGACAAGGACAGTTATCGCCCTATGACTTCGGGAGACTATTCGTATAAAAAAACATTTTGAAGTCTCTCCAGTCTATGTATACAACTCACAATCATCGAAATAACAGCATCCCCGTAGTCAATTAAGGACAAAATAAGCCTCGAAATAACAGCATCCCCGTAGTTATTTAAGGCCAATAATTTAGGCCAGCGAGACTCTGCTTTGGATGCGGAGGAAAATCCACAAACTGTTGAGAGAATAGGGCCTTACGATTATTTTGCTACTTAATTCAGAGATAAAAATAGATACATATTTTTATAAACAAGTTTATAAACAAAAATAACTCAAACAAGAACATCACATTTTCAAGAATTCCACACGACCACGCACAATGATGTAATCACTTTTTTTTAATACTTGCTAAATGACTTTACAAGCTTCAACAAGTGAAGGAATCAATTAATTAAAACATATAATGGCAGTTCACATACTTTCACGTTCAGCTGTTAGTCGTTTAACGTGCATTATCCGCTTGTTCGCGGTTAACCTGTTTTGGGTTCAATTACAAAAAAGATAAATTAAAAAAAACAGGAACAAGCTGTTGTTATGTTAGAAAAAGTCATGTACGTAAATATTGGAAAGTTATCGATCACGGCCAATTTCACTTTATATAATAAAATTAACATCAGTAATTTTGTCTAATAAATTTCTATGTGAATTATGATTTATATGAGACTCTTCTCCAAATAGAAAAAACAACCTTAAAATGTATACAGAAAAAAACAGTTGTAAAATTCATTATCACGTCATGGCCCTATTGGGTAGACAGAGACTAGACCTCCACTTAATTCTATCCTGGCACACATCTTTCGCTTCTACCACGTCCATATATTTATTTATTTCAGCACTTCACTCTGAGCGTGTTTATTGCCAAAGGGCCTCCATGTCATGAATACTCCCTAATTATAAAAGTGTTTCCCTCTTATATCTTTCCAAATTTGATTAATTTGATTATGCCACGTTTTTTTAGGTCTTCTTATACTTCTCATACTATTTTAACTATTGATGATTATTTTAGTTGTAGAATTCAAAATTCTGTAATAATAAAATGTGTTACTGAATACGTTGTACAGTTAGGCAGGCAAAAAAGCTGATTAATTCGCATAGTACCCCTCAAAATATCTAAATTGGCGTTGAAGATATTTTGAAAAGCATGGCCGGGAGACAACTCAATTAATCCAGTCTTTGTATTTATAACCATTGGATTAGTCTAGAATTTGCAGCTCGTCATCGCATGTGTGAAAATATAATACAACCATACGTGAAGATCAATACTTAATAAGAACAATACTTGCACACGTCTAACTCGCACGAACATTGTTACCAGACGAACAAATTTACAAGATTAGGTCCTTTTTTTCGGTTGCCATTGGATATTGAACCCGAATCCCCCGCATGGAAGCCCAGCGTCTTACTAACTAGACCACAGAGGTAATCAACAAGTCAAAAATATGGACAAAGCTAGATATAGAAGCATGGAAAGAACATGTGAAAATTCAACCACCAACAATGATACAATACTCGTACATGAAGGGGAACAAATAAAAGGTTGTGATGACTACGGAGAATGATTAAGAATATTAAAAAGAATCTCTTACACCTATTTATTTATTTAACGCATTGTAAACCAATCTAGCGGGCTTATTGCCAGGCGGCTATCTCTTCTAACCAACCAAACAAAGAAAATAAGAGAAGTTACATGATCGCAAAAATATTGAAATGATTATTTATATTTATGAAATTTATGAATATACACAAAATAAAAGTAAAAGTAAGATATCAATCAAATGGAAAGGAAGAGATGAAAGAAAAATCAAGAATGAAACACATTATATTACTGACTAGAAATTAAAAATTCATTCGCTTCCCAAAGCATGCCAAGGACGGAGCAAGTCTAACATTTGTTTGTAACTGATTCCAGAGTCTCCCTGCTTCGGCGGTAAAGGACGACGTAAAAAGAGAAGAACGTTGAAATGGGAAGATCAATAAATATTCTCTTTTTGAGCGTAGCGCTAGCGCAAGTCCATATAATACCTATAATAACGGAACAACAAAAACAAACTGTTGACAAATAACTAAGAATATAAAAACTGATTATATACTATACACCTATCATAAAATAAAATAAATTTATTATAAAAAAGAATCCCATACACGTATCATAACGTAGAATGATTAAGAATATAGAAAAGAATTCCATACACCTATCATAACACAGAATACTTCAGAATATAAAAACTAATCCCATACACCTATCATAACATAGAATAAATTAAAAATAATAAAAAGAGTCGTAGACAGCTACTCGTATCATAATGTAGAATAATAAAGAATATAAAAAAGAATTCCATACACCTTTCATAGCAGAACAACGAAAACAAAGAAACTGTCACTACTCATCACTGGTTATCGCCAACAATAGCTTGATGCTTTTACGATTTGCACAATTTATTCCATTCATCTACCACATTAGACTATGATTATATGTAAACGAGGTGTTTGTTATTAAAACGAAAGCAAGCCCCATAAACGTTTCCTCTTCCAAACGGAGATTTCTCATGTTCTCATCAGAGTGACGACGCCTCAGGTGTCAAATTAATAGATCTGTACAGGAACCAGTTTCTCGGTCAGATTTGATGTATGTTATAACTTGAACCAAAGATTCAATTCACACATATAACAATAAAGAAAAGTATTGAGCCTTGTTGGTGGTAAGAATTAATATCCAGCCTTAATAATAAGACGTCTCTTAAGCAGGTATCCTTAAATCGAAGGCTGAAGAGATATTTTTTTTTCATTTCAGAGTTAGGCACCTATTTCGCTACTAAAATAAAAAAACGTACTCTTTAAATAGCTGAAAAAGTTTAACGATATCTTTATCATTGATGCGTATGTTCCAAGAGGGTTTCAGTCACTTAAGACTTATGTTTATTTAAACACAGTTCTTGTTAGTTGAAAGATATTGTCACATGGCAATAAACTCGTTAAGTAGTACTGTATATATTAAAATGTAATTAAATCAGATATAGATTTTACCCGTTTTACACTAAAAAATTGTCAAAATATTCACCAAGCCTTGGTTCCACAAAATAAACCCAAACAAATTGTATGTGTCATTTGCAAGATGAGAATAGAGCACTGTCTGATAGGAAGCCACCTTTGTAAAATATATCGCAAGTAGAGCCCTACATGCGCGTGAGAGATGGGAGAGGAAACGAAAGAGATCTTTACACAAGTATAAATGTCTCCCGCCCGTTCAACATGCACCACCTACTCGCACTGAATTCTCCACTAATTTACAGTCACATCTGAATTTATTGTCAAAAAACTTCAATATACGATTCGAAATCTCTTGGTCATGATCGAATAAAATGCATTGAAATTTTCTGAAAGGTGATGCGACATGAGACGCTCTACAATAGGTAGTATTTCTATTGAAATCTAACTAAGTGTAAATAGTGTCGAAGTAAAGAACATTATAATCTAGCATACAGCTACTTAACAAACGTTACCACTGCAAAATCAAATCATACACAAAATATTATTCTGTGAGAAATGAAAGAAAGAAATCCTACAGCGCTTTCTCTGATGACTTTTCATTAGATTTTAGGAGACTGGTGCCCACTATAAATGATGCTGAATTCCATTGATTGATTGCTATATTACAATATTATTTTAAGGATGACATCGGGCACGGATGAAACAAATAAAATATCAACGCGTAGATACTCTACAAATATCTACGTACATACTCGTATAAACATATAATCACGTGCCCCTTGTGAGGTAAGCAGAGAGAACAGATCTCCAAACTTTTCTATTCAAGCACACCATGTGCGCCTCTTTCACATTCATAAATCTTGTCACGCACAATCTTCTAATTTTCATAATTATTTCCTTACCTTATTTCAAATCTGGTCATGTTCGAAGAAAGTGCATTGAAATTTTCTGGAAGTTACAACATGAGACCCTTTGCAATAGATAGTATTTCTATCGAAATCAACCAAGCAGGGAAAACCGATATCATCAAAGGTAAATCTTCAAGTTACAGAATTGGCAATTAACTTCACAACAGGCGCACAGTTCTTCATTAGTAAAAACTTACCCATAAATGAACATACCGCTGCTGATTGAGGAGAAACTGGATCGAAGATAGACAATCCAAACGCACAATTAGACACGGCCTCGAGAAAGACAATAGCGAATCAAATTCAGAGCACGTACAAAAAGCCCATGCGAATAATATTTGTAATTATGACCGAGAGAGAACCTACTCACCTCGGACAAATTAGAAATTATTCCAACTAGGAACTGGATCGTTGATCAAGAATGAGAAACTACTCGTACCTCGAACAAATTGACGGGGGGCAATATCCATGTAATGTGATAATTATATGCGAAATAATTTAACAGTACCTCTTGTGCCGATTACAGACTGGAAGATTGAAAGAGTATGTCTTGATAACTATGATACGTGGAAGTTATTTGGAGTGAATAGATAACTGAGCAGCTCTTCCGGGCAACAAAGCAGTTATGAGATGTCTTTATAATTTATTCACTGGTTCACTGTAGATTTGAGTACGATTGAGTCGTAAGAAGAATTCCCTGATAATTAAAAAAGTCCAAAAGAGATTTCTATGACATATTGCAGAGAATATGGGTTTTACTATAGCTTTACATTACAACTATTTAATGGATATACGAGTTATTACTGCTTACGTGTTTGAAGAGAGACCTACACACCTCTTTTTTATTAACATATACAAATTACTAACAGGAAACAAGCGAACGCCTTGTTGATTTGACAACTTTAACTCCTTGCATATTATAGTAACAAAAACTCACTTGCTTAAATGGTTAAATGACGGGATATGATCTAATGGATATTCATTGGATATGTGATTAAAAAGTCGTTCACCAGAGCTATGAAATGGGTTTATTTATTTTTGTTTCTTCATCCCTTCATCCTAGAACCGTTTTTATCTGCATATTACCCGCAATGGATTTATCTAACTTTTGTGATTTAAGACTAAAATCTCGACCAAAGAAAGAAAATTGTAAATTTCGGTAAGTAAAAAAAAAGAACAGAAAAAACTTACCGTTTCTAAAAATAAGATGACAAATCTGCCAAAAAGAACACGACACTCTGGAATATGTTATTAATTTATCGTTATTTAGTAATTAGTCACTCCAAATATGATTTATGCAATAAATAGTGTAACATCACTATGCAATAAATAGTACACAAAGTTCACCAAAAGATAAAAACCCAAAAATAAGTGTTTTTAAATTAGCCTATTAATGTAAATTTAACATCAATATTTATTTATACATGATTATGTAAAAACGACTCCACAATCCTTTAAACTCGAGACAGCAGACAGCACATGGCACAGTACCGCACCGCACACCGAACTGAGTGTGACAAGCGCAGGACTATCAGCGTATCAGAGTACGTATGGTAAACTTCCTGTAATCAAATTGGTCCATGCATTACTTTCAATGCAGCATCCTACACTCGATCTCAATGGCGGTACGGATTGTAGGTGCGGAGAACAAACAATATAAGTTTGCTTGTTAAATTTTACCGACACGCTCAGATGTAACTGCAAGACATGATTTGTACTTCTCTGTTAGAATTTTTCCAGTAAAGCCTGATTTTAACGTTTTTGGCTATTTGTGTATTACTGAAGCTGTGCACATTATTCCATTATACACCTATGTGTTATATTTCTTGATTAATTCTAGTCGATAAAAGTGTATTTTGCATCATTTTAATATGTTTATTTTATTAATACAGTTATATTATTGTTGTGTAATATAAAATTAAATAAATTGACTATCTTTATTTTGGTTATTTTTTGTTTTCTTGAGTAATATTTCAATTAAATCGATTTTGAATTGTTGTAAAATGTTCATAAAAAAATATCATTCATTATGCCATTTCAGTTAAGATTTAATATTGAAGGTATTGGAGAAATGTGTGGTGTGTGCGCAACTTTAGGAAGCACTTGAAGGCAAATATTTTTAGGAAGTCTTATCAAAATTTATGGTTGTATATGAACATCACATTCCGCCTAAAGCCGAATGTGTTACTATCACATATCAGCAGACGAACTACAAAGATTTATTTGTTGTTCGTCTGCCCTTGGTAAGTTTCCTACGGTTTTCTTAAAAAAAATATTTTTCTAACGTAAACAGATGCGGGGTAGTTCCTAATATTTTTAATGTAATATTTTTAATTTGTCAATAATAGTGGATTGGCATCACAAATAAGAGCGCCCTTGAGGAGAGTCTGCTCTCTAAACGGCGGTCTATAAATTGTCCTTTTATTGATTAAACCTTTTAATCAGTAATTTGGTTTAATACGTAGAATGCTTTGATAAACTCTATCGATTTATTTTGAATTCCATACATTCTAAATTGATCGATTTAAATTTTATACACGAGTATATTTTAAGTTCTCAATTATCATCACCATCACGTCATGTTCTTATTGGGGTAGGCAAAGAGAAAATACGACTACTTCATTATATCCTGGAATACATATTTTGCTTCTGCAATGTCCATACTCTTCGTCATGTTCTATTCTATTTTAAATAATTTTCTATCTTCCCTCTTTCAGAATATGGTCGTATGGTTTTTATAGATGTTTTCAAATTTTTCTTATACTACTGGTATCGATTATTTTTGTAAATCTTACATGATTTATGATTTATATGTAGCTGAACTATTTTAATACTCTTTTCTTCTTAAGCACTGCATCTTTCAATCCGCGTTCTTTAATTTTCTTTCTAAAATAGAAATGCTTCATATCAGATTACAAACCTTGCATTTCTAAAATAGAAATGCTTCATATCAGATTACAAACCTTGCATTTCTAAAATAGAAATGCTTCATATCAGACTACAAACCTTGCATTTCATTCGAATACATTAATAAAAATAAATAATCAAATAACCATAATCTATCAATACATATAAGAAAAAAAGCGTCGTTGAGAAATAAATCAATAAAATTAAAAACTATGAAAGAAACTTAAGTCGGTGCAAGATATGGAACACAAGCAAAACAACGCAGGGGATAATGAAATAAACACATCAACACGTGGTGCGTCCGGCCGGACATTGCGCGCCATGCAGAGGTCAGAAGCTCTCAACCCTTTATGCTTTATAACAGGGGTGGCCAACTTGTTTGTTGTCGCGATCTACGTTTTACGTAAAAAAAATGTCGCGACCGATCTATTAATTTCGCGAGATTCAACAACACATGTTAAAAAAGGATATCTAATAACTAAAAGTTTATAAATGGCATACAGTACGAGTAAAGCATACTTCGCTTAAAAATATTAAAGAAAAGAAAATAAAACTTATAATCGTACATATGGTACATGTTAAATAAGAAACATACATTTATTTAGAGTAAACATATCTACATATTAAAAAAGTATAACTAATTCACTGCGTCGACAAGTGCATACGCGTAGTAACCATATTGTATCTTACGAAAACGGCCGCGATTGACCAAAAATTGCTTCGAGATCGAGCGGTCGATCGCGACCAACCTGACCATCCCTGCTTTAGAAGATTGTGGTTCCAAAACGGTTCTTGCGAGAGCGATGAACCAATGCAGACCAGATTAACAGAAAAGTTACCAATTAAATAACAAAAATGGGCACACCTCATTTCAAAATGTCCGGATAACAGAATAACACCAAATTTAATTAAATAAGATGCCTAGAGCTGAAAGAATGAGTGTAAGTAAACTTAAGGAATGATTTTTTGGTGATATTCAACATTCATCAGTTTAATATATACATAATTCTATCACGCCATTCCTCTGTTGGGGTAGGCAGAGAGGGCGGAGCGTCATGCTTTCCTATCTCGACACACATTTCGTCTCATTCCCATACATACGCTTTCTCATACAACTTATATGATTTCCCTTAATTCTTATTTTTCCTTCTTTCAATATTAATTCACTTGGTCCAACCATACTTTCCTTGGTATTGATCTACTACATCTTCTATTCACATTTGCACTTCATATCTATTTTGTTAATCGTTCTTCATTTATTCGTTCCACATGCAAACCCTCTCAGCGTTCTCTACTTCATCTTTCTCATCACATCAGCCATAAGTTTATATTCATCCCTAATCACTTCATTCCGTATTATGTCATAAATTATCACCTCATGTATTTTTCTAAGTACACGCACTTTTACAATAATTATTCGGCCCGTCAACTTTTCCCTTATATGGTATACATCCACGTTGGTACTAAAATACTGTTGGAACTATCACTTTCGCATATTCATACTGTCCGGTTCAAATAAATATGTTTTGATGCCCCATCGATTTTATTTCCTATCGTTCAATATAATTTAATGAAATGAAAATATCATAATAGCGTATTTTGATACTGTGAGAATGTTGTGTGCTCTCTGTATATTTAATTATATTAATACTGAAACTTTACTATTACAAGAATCCAGAAGATATTGTTTATTGATTTAAGTATGGAATATTCAAAGAGGAGAGTGAGTGATCTTAACAAGGCATTTTGTTTGAAGAAAAGTGAAATGATTGATGACAGAGAACCGTAATAAACTGTTTCCTCTGAATCGAGAACAAAGGAAAAATACTATGAAATATTGTAACCGAAAATACAAGATATCCTCTAGTTTAGTTATATACTCGTATTATTTGAAAACCAATATGTAAATGTGGCCTCAACGAGAAAACTTTGGATTACAACAGAATGCCCACTAAATGATGAGTATCCGATCTTTAATGAAGATATCCTTTTAACGAATAATCCGATGCCAACCAATATGAAAACGTTCGTTGTCAGCTTCCCTTTATAGTCGTAGTTTCTAATGAAATAAAGATGTAAAATTAGTATTCTTGTAAAGAAATGTTTTTTTTTTAATTTAGAATATTCCGTGAATCAGGAAAAGTGGAGAGCCACTGATCCGCAAGCACAGTGCCGAGAGTGTCTACTCCCGTATGGCGCAAAGACGAGTACATTAAGCTCGTCGTGATGGCGGAAGTCGGAAATGGGGGGCACTGTGCACTCAATAAACGGTGAGTATTACAAACAAGAAGTATAAATACAAAAGATTCAACCAACAACAAAAATAAGAGAACGAAGCTATCTTCACGTTCTATCAATCATATTAGCATGCTTAATAATCCCTACTTTCCTATTGATGATGATAACCTCCGTAGTCTAGTTGGTAAGAAGCTTGTCTTCCAGCCCGACCAGATTTTTTTAAAGAATTCCTATCTGATTTTTACTTAAAGCCTTTTTAACCCCATTTTAATTGATTGAAAGATATTACCGCATGGCGATAGGCCCTCCAGGCCGTACTATGTACAATAAAAGTGTAATACAATACAATAATACAATTTTAAAAAAATATGATAACGATGATATCAAGAAATTATGATCATGAAAACAAGATAATGATGATGATGAAAACAAGATTCGAAAGATATGGTTATGAATAAATTATTATTATGATAATAAAAATAAGATTAGAAAAAAATGTGATGAAGAATCATGATTTTGATAATGATGATATCAAGAGATGATTATTATAATAAAAACAAGATTATGGTGTAAACAAGATTCGAAAGAAGTAATAATGAAGAAATTATGATTATGATGATAAAAACAAGATATGAAAAAAATTATGATTATGATAACAAGAAATGGTGATTATAATAAAAACAAGATGATGATGATGAAAACAAGATTTCACTACCAAATGATTTAAAATGCTTTCTGAGAGGAACTGACTATATTGAACTACAAAAAATCAATTGAAGAAAGTTAATTGAGAGGTCAGGAGAAATCCGTACAAGATGTCATTGTTAAATATCAAGAAGGAAGGACGTCCGGCATCAGGCGGGCCGACTGCACACACGGAATATAACGTATATTTTATTGTTGAATGACAACTTAATTAAAATTCGTTCACATTAAATTAAACGAATCACTGAACGACACCCGTTCAAGTGGAACCCTGAGGAGAATAAAAACAGTCGTGTGGGTGGCGGAGAAATGATATTTGGAGAGGGCATTGCTTTATGGAGACAAGTCAATACTGTGACTTGCGATAAGCACATTCCACGGCGAAGGTCTGAAAAATACACGCCGAATTCACATACTATCTCTATTGTATAATATTCTTAACTGTCCCGCCGCCATCTCTTATCCCGCCGAAAATTTTCGGCGTCTTTCCGTTCATGGACATGGCAACGCTCAGACAGAGATTGTTTATTGGCCTTCCCAGTTCACCACTCTTTTTTTCTTTTACTGTCCTGGGAAAGAGAGACTCTGGAAACAGTTACAAACCAATGTTATATTCGCTCCATCCTTGGTCTGCTTTAAGAAACGATTGAAAAAACTCTAGTCAGTAATATAACGTATTTCATTCCTGATTTTTCTCTCCTCTCCACCATACCTTCCTTTTCCTTTAATTGATGATATCTCACTTTTATTATGAACATGGTCATAAAGATGAATCGTCATTCGAATATTTTTTACTTGCTTTATTTACTTTTGTTTGGTTGATTGGAAGAGATTGCAGCCTGACAATAATCCCGCCAGATACTTTTTGCAAAGAAGTGTAAATAAATAAAATAAAATAAATAAAGTCGGGTATACAAAAGTCACGGAGGTCGTACAAGATGAGCTCAGACCTTTTGATAGCTTCTTGTAAATCATGTGAAACCTATATTAGTGTATATATTTTTTTGTATTACTTTGATATTGCTATGAATAAACGCGATTGTTATGATAGCGAGAACTGAGAATAAATATTGCCGTATTCAATTATGGGGACAGAAAAAAGTAAAATGAAAAGTAAATATGATAAATGAATAATGAAAGATAAGATCAAGCTGAAGAATTCTGATACTTAGGAAGTATTTTCTCAGATGATGGGATAGTTACGACATATATAAAACGGCATGTAGCGATAGGAAACAAAGTCTTTGGGGCACGATATTTTATGAGAACATCAAAATCTGCTAAGATTTAGTCCACAACAGAATGTTAGTACCAACTTCAATGTATAGGAGTGAAACGTAAACTGAAAAGAGTTAAATCAATGCTTTAGAAATGCGTACCACTATAAGAATACACGGAGTGACAATGTATGACGGAATACGAAATGAAGTGATTAAGACTGAATAAACTAATGGCTGAAATGACGAGTAAAAGATGACCACTTCTAAAAGTAGTTTGGGCACGCGGAACGAGTGAATGAAGAAATACTAACAAAAGAAATGTACAGTGCAAATGCGAGTGGGAGGCGTGTTAAAAGAAGATCGAAGAAAGTAAGGATGGATCAAGTGATATTTTGAAAGAAGGAAATATAAGAAGTTAGAGAAATCGTAGGAACTGTATGATAAAGTGTATGGATTTGTAAGTCTGGCGCTCTGTCTTCTCTGCATACCCTTGCAAGGAAACGGCGTGATAGTATGTACTAGTATGTAAAATATTTATGTATGCAAGAGCACGGCAGGTTGCTTTTATGTTCTGCAGAAATTTAACTTGCATCAGTTGGCCTTTAAGCACGTTTTATAGTTCATACATATTTGTTAACCCTTTTATCAACGTAAGTGTCTTACGAGAAGTATTTTTCCAAGATTAAGTATATCCTTAACGGATCACAAAATTATTTAACTTAATCGCATATCGAATCGTTCATGATGATGTCTTGCAAAAAGGATCTCCTGAGCAAGATAATGCTGTAACAAACATTTTAGCATCAAAAAGCTAATTATTAAATAACTGTCTATTGCAAAAAATACTTCGTGGGGGGGGGGGGGGGGTCAAGGTTAAGCGAAGTATTTGACATAAAAAGGGGTCGGTTTTAACTGATTTATGGGGCCTATTTTAATTGTCAGTTCGCCGCTGGTATCAACCATTTGACATTTTGCCATTTTTGCCAAACGCAATGTAAACCAGTAACATAAATCGAGTTATATCAAGCAATATTGCCACGGGGTTGGACTTGTCGATGACGGTTATAGCCAAACAGAGCACAGCATCTATGCAAGAAGGTCTAAAACCATAATAGGAATGTACAGCGTGTTTGTTGTTTGACCTCTCTTGTCATCACAGTAACGGTGAACAAGTATGGAAAATTATATCTTCGATGACTGGTTCAAGGCAATCAAAATAATTTATTACGAATCAATTAAATCTAGTTGAAATAACTAAATGGTTCAATTTAAATCATGTAAAAAGAGCGCGTGATGAGAAGTTGTTGAATATGAGTTTTTAATGTGAAAGCTTGGAATTAAAGAGTATCTATGGAAATGGCGGAAATACGGAGTGTCAATGTTTCAGCCGGGTGTTTTGTAATTATGTAAATATCTATCTTACTGTGCTTATTTATAAATCAAACCTTTTTTCGCATCATAGAAAAAATATAGTATAGAGGTATAATATATCTGTAAATTGTGGATGGTTAAAAATTCAGTACTTATTATGGTATGCATATCTAAGGTCAAAACTCCAAATCGAATATGACAAACGTAGATTTTCCTTAGTTATCGAAAGTGTTCAAATTGATGAACGTTCTGGTCCATGCACTACACGAATAATTGGTTTTAGTATTTGGACGCATTCTTTTTCAATGACTGCTCTAAATGTATTGACTATTGCTAGTTTTGAGTCATAAACTTTATATTTGATGAATCTCCATAAAAAAGGGTCCATTACCGTGAGGTTTGTGGAGCACGGAGGTTATTCAATGCTACCTCTCGTTCTGGTCCATGCACTGCAGATAACGTGAAATCGTTAACATCACAAGTCATTTGTTTTACTATTTGGGCGCATTATATTTCAATGGCTGCTCTCAATTCAATAACTGTTACCAATTTTGTGATATAAACTTTACTTTTAATAAATCTCCATAAAAAAACACCCATTAGCGTGAGGTCTGGGGGAACTCGGGAGATATTAAATGCTACCTCTACGTCCAATCCATCTGTTCTGCATATTTTCATCCAGATAAGCAGTGTGAAAGTACATTATCTTGTTGGAAATAAAAGTCTTCCGCATCCCTAAATTCTTGACGAATGCGTGGTACGACAAATTTTTGCAGCAAGTTCATGTAAACGGCACGGTGTACCATAAAAGCGTGTATACGTTTTTGGGGCATCTCATATAACATATATAGGGTTCGATACTACTTGTGGTTTAAGGCTTCTACTGGCGATCTTGGAAAATATCCCCCGTGGATAAAATTGCACTACTTTATTTAAGATATCCGATTAAAACTTATTTAATCGCATTTTTATGAAAATCTTGCGCAAAAGAACTATTTCATGCCATTATTGGACGAGAGTTTAGACGCAAAGTATAATTGGTTCGTAAACTATCTCCATGATAGTCAACTTAATCGATGGAGAAAAATGACCTATTGTTTAAAGTTGTTTGACCGGAACGATGTCAAGGCTCTTTGGAGAATTTATTAAACCAGTTCTTCGTAATTAAATTCACCTGTTTATGGCATTCTTACTATAGTACAATTTCTCTTATCAAACTGCTCAAGTCTCTAATAATTATTATATTAAGTGTATGGAAAATTAAGTGCGAATTCCTAAATAATCGTTGTATTACACAAACATATCCTTGACATCACATGCCTCAATTCTAAAAAAATACCATACGTGTATTTCTATATTTATTGGACACCATTATCGCGAATGGCCTCTGGACAGAAAAGTTTCGTGTAATTGGCTCCTAAGTTATTGAGAAGCATTATCTGAAGCCATAAGTTATGTCAAAATATGTATTTATTATAAAATTCAAATTAAAAAATGGTTGATAAAAGTCATACCAGATTTAGAAATTCGAGAGATTGAGGAAATACTATCATGAACGCAATACATCTACATTAAAAATATTTATGAAACCAAACATGGAGTTTCTCAGTTATTGTATATCTCTAAGAAGACTCCGAAAGTTTGTTATGTTTTAGCTTTCTAGCACAAGATGAATAAAGATCTGTAATAAAAGATGATAAAAATGTACCTGTTCTTTTTACTATCGCATATCGGAAGATCCGAATGTGTTACTATCACATATCGGAAAATCCGAATGTGTTACTATCACATATCGGAAGAACCGAATGTGTTACTATCACATATCGGAAGATCTACAACGGTTTCTTTGAAGTTTGTCTTCCCTTGATAAGTTTTCTGCGGATTTCTTACCAAATATGTTTTTCTATACATATGCAGGTGTGGAGAAGCACCTAATCTAATACCCGCAGCCACCACCTTTCTATACTTATATTCAACTTCCTTTTTTTGTAATGTTTTCAATTTGTCAACATTCTGGGGTGGAATCTCGAGTTAAAACCCTTAAGGAGAGTCTGCTCTCTAAACAGCGCTATATAAATTGGTCTACTATTATTATTATAATTCTATCACACGTTTTCTACGAGTGCTAAACTATATAAGTATCATATATCGTTGTTGAAATCAAAATCAATTGAGTAACAAGTTCTCTACAAATTATATAAAATTTGTAATATGTAGTTTAAATTTTTGATATTTTTATGCACTTTCGTCGTATATTGGTACAACTTGCCGAATTTATTGATATATAGCAATATTTGTCAACCAGCCTGAAATTTATTAATGAAACTTTTCGTAAAATCTCTGAGGTGATTTCGATATGTAGAACGAATTAATGAAGAAAGTACGAGGCATATCCAGAAAGTAAGTGTACTGAATTTTTGTAGGTTACAATTTTTAACGAGACGAGCAGTTCCTTCGTGGCGTTGGCCGTGTGTGGTCTGGCATTGTCATACAGCAGGCAGACTCCCTTTGTCAGCATGCCTCTCCTCTTGTTCTGAATCGCCCTCCGCAATTTTTTTAGGGTCTCACAGTATCTTGCAGAGTTGATGGTCTCCTCTTGAGGCATATATTCAATTAAAATTATGCTTTGACAGTCCCAAAACACGGATGCCATGATTTTCTTGGCTGAAATTGTGGTTTTGAACTTTTTGGCGGAGGGTGAAGAGGTGTGACGCCACTGTTGAGACTGCATTTTGGTTTCAGGCGTGTAGTGTGCAACCCAAGTTTCATCTCCAGTAATGATGGAGTGGAGAAATTCATCTCCATGGAGTTTGCAGCGCCTCAAAAACTCTTGCCTTTTTACAAAATTTCGCACTTGGCGGGAGATTGGGTTGACATTTTTCACGAAACGTGTTGTCGCGTCGACACTTCTCAACGTACTGACCTCGAACCGGTCTCGTTGTGGAGGGGAAGGGTCAGACTACACGGAAGTGTAGCCAACATGTCGAAAATAAAATCCATCCGGTCGTGAGAGCCTCAGTACACTTACTTTCTGGATACGCCTCGTATATAGTGCAAAAGTGTAGAGGAAACCAAAGAAATTATGGTTGGAGAGCAAATGTAGAGGAAAACTAAGAAAATTATGGTTGGAGGGGAAATGTGTACAGGAAAACCAAGGAAATTATGGTTGGAAAGCAAATGTGTAGAGGAAAACCAAGAAAATTATGGTTGGAGGGCAAATGTGTAGAGGAAAACCAAGGAAATTATGGTTGGAAAGCAAATGTGTAGAGGAATACCAAGGAAGTGAATGATGTTTTGAAAGAAGGAAACGTAAAAAGTCAGAAAAATCGTAGAAACTGTTGGAGAAGGTGTATGGATATAGAAGAGGCCAAATATATGTGTTAAGATAAGAAATCTGGCACTGTGTCAACTCTGCCTACCCTGACAGGGGAATAGCGTGATAGTATGTATATATGTTACCTTTTTCAATAAAATTATCTACCAACGAGAATTGAACCCCGGGTTGGATGTCAGGCGTTTTATCAACTAAACCACGCAACTTATAAATTATGGAACATCATTAAGATGAAATACGAGTATAAAAGTACAAGTTAGGAAAAAAATGTTATTTCAATTTTTCTTATCTTAGCAAATATAAGATAGGACGCCACCACGTATTTATTATTAAGAGTATTTGTTTCACTTATTTGAGTAGCATAACTATGTCATGTTTACTGCACATGATGGTTCGTCGTCATATATAACAGCGTATATAACTTATCAAAAACTGCAATTTTTTATGGCCAGAAAGAAACTCGGAAAATTGAACGCCTATCCTAATGCCATTATTGGAGATTAGCAGTCTAGGCTGAATGTTATTTATTACATCATTGCGTTCTGAATAGGGATGTTTTATAGCACCAGTGCATTCTGAATAAATGTGTTTTATAATACCAATACGTTCTGAATAGAGGTGTTTTATAGCACCGTGCGTTCTAAATAAAGGTGTTTTATGGCATCAGTGCGTTCTAAATAGAGGTGTTTTGTGGCACCAGTGCGTTCTGAATAGAGATGTTTTATACAGCATGGCGTTCTTTGTGCAACTCAAAGAGCGATGATACTTATATGTTATTAGCACAAAATATGCTAAATAGATATAAAATAAACTAAGCTAAATGCTTCTACTAAGAAGACCGACGGGAAAACAAACAAGTAACAATAAAGTTGGATTTGAGAGTGGTGAACTTCATAACAATTAATAAATAGTAAAATTAAAGACTAATCTAATTTGACACAACGGATTTTTTTTGTCCAAACCTTGTCGTTCAGTAAGCACGCTTCGGTCAGATCACGTTTCAGATCCAGTATGTGACCAGCAAGCGGTTGAACTACTGTTAAGCGGAAAACTATTGTAATCTTAATTAAAAACATTGCCTAGTACAACCTTTAAGATAATCATCAACACCCCTCAAAGTCATTGAAAGGTTTAAGTTTAATGTGAAGGTAATAAAGAATCCTGTTGCGTGCGTTATTGGACGTTTGACTTCCACCCAGGGGTTTGGGGTTCAATCCTGATGGTACCCAAAAGAAAAAAACGATCTCAGTCTGATAAAAAAGTTCATCTGGTAACAATTTTCACACGCGCCGAGTACGTATGTGAGTGTTACTGCCTCTTTCGTACAAAGTAGTATTGTCAAAAGATCCCCAAGGTGAACAGCTCAGCTCCTACGTTATAAGGAAGTCTGTAAAAGAGGCATAAAGACTTGTAATGTGGATTTCGATTTGTAGGAGAATTGTGTGTGCGGTGAGTCCACTTTCCATGCAGTGAGGTTCTGGAACTAATAACAAACCAATGTTAGACACGCGCCGTCCTTGGCATGCTTTAAGAAGCGACTAAAATAACTTACTTTCTAGTCAGTAATATAATGTGTTTCATTCCTGATTTTTCTTTCGTTTCCACCATTCCTTATTTTTCTTTTGATTGATTATTTCTTTCTTTAACTTTTGTCATATACATGTTCATAAAAATGAATTATCATTTGAATATTTTTTGCGACCATGTAACTTGCTTTATTTACTTTTCGTCTGATTGGTTGGAAGAAATTGCCGCCTGGCAATAAGCCCGCTAGATTGTTTTGCAATGATGTGTTAATAAAGAAATAAATAAGATCACGTCGATGACAGAAACCTGTAACGTCAAGTGCTTCGTCGAGGCAAGGAGGTGTGAAATGAAAATTGGCTTGAGGATATTAAATTCAATGGATTAAACTCCGAAAGAGGGCGAAGCATAGAATATAGTAACTCCGGACCAGGACTCGATGTGGCATTGCTGTTTTGTTCGAACTGTGTAAATAAAAAAGATGCCGCCAGTCCCCAAGCTTCTCTTCAATAATAATTGATTATTTATCACTGCAAATCCATCGTCTTTCAATTGACAGGAGCCAACAAAAAACAAGTAACATATTACCAACATGTACAATGACCGATCGCGAATTTCGTGCTTACTCAAGTGGTTTTAAGCTCGAAGACTCTATTACTAGGGCTAGAGACTTATGATCTTCTTCTTGAATAATGGCCGTGAACTCCTATATACAGTCTGTTTGACAAGAACGTGTACGGCAAAACTCGAAATACTATTTGGGATAAGGCATTAAAAAAATACACACATACTACATAATATAAACCGTGATGCTTTATGTCTTGTCATGTTTCCACGCAGTACAAAGACGACTCCGATGTTTTGGGTCATTGTCCTTGGACTTCTAATTTGTAAAATTATAAATAATTTTACTATATCGCTTTATGCCCGCAAGTCGCATTAAAAGCATCAACGAGCCGTATGTGGTTGACGAGCCACGGTTTGGTCATGCTTGGTTTTTAACAAAACCTAAATGAAAAATCCATCGATATCTTCTTAAGTTTTCTAGTTATACAAAGACAATCAAACGCATAAAATATTAAAAGTTTATGAGTTTCAGAATTTGATTATATTCGAAATTTGATTTTGAGACACTGATGAAAAATCTATCGAGGTCTTAAATTTTCTAATTATACGAAGACGATTAAACGCACAAAATCATTAAGAGTTTATGAGTTTGATTGTATTCGACGTTTGATTTTGAGATACCGGTGAAAAATGCTAACGTTTTCTAGTTATGTATGTAGGAGTATACGCCAGTGTCAAGTGATATCCACTTCAAAGGATCTCGATAGTTCTATTCACATGGGCGACATCGCCGCACTCGGTTGCAGCGTCCGTAGTTGATATTTTAAGTATACTAAATTAACTCGTCCCGGGACTACTGTTATCTAGTGAGATACTATGGAGTGAAACTATTTTCCAACTAAACTACAAAGTGTACAACTGAATGAATATTTACAATAAGATAAGAATTAAATGTGTAGTAAGTGAGCGAACGATTTCAGTTTAAATAACGACTATCGATGTTCATATATTATACATATTTTTATATTACAAGTTACTCTTATTTCGGTTAGTAAAATAAATTATGCTATTAAGTACAGAAGTCTTATTGCGGCTCAACAGGTTGGGAAGATTTGCGGGGAGCAATATTTTTGTTTGTTTCTTCAAGGTCAAAGGGAAAGTATGCCCTTCAAAATGTGTGAATCACCAATTCAGATTTATTAAAAGGATTATACGAGTGCAAAATAAGAAATTAAATTGAACAAAGAAGTAAACATGATGCCATGTTTACACGAACTTAGTACTTGTCATTAGTACTTATCGTTTGTACTAAGCTGCTTAGTGAGAACAAGCATACTAGTACTAAGATTTACGAATGCTTAGTACTAATATGCTTGTTTACACGTGGATACAAGTGCGAGTGACAAGTGCGAATGAGAAGTACTAATGACAAGTACTAAGCTCGTGTAAACATGGGATAACTCTTACCCGAAACATTTCAGGTATAGCTCCAGTCATTGTAACAGAAAATCACTATAATAAATCACAATTAACTAACTGTTCATTTTGCAAACGTTTTACACAAATTTCAACAAGTCGCCTTTGCAAATTCAATCAAATAAAAAATACTACAAAAAGCAATCTCTATAACAGATACCAAAACGTATCACCATTTAAAATACACAATAAAAAAATAATTAACTCATTGAAATAACCATAAGTAGAATTAATTAAATGAAAATATTAACAAAGAAATAGCCGTCATAAAAATGATTTTGTTAAAAGAGATTTCGCAAAAAATTCACACAACGTTTAACAACACTAACAATTAAAACGATTATTGTAACAGCGTTATTTTTATGTCCACTCAATTTAATGACAACTTGTTCACAGCACAAACAATTATTTCACAATTCATCACAACCTCCATGATTAAGTTAATCACATAATATTATTATAATAGATGTACGAAAACACAACAACGCAACAATCACAGTAGCTGTTAGTTTTCATATAATCACAATCGTTGTGATTCAAACATTGAAATCAATTAGTATTCACAACGGGTTTTCATTAAGATTGATTGGTTAAATTTGCATGCATAATATGTAGGGCGACTTTTCTTGCAATAAATTCATGAATACTTAGTTATTTTTTAAAAAGTTTTTTGACATTGTTTTTTTTTGTATTATTTTCTTGACAGATACATGTAGATGAACTGGGTGGCCGTTGTCTTTGATATTTATTGCTACAATCTTGTTGGTTCCATAGACAATATTAATAAATATTATTTCGTCACGTTTATAATAGTAAATGTTTTTAGGTTATGGTTTCGTGTTAATACTTTATGATTTAGTACCGTTAAAAGTTCATCTCGAGACGAGAAAACTGCGTATGAATGTGATTTATTTTTTAAATAAGTACTTTTAATTTTTTAATATCAACATCGTGATCTTTAGAGAGCAAACTTATTGAGGAAAGTTTGCTTTTTAAACGGCGCTGTATATGTTATCATTTTTATTATTATTATGGTAAGCATCGTGATAGGCGTACTCGCTTATGATTCTGGCATCAAGGGTTCGATTCCCAGTGAGATCCAAAATCATTTTATTTTCCTCTGAACGACGACTTGTCCCGTAGGATGTTGGACTTCCACCGGGGGATTTTGAATTCGATTCCCAATGGTCCGAAAAAAAATAAGAATGGATAAAAGAGCTATCAGTCATACTGAAGAGCGTGCCCGGGAGACAACGTTGTATTGCACCTTATTAACCAAGTTTTAGGGTTGAGAACAACCCAGAAGTAAACCAAGAACTCACCGTTCATGAATGCATATATTGGAAATATTATCGTACGTGAATAGCTTATAATACTCGCATGTGCCGACTACATGTGCGCATGTTGTTGCCTCACGTGCTATACGGTTGCCAACACGTGGAATAACGAACCGCGAGCTCCATAGATACCTTTTCCAATTCTTTTTAACCCGAAAGCTCGATTACTGGGAGCGACAGTCTACCGCTTATGCTTTTCAATATGACAGAATTACTAATTCAGATATGATGAAGGGAACCACAAGAAAGATTAATTTTCGCTTAAATGTAACACTAACGCTTTGAAGCTATTTAATTCAAACTCTGTATGTCTTAGAGTTACACATGTAATAAAACAGTGCTATGTTAGAGATTATACTATATATCAATACTTTGAAAGGGAAAACGGATAAGAAAAAGGGAAACGTAACAAAAATAAAATATGTTGAGCTTCTCTCTCTCTCTCTCTCTCGGATTGAATAAGCATTTTTATCATACAATATTTCAAAATAACCAAGATGCGTATGGCTTTGGATATTTATGGAACTCTTTGATTTTCTTACTAGTCACAAGCACCATTTTTTAAATACAATTTTGTATTGTATTATACTTGTTTTTTTTTATACAATACAAACTTGTCAGTCTTTTTGCAATGTGGCAATCTCTTCAACTAACCACAAAGGTGTTAAAGAGGCCTTTAATGAAAACCAAAGTGAAATCCTTAAAAAAATTATTCCACCTGACATCGATCATGCAATCCTCATGTCGGAGGACAAGCGTCTTACCAACTAGTCGATATTTCATGAAGATTTAATCAAGTTAGCCCACAAGTACGCTGGATTACCATCAAGGATACAAGTCCAGTTCAAAAACCTAATTACCTAATTATTTGAAAGGTGCACTTAAGTGTTATTAGGTCCGATTTACATGACATAATTGCCTAGCGATTAGTTTCCAGTTATTAAAGCAAATCTAACCAGAAACATTCAAAGTATTATACTTTCTTGCTGATACTTGGTCCAAGCAAACAATTTTCTTGTCTATCTAAATGTTCAACTTACTAATTTGTTTCTTTATTGTACAGTGCTCGACCTCCGTGGCCTAGTTGGTAAACCGCTTGTCTCCCAACGTACGGGCTGCAGGTTAGATTCCCGCTTGAATCCAATTTTTTTTTAAATGATTCCAGTCTGATTTACACTTAAGACTGTAACATATTTTTGGTTGGATGAAAGAGATTGTCACATGGCAATAAGCCCGCCAGGTTGTATTGTATACAACGAAAGGGCAATACAATACAATATGACAGGATTGTTACCAAGTGGCAATTCCTCCAACTAATCATACAATTATATGTTCATTTTTTTTTTTAAGAATATATATGACCGAAGTAGTCACAGGTATCCTTATACCCTCAAACACTATGCGGAAAAGTGCCTGTGTCGTTCGAGAGGAGTAGCACTGCGGGAAGTTCGAACCGATGACCTTCCGCACGGAAGTCAAGTACGTTACCGCGCGGCTATGCACCTCACAAAAATTAAAATTTACACATCAATCTCGTATTTTTTTAAATTTAAAGTTAAAACGGAACATACGAGTATCTAAAACTAACAGTTGATAATTTTT
Organism: Odontocerum albicorne; assembly: GCA_949825065.1. NCBI lineage: Eukaryota > Metazoa > Arthropoda > Insecta > Trichoptera > Odontoceridae > Odontocerum > Odontocerum albicorne. The sequence continues at coordinate 18,770,786 of OX463852.1, read as the reverse complement.
TTACATTATATTGTATGTATTTTGGATGAAACAATATAATATCAAATATTTTTTACAATATGACTGACTTACTAATAAACCTGTATATGTGTAAACAAATTTTTTACAATATAACTGACTAATAAACCTTTATATGTGTAAATAATTTTTTTACAATATAACTGACTTACTAATAAACCTTTATATGTGTATATAAATTTTTTACAATATAACTGACTTACTAATAAACCTGTATATGTGTATTTAAAAAGGAAAATTATGCATATCATTTTCGGCTTAATATATATTCCAAACAACCAAAAATATGTCAAATAGGCCTGAGGTGAAAACCAGACTAGAACCCTTTTATAAAATTGATACAAACGGGAATCAACTTGACAAACCTCAGATTAGAAGAGGAGTGTTTTACAACATGGACCAAGGTGGTCGATGTAAATTATATTGTATTGTATTGCATTTTTTTAAAAAGAAAGAATATTTGCATGAAAGAAAACCAACGAAAGTATGAATGGATCAAATGAATGATATTTCGAAAAAAAGGAAACAGAGAAAGTCAGAGAAATCATAATTGTATGAGAAGGTGTATGAACATGGAACAGGTGAGGAATGTGTGTCGAAATAGGAAAGTTTGGCGCTTTGTCATCTCTGCCTAACTAAACATGGAAATTGTGTGATGGTATGTACGAGTATGTATAATAATAATCTAAAATTTTGTGTTAAGATCTTACTTACAATACATTTAAAGTAAAATATTGTATTATAATTTTGTTGTATACAGTACCACCTTGCGGGTATACTGCCGTGTGATAATCTCTTCTAACAAACCAGTAATATAGTTAAGAAGTCTAAAGTGAAAACTCGACTGAAATTTTTAAAAAATCTGAGTTCCTTCGGGAATTGAATCTGAAACTCGGATGTTGGAAGACAGGCGTTTTACCAAGAAGGCCACATAGGTATCTAGTTGGAAAGACGTCGGTAATATATGCTTATATAAAAATCTTTCTTTAATATTCATTAAGTAAATAATCTAGGATCGCGGCAAGGTCTACCTCTTCCACGCACATCTTGTACTTTTGACTTGTATACTAGCTTAGTTACTCTTTCGTCATTCATTTTCTCTACATGCCCAAACCCTCCTCAAGAACTTTTCTTCAGCTTACTTGAAACATTCATATTATCAATGCATTAATTTCTGATGTAATCATTTCGTCTTCTTTCATAGAACTGATACTCTACAAATATTTCTGAGTACAGGTATCTCCGCAGCATTAATTTTACTTTTATTCCTCTTCTTCCTAGGCAAAATTTCTCTTGCATACATCAATGACCAATACACTATTATGTATTCCCATTTTCCCTACTTTTGATATAGCGTAATTGTTGTATATTATATTAAATGCTTCGTTAACTTGTTCCCTGTAACCTCATGTTTCTTTGAGTTAATCCATACATCGCACACAATTTTCCCTTACACCAATTTCTTTAACCATAACCTTCGATTTCACTAAGTTCTTGCTCTTGATAATGATCTTTCTTGTTCATACGATACAAAAAAAAGATAAATATTCCATTTTTGAACACTTGCCGTACAAATTATGCAACATTGCATTGCCTTTCCAGCAATTAGCACTCCGCAGCTTGGCTGACCACTCTGGAAAATAAATAATTGCGCCTCGACATAATGAAGTTGACTGTCGGCTACTTAACGTCGATTACCGCCTTCCCCATTACGTGGACCGTCACCTCGATCCGATTGCTGAACCCAGTGCACTCATCTTAGCAGAACGTTATCCATTTTTGTACGCAGAAAGTGTGCATGACTTAACGAGTTCTCTTACATAATCGTACTGTTACTCAAATAATCATTACCGTAACTGTATAAGGAAAAGATTGTTACATAGCAACAAACCCGCAAAGTTACACTGTAGAAGTATATGTAACGAAATATAATAACAATACAATACAACACGAAAAATAAGGATTTAGCAAAATATGGAAACGTGGAATTGCGATAAAAAAAGTTCGGCGCTCTGTCGCTCGCTGTTTTCTAAAGGGGAGATGTCGTTATGGTACGTATAAGATGTAAAAAGAAATTGTCTTGTGTACATTTGTATATGCATCCATAATATCATGTCGTTTCCCTATCAGGATAGGCAGAAAGGAGAGAGTGCCAGATTTTCATATAATGACAAACATCTTTCGCCTCTACTACATACGAATACAAATACCGTCTCATACAACTCCTTCGATTTATCTCACTTTTAAATTTCTTTCATTCAAAATATAGTTCACTAGATCCAATCATACTTTCCTTGGATTTCTCCTAATAACATACTGGTACGGTACGCATTCCACTCACATTTTCAGGGTGTATTTGTTAGGTTTACTTCATGCATTCGTCCTACCCAAAACTTGTCAGAAGGTTCTTCTTTATATTACTCAAAATATCAACACAGCCTTTAGTTCGCATTCATCCCTAATCAATTCATTTCGTTTTGTCAAACATTGTCACCTCACGTATTCTTCTCAGAGAACGTATTTATGTAGCATTTTTTCTACTTTTTGAGTCTTTTCCACGTTCATATTTCATTCCCGTACAAAATTACGAATGATAATAAAGAAAATGTATTTGTTTGAAGTCGCGATAAGAAGTTTAAGCGTTCTGTCTTCCCCAAAAGGAAAATAGGATGACAGTACATATAAAGGTCGAATAAATCAATTATATGGTATAAGCATACCATAAACCATAAAACATACCATAAACAATATCATTGAACCAGACCACACCACAATGATCCTTAATAGAACAACTACATTTTACAATCACTTTTAATTCAAATATAACAATCTCTATAGTTAAGACTTTGTTTGAGACCAACAAGATGTACGTTTAGATTCGCGTATAAAACATAACTGAGGAGATATGTTGATAACGCAGGTCGGATTGCAAGATCTCAGTCCGCTTGTTTAGTTTTATGAATAATCACCTAGATGGTTGTCTCTTGTCCGCTTGAGATGATAAAATACCTGCAATAGAAGAAGTGATGCATTATTTGCATTGAGATTTATGGTCAGTAACATCGTTAAAGTGGATATAAATTATTATGCAAGGGATTTAGAAGATTGCAGTTGCAATTTATTATTGATTTTCGTTTAGTTGGATGAAAACATAAATAGTAAACCATAATATAACAGATCAGTATAATCCCAGCAACACTCACGCTGTTATAGGGGACAAAATAAATTCCTATCCATGTTTGTGTGCTGTGTTCATACGTTGTGTTCGCGTTAGACGTGTACGAGTATTGTATGTTATGATCTATGGTAGTAATACCTATAAGTGTTGTGTCTAATCTAGTGGTTTTAAACCAAAAAACTCATGGGGCCGAAGACAATATTGTCTCTCAGCCACAGTCTTCAACATATCAGCATCGCCAATTCGGATCTGTTGAGAGATAGTACCATATGAATGAAAAAGTCATATTTTTTGCTTATATAATAAAACTGGTAACAAATCCACGGAACAGCAATCAACATTTACTTTATCGAAAAATAGCTGACCTGAGGAATGATCTCACATGCAGCTCTCTATTATTCTGCTCTTCTGACTGCGGAGTTCGGAACTTGTTACGGAAGTTTATCAAATATTGTTGTACCAGTATATCACATGGTGGTCACAATTCTTAGATATGAGGAAGCAACTGGAGAAGAAGAAAGTCGAGGGATATTTTAAATATTTACCAGCCCCATTAAAGAACATTCCATGCGACACTTGCTGCAGTACCTTAGGATCTCGTTGTGTTGCACCTTAAAGGATTCGTGGAACGTCCAATGCTATCAAGGAGAATACTGGGTGGAAATAACTAAGTGGTCTGATAAGATAAGGAGAAGACTACTTATTGACTTGTACTGGTACTTAATAGTAAGAAGAAAATGACAATTTATATAGCCTCGTTAAGAGAGCAGTACTGCATCTGCATATATTGAGAAACACTTATTTATAAGAAAAGCGCAGAAAATTTACAAGGGAAAATGAACTACAAAGTAACCTTTATAGATATTCCGATGTGTGATAGTAACACATTCGGCTTTAGATGTAGTGTAGGGTATATGTTTAATGTTAATATATAATCATAAATAAAAATAGATGATCTCGTACACATATATTGAAAAAGTGAACTAGTCAGCCTGTATAATTCGTATACTTAATAGCTTTGAAAACATCTGAAGGTGACTGCAACGCAATCTTATCGCAATGCAAAGATTTGTTGAACAAATAAGAGGAGATGAAAAGCGGAAGATAAAAGGTGTTTTGTAATTAGGCTGAATGCAGCATTATGTACGAACGTTATGTAATTGGATATTTTTGTTCATTCTTCTAGTTAAAGGAAGTAATTATTTTACTAACGGAAGTTTTTCAATTATATTCGTAGGTCAATTTAAAGCTTTGTTACACAAACTAGTCCAAATTTTATATTTCAAGTCATTTTAGCAGACCTTATCAAACCAGTCAAATCTAGATTTTTGAGATTTTTCTACTTACGGGAGTGCGGTTAGTACCCGTGGCTCTATCCTACAAGATTTATTCTTGGTATTTTGAGATACTACCTTATTAGCGTGAGGAGAGGTGTGAGGGTCTCTTCTAATATCTTCAAGTTGCTGACGAGAGCTACACCTAATCCTACTATATTAGAAAATATAAAGTTTTATATTCCTGCCAACTATGTTATATAAGGTACAGAATATTGACCAATTTAGACTGGCAATAAGTAGAACTAACATGTCAAGTGCTGTTCTTCTGTAACACGGGTTGTTCTTAATGAATAAGGCCTCGGATATTCACATCTTCAACATTTCTGAAAATGTTTTTTAAAGAAAGTATTTAGAGCTTTCTTAGTAATGGGAGTTAGTTGTTTCGGCTAAACCAATTTTTCTTGTATAATAATTTTTATTTTCTTCTGTATATAATGTGTCTTGTGACTTTGTATATCGTTGCTGCATATAAATTATCTTCCTTGTTGCTGCGTATAATTTTTCTTTAAGCTTTGTATGTAATTGGGTTTAACCGGTGTGTGTAAGCTTTATAAAAAAATGACTGATAGATGTTTTTTTCCATGACGTAAGTTTATCTTTAAAATAATCCTACAGGGGCACAAAACTTACTTATGTTGGAAAAAGTATGGAAAAAATATCTGCGATATCTTTATATGAGCGAGTTTGGTGTCAATCCATGGCTATATCCCACAGTTTCTACTGGGCATGTTTGGATATATGGTAATTCATTGAGCGTGCGAAGAAATCTTCGGTTCCTGGTATACGCTGTCAGGTTCGTTCGAGAAGTTGTAAGCTGTCCATCATTACTAGAAAGATTGGCATTAAATGATCCTAACAATTACACCAGATTGCGCCGCCAAGAACTGTTCTCAACCACACACGCAAGAACGAATCTCCCAGCAACTATGTCTGTTGTATATTAACTCTTTTGGACAGGACTGCTTGGAATATTATTTACATGTTTCGTATCCCATTGTCAAAAGTAAAAGAAATTTTTCTTCTTACAATGGGGACGTTGGAAAGCACTCATCCACTTATTTAAGTGACTTTTGAATATTTTATGACTTTTGAATATTTTATGTTATTGAATGTAATTAGGCTAAACATATTTTTTTATTTAATAAAGCAATCGATAACACGTACATTTTCCAAAGGCTGTACCCACATACAAATTCACTTAAGTGCTAATCTAATTTATTTATTATAACAATAAGCGAATATAATTTATATTTCCTTCCTGTAATTTTTATTTTGAATAATCTCAGTATTTCATTTCTTAGAAATAGTTAATATGTAGTTATTAACTTATAACTAGAAAACAATTCTTATAACTAATAATTTTTTATCTCTTTTTATATACATGTACATGTCCACTCATTCAGACATCTTGCGTTTCATCAGATTCATTCAGACCTTGGTCCTCCCTGCTAAACATGTTTTGTAAATGAAAATAATTAAATACTAAAGCTGACGATATTGTATCTAATATTACAATGTAGATCAAATAAAAAAAATACCCAATTAGAGAAAGCTTATCTGAATAATCGGAATCTAAAGATGGTTTGGACATATGGAGAAAATGTGTTCTAAAAGACTTACAAAACAAAAGTAAATTTAAGTAATGAATGGCGTGCGAGGATGAGAACAGATAAGGAAAAAAATGGAAATATATTGTTGGAAGAAGTTCTGACTGAGGGAAAGGAAAGCAGTATGAGAAATTGAAAAGTGCGTATGAATGGGGATAGAATAGACGACACATATGGGTGTGGGTGAGACTGAAACCCTTTTATAAAATTTTGGTTATCTATAGGAATCGAAACCGCAACCCCCGGATCGGAAGACAGACGTCTTACCAACTAGGTCACGGAGGTTGTCACTATTACTTGTTTGATTATAATACAAGTACATGTCTTAATTTTAATCAATACCACTATTACTGAACGTCTTCTCCCTGCCACAATTGCTCACTGTTGCATTGCATACAGTACCTGTTCCCATGAGCGAGTTATATGAAGGTCTTAGGTCTAGAAAAGTATTACTATTTTGTAAGTGGCTACAACCAGAAGAAAGGATTGTACCGGTGCACCTTCCATAACGAAAGTGGAGCATTGTTTATGCCGATTGGAGCATGATGCCATGAAGTATTTAACGTAGCCTTCTCCTGGTTCCGTCTGACTTGTGATCAGTAAACGTTTGTGTACTATGGGTATTCTCTTTTTTATTAAATTTTAGAATCCGAACTCCAGGTGTTGACAGAATCCATGTTATTGGTCAAACCCATGTTACACTGAACATTTTCTAAATTTTTAGTCAACATTTGATTTACTTATTATCATGATAATAATGTTTATTTGATTAGTAAAACAATAAACAACATTAAAATAACCATTAAATAATACAGTAAAATTACTGAGTCATAAGATTCTCACTATCCTCAAATAAACTCACAATTTATGATACATACATATTTCAATATCTTTGAAGCGAAAGGTCTACAACCAGTGTATTTTCCCAGTACTAACGTATGGCTGTGAGATATGGACGCTTACAGCAAAGAACACACAAAAGCTCTAGACCGCACAAAGGAGCGTGGAGAGATGTATGTTGGGATAAACTAAAAGAGACCGCAAACGAAACGCCTGGATTCGCAACAAAACAAAGATAAAATACGTAATAATGGTGTGTAAGAAAATAAAGTGGCAATGGACAGGACACGTAGCCAGAATGCCGATCCGGAGGTTGCGGGCTCGATCCCTGCTGGAATCCAGATTTAAAAAAAATCCAATCTGGTTTTCACTTAGGGCCCATTAAAACATATTTTTGGTTGGTCGGAAGAGATTGCCACCTGGCAATAAACTCGCCAGGTAAAATAAAAAATAAATAAATAAAAGAGTCCAAGAAGGTACGCTGGATAGAGGAAATCAGGAAGCATGGCAGCGTCACATGGCACCAACGAGCAAAAAACCGAATTATTTGGAGTCAACTTGGGGTGACCTTCATCCAGAAGTGGAACGACCCTGGTTGGCAATGATGATGATGGTGATATATTTCTAGATGTGCTTAAACATTCCAATGCACAATACAAGTAATCAACAATTAACTTAGAAAATATAATTTAAAAAATTTGAAAATAAAGTCTCTCTAAAGGGGATGTTAACAAACAATAGAATGACAGCCCTCCAATCAAGACCTCAAATTGAGCAAATGCTGAAGGAGTCTGCTGATCTCAACATCTACTTTACAAATATCCACCAAACCAGACATGAAGTTACTCACTTGTGACGTTAAATATTTTTGAAAATATTACTAAGTTATCCTTACTATTTGTTATAAAAGACACTCAAACAATATTTCAGTCAAGTGGTAAGCAATTGTTATTAAGAATTATTGAGTATACGCCCACGTCCTGGTTTGTTCGCCATTTTATCAATCAAGTTATACCTCAGCAAAATTGACTTCCGTTTATGTGACGCCTACCAAATTAATGAAATAAAAAACGCTTGTACTTTTAAAGACAAGAACAACCAAAAAATGAATTATTTTACATACATATATAATATCGCAAGCAGAGAGGACAGGGTGCGCCAAGCTTTCTGCGAGAGAATTTGAAAAAAATAACGTAAAAAAAATTAATTATAGAGGTAAAATGAAACAAGAAATATGTACTTAGTAGTAAAGAAAGCAAGACTTAAAAAGAGCTGATCAGAACATGTGATAAGAAAAACAGATAATCGTTGGAAGAAGATAGTTCTCGAATAGAGATCGCGATCCACAATTAGCCCAATGTAGTGGGATCCAAATAGGTGGAGAAAATATAATGGAGACTGAGGGTGTGGATGCAACAGGCTGAAAATTAAGACCTCTCATCAGAAGTAAATAAACCAAGGCTTTTGATAAATGATAAGAAAGGTGGTAGAAAATACATGACTAAGATTTACTACAAAATAATCAATCGACGAGGAACAGGTGCATGAAACAATGGATCCTTTAGGTGTGAGGATTTAAGGGTCAGCAGTTCGCTGGCCAATGCTTGGCCAACCAATAAAGGCCGAGTGGAAACTCATTGTCTCGGAGATGTTCCGCTTGGTGCGTGAACAAGTTACGACATCGTTTTGTAGTTATCGGTGGCAAACATTAACCTCTACATTTATGCTAAGTGAAGCAAGGGTCAACGTTTGGTTACTTAATAAGACGGTGGTTTACAAGTAATTATGTACATAAACATTCCACGACATGATCTAATTGGTAAGACGCTTGTGTTGCATCCTAGAAGTTGCAAATTCGATAGCCGTTGGTATCAATTTTGTTAAAAAAATGTTCCAACCTGTTTTATTTTTCTAGTTTGTTAGCAGAAATTGCCATCTGGAAATAAGCACGCCAGGTTATACTGTATACGAAAAAAGATAAATATGATACAATCATATGAAGATAGCATACAGATTGAAATATGATACAATAATATGAAGATAGCATACAGATTAAAATAATATGATATAATCATATGATGATAGCATACAGATTGAAATAATATGATACAACCATATGAAGATAGCATACAGATTGAAATAAATATGTTCATTTCCGAATTACTTTCTTATGTATCTATATTTTAAGATATGTTGTAACTAAATACTATAATATAATGACTAACGTCAATAAGCATAGCTTAACAATGTCCATGACTATGTGGTTGGTACAATTACCATGTATTCTTAACGGTTCAATTAATTATTTGTCTTTCAATGGAGACAACATATGCTAAAAATTCAAGTAAATAAATTAATTTTCCGAAATATTAAAGATGTAAATCATATGTAAGGGAAAGGTAAAAAATATGGAAACAGAAGAGCATACGAGTATATGACGAAATGTACGTGTGTGGATGAGGATGACTGAATAAGCTTGGAGATCTGTCGTCTCTGCCTAAGTCATGGCGTGATGGTATGTATTTACCAGAAAAAATGAAACCTATTGTTAATCAAATCAAATCTATTGATGTGTTGCTATCATTTAACATTCACAGATCTATATGTGTGTTGCTATCATTTAACATTCATAGATCTATCTGTCAGTGTGTTGATATCATTTAACATTCATAGATCTATCTATTTGTGTGTGTAAAATGGTTTTCAGGAATATAAAACCACATTTTCCAACATAGTTGGATTTAACGTTGCTTCTTTCAACCAAAATCCATTCCCTTGACTCAATCATACTTTCCTAGGTCTTCCTCTGCCACACCTTCCACTCACATTTGCTCTGTATTTTTATTTTATTAGTATTTCTTTATTTATTCATTTCACGTGACCAAACCATATCAAATTACTCTTCTTCATCTAACTCAACACATCAGCCTTAAGTTCACATTCATCCCTTATCAGTTCATTCCGTATTCTGTCATACATTCTCACTCCATGTAATATTCTAAATACTACTATTGACAGAAAATATTACAAAATAAATATATATAAACTGAGTGTAAGGATAAGAAGGTAGTGACTGAAGAAATTGTTGTATTCCGGACACACTCTTCAATATGTCTAACACCATACAAAAGAAGAAACCGGCGTACCAAGTAAAATTTAAAAAAAAACTGAGTGCTACAAAATGCTAACATCATTTCCAAGCAGTGAACGTGTTGATGTGTTACAATAAACAAGTCAATTAGCAAATTTAGAACTCTCAAACCGCGCTACGTGGTTGAGAGTTCATCTGTGGTTCGCAAAATTTAATTCAGTTACTCATGTATGTATACTCGTATCAGAGGAAATTTTACCCCAGTTGTGCTGACCGCATCCAATTAAAATTCTTCCCCACGATACGGAAACCCCATTAACAAAATTAAAATTAGCCACAGTTGTTCAAATAAAATTTAAAATATACAAACCAAAACAAGAAAATGTCGACGAGCCTCGTGGCCTCGTTGTTAAAACGCCCGTCTTCAAGCTCAGAATTTGAGTTTCATTCTCGTAAGCAACCAGATTTTTTTTTTAATTATTCGAGTTTTAATTTCACTTTTAACTTGTGGTTTTCACTTAACTTAACTAACATGGCAAATCAAATATTTCATACATACCATCAGTCTATTTTCAGGTAGGCAAAGAGTAGAGATCTCAACCCCTTTCTATCAATGTACACATCTTGTCATACCCGCTCTTCTGTTTCTCGCATTTTGCCATTAATTTAGTATGAAAATCTCATTTCAGGCTTCCGCAATAGATTCTTTCAATGTGGCTTAACAATATTTATAATTTTTTTTTTTTTTATCAAAAGTTTTGACTGTACGTTTATGGTACCCCGTACTTAAATATGGAACAACAAATCACTTTGTTTTTCCACAAATTACATTAATCCCCGCTATACGTATTTCTCCCTCCTATCCCGAGGTGTCTTTCAGGCGGAAGCTCCATCTGAAGACAGCTTCTGTGTATGAGATAGAGATACGTGTACCGGGGATTAATGTAATTCGTGGAATCACAAAGAAATTATTTTTTGTATTTTTATTTTCATTATTTTGTGTACATAGTCAAACACGGTACACCTGACAGACTTTTTGCTATACATCAATTTTTATACAACCATTTTTTGTTAAACATTCTAGTATTATTTATTTTTATTTACTTTATTCGAATAAACGACTGTGAGGCATTTAGTTCAACAATATAAAAAAACATTAGAAAGATAATTAATCACATTATAATATGTCGTCTTAGACAATAATACGTTATAAACATTGAACTATACGACAAATGATTACGATATATTCGTGCAAATACAGGAGTAAAAAAAATGTCTTCAGAACCGATTTACATGGATTCAAAGAGAGTTTAAACAGGTTTATCTAGTGTTCATACTGATTTGCCTTTCTATGAAGTTTAAAGATTAAGATATAAGGTTAGTTCAGTTAGGTTCAGTTGGATCCCATCACCACTTATGGAGGACAAAATAAGTCCCCATCCAGCGCAATGTACAATTAACACACTAAAAGATCGAAATCTTCTTAATTATTTTATGAGCATAACGTTACGTAGTGACGAAGAAGGAATTACTCAAAAGGAGGCTCCTTCTCCGGATACAAAGTTAAGATTATATTGAGATTTCTTTCTTATTCTACTCATAATATATTTATATTGAACAGTCTTTTCTCCGACCATCCCTTACTTGCCGGAGGTCGTGGTAAACATTCACGCCAAACAAGCCGTCGATTGAGGTTTGTTTACTTTCGAATTCAATTCCGAGCTGGTTTTACTCTTAGACCGTTTTACATCTGAATTTGTCTTTCTCTATCTTATATGATTCGAACCATGTATTCTTATATCGCTTTAAAAAATCCACAGCAATAGCTACATATGAAACAACACAGATTAAACCTGATGATCGTCTTGTAACATTGATGTATTTGAGTGTGTAATATGTTGAAATGCAACAGCTTGCACACTTTAAAACCAATGGCGTCTTACATCTATAAAATGGATGAAAATCATACTCGATGACGAGGGATAGCCTATTGTATCCCTTACTCTATCATATACTGTATCATAAAATATTCTTCGCAAGACAACAATTCATTCATTAATTGATTAATAAATTTCATTGCGTTGAAAAAAAAACAGTTTGAGAATCATGGCAAAGGGGATCAACTGCCCCAAAGGACGTGTCTAGAATCATAATACTCGAACACAATGACTGCATTTACCGCTTTTAAGGCCATCAGGTCATGAATTACTTTTCCTACGAACGTTTCCATCCTATTTCGGCTGGACAGTATGTGTTATTAGCACATACACACCGCACAGTGCAGCACACGCAATCAATCGGTAGCACAGAGCAATCTAAAAGATCGGTTAGATCAATGGTTCGTCAACTATGGTACGCAAGTCCCAGTTTAGTGGTACGCGAGTAAACAAGCATCAAAGTACTGAAATTTCATGAAACTTCCACGAGATCCGTTTACAGTACAAGACATTTTTTCAATAAAAGAGAGAAAATAACTCATTGAAATTTCTCGCGAGGAATTTCTCCATTGCGAGTTTAAAAAAACATGTTTAGTGAATTTTAACTTCAAAAGCACAAATATAATTTCATATCAGATAGCCTTAAATTATTTTGTAATACCATTAAGCACTCGAAATTTTTGTAATACCATTAAGCACTTGATATTTTTATAATACCATTAAGCACTTGATATGTTTGTAATACCATTAAACACTTGATATTTTTGTAATACCATTAAGCACTTCATATTTTTGTAATACAATTAAGCACTTGATATTTTTGTGATACTAGATTTTCCGTGATGATCAATATTAGAAACATATACGAGTACATAGACTACAATTTAAACGTGATTTAAGTTTGAAATTAACACCAGAATAAAATCAAATGTTTTCAAGGACTAAAATTTTCCTTTTCCATTAAAATTCCAATTTAGAGTTATTTATTATTTACGTATAAAACGTGTGATAACCTGTTAAAGAATATTTTAGTGACTTTTGGAGGTAGAATACCATGTTGTAGAATAATTACAAAAATAAAACATAATAATTTAGTAAGTGCACATATAATATAAAGTTTTTTTAGATTTAATCCTTAAATTATGCAAATAATTTGTATTAAACCTGCATAAAGTATTATTTCCTATACGTATTCGTTACTGTATACATAAACTTTATAAATACAAAATGTAAGGTGTATTAATTACACATTGAGTAAAATGGGTAGGTATAATGTATTATGAAAATTTGCTCATGAATAGGCAGAGGACAAGGGTTGGTGATACACCACACTTTGTGACTTTCATTAAGTGGTACAATTCAAAGATAGTTTGCGAACCCCTGAATTAAACTATACCTCCGTGTTTCGTCATGTCGAACACGACCTTAAAATTGACAACAATACTTTCATATCGCGCCATTTGACGCTAACACTTTATATGACAAGTTAAGAGTTTTATGTTTTGAATGTATTCAACACTAAAAATTTATAACGCATTCCCGAGGAGATGTGATCATTTTTTAGATATCCCACATTTAAGTGTAAAAAATATGTCAAAAGGTGAGTCTTTAACAGGGGAGAGCGAGGTGTTAGAAACTTTTGGAAGTCTGCATAGGCATGTGAGTGAATGACTGATGTGAATATTAAGCGTATGATTCGCTAGTTGCAGTATCTCGGTCAAATAATGAGAGACAAGATGTGTATCGGACTTATACGTCGCGTAGATTAGTCATTTTTATGTATGCATAACTTGTAATCATTGTTGAATTATGGCTTGTTGAAAATTGTTGTATTGTAATAAAACGTTCCTTAGTAACTAACTAGAACAGAGTTCTAAGGATATAGTTCCCTCCAAAAGTTTCTGTGTTTTATCACCCCAATTTGTGTCATATGTCAGTGATTTGAGGAGTACCTCTGCCATTGAGGTGCTTACAATGTGCGATTGGCTTTAACCCAAGGGACGAAAAATATATGCTCGTCAGAAACGTCTACTGTGTTTCTATTTCTCTACAAAGTTCTTCCGATCAACGAGGAATCTCTTCTAGTCTTCCAACTCATCACCGAGACTCATTGAAAATCACGCCGGAATCTCTGAAGATTGAGCGGCAACCATCCACCTATTCTACAGTCTTTGTACCGGTGCTGTATAACATACAACTTGCGCGTGGGGATTGCGCATGGTATACAGTTCTACTTAGTTGTTCCAGGCTGCAATGAAAATAAGAATTACCATGATGGTCGTTAATCTCCAATTGTAAAGGGAATCTGGAGAAGAAGAAAACATACAATATCAGATAAGAATTTATTCTCGGCCATTGTTAATTTTATAATTCAGGTTATTGCATAATCGAAGACGAAAAATAACTGATCAAATCAAGAAGAGAGTGCCCCTTTTTTGCAATGACAAAAAAATATGCTGCGATTGCTTAAAGATCTTCAAAATTCATCAATTGCTTCAAGATTTTGGAAGTTCATCAATTGCTTAAATATCATGAAAGTTCGTTTTATTTATTTTCATTATTTTGTGTGCATGATTATACATGGTACATTTGACGAGCTTATTGATATACAGCAATTTCGTCTAACCAAACGTCTCATCTTGGATATATTTAATTGTTTTAATTCATCACAAATTTTAGAAAAAAAATATTCATTTAAATTCAAGTAAAAATTAAATAAATAACAAATCTTTAAGCAATAATGATAGTAGAGGAAAAGAGTTCGTTAAAGAATAAGGAAGGGAAACAAAGTTTAAATTAGGGTGAAAGGATATTCTGAGTAATGCAATATTTTTTCAATTCTCTCTTAAACGCAAATAGGGATGATGTTCATTTGAGAACTCTTGGAAGTTCGTTCCATAGTCGAGCCGAGTGAACCGCAAATTAAGATATGTAAAATTTGATATGGTGTCTTAGCATGCAAAGGAATCTCTCATCACCTGGTTGAAGAGAACGCCCACGTTCTGATAGAAAGGGGAATTTTTCGAGAATCTATGAAGGAGGTTTTGGATTGTTAAGCACCCAAAATAATATCGACAAAACTAAAGACAAAAATTTCTTAAGGATTTTAGAAGTTCATAAATCGGTTGAAGATTTTGAAAGTTCATCAATTGCTTGATTTCGACAGTTAATGAGTTATTAAGTGATTGCAGGCAGAAGGCAAACCGGCTATCTGCAGTCCTCATAGATCCAACTTGATACAATTAAACGAGTTTATTGCAGGTCGTGATAAGAATGAGGAGAGCTGTTTGGAATGTGAAATAATTAAAATATTAACGTGACAGACCAGTTAGTTGCTGGTTGCGGCACTTATACACAGATTCAGTCATCAAACGATATAAACCAAGTATTGGATAACCAAGGTTGACTTCGCGTATGAATATTTTCCTGCACGTCTAAAATTTCAAAGTTGATTGACAGACGTATGGTATTTTTTGACTCTTTGATGTTATTTCCGACACATGTGTTTTGCTCTTGTAAGTAGCCTTATATTGAATTAAATATTCTCACTATTGATTTTTTATCGTCAACTTCATTAAAAGCTATTTCTGTTATGTTTAACCTTCACACTTAACACATTTTAAAAGTAACTTCATATTTCTATGTGTAAATTTTGATTCTTTGTATGAAGCATCAAAACTTCAGTAACATAGATAATAACTAATTTTCTATAAAGTTAATAACCAAATGTTTTAAAATTTACAGCAATTCACCAGTTCCATATCCAGTTAATATAATATCACACTTTTCTTATATAGAGTATTGTTTATTTATTCAATACTTTATTTCACAAGCTACAAAATGGTGAGTTAGTTATCAAGTGGATATCTCTCAACCAACCATAAAATTATTTTACAAAACTTTAAATTAAATAATAATAATACAAGAACAATTTAAACAGCAAACTTTATTGTGTGTGCTCCCCTGATGATGAGTTGAAAACCTTATAACCGGTAGGGTTATACCGTTACAAAAAGTAGAGTAAACAGTGTCTGATAAAACAAATTACAATAGCAAACTTTCTTTATGAAAACTCCAATATTTTAGACCAATTGAATTTAAATAGTTAAAAATCTATTGTCACTTTGAATCTAAATATTGTATTACACTTTCATTGTACACAATATGTTACAACCTGGTGGATTTATTGTCATATGAAAATCTCTTCCAGCCTACCAGAAATGTGATGTAGAGGCCTAAAGTAAAAACCTGACAGGAATCGACCCCGTAACACTCAAGCTGGAAGACAGGCATCTTACGAACTAGGCCACGGAGGTCGTTATGTATAATCTAAAGACGGTAAAAAGATCGAGGAAAAGCTGGAGGAAACATTTGGAATGGATTCAGGCCTAAGAAGGGGTTGATGAGAGAGATCGGTCCTTGTTCTTGTCCTTGATCCAGACCATCATACTACAAGGGGAACAAAAGGAATATTGTATCTGAAAATTAAATTTTAATAAATAATATTATATATTTTTGTTGAGAAATATCTTGCAGTTTCTTTTGGACTGCAGACTATTTACGAGTATATCGTCTTAAAACGCAAAGCGAGAAGTTACATTTTTTTTATCTTCTAGAGGGGATATCTCCTATTGAAGGTTAACTTCCATCGTGGCAATCTTTATATTGTTTACTGCAGCCCGGAACAACTCAGTAGAATTGTGCCCTAACTATTGCTGCAAATTCTTAAGCCAAGAGATACGGCGTCTTCTTCCGTCTTGTTTGCCATTTATTTTACGTGGATGATTGATGCCTCTAATTATATGACCGAAATACGCACCTTACAATTTTGAGTATGACCGAAATACGCAACTTACATAAAAAAATATTGTAGGAACGAAATTTGCAACTTACAATTTTGAGCAGTTCGCGTTCCTTATAATGTACAAGTACTTACGCATTTGTCCAGCACGACCTGTTCAGGAAGGATAAATTAATAAATCGATATTTAAAAACTCTTTATCCTAAGTGATGTTTACTGGTTTGATGCCCACTGTTCATTTATAAAGAGATTAATAAAATTACAGATAAGCTGCAAATATATGCGCATTTTCCTTAAATATATATTAAATTGATGTGTTTGGCTTATAGATAAAAATCTCTAATGCATGCACGTAGGTTGAGATCATCAATATTGTGATGACAAAATATTGTGGCTATGGCATCCGTAGACCATAGATAATACAAAAGTTATAAAATACCATATCGAATTGTTTTTATCGGTTGTTCATACGTACATAAATTTAAATCTTTTCTCTAAATCCAATGTTAACACGAAGTTTATTTGGATTTATTAGAAAATAAAAACTAAAGATTCATAAATGCCTCATCATTTTATTGAAGAACCATTTTTGAGAAAGGCATCAAACGACATACTTGGTTAAGAAGTGGTTGAACGTTTGACTTACGTCTGGGGTTTGAAGTTCAACTCTTTCTGTTAATTATTTGTAAAAACAAAACACTACACCTGAAGTGGAATGTGTTTCCATTACATATCGAAAAATCTACAAAGGTTTCTTTGTATGTTATTGTATTTATAGTTATATAAAAATAAATTACAACGGTTTCTTTGTAGTTCATCTTCTTTTCGTAAGCTTTCTGCAGTTTTCTTACCAAATATGTTTTTCTAAACATGTGCATTCTGAACTTCTAATACACATTTATAGATCTTCTGATGTGACAGTACCATATTGTTTAGGTCGAGTGAAGGGTTGTGTATAATGTTCATATACGTGTATAATCATATTTTTTTCTAGTTATTTGGAAAAGAAAATAAGTCTGCCAGATACTATGCAGCGTTAATAAACAAATAAATAATAAATGTTTAAAATCTGTTTGGAAAACATTCATTTTCACAAAACATTTTCCAAACAAATTTTAAGATGATCGTGGTTCGTGGTTTTAATTAGAAAAACTAAATGAGAAATACTGATATTAAAAGGACTTTATTTGAAAATGATGGCCAGTCTGGTAGATTGCCTGTCTAGTCTGCGACCGTGGTTCGACGGTTAACATCCACGCTAGGTAAGCAGGTGCCCCAGGTTCGATTTCTGGCAGATTCACATTTTGATCTTAGACCATATAACATCATAATTCATGTTCTTCTGTATTTTATATGCTCCTTATCATCAATCCTTATAGTGATATTAAGCAATACAACAAATAGCACAATATAAAAAAAACTCTGCCAAACGAAATTATGCAACAGATTAGCCTGATGGTTGGCATCGAAATTTTAGCTATGATCTGTCAAAACTGTTTTCTTGTTGGAGCACAACAGCTTGCACACAATAAAAAAATACACACCCAGACGTCTTCCATCCACAGGATAGCTGACAATCATACTCGATCGCGAGTGAAACCTATCGTATCGTAGTGGATTGCCTCCTGTAAAAATTAGAAGAGCCATGTATCTTGGAAAAATTGAGAATCTTTGTCAAGCGGTTGAAGAAATTATTCATCGCAAGTCATAAATGCAAGACGATGGTGTCATTCGTGTCAACGAAAGGATCGTCCGATTTAGTGACCATAGAGCATCATCGCAGGCGGAGCACAGATCCGGTGTCTATGGCTGATGAAAAGATTAATTGTGTATTCAGAATGCACTAAAATGAGCCGTGATTCTCTTTCTTCGAAAAGAAAAGAAGTCTATTAGCAATTCAATAGCATACGCAATGGGATTTTGCCAATAAATAAATAACGGGTTTGTTTTACATTCTCTATTTATTGTATTTGGATTTTGTATTGGATGTAAGCCAAACCAGTAACGTCCTGCTGTGGAGTATTATAGTATATTTATTTATACATGATAAGACATTTTATAAATACATAATTTATTTTAAAAAAAAACAGGTAATTATTTAATGTGGACACACAATTTATATTAATCTGAGTTTATTTATTTTCATTTGTCGTGTCCCCAGTAAAGTAGGATCTCTGGAGCCGGTAATTAAAAAATCACAAGTTTGTTAAAAATGTAGTAATGTTTATTTTGGATGTACGAGTATTTGTGCCATATTTGTACTTTCTGTTTTAACTAACATACGAGTATATGCTCAGTTTTGAAGTTTTTTTAATTTCGTTGTTGATTTTAATTTTTCTTGTGTGGTTTGCTTTGAAATTTGTTTGATTGTTGTTTTGAAATTTGTTTGATTTGCACATTGGAATTATATATTTTTTAATTGTAATTGAAATATTTTTTTGCATTAGTTGAGGCGGTTAAAAATTGATTAATAAATACAACAATTGATTTGTCAGGGAACATTTTTTTATAATACAAAACATTTTGAATTTAAGGGTTGTATTGTATTACACTTAAGTGGTATACAGTACAACGTGGCGGATGTATTGTCATGTAGTAATCTCTTCCAACCAATTATAAAGATATTCTTCTTTTTAATAGCCTTTGTTGCTCACTTTGTCAGAAAAACATTAAAGAGACCTTAAATGATAACCAGACTGAAACTCTTTTTTAAAATAAATTGGGCTCTAATAGAAATCGAACCCGTAACTCCCGGGATGGGAAATGGGAGTCTTGCCAACTAGAGTATAGAGGTTGTATAAATTCTAAACATTTAAATTTAATTCGTAACAAGTGCATTTATTGATGAGTCTTTTACGCTACATTCGTAGTGAGTGACTTCGACATTTTTAATAACCTTTATCACAATAGTTGTATATATTTGATGTAAAATAAATGAGAAATAATTCAAGACATATTTAAAATAAATCGTTTTTTTCCTGAAGATTGTGTAGGGAGTGAATCGGAAAAAAAATTGACAACAAACCTCTGATCAAATTAGTATATAATACAATTATAGGATCATGTTTTATTTATTATTCGAATGTTATTTTGTGATAAATGAAACTCAATTCAATAAACTTCGAATTGAACAGAATAACGGAATGATGACTAATAAGTAAACACAATTAAGTATAATACAATTATATGATCACTATTTATTTATTATTCGAATATTATTTTCTGATAAATGAAACTCAATTCAATAAACTTCGAAATGAACAGAATAAAGGAATGATGACTAAAAAGTAAACACAATTAAGTAAACATTTAGTAACTAAACTTTGCACTGCACAACAATCTATAAGTTTTAATGTCCATTCTTTCTACGTGACCAAATCGTCTAAATACTTGATTATTATTCTTAAGGACAGCACCTTCTTTCATATTACCCTCATTTTGTTTTTTCTTGTCATACATGTTTTTTTCCCCAAGGTTTTTACTCAACGCTTTTATTTTACCTCTTTTATCGTACTCAAAATATTTCAAAAGGTTTCAAATTAAAGCATGTGTATGTGTAGCAACACCTGACACAAAACACTTCAATATTTTATAAAGAGAGGTATTTTTATATCCAGACAATCCACCCACACTAAGATGATTTGTGTTAACACATTAAAGTCAGTAATGCAATTAAATGAGTCAATATAGGTAATAAAATAGATTATAAAAAAATGACAATTTTAGACAATCTAAAGCTTAAACTAATTAAACTTCAAATATTTAACAATCAATCTATAAGATGTTTACATACCACAGTAGAGCATTTCACATCATCACTTTAATGCAGATAAATTTAAACCATTTTCTTACCTGTAAAGAAAAAAAAACATGATAAGTAAAGCGAAACGAAAACAATAAATTATTTTAACGTCTTAATCTATATTTTAAGTTACATAATAATTTGTTGCCAAAGTATAATCTAAACAGAAAGATTTACAAAAAACAGGTAAATATGTACTCAACAAGAAGTCACGATGACTTAAGGCTTCCAAAAACCAAAATATAGGTTTAATTTTTTTTAACGAAATGCCGAAAAGTATTCATGATGCCAGGAGTACCCGGACTTGAAGTTGTCTGTGTGTTTTATATGATAAGTATAAATTGAAGTATTGTAAAAGTGAAAAAGAAATGTTAATATTAATTAAGTAAATTAAAGAATAAAATTGGTTACAAATATTTTTTTTTAAACTAAATAAACAAACTATCAACACCGACGTATTATATGTAAGAAATGTTTCCTTGGTCCACCTACACCTCAAAATTAATTCATATTTAAATGTACAAGTGTTTCATAAAGTTTTCATCACGTAGAGGTTTACTGAACAACAACAATTAATTAATTGTAATAAAATAATAAAGATTTACAAATCAACCTTAACACGCCTGTGCAAAAAGTGTAATAAAAAGGTGTGAATTTTCGCAATTTTATTAGCGCTGAAAGTCTCATCTCAATGCCGTGAATGGTTTTGGGCATAGCAAATATCCACATACATAAATTATCAAAGATTTCTTGAGGTCATTACTTGCAAAATGCTAAATATGGTACACTGCAATATTATAATAGAAGGCATGCCATTGCGGAATATTTACATCTAAGATACCTCTATAACGGATACTTGAAAAATCCTCGTATTTTCTGAAATATTGTACATGAACAATACTAAATAATAATAATAAGAGAAATAATTATTATATATAACGCTGTTTAGAGAGCAAGCTCTCCTCGAGAGCGTTCCAGCTTGAGACTCGAACACACCATTAATATTTATCCCCGATAAGCAAGCTTTCGGGTTAAGCACCACTGTAGTAGGTATTTAATTCACAGTTCACTTTCCTAGGTCTTGGCAATACTACTGCAGGTCGAAAGACAAAACATGCACACGTCTAGCACTCGTGAGTATTGTTAGGACCTTCTATTATGTTTTATTTTGAGTGCCATCGAGAATCGAACCCAAAATTCCCGGATATTCTAGCCGGCATCTTACCAACTAAATCGCTGAATGAACATTTTTTCCCGCTACAATTGTATAACTTCAACAGATTTTAAATCAATTGAAAAAAAATTACTTGTTGTTTACAAAAATATGTTGTTTTATTTTCTCTATATTCTATACAATTCAACATTGAAAATGTGATGTAACCCATCGTAGGAACACTATTGTAATTATAGTTTACTTCAGATATTTTTTTAGGTAATTTGTATAGCGCTATTTCCCGATCATTACAATCACCTCAAGCTCAACAGCTTTCTTTTGAACTTGAGGAAGGCTTTCTGCTAAGGGAGATTGAAGGACACTTATGTTACTAACAATAGTGTGACCTGGTTATCTAGCAAACTAATAAACTACAGAAATTCAGACGTAAAATGATCTAAGAGTGAAACCAGTTCGGAAGCGAATTCGCCAAAAATCGAACCTAGAGCGCCCGCTTCCTTAGCGTGAATGCAAAGAGACTACGGGCGCCGCATTAAAAAAAATCAAGCAAGTAAGTATAATGCTGAATACAATAATTTTAAACACTATGTATAAACATTACGCAATTGCTACAAAAGAATGCTCACATTTCGATTTCAAGGTCTACGAAAATAATGCTAACCTGCAACATCCAACTACGACTATCTTGATGGTTCTGCTCGTATATTGCACACACCTTACCGTTAGCCATTGTTATGGCGCGACTCAATTTATAAATAACACGAATAGACTTCAAGAGTCAACGAAGTGATTCAAAATAATATATTAGAAACATAATTAGTAATTATATGATGGAGAATAGTGTGCGCTTAAATCCTCCGCGACGACCTTCGCTGCTTAATTTATAAGACGCCTAAATTATAGCCCTGGGGTTGCGAGTTCGTATCTCGATAGAACACATTTCTTTTAAAAAGGATTTCAGTCTGGTTTTCCATTAATAATAATGATAATAAAATAACAATTTTCAAAGCGCCGTTTAGAAAGCAAACCCTCCTCAAGAGCGCTCTAAACTAGGATTCGAACCCACTCATAAATTTTCATAAGACATCCCAAAAAGGATTGTCATTAAGTACTTCCTGTTGCATAAGTCATCCATATTTCTGACACTAGGAGGCAGAGCATTCCACACCTCAGGACCAGGAGCAGGTAAAAGCTTTATCATAATACCCTGCCCTTATGGATTGATTTGGAATAACCAATTTATTAGATGAAAATGAGATCGACCTCCAAGTTCTACTTCTCTCCGAAGGAACATCCTCCAGACACAGATTC
The DNA here is from genome assembly GCA_949825065.1 of Odontocerum albicorne. NCBI lineage: Eukaryota > Metazoa > Arthropoda > Insecta > Trichoptera > Odontoceridae > Odontocerum > Odontocerum albicorne. The sequence goes on along the minus strand of OX463852.1, from coordinate 18,747,690 downwards.
GAAAGAAACAGCGGGGACGTCCCATTAAGGGACTTAAAATACAAAGAAATAAAGTTTGAAATCAATCCTTTCCCGACACTTAAATTAATGTAGACTTTTAGAAGCGGACCAATTTGGCAATATTTATGACTACCATATATCAACCTAGAAGCTTCATTGAAAACAGACTGGAGTCTAGAAATTTGTTCATCAGGCTAACCAGAATAACTAGAGTTATTTTGGTTATCCTGACCCAAACACGACACAACAAATGAATTAATACGAGTTTTTATTTCCCTTGTTGGAAGCCATCGACGTAAAATTTTTAATTCTCTAAAACTGTAGAAACCTGAAGTAACCGTTTAACTAATTTGTCTATCTAGAAGAGTTTACTATTAAGACTAACACCAAGAAATTTAGTACAACCTTTTGGAAAGATACTAACACCTATAACTGATAAAGCAACCCCATCAAGAAGGTGATGTTTACGTGGTGAAGCCACCCAGAGAAATTCCGTTTTAAAATGCCTCTTTTAACATGTTTTTATTTGGATGGAAGAGATTACCATACAGCAATAAGTCAGCCAAGTTGATCTGTATACAACCAAAGTGTAATACAATACTACCAAAAACCAAAAAAAAAATATTGGAAAAGACAATGAATCCAACGTATGTTAATTAATTCAACAGTGTGAAAAATACATAGAAGGCTTTACCACATGAAGAGCAGCAGTGGATGGGGGGGATGGGGACCTGAGAACAAAATTACTTTCAGATTATCTGATCGTCTTGCACAGAGGAAAATATAACTTGTATCAAGATGGAATGTGAGTAACGCGATTTAATAAATCGTAATGAAATTGATATTTGAAAGACATTTTTTGTAAAGGGTATTTTCTAAAAAGTTTAAGAAAAAGTGCAAGAAAGTGAAAACTTTCGTCAAAGAAGGTAACAAATGAAGAACTCCAAAGAATTATATTTAATTCATTGCAGAATATGAAAGAATTTTAGATAACAACGTAGTAAATAGTTATGTAAAATGGATAACGCCTCTGTTTGGTTTAAAAGCGCCCACATAAACTTCATTGATGTTCCGCTCAATAAGGCAATGCGGAAAATCAGTGGGACTCTGAAATCATCTCCTTCAGCACAACTTCAGGTCCTTGCAAACCTGCTGCCTCCTAATCGACGTGAAGAACCTTAATCAGGAAGTAGCAAGCTGTGTGATTCAATGACGCACTTTCAATTCACGGATGTTTCCAGTTTCCTCTTTAACTCGCCAGAGATCCCGACACGTTTTTTTTAAATCGAAAGACAAAGATTACCTAAGCACGTCCCGGTCGAAAATCTCCACATTGTGAGTGATGCTAACGATATTCTCCAATAATTTCGTCTAGCATAAACAATGTGGTATACCCTGAATCGTTTTAGGTGGGGCCACAGATGCAGAAATCATACCTTACATAGGTGATGCTTCATTTGCGTTGACGTGGAATGATTCAGACTGTCAGCCGGTGTGTAACGATGGTAAACAAAATTCATGGGGCACTAAAACATATAAACTCAAACCGGACAATATAAAAATTTGCTAAGGTGATTCTCTAAAACAGTATTTTAGTACCAACTTTAATATATGGGAGTGAAATGTGGACGTGGAAAATGCTAACCGTTAGACCACAGCCGCCGACAAAGGTATATCAATAATTCATCAACATCAGTTTTAATACGAAACTATGACTAGATAGGCGATCCAAAACAAATCATTCACACAATGCAATCAATAAAAACGTATAGGCAACCCAGACTTTTCACACGTTTCTCATAGATCCAGACCATTTCCACGACGTTTCAAAACGATGATCTGAAATAAGTTTACAGCACTTCCAACTATTCTCTGATTTATAACCATGGTGTCGTAAAGATCTGTAAACAGTGGGCTTATTTAATATTCATGTATTCATATTGAAATTATGATGCGGAATGTTGGTGTAACTCTTATGACATTGTCGATTCTTATTGCCAGAAGCAATAAAAAAGATTTTCTTTGTGCGCCTATTAACAACGAAAAAGAGGTGGATTCGAAGGAGTCTTTCCTGATCTGGTAAAAATAATAAATTATTTGATTTTAATATTAATTTAAAAAAAAAACAAATGCATGCACATCGACAGCAAAGATCGAATTTCTAAGTCCCGTGTATGACCGATCATGATTTCTAGTGTTGAAATCAGAGCCGACACAACCAGAACAACGATCTTTCTTCGATCATCCGAAATGATAATATTACGAACTATCGCGGGAATATCTCTAATAGATAAGGTCAGAAGTTCTAACATTTGACAGAACTGCAACTCGGATGATAAAGGTAGATGGAGGTGGAAGAAAAGGCGATACTAGCGTGACCATGTAAATAAGATGCGCTGTGAATTAAATTATAATTTGCCATGATTACAATTATAACATAAATGTTCTTTACAAAATATTGACAATATCTACTAGACTATAAAATGTACATATGAATTGTTGAATAACTTACATTCGTTACGTTACGTGAATTGAATAAGTTATAATACATAAGTGTCCTTTACAAAATATTGAACAATATCTACTTGAAATGTAAACCGATAATGATACTGAAACAAAAGTTGTTAGATTGAAAGTAATTGGTTTAAAGCAAAAAATCCAGCAGAAGTATTTGCATGAAACTGTTGAAATAAAAAAAAACCCTTATTGGCAAAACTACTGTCCCCAATCCGCTCCTTTAAATATAAAATATTTTAGACACATTCAACAATGATAGTTCGACCATGAAACATAATTTAATAAAAAAATATTAACAATAATTTATGTAAGGACGAATTCCTTTTTGAAGAAAGACGAATAGTTGTCCACTCCTTTTCTATTCAAACTTTTAACATGTAAGTTAAAAATAATATACAACATATTAATCAATAAGTCATGTCTGATTAATAATTTATTTAAAGTTATTCAACTTAATAAAATAAAACACCTGTATAACACATAACACGATTAATGTAGTAATAATAAAAATATGACATTTATTTATTTAAACACTTCATTGTACTGTGTTCAATTAGGTGGGTTTATTGCCAAAATAATTAACCCCAAGGCAATCTCTTCCCACTAACAAGAAAACGTTGTGTTGGGCAAAAAAATACATTACAACTGTATACAAAGAATATAAAATCATAATAAAATTGTAAGATTAAAAATAGGAACCACTTGACGACTTAAATATAAGATTTCCATCAGCGAGACAGATAACGTTGGAAGCAGGAAACACGCTACGTCACTGAAGGGAAATATCGTTGATTAAAATACGCGAACGACGGAACGAGTCTTAGGCGCCCATTACACGCTCAATCTGGATCGCAATCCGCGATCCAAATCGGCGATCACGGATTGCGATCCGATTGATCAATCCATCAATCCGCTCATTACACGGTCAATCTTGACCGCGATCATTGATCGGCGATCACGGATTGCGATCCAGATTGACCGTGTAACGGGCGCTTTATGTTAGTTGGTATGTAGTCCAGAGCCTTACACATTGTTTTATACCATGCAGATCTCTGTGGCCAAGATGATTGTCTTCGAGCCCGGAGTTGCGAGTTTGATTCTTGCTAGTGCCCATTTTTTTTAACTAGGGTTCTTGTCTGAGTTTTGCTTAAGGCCTGTCTAACATTTTTCTGATTTGTTGAAAAGGTGGCAATACGCTGAGTTGTATGAAAAAGTCTGTATGGATGTAAAGAAGGAGAAATATGCGCCCTGTCATCTCTACCTTCCCCTACAGAGAAATAACTTATGGTATCTACATATATATGATATGTACGAAATAAATTTAATGTTCATAGTTGTTACAATTTTAATATTTAAATGCAATAAATATTTGCTGTAACATTTAACTGATATTTGTGTAGCATATGCAAAAACACGCATGGATATAATAAAAGGTACTTAGATGGAATTGCAACCTCTGCAAATGTTCATGGAAAGGTGCGATACTCTTTAGAATGCAATAAAATTTAATCTCCGTGCGTTATTTCAAGTACATTGCAACATAACCTGAGTGTTTTCAAACAAGAGATTAATCTGTTCTTACTAATATTATAAAGAGGTATAGTTTATGAGTTTGTGTATCAATTGTATTCTTGTATTCTAGAAAACTTAAAAATATGTCGATGCGTTCTTCTCCAGTGCCTTACGATCAAACAGCGTATAGAATCGAATCTGAAACTCTTTTCAATTTAGAGCGTTGGGTTGTCTTTGTATAACTAGAAAACTTAAGAAGATCTCGATGGATTTTTCACCGGTATATCAATATCCAATCGGATACAATCAAACGTTAAAATTAATAAACACTTAGTGATTTTGAGCGTTTGATCGTCTTCGTATATCTCGATAGATTTTTCATCAGTGTCTCAAAATCAAATGTCGAATACAATCAAATTCTGAAACTCATAAACTCTTAATATTTTGTGCGTTTGATTGTCTTCGTATTAGAAAACTTAAGAAGATCTCGGTGGATTTTTCACCGATGTCTCAAAATCAAATGTCGAATATAATCAAATTATGAAACTCTTAGTAGTTTGTGCGTTTGATTGTCTTCGTATAACTAGAAAGCTTAAGATCTCGATAAATTTTTCACAAGTATCTTACAATCAAATTGCGAATACAATCAAACGCAGACACGCATGAATTCTTTATGATTTTGTGCGTTTGTCTTCGTAAAACGATAAAACTTAAGAAGATCTCGATGAATTTTTCACCGATTTCGGTTTTGTTAACATATAAAGCAAGCATGGCCAAACCGTGGCTCATAAACCACACGACTCGTTGATGATTTTAATGCGACTTGCGAGTACAAAGCGATGTAGTAAAATTAATAATTATTTTACAAATTAGAAGTCAAACCTAAAGAGTCTAGGGAAAAAGATAAGATGAAAATAATTTAAAATAAAGTTCAAATGATTGTAATGTTATTCAGATATGTAAAGGCGGTGTGTGGTCTCTGGGGGAAACATACGCATTTTACCCCGTGAGAAAACCCCCGAAAATACTCGTAGATCATTGCCCTTTGGCGGCGTCCCTGATCGACACTAGCGTCCAGTTACAATAGAGCGCCTGACAACAACAAAAAAACAGAATTGTCCCCTACCGGCGCTCCTGATCAACCCCTAAAAGAGCGCCACACACTGACGCCCTGTGGTAAATGTCCCTTCAGTTCCTCTCACTACCCGTTCAAAAGCGGTCAAATTTGATACATAACATAAATAAACGATTTTTAAACTTTGAATCATAAAGGTTGCGGGTTCGATCCCCGCTGGAACCCAGATTTTTTGAAATAGGATTCCAGCCTGGTTAACACTGAAGACCTATAAAAACATATTTCTGGTTGGTTGGAAGAGATTGCCACATGGCAATAAACTCGCCAGGTTAAAAATATTTTAAAAAAAAGATTACTCCAGAAAAATGTTGCAGCTCTCGTTGTTTTCGATATTCTTACGAGTACATGGACTCTTACTGACATTAAGCTTGGCCATCACTGGTATAGAATTATTTTGATGTTGCCAACAATGACCTTAGTCGACTATTTGGTAAGACGCTTATCTTCTACCCAAAAGTTTTGTGTTCAAATCATTTTAAACATGTTTATCGTATTATAATTTATTTGTATACATTGCAGCCTGGAGGACTCGAAGACCTGGTGGGTGGAAGAGATTGCCACATCAGAATAAAGCTGCCAGGTTTTACTGTGTACAGTGAAAGTATCATGCAATACTTAGATAGAGGACGTCCGATAAAAGTATGGTTGGACTAAGTGATTGAAATTTTGAAAGCAAGAAAGGTAAGGAATAAGGTAAACAAAAAAAAACTATTTGTTGAGAAGATATATCGATGTGGTGGAGGCTAAGGAAATATGAAGTGAAAGGAAAGATTGATGCTCTATCCTCTCTGCCTACCCCAACAGTAAAACTACGTGATAATGTGTATGTATCTAGCACCGTCTAATATCACAAAGGCACTTATCGTTAACATATGACATTTATTACATTTGAAAAGTATCAAGCCTTTAATCTTGAATAACATCAGTAGTTGATGCTAACGAGAAAGGGGCTGGAAAAAGACTTTTAAAGGTTTATTTGAGAAATCAAATTTGACATTGATCGACATGATATTTTATAAACTTTAACCCAAGCCTAGACAGTTGACGAACTGAGGAAGCATTTTTATTTTTAGTTGGAATTGGAAAATATTGAAAGAAAGACCCGTGTTATGTTGGTGGCACAGTTTTGAACGCCTCTATACAACTGTGTCTTTGTAATTATTTTTAGTGTCATTGCTTTAATTCTTTTACACATTTTATTTCTTTTTAACGTATGAAGCACTCACTTTTTTTTATTGTTATTATTATTGTAATAAGATACATTTTATCGTTTATATATAATAAATAAATAGACATGAGGAGACGGCAGAATTGCAAAATAATAATGTTTTTTTAATTCAAAAATTGATTTACATTTCTTTAAAATTAACCATAATTACTTATTTCAGTTTTGATTATCTTTCATATTTGCCGAAAATCTGCAGTGATTATTAGAATAAATGCATTCTATGCCTTTCACAATTTCTCACAAAAAATTAACGATCTTAACAAAGTTCTCCACTATTTTCTTCAGTTTAACCACAAATTACTGAAAGTTTACTACAAAAACTCGAACAAATTAACTTTTAATTCAATTAGCATCAATTTGAACTGTATTCAATTAAGCATTCTCTCAGTTTTTAGTGTATTTTGGAGATAAATACACATTTTTATTTAGGTGAAAAGCTAACATCAAAATTTCTTGTATATTTGAAAAATACTTTCTCCATATATTGTTTTACACTTTCGTTGTATACAGTACCGCCTGGTGGGCACAAAGATGTTAAAAATAACTAAAGAGAAATCCAGACTGAATGTTTTTAAGAACTCTTGATTCCAACGGGAAGCGAACTAGGCAACTGAGGTCGTATATTTACTCATTCATTCAACTTAATTTTAAAGAACGTTGAAGTTAAGACGTTCCTTAAAACTTTTATTTTAACAAATCAGTCAGTTGCAGTCAGTTGACTGCCTCCGTGGACTAGTTGATAAGACGGTTGAAAATCATTTGGAGATTTCGCTTCCACATTTTACTGTATACAACGTAAATGAAATACAATACAAAGGCAGGACGTGGTTAAATACCTCGTCCTGCACCTCGACCGGCGACTGACGTGGAAAACCAATTTGAATACCATCATACAGAAGGGTCACAAGGGCATAGGGGCTATCAGTTCGATATTTCATCGACGCAGCTTCCTTTCACCCAAAAATAAGCTCCTCCTCTATAAAACCTTTATTCGTCCTATCTTGACCTATGCTGCACCCGTTTGGAGCAGTGTGAGCAACACGGATCACCTGAAACTCCAGAGAGTGCAGAACAAGGCATTCAAGATATATTTTAACACCCATCCCAGAACAAACCTTACCCGACTTTACGCCGAACAGCGAGAAGAAGCCTACAACACCACATCCTCGCTTGGACTGTGAAGTTCTATAAAAGCCAACAAAATCACAGCAATCCCTTAGTCGCTGCCCTGGGGGCTTACGAGAGTAAATCCGGCCTACCCTTACGTTATAAGCACAAGCTCCCGAAGCATTATCTGTTGCCTGACTAGTCCACCTACAGTATTAGCTGGGACGACCAAGGTCTGAGTGAATGTGATGGAATACAAGTAGCCTGAACGAGTGGACTTGTTTTTGCTAAATAATTAGTGTAAGAATTGTTATCTAGTTATAAGTAGTATGTAGGTGTTATTTCTAAGAAATCATACATTAAGATTGAAAAAAATAAAATAAAATGATATGTAGGAAAATAAGATTAAGTAAGTTCATAAATTGTAACATATAATTAAGATTAGTTAAGTAATAAATTTGTATATAGGTATAGCCTTGACAAATGTTTGTACAATAATTTACTTTGTTTAATAAAAAAAAACAATACGAAGGACGACCGTGGCCTAGTTGGTGAGACGCCTGTGTCCCAACCCGGAAGTTGTGAGTTCAAATCCCGCTGGAATCCAGATTTTTTCAAAAAGGATTCTAGTCTGTTTTCCCCTTAATGTAATTTTACCATCTTGTAGTTGGTTGGAAGAAATTACCACATGGCAATAAGCCCGCCATACAACGAAAGTGTAATACAATAATACAATACAATACAAAACGATCTTAACAATTTTCGACAAATGTTGAATAATAGAACGAGAGATGTAATCTCAAAACATTATTTTTTTCTTAAATATTTTTTATAACACTGTTTTCCGATCATAACGATTACCTCAAGAGCGCTCCTTAACTAGGTCAACCTACTAAATAAAACAAGGCAAGTTAAGAGACTCCAATGTCGCTAAGAAGAGCGCTATCTAAATTCTTAAATTCAGTTATAAAATGATCTAAGAGTAAAACAAGTCCCGAGGTATACCGGTCTGGAATCGAACCAGAGGTGCCCGCTGGCTTTGCGTTAATGCTAATTATTAGACCACGACCGATGACACAGTATATCAATATGACCCGACCCATTTTTTAACAAATATGACTCGACCCAATTATAAGTACGAAGATGGCCTTTATAGCCAAGCTCCAAGGAGTTATTCCATGGCACAATTCATCGCTAGGTGGCAAGATATAATATATTAGGGCTTGAACTTTAAAGCTGCGCAATATGCAGCCAGGTGCGCCCGATACCCACTGACATTCTCTGTTAATGTTTGTGCCGATGGTCGTTGGAAATGTCTATACAAGTCCAAGAAAATAATATATACATCATAGAGATCATTAAAATAAAACACATACGTATGTTGAAAAAATACAGTATAACTTATTTGTGATCACCACCATCACATAATATCCCTAAACAAAAAAAAATATTACTTTATTCTATCTTGGTACACATATTACGATTCTCCCACGTTCATACACTTCGTCATGCAAACTTGAATATTATCAAGGCCACTCTTCCGTCTTTCAGAATTTGGTTAATTTAGTCGTAACACGTTTTTTTAGGTATTCCCTAACATATTGTACCTTGAATACTACTGTATGGATTATTTGTGTAAAACATAGTTGTATGAGAAGGGGTGAAGGATGTATGTCGGAATACGAAAGTCTGGCGATATGTCATCTCTGCCTACCCCAACAGGAAAAAAGCATAGTGGTATGTATATACAATCAAAATGTGTTTCATTTTAGTTGTCAGTACCCACTTATTTAGACTTATTCAAATTATAAATAAAGCTTTTTAACAAAACAAGAATAGAATATGGAATAAATAATTAATATGCAATAAATATGTAATACATATATAATAAAAAATGAATATGTAATAAATATAGAATATGTAATAAATATAGAACATGTAATAAATATAGAATATGTAATAAACAATGAATATGTAATAAATATGTAATAGAATATGTAAATAACTAATTTTACATAGCATTTAATAGTTCTTTGAAACCAATTACATTTCCTTGAAACCAATTCCACGTGTAAATAAATTAAGGGATTTGTGTATTCTCATTGTTAAGACCAACTTTTTTGACAATATACCATTACATTATGACAAATTACCCTTTCATAATATCTTGACAGTCTGTTTAACCATTAGCAAAATTAAATTTGTTGCCAACTCACGCAAATCAAACAACTTATGTGTTTAACAGTTGCATTTCCATAGAATTAGATTGACGACTGCACGCAGCCTCGTATCCCGTGAGCTCGAAGGAGAAAGTGACGTGTTCATTTCAAACCGTAGAAATAAATGGCTGTTTCAATAAATTATCCAATGTGTTAATCAAACCGTTAACAAGACATGGGAATCGCATAAAATAAATAGTTATGAACATTGTTAAATTATCGACATTGACGACAGTGTCAAATATTATTCGTACATACACAAATTCAAACATTGGCATTTCTATTTGGTATAATATATCTTGAAATATGCTAAATGATACGTTAGAGAGCAATTTTGGAATGAGCAGATTTATTCCAGTCTGTGTAGCTTTAAAAAAGCTGTTGAAAAATCTCTTAATTTCAAGTCAGTAATTAATGTTCATGTTTTATTACCGATTTTCCTTTCCTCTTTGGCATCCCTTGCTTTGGCATTTCTTCTTTTGGCATCCCTTCCTTTTGTTTTTGTTTAATGACATTTCACTTTTGTTTTTGCTATTTATATTTTAAATGCATTTTGTACAACATAATAATATTTTTTTGACTGAGTAAGTTCGTTTATATACTTTTGTCTCCTCTCTTGGTTGGCTGAAAGAGATTGTTAAATAAATAAATTAAAATAATCCACTCGTCTAGTATTCCGTCCGACTCTGGAACTACTAACTGGCTGCTGTAAGAATTTCACCCTCGTTGGCTTACTTCAAACAACGACTTAAATATATTACATATATCTTCGATGACGAAATTTGTTTCTCAATAATCCATTTTTTGTCTTTCCTGTCTACCTACTTCTTTCCCAGCCTTTGGTGACTTAAACAAATATTTTATTTTACTGTTATAATCAAGTGTGTTTTAAGGTTATAATTGAATAATCAAGTGTGTTTTAAGGTTAGCTACTGGACTTCCACTCGCGGGGTTTAGATACGATTCCCGATGGTTCCCAAAAATGAAAAAATGGTCAAAGTGTGGTGAAAGAGTTCATCTGGCAACAACACTAGCATGCACAAGAAAACTGTAGTATTGACAACTAAAACCGAAAGGCCAATAGATGGGGTCGTAAATAATGTTATCTCCCAGCCATGGTCTTTAACATTGTCACATCATCAATGCGGGTATGTTGAACAGTGTCATTCTTCTTCTTCTTTAATTGAAGAGGCAAATTGACGCGTCAGTCAATGTCACCAGACAAATTATATTTCCAGACTGGAACCTCTTTTTTTGGGTAGCATCAAGCTTACACCCCTCAGATTGTAGTGAAGCATCTTATCAACTAGATAGTACGAGTGCCATATGAATGAATGATGAATCATTAATATCCTGTGTTTTAAACCAATTTTCAAACACCATTCCATCTGAATTTATTTAGTAGCAGCTTTTAATAAATTCTAAAATAACAGCTCATAAAATTATATTTTATGAATATACAGTTCTGTAAAATGTTGTTTATTTTTTTTTCAAAACGCCTCGTGTTTATTATGTTCTAAGCTATCTTCAGATGTGTTGAATACCTTTAAAATTTAAATCATTATTTGAAACTTCAAACCGGATCTACCGATTTACGAATACGAAGCAATTTTTTTGCACTGCACTACAAAAACTGGTAGGGTGCAGCCGCAAACAGTTAGACTAAAAAATACGAAAACCAGTCAACGATGGACAAAACGATTGCAACGGATAACCCAATTAGATTGGGAAATAGAACTCACTGCCGCATTCTGAGGTTACATGTACTGAAGTCTCAATCAAAACCAGTCAACGATGGACAAAACGATTGCAACGGATAACCCAATTAGATTGGGAAATAGAACTCACTGCCGCATTCTGAGGTTACATGTACTGAAGTCTCAATCAAAACCAGTCAACGATGGACAAAACGATTGCAACGGATAACCCAATTAGATTGGGAAATAGAACTCACTGCCGCATTCTGAGGTTACATGTACTGAAGTCTCAATCAAAACCAGTCAACGATGGACAAAACGATTGCAACGGATAACCCAATTAGATTGGGAAATAGAACTCACTGCCGCATTCTGAGGTTACATGTACTGAAGTCTCAATCAAAACCAGTCAACGATGGACAAAACGATTGCAACGGATAACCCAATTAGATTGGGAAATAGAACTCACTGCCGCATTCTGAGGTTACATGTACTGAAGTCTCAATCAAAACCAGTCAACGATGGACAAAACGATTGCAACGGATAACCCAATTAGATTGGGAAATAGAACTCACTGCCGCATTCTGAGGTTACATGTACTGAAGTCTCAATCAAAACGAGTATGTGCAAAGAAAACTACGTGATCAAATCTAGATTCGTGAGAATGAATGCTCTTTGACCAAAATATTAAATCGTTCGTTTGGTAATCCTTCAACCTATCGGAGTCGATACAGTATTTATAGTTAAGGCATTAACACTGTGGAGGTTTAAAGACATTGTATTTTTTAAAGTCAAACACTGCTTAATAAGAGAACTTGCTTGCTTGAACAAGACTTGTTTGTGCTCCCCTGATGATGAGGGGAAAACCTTCAAACCGGTAGGGTTATATCGTTATATAAAGTGGAATAAGCAGTGACTAAATATATGAATTGAATAAACAAATAACAACATCGGAATTGATGATGCGAACAGTTTGAAAACTATAAAAGGGAGGCAATATTGTCTTCGGTTCCATTAATCGATCCTTCGGGGATAAACCATTTGAGTAGGTGCGGTTCGTCATGACGCGTGTTTGGAAATTCTACCCCACAGGTGAAGAGGCAACAAGACTCGCACCAGTCTAGCGTGTGCAAATATTCACTCGCACACAGGGTGGTATTATTGATTAACTTTTCGAAAATCGATATTTTCTACGAAGTCTTTGCATATCCATATATATATATATCATCACGCTGTGTCTCTTGCAAGACAGGCAAAGAGAAAACATATCTAACTTTTCTATTAAAACGCACAACTTTCGCATCCTCTACATTCATATATCTCGTCATGCACAATGTTCTATTATTCATACTTCTCACTCTACCTTTCAAAAGTTGGTCTATTTGATCCAGTCACATTTTCCTCGGGCAAGACCTTCCACGCACACTGTGTACTTCTAACTTAAAGTCTTTGTATATATTATATATACTCGTAACTAACTCGTTTGAGAAGAAGCATGTACTGTATTGTATTACATTTTCATTATACATAGTACAGCTTAGGGGGTTTATTGTTAAGTAAAAATGTCTTCAAATCAGCCAGAAATGTGTTCAACAAACCTTAAGTGAAAACCAAATTGGAATATTCTTTAAAAAAAGTTCTGAATACCGACGGGAATCAAACCCTCAACCAACTAGACCACGAAGGTCGTCCACTGTCCAATTTTAATAAGCTTTTAATTTTAAAATTAATTTCAAATATAGCTTAATTTTTTGTAATTTTGAGGTGTACGATACAACTAACATAGGTAAGACCTGAATTAATATTACAATAATATGGAATTAACAAAAAACACGTATGCTCTCTTGAATATGTAAATTTCTTATTTCATCTCTGAGCTTTAAGTATTTAAAAAAATATATACAGAATAAATAGAAAGTATATAAAAAGTACCAAAGTATATAAAAATCTTAACCATATATTTAAATTATGATAACGAAATCTTTTAATAACTCATTTTCATAAATTAGAAAATGAACGAATTTCGTATTGTATCTGAAGGTCGCGGATTCGAATGCCATTTCCGTTAAATGCGGCAACATCATGAAATAATAAATATTTCAATTATCTCGATATGGAAGATGCGGAAATGACATTTTGAAACATACTTTGGCCACACCTCGTAATCGATTCACTATTTTAAAATCAACTTAAAATCGTTAAAACTCTTTTAAATTTATTTTATTTATAGTTAAGACGTTACAATGTCTTTAAACCTAGATTATGGAGGTTTAAAGACATTGTAATTTGTTTCTATCAAACACTGTTTATTCCACTTTTTGTAACGGTATAACCCTACCGGTTTCAAGACTTTCACATTATCATCAGAGGACACCTCCTTGAAACCGGTAGGGTTATAACGTTACAAAAAGTGGAATAAACAGTGTTTGATAAAAACAAATTACCATATCTTTTAAATTGGCTAATACTAAACAAAAACAATACAATAAAAAAAAAGTTAAACTAGAAAAGCTATGCTAAGTCGTGCAGTTAAAACGATGACTCTTTACTCCAAGGGTCGCTGGTTCGAATATGACAAAGATGAAGAAATCAAATGTGAGATCAAACTTGTAAATATCATGCCAAAAGAGCTTAATTTAGTGGTGTTTATCAATTGCCTTTTATTAATTTAAGACAATAGAATATGATATTTTATTATGAAATAAATAGAATATGATATTTTATTCGACTTTCCCCTCATTTTAAGATTTAAATATTGTATTTTGGATGGAAAAAAATCATTTTAATGGATTAGCGTTTCTACTAATTAAGTATTTCTCATGTTATCGCTTGTATAACATCCTCATCCTCTCAAAAAATTCAACATTATAACTCAATCAAGCACATAAACTACCTTTTAATCCTGTTCTGATCTGACTGCCGATGTTGAAGGTTTATTTTTAATACACAATTTAAAATCTTGTTCAATATTTTAACTGTACTTGTAACATATATAACAATATTTAAGATCCGGTACCTGCTAATTATTTTCTTTTAATGTCTTTCCATAAATGTTGAGAAAAGTAATCGGTTATGTGCCAAATAAACAAGATAATAAAAATCGAAAAACCACCCGTGCTGAAAAATTTTACGAGCAACGATTTCGGCTCTCATCAAAGCCTAAAAGACAGTAGCTATTAAAAAGAATCTTGAGGTTTTCGCAACAAGCTCTTATCATCGTCATTCGAATCCACAGCCTTTTTATTGCTAAAAATCTGTTCTAGGAGAACGTAGTCCTTTTCAACTCCAAAGTTGTTCATTAAGGTTAGCAAGACTCTGGAATAACCAATTATTTATGCTAGGATAAACTATTCGATAAGTATTTTATATCGCCCCTCAGCGGGTGGTCTTGGTAAAGGGTCTTTCAAATTGAGCGGGTTTTATTATTCAATTTTTTTAAATTCTTGAATAAAACACACAATTTGCTTTGATTTAAAAAAACTTTTTATTGATCATTGAAGTGTAATGTATAATATTTAATCACAAAAAAACAATATCCGCCAAATGTCCACCTATTGCAGCTCCACAGGTGTCCACTCTTTTGTCAAAAATTTCGATGACATTTTGGCATAATTGCGGTTCGAACTCACGAATAACACGAATAATTTCGTCCTTCAGCTCAGGAATTGATTGAGGGTCATTTTTATAGACCTGGCTTTTTACGTAACCCCAGAGAAAATAGTCCAACGGTGTCAGATCACATGATCTTGGTGGACAATTAACATCACCGTTTCTGGATATTACAATACATAAAATAATTCAACAATTTGAACGCGTTGTTGTATTGTATACAACTCCATTTTTATAAATTTCATACATTACACTTCTCAAATGTCACAAGACCCAGGCAAGTTCGCGACGCCATCTGTGTTTTATCCAAGAATTAAAAAAACCGCTTAATTTGAAAGACCCTCTATTACCACTCATGTAAACATGTTAGGCCCTAAACAGCCCAACAGATTGAAAGGCTCTGAATAGGCAGAAAGAAAAAGGAGTATTTAGAAGGTATCTGTTCAGTATTATTGAAAATTTTGGTGATAAAATATTAATATTACCCATACACTTGTAGACTAATGAATGACGAAAAATTAACTTAATAAATACACATGTCGCAAAAGCATGGAAAAGGTAGGCCAAGGAAAGCGTGGCAGGATCCAATGAACCAAATTTTGAAAGAAGATAAAGTGTGATATACAAAAACAATATTAAAAAAATCGTACATAACGAGAGGTGTGAATGTAAAACAAGCAAAAGTAGTGTGACTGGATAGAATAATGTGGAAATATCTTCTTTCTATCATACATTACATTTACATACATATTATCACGTCGTGTCCCTTGCGGAGTAAGCATAGATAACAGATCTCCAAGCTTTTCTATTCAAGTGCACAACTTACCTCTTTCACGTTCATAAATCTCATTATGCACATTTGTTTTATTATTAATACTTTTCATTTTACCGTCATTCAAACTCTGGTCCATTTGATCCAGCCATCTTTTCTACGATCTACCGCTTTCACGTACACTTTGCACCACTACAACACCACTTGTATACTTCCTTTATCATTCTTTCGCCATTCAGTCTGTCCGCATATCCAAATCATTTTAAAGCTCCTTTTTTAATCTTTATAAAAATCATCTATTTTATCCATGTATTCATTTTTGATATCTTCATTTCGTCTTCTTTCATAAATTAACACTCCACAATTATTCTTAATGCACTCGTCTCCTCAGCATTAGTCTTACTGTTATCTTTCTTCTGATAAGACCAAGTTTTACTTACATTTAATGAATGCTAAATGTGTTTCCGTATCTTATCATCGTTCAAAAATTAAAAGAAAACTTATTCTTAAAGAATCTTCCTGTTTTTCTTTAACTTTTTTTCAATGGTTATTCAACAAAATTGATTGTTCCTGGTTAGTGACAACTGTTGAGTTGATTGTTCGTTATACTCATTGAGGACACAGAATACGTTCAGAAGCACAATCAGAGTAAGCGGTCATTATCAAAATTTACAATGATATCCCTTTCATCAAATAAGAATAATATTATTTGTATCTTTATTTCATTATTAAAAAATCTAAATTATCTGCAAATGGAGGGAAACATGTTTGTAATGAACCTTCATTGGTTGGCACTAGGTTATTTGTTAAAAGTAGATCTTCATTAAAGGGTTGATGTGCAATATTTATACGGGCATCCAGAGAATATGTGATCCAACATTCTCTCGCTGAGGCCACATTTACACATACTAAAATTTAAAATGTATATTTTTATTAAATGGTTATTTGTTGAAGAATGCTCTATTTAAAAATATTAATAGAAAAATCGTTTAGAAAACAACAAGGCTGTTTTAACGGCCTCCATCTTAAATAAATGGCTAACGGATAAGCATGTTTCGTTGTTTCAGATTGCGGAACAGTTCAGTTAACTACATGGATATAAATATTTTGACCCGAGTGAACTGTATTCGTTCAAATTACTGTCTGTATTCCAGATTACCGATCATGTACTTTTGGTTGCAAAATAAAACCGCAAAGACGCGTGACAAATTCAACAGAAATATAGCGAATTCCTGAGATATCGTCTGCAAATGTCAAACGTGTAACACGTTATTGTGGCAAGTTCGCGTGTAACAATCAAATTAAATGAACGACTCAGACATCCAAAGAGAAAAAAATGCATTTCAAATGGCAACATTTTATAAAGTCTACTCTATGGATTTTGTGAACACGAAAAGTCAAGTAATATTGCAAATGCAATGAAGACAACTTAATTGGGATTGTTAAAAAATGATTCGTTATGGTGGCGCAAAATTATCTAATTAACGATGCAATCAAAAGATATCACATATAGTGTTAACTCGTCTACAAATAACAAAGTCTGAATTTCTGCAAAACTGGTATTTTTTTAATTTAGCAATGAATACCCCCCCGCGCTCCCCAAACCTTACGCCAATAGATATTTTATGGGGATTCATCATAGGTAAAATTTATGGCACAAAATCGGCAACAGTTAATAAATTGAGAGCAGTTATGAAAAGAGAATACGCCCAAATATCAAAACAAATTATTCGCGATGTTTGGGATTCCACATTATCAGCAGTGCACGGACCAGAACGATCACCAATTTGAGGTATTGCGATATAAGACAAAAAACTACATATAGCTTCTTTGATTTGAAGTTAATTTTAGATGTACCTTAATTAATACTGAAATTATAATCATTTCAAGTGTGTATAATTTTTTGGGACACCTTGTACAATAAATGCAAAGATATTTGCAAATAAATGTCCACATAAATATGTTTCTACACCCAAATTTAATTTACATATTATGTGGTTTTGCAGACAGCAATAAAAAATACATATTTTTTGCACGAATCAAATATATAATTTGTCAAAATGACACAAACTATCGTGTTGTTTTTATATACTATCATTTGTCGTTTGTGAGAGTCAACACTTTTTATCAAGGTCATCAGGGCAACAAACAAATTATTTAGATATTCAAAAAAAAAATTTAACTACTCAATATGCGTCATTGTATATGGTCGTACAAAGCGCAAAACGAATCACTTGACAAGAAAACTTTATTAAGATTTTTTTAAGAAAACTATCACATATAAAATATACTTAGAAAAAATCTTTTCAGTTATCGAGACGGTGACATTATTTTTTTAAGACAATATTCCTAATTGATTGAATTTAATAAAATAAACTGAGTCAATTTCATCATAAGTTCATTCATTTTTATTCATACCCCCCAATAATAAAGTTTAACTTATCTAGCGCCGTTTAGAGCGCAGACTTCACAAGGGTAGCTTAACTCGAGATTGGAACCCACAAATATTGACAGATTACTTACATACAAATATATAATCATGCCATTTACCTGTCAGAGTAAACAGAGAGGACAGAGCGCCAGACTTTCCTATCTCGACACACATCCTTCGCCTGTTCTACATTCATAAACCTTCTCATACGAGTACTCTGACTTTATACGTTTCTTTCTTTCAAAATATCATTCACTTGAACCATAATTCCTTGGTCTTCCTTTACCGCGCCTTCCACTCACATTTGCACTTTATTTTTGTATTATTTTGTTTTTTTTTTCATTCATTCGTTATACATGGGCAAATCACTTCCGAATGATTTTCTTCATCTTACTCAACACATATTTTAAATATTTAAAACAACAAATAAGATAAGCTGAGTGTAAGGATAAGAAGTTGATAGTTGAGGCAATTTGATTGAGTACTTCCCCGCAAACTAGACAAGCAACCGGATTATCTAATATTTAGATGCAAACCATTCCATGCGACGATACCATCAACGGCAAACCCTTGTCATAATACTCTGCCCTATTTGATGGATTCCTAATAATGAATTTATTCGATAAAGATGTGATCATCTTCGACATTTTGCTCCTCTTGGAAGCAACATTTCTCGGACACAGATTCAAAAGACAATGAAAACATCCCGTGACTTCAATACAAAGAGACTAATTTTAATATCAATCCGTTCGCGACATTAACTCTCATTTTAGAGTGTAGGTGTAGAAGAAACCGTATAACTTATTTGCCTATCGAAAGAGAGTTCAATATCAAGATAGACACGAAGGAGTTCTATGCTATATTTTCCATAAATATTAACTTCTATGACTGATAACACATCACTACCATAAGGTGTTGTGGAAGTGGTGAGGTCACCCAGAGAAATTCCATTTTACTTGATTCAGTTTCAATTTATTTACAGTATATACAATTTGGTAATGCAGACTTGTTGAAGATCGCGACGGAAGAGAACATTATATTTACCCTCGTTAATTGAGTACTCTGACTTAATACTACTGAAGTAGAGACATAACTCGCGATTTGTCATCGAATATATTGGCAATATTACAGAATAGGGAAAGGTAAGAATTTCAACCAGACCAAGTCTTACATTTTTATATTTTTATATTTATTTTGAGATACTATAGGGAGTCGAACCCGGAACACCCGATGGAAATCAAGTGACTAACCAATTAGGGCATGGATATTGCCACCTTCAATAACTTAATTAGACGCAGACGAGATTCACGCCATTTTCACTACACACGTCTATATTTCATTAGTAACATTCACACACCTCACAACGCGTGACCAGAATACTCCACAAAGGATATGGGTGCTTATCACATGCAACTGGGGCGGGGAACTCATTTGGGACCTGGCATTTGTTTCTGTATGCTCGCATAATCAGCGGAGACTCTGCCCAACAGCCCGCAGACAATCCAACCCACGATTTACAGCTAAACGCAGCGACCTACATACATTGATAATCGCAAACACCATGGCGGTAGGAACAATTAACACATTTCGTTGGAAAAACAATTACGCAATGGGTGGTTTAAATGATCCTTAAAATAATAAAACAAAAAGTGTATTTACGAGTACGTATGACAGATAAACTCAAGCCGATAACTTGGCGAATTGGATACTTTTCACACTCTAAAATAACGCAAATTATCCACTGACAAGTAAACATTCACCAGCGCCTTTAAAAGAGTAATAATAGTCTACAAAATATGTAATATTAAAAAAGAAAGGAATGATCTCCAAAAGCAAGTTTCTATATCCCTATGCATATCCCTATACATATCAATGCCCCTATAAATATCCCTATACATATCCCTAAACATATCCCTATCGGGCCCTATCCCTATATACATCCCTATCTCAGGCCCTATGCATGTCCCTGTCCCTATCCCTATCCCTATATACGAGTATATCCCTATTTATATTCATTTCCTCATGCCCTTCCGATCTTATTACCTTTCTCTGCAGTAGAAGTGCAAACAAATCTCTATAATCTGTGCCCACTCCATCGTCCACACCTGTTCACTCCAGCCCTTCCATGATCATCTAATCGGGCATCTTCCACTTGAAGCCATATATATTTCTATTTGCAGAGTACCAGGAGAACAGTTCACTTATTTAAATAGCAAATGAAAATTATTTGCAGTAAATATGGCAAAATCCATTCCATTCTAATCGTATTGACAACATCAGATTTCTATCGCATAAGCCAAAAAAAATTCAACTGTGTTGGTATTGGGGCTTCCTTTCAACAGGTCTTCAGCAGCTAACAGGATAGAATGGACCAGTCCTCAGTTGTGATATCGATTGAATGACGTCATACATGGATAGTGGGGGATCCTCAGTGTCAACCCTAAATCTGAAGAGATTATATTTTGATCAACGTGTATGTGGTTGTGTAGGCGATTAAAAGATCTTCATACGGTCCATGATAGGTGGTGTCCCACTAACAGGCCCTACGACAACTTCCTCCATGTCCACACGTTTTCAGTTCTAACTCCCCAAGAATCAACTCGTTGACTATCCGGAGAGCTTTCGAGGGGATCGTGGATAATCATTAAACTCCAGCAAGACCTAAGTCTTAGCTGTGTTGTTATTTGGCCAAACATAAGGTATTTGGTATCACAGCGTAGTTTGTGTTTCTCGCTCTTGCATGCGATATTGCGGCATATGACAAATATTCGTTTTGGATTACCAATTATTTGAAAAGGAAACCAAAAGTAGCAAATTTATCACTCGAGTGTAGAATTCGAAGGTATAAATAAGAGCTTATTTAAATGAAATTAGTATGAATGAAGTGAGCTGGAAATAATAAAAGAAACAAGTAATCACAATTTATTCAGTTGAGGAAATAAGACAGTATAAAACGTTATAACAAATCCGTAAGATAATCAATGCGCATTTTACCAATCGTAATTATATGATGGTATTGAAAAAAATAATGTCATTGAAAAAAATCTGCGAGAACGATAATATTGGCAGGCTGATGAATTCATTTATGATAAATAATGCAGCATTCTAATGGTATCCTTGCATCAGAACACATTGTTTGCTCAAGTAATGAATGCAACCAGAACACGATCACTTACAATGCACTTCTCTCTAACACAACTTAAATGTCAGATGTAAAATCCCTCTTTAAATATGTGTATGCAAATGCTAAACTATGCTAAACTAAAACATTTTTGTTTCCTAAATACTAAACACTCAAATTTGTAAATATAGTGAACCACTTGACTACAAATTTGTGGATATAGCGAACCACTTGACAACAAATTTGTGGATATAGTGAACCATTTTACTAGTCAATGTCTGTGACAAAGTTTTTTTACGCCTTTATATTAAATTTCATATATTATATTTTTCTAAATACTTCCAATATCCGGCAGAAATTTGGCTTGAATTTACTTTTTCAATCCACTTCATAGTTATTTTTTTACTATCCAAAAAAACAACACTTAACGAATTAAATATTTTCAATGGAAAGGCGAATCGTAGAGAACAAGTAACATATATGACAAATGTACAAAACCCACTAATTTGTGGATAGTGACAAAATGGCCACATTGCTTTGTCACAAATTTCGTATATTTTTCTTAATAATGAAATATTCAGTTGAAACATTCAAAATCTACATTCACATCCATACACATGCTTAAATTTTAACGTATTACACATAAAATTTAAACCTCATCATAATCTCTACAACTTCATGTTCAACAAATTCTCATCACACGCTGAACATTCGCATCAGCCATTCACTCACATGTGTACGTGGAGACCTCCAAAAGTTCCTCACTATTATCCATGTCAAAAAAAACAATTTGACTTAAAAATTTATCAATCCAAAATTTTACTTAAAATTTTAACGTATGCGGTAACTGTTTTTTTTTTCTAAATAAGGCAGTATTCGAGTCTTGTTTAATAATACCTAATATCAAGATTGTTCCCATCGTTATTGATTAAACAACTCAAGACGAGTCTTAGCCTTCTCCAAGTGTTTCATATTACTCACAACAAAATATTTAAAAAGGGTATTCAATAAATACTTCTTGAACATCTTTCTGATTGATTAAAAGGGATTGTCATGGCGATAAATCTGCTAGGTTGTACAATGTGTAACGAAAACATAATATAAAATTTAGTATGATTTTGAAAGTTTCTAATATTATTTTATATTCACAAAAGAAACTTGATTTATGATATTTGTTTGTCGAAAAGATACGCTTCCACTTACAGATTCACCATGACTTAAGGTGTATCGTGGGTAGTAACAAAACGATCTTAAGATCGTATCCTATCTGCAGAAGTTAAATTTTTTCTCCGTTTTTTTTTCTTCCAAAGTAAGTCCTTGTATCAAAACTATTTTTTTAAAGATTAAACGTATTATTCAATAATCAAATATGTTTATTATAATAGTACAACACTATAATAAATTGTTAAGCCAAACAAGTTTGCTTACTAAACAGTTGGAGCGATTAAGTGAAAAAAGATTTAATGATAGCTTAAATACCGCGCCATTCTTGGTCGGGTTTAATATTAACATATTGCCAATTGCCAATACCTAGATTGTTGTTGCTCATGATAATAGAGGAAGGAATTAAAAGGATTTACACAAATATTGTAAATTTCAGGAGTATACCTTCAAAAATATTAATCAAAACTCAGAGACAGTCTTGCAACAATTACAAGGGAAATTTCGAGTATGAAGTAAAGGTGTGACACTGATCGAAAAAAAATTAAACATGAATGATTTTTAAACATTTAGTTTTTTTTTAAATTTTAATATTTTAGCGTGCAATATTTAGTTTTATTTATTTGTATGGTTCCCTTTAACACACCCGATTTGGTGATTTGGACAAATTGAAGCGCGTTGCTGAGAAACAATATTGCGTCATGCCCCATTAATCGAACCTTCGTACTAAGAACAACTTGAATAGGCACGGTTCGTCATCGCACTTGTTGGATATACTATCCCACAAGTGAAGAGGATACAACACTAGAACACATCTATCGTTTGTAGAAACCCTTCTCTTTTTAGGTACCATCAGAAATCAAACTCAAAAACCCTTTAGTGAAAGTCAAGCGTCATACAAATTAAGCCATGGAAGCCGTCATTGTTAATATTAGTATTTTAGCGTGCAATATCTAGTGTAAAACACACATTGCATAAGTTTACTAGAAACTGTTTGAAATTAACCGGACTAAAATATACCAGAAAATGGTTACACATATACGAGGGGCAGTAACGCACAGGACTTCCGTGTGGAAGGCCGCCGATTCGAACCCCACGCTGTGCTACTCCCCTCGAATGACACAGGCATTTTTTCTGTTTAGTACGAGTATATGGGGAAATAAGGATACCTATTATTTCGGTCATATTTATTCTTTCAAAACAGAGAAAAAAACATTCTGGTATGCTCCAATCGTCTCACTTCGGTGTGCCATTGGATTCAGTACAGTGGTATGACCGGTGAGTTTGCTAGTGTACAACGGCTCAGACTTTAAATTAAATATTATTCCACAGCACTGCGTCGCTTTTCAACTAAATTAACGTTGGAATGGCTAGGGTATCCCCGACTACGAGACACAGCAACGACAACGACATGCTCGTATATACCACACTAAAAGAAACGCACATACTCGTTCAAGAATAAACTAAAAAAATAAGTTCTCGGCGAGTAAACATAACGTTTTTGATTCAGTAACAAAGTGACTACAATTAAAGATATAACTATAAATTAACCAAATTTATCACCATTCTGAAAAGCCCCGTTTAAGTATCATAATAGTTTTGGAGCCAGTACAAAACTGGAATATGAAATAAAGATTGTCATTACTGTCGTAATTGGATGCCCACACCTGCTATTAGGAGTCTATTTCCTCTTAATCGTTCGTCCAAAGAAGCAATTACAACGAAATCTCTACCCACGCTGAAACAATTTAATAATATTATAATTTAAGCAGACGAGACGACTATAATAACAGAAAGGATATTTATGATATCAACATGTTCAATTAGCTGATTTGAATTACACCATTTAAATAAGAACTCCTTAGCATAACATTTCTAACAATTTTATTAGTTTGATACTCCTTCAGAATTTAAGACTGGATGTCTAGTAGAATCAACGAAACTTATATAGTATATACAACACATCAATTTATATGTGTAGAATACGACTGAATAATGAGTAAATAGAGGATTTAAATGGTATATGGAGGTAAACAAAGATATATGGAATTTTATTTATTCGTATGATATCGTTAAAAAATCCAGTTATGTAAATAATAATAAAAGGACTTTCACTATATAGGTATATATATATATTTCATTATTCTAACTTCATTCATTCGTTCTACATGCTGAAACTATTTCAGAGAGCTCTTCTTCATCTTACTGAACACATCAGCCTTAAGTTAACATTCATCCCTAATCACTTCATTTCGCATTCTCTCATACATTGTCATCACATGTATTATTCGCAGTGTACGCATTTCTACAGCATTTATTCGGCTCCTTTCAGTATTTTTACTTGTCCACGTTTCACTACTAAATATTTGGTTATTATTATTTCTTACTATTACATTCGTTCCTAATCACTCATTACGTATTCTATCATATATTTAGTTATTGAACACTTCATTGTAAAAAGCAAACTGGCGGATTTATTACCAGGCGTCAATCTCTTCCAACAAACCAGACAAAAGTAAAAAAAGGAAGTTATGTAGTCGTATAAATAAATAATCAAATGATTAGTCATATTTGTGAAATATATGAACATATATACATAATAAAATTAGAAGTGAGATATCATCAATATAAATAAAAGTCAGGGGTGGTGGAGAGGAAAAAAAAGGAATGAAACACATTATTTTACTGACTAGAAATTGAGAGTTTTATCAGTGGATTCATAAAGTATGTCAAGGATGGAGTAAGTCTAACATTGGTTTGTTACTGATTCCAGAGTCTCACTGCATTAACAGTAAAGGACGACGTAAAAAAAGAAGAGCAGTGAACTGGAAAGACCAATAAATAATCTCTGTTTGAGCGTAGCGCAAAAGCATGATCGGAAGACGCTGAAAAATTTCAGTGAATTTTTTTCATTGTCACCGCACGCATTCTTCTTAGTGCACATATTTGTACAGAATTTCATTTGCTACTTTCAGTCTCTATCCACGTCCACGTTTCACTCAAATTATATTAAAATACTGTTTTCATTTTAGCAGATGTTGATACTACACTGTTGATAATTTATGCTCGGAGTATCGGTCCGATTTAAGGACACCTTGCTCCTTCATCGAATATTGTGAAACGGGCTCGGGTTATTTGTTAGAATATTGCGGGTTTGAGTAGATCGCTACACGCCTTTCGATATATCTCGTTACTCTTCCATCATCTGAGAAAATACGACTCAAATAACAAAATTCCTCAGCTTTAGAAACCAAACACTCATGATTTCATATTATGTTTATATTCCGTTGCAAAAAAGTGCTATAAAATTAATCGCATTGTTCTAGCGATTCGATTGAAACCTAAAGCACAATATAATCAATAATACTAAAAAGCGAATGCAGTTCATACACACATACATACCATTTCGCCATGTCCCTGTCGGGGAGGACAGAGCGCCAGACTTTCCTATCCGGCACACATCATTTGCTTCTTTCGCATCCATACACCTTCTCATACCACTTTTACGATTTCTCTGACTTTCTACATTTTCTTCTTTCAGAAAATAACTTGTTTGATTAAACCACACTCTCCTAGATCTTCCTCTCACACGCCTTCCACTCACATCTGCACTATATCATATATATATTTTGTTGGTTTTTCTTTATTCATTTGTTCCGCATGTCCAAACGAATGAATTAAGAATGCAATTCAGTATGTTTTATATCTGGCTTCCAATTAAAAATTATACCTTTCTAAGAATGAGAACATAAAGATCCTTCGTAAGGTCATGAATGGGAATGTTAACTGTAATGAATAGAAGAATGTCACCTGTTACCCTTCAACAGAAGCTGATCAACATAATATTTATTAGTCCACCAGCTGCCTTAGCCCAACCCATCTGTCAATAGTGCTGAAAGGTCCCGAGCAGCGATATATTACTTCAACAAGTCTCAAGCATGTAAGAAGACATTAATTATGGTTAAATGTTACAAGTTCGAGACTTCTAAGAATTATCCACAACAGGGGTTCGTTAACTTTTTTGAAGCCTAATGAAAGTTATTTGGCATATCCCTATTATATATCTAAGCCTCCTCTTCTATCCCCTGCCCATTCACAAGCATTTTTTTATAATATAGGTACCTATTTTTTCTTCATCTTTTCCCTCGCCTTGTCCCATCTACTATATTTGGGGTTAGCAGCTTGGACATTTTACCTCCATCTCTCTCAATCTCGCCAATCACTCGGAGATAGTCCGAATCTCGTCATGTCCTCCTCTACTTTCTAATATAGGCTCTTCTTGGTTCTCCCTTTGCATCTATTTGCGAGTTCCTAATTCGTAGCTGCCTTTAGCGCAGTCTCTTCATTTCGCTGTTGCACGTGTCTATACTAAAGTAACAGTCGTGCTTCCCTGGCTTTATCTACTATTGGCACCATTGTAATATAGGCACTTACACCTACCCTATTCCCTCATTGTGTAATTAATAAGCCTTAAAATTGATTTTAAAATGTATATATGTAACAAAAAATAACGAAAGTATATAGGAAATAATACTTCCTTTAGATTCAATACACATTATTTGTATAATTTAAGGATGAAATCTGTGGCGTTATGGCAGAAGTTGATATGTCCGTTTTTTGTCATTTTGTGTTTATTCTCCTAATTTATAGAAAATATTTCTCAGGATATTGTGGAAAAACTTGGTGTGTCAGTCATTATCCAAACATAAGATATATTGTTTGGAAAATCTTAAAAAATGCTTATTTGTACTGATTTTAACAGCTTATCAAAGTTTATATTGCTTCTCCTGTTAACTTAGGTAAAACGGGCATATCAACTTCTGCCATAACGCCACAGAAATCTAAAGTAACTTAGGTCAAGTGATTATGTCTTGTTTTTATTGTTTTTCTAAAAAAAATTCTCATTCCAAAAGTCACTAAAATATTCTTTCACAACAGTTATCACTCCAAACAAACAGTTTTACACGTAAAACATAAATTAACCTGATGATATTGAAAATATAAGCATCAATCCGGGTTAACGGAGCAAATTTTTGCTATGCAACACATTTTATTCTTAAAACTAGATATCCATTGTTTACCTCAATACATATCGTTGGTCCAAGCCTGTCTTACTATGTTGTAGAAAATTATCTCAAAGTTTCATGGAACTTCAGTATTTTGATACTTGCATTCTCACGTACCACTAGACTGGGACTCGCGTACCATAGTTAGCGCACTGTTGATACATAACATTTATTCATACGTAATTGCTCCGTGTGCAGTAAATGCCATGCATAAATATATCTATGTGAAAAAAAGTAAAATGACTCAAGTGCACGCGTGACTTGATTTTTACAATTCTCGTTGGCGTTCAATATTTTTTCAAAGAAGATTCTAGTATGGTTTTCGCTTAACGCATATTTAACATATTTCTAATTGGTTGGAAGAGTTTGCCACGTGGCAATAGACTCACTAGGTTGTACTGTATGCAACTAAAGAGTTATACAATAAAATACAATATTATCTGTGACAAGGAGATAAGAGAGGATATTTTTAAAAAGGATAATGGGGGAACCAGAAAACATGCCAACTCACTGGAGATAAGTATAATGCTTTTTCAGTCACTATTCGAAATACGTCAAATATGAAATACGCCAATTGACCGAATCTACGAAGAGATATTTAACTTAACTGAAAGTCAAAGGTTATATATTTTCAATTCATCATATTTGACACAAATATTTGAAAACTGTTAAAATAAGTACTGCATGCATCACTAAAATGATTCTTGGTTATCGTGCAACGTCAATGTATGTACTTAATATTAAACATAAATTTATAACTGATGCAATACACAAGTGAGAAAGTCGTGTATCGAGTACAATAAGTAGACGTTTGTCGAACAAGAAATTCCACATTTTGCATATATCGTTACATTAAATACTAAAATATTATACATGTAAATTGGAATTATCAACCTGTATCACTGGGTTTATAGCTATATTATTCCATACAAGTGGTTACATTATCCAATTTGTAGCAATACAAGTGGTTACATTATCCAATTTCCGCTTTGTTTCAA
This sequence comes from Odontocerum albicorne, assembly GCA_949825065.1. NCBI lineage: Eukaryota > Metazoa > Arthropoda > Insecta > Trichoptera > Odontoceridae > Odontocerum > Odontocerum albicorne. The sequence goes on along the minus strand of OX463852.1, from coordinate 18,719,117 downwards.
AAAATTACCGACCAGCGCAAGAATTGCTATAAACAAAAGTGAAACAGGGAAATGTGCAATTAATTGGATGCAATCAGAGGTCCGGTATGGCAGAGTTGCAGAGGTCTGATGAAGTATGGCACTGATGCTTGCGCACGGAAACTAATCGAGGAAGTTGGGAAATGAACCGTGTATTGCGTGGATTATAAGTATCTATAGTTCACTGCGGAGACTGGATCAAATGACAAGCGAATGCAAATGAGACTCTATTACATATTTAAATTGCATTTCCCGTTGTAACATTCATAATTAACTAATGTAAACTGCATTAAGTTAACGAATGATTAGTACAATTAACATCCAATGCAAGAAATGCAGTTAAATATGATAGTTAAGTTGATGAGATATGTTTATTACATAAGACTATCCTGACCGAGAAATATCAGGAATTTGAAGGACCTAAGAGTTGAAGATTTGTCCCAGTTGGCAACAGACTAAGAACGTTTTTGACAGATGAACAATGCAATTTGTGATTCCAAATATTGAAGATTTACACTTGAATACGTGTATCGGACTAGAAAAAGTAAAAACTTTCAACTCCGATTTTCTAGTACAGAGTGTGTGATTTAAATGCAACAATTATGTAAGATTTTGATAAATTTAGGTGTTTTATGACTATTATTTTCAATTATTCGTAAGATGTTTTGGAAATCTGCAGTTCATTTCAGTTCGATACCCAACATCACCCACTCTGCCATAGGAGACAAAATAAGTCTCCTTCTAGAACTAACAACACTAGAGGATCAATGTCTTCCTTATTTATTATGAGAGCGACGTCCTTTACAGACGAAGAAGGAAATGCCCAAACGGACTCCTTCGACGGTGGCAAAGCTGAGTATGACAAAAAATAGTAGAAACGACGAACATTAAATAGACGTATAATGTGGTTTAAGGCATTGATTTCAAACAACCCAGTAAAATATACTTTGACGTCACTAGATCGGAGTTTCCAATCGGTCCGAAGATGTACCGATATAAACAGACCCTTTTAATTAAAACCTTGCATTTTAAAACATTGAAATCAATATCCAAAACATTACCCAAGTCATTTTGCTATGAGAATGGTTAGAGATTAATTTAAAAAGTGCCCCATCTCTCCCTACAAGATTTACTCAACATTATCTGAGTTAAATTATCCATCACATAGATCTAATCAAGTGACGTAATTATGGCCGCTACCCTGATACTGCGCAAAAGGAGAAGGACTGTAGTAAGACTTAAGCAGTACATTCATCCTTCACCAGTTCACATTCGCTATCTTAAAGTCTTGAAAAGATTCTAAGATATCAGAGATAAGATTCAGCACTAAAGTTAACGATGACAATGTTCTCTAAAAGTGTAGTTAACACTTATTTGAACCCTAAAAACCTAACGAAGGTAGCAATAGATTAAACCTATCGATCATTATAGAACTTCGGGTTTGAGCTGTGAAGAAAGTGTATTTGCTGAAGTGCAACTGTTTGTACGCAATAAACTAACACACGCACATAATGGCTGACAATCATCTTAATCTGAATCAAAAGGGATAGCATATCGAGACATTTTTTCAGTAGTTTTTTTATTTCGTAACAAAATTACAAATAATAACAAATAAATAGAAACTTGTTCCACTCCACACCAATTATGCTCTTAAACGTTAATGTTTCGTTTTTAGATATTTACAAATCAATCTTATAAGGTAGATAATACTATACTATGGCATTTATCCGTCAATAAAAGACTACATTTCTTCTTATGACTGTGCAGAGTAGTGCAGACCAATTTCTGATCTGCACATTCGAGCACAGATATCGCACCTCCAAGATGATCCGGGGCACTCGTCTGAGATTCACAACTCGCACTGTCTTATCCTCTCCAGATTTCTCAATGAGTTGGTAAAATGGACAATCTTTCCCGTCTGAGGTATATTTCTTTATTTTTGACGTATTAAACATGAGACTCAAACTCCTCAGGATAAGTCAGTCAATGGAAGCTGAAGAGTAATACTCGTACTACTGAAATAAGGAACTAAGCATACCAATACGCAGGACAGGAAAGAGAATGCGAAAGATGAATAATAATAAGATTAGAAAATAAATTAATGAATTTAAATCTAATGAAACTAAAAACTTAAACATCACTTGTTTATAGGTTTGATACTTTATAGGCAGATTTTTTTAAAGATTTGCTCTGTCTTTAAGCCCGACGTTTCAATGGGTGACATGTCTAATATAATATATCAATTTTCCCACATATGCCTGCCTGCGTGTTAGTATGCTTGCTAAAAGTGTTAGTATGCTAAAATAATTATTGATATTTTCATTTCAACCTTTTCTGTTCAAAATTAAGTATGGTAATCATTGAAAGACCTTTTCACTCAAATTTCACAATCTTTTGGCACGACACATATACGTTTAATTTAATGTCCATTGTTTTTACACAAAGGATTTAAACGTAAGCAAATAAGTGCGTGATCAAAAATAATGTATTAAATCATTAAAATTGCTTGACAGCTGTTTGATATTACAAAAGACAATTTAGATTAAGCAATAAAGAGTCTGGGATCCATAAACACGGATAATGCAAAATAATCGTAATTTTTATTTGATGTGAGAAAGATCTGAGAATAAATATTGCTAAATCTAGTCATAGTGATAGAAAAGTGTAAAAGGAAAAGTAAACACGATATGTGTATGGGTGAGTAGTAAAATATTAGAGCAAGTTGAAGAGTTCTGCTATTTCGATAGTATTTTTGTAGACGATAGAAGAATTGAGAGGGATATTGTACGGCATGTAGCGATAGAAGAATGAAGAGGGATATCGTACGACATGTAGTAATAGAAGAATTAAAAGGGATATCGTACGGCATGTGGCGATAGAAGAATTAAGAGGGATATCGTACAGCATGTAGCGATAGAAGAATTAAGAGGGATATCGTACAGCATGTAGCGATAGAAGAATTAGAAAACAAAGTCATATATTCAAACCGGATAGTATCAAAATCTGCTTAGAAGATATTCCAAAACAGTATTTTAGTATCAACTTTGCTGTATAGAAGTGAAACGTGGACGTAAATACTGAAAAAAAAGAATAAGTGTTGTAGAAATGCATAAAATTAGAAGAAAACATGTGGTGATAATGTATGAAAGAATACGGATTAAAATAATAAAGGATGAATGTGAACTTAATATTAATGTGTTGAGTAAGATGAAAAAGTGCACTCGTAAGATTGTTTAGGCAAGTGCAACGAATGAATGAAGATATACTAACAAAACGAATATATGATGAATATGTGAGTCTTCTAAGGTATGGTTGGATCAAGTGAATGATAGTTTGAATGAAGGAAACCTTAAAAATTAGAGATATTGAAGGAGTTGTATGAGAAGCGAACCTTCTATTACACTCGTCACGGGTTATGAGCATTCATTCATTCATTCATTCATTCGTTCATTTAATATATTATATAAAGATTTAAAAAATGATATTATCGCGATTACTAAAATAATTGTAATAATTCCACCTGAAGGCAATAAAATACAAAAAATATCGTACAATAATAAAACAAAGTCACAGACTATTCACTCAATCCTAACAATAGTGCTGGAATGCACCGTCCGAAGCCCATCTTTTAACACGATGCACCATTAGACAAGACACGCGTTCTTGCAACAATTTCACAATAGCAAGTATAATTATGCTGCGAGCAATTCATGTTGCAAAATTAGCACAAACTCAGAAGGCTTTTCATTCACAGTTACCTGAAGCAAAGCGCAGATAAATAGGGAAAATAGAACAATGCCCGCTCTAAATTAAAAAAATTACCTGAGAATTAACAGAACAAACCATTTTATATTTAACTACGATAAAACAGACGTTTATTTCAAATGTATTAAAGTCAAATACATCGATCGTTCAGTCGTTGCTGGGTCTGATAGTCGAGTATCTCCTCGCCATTCCAACATCAATGCAATTGGAAAGCAAAGCTGTGCCATGGAGTTGATTTTTTTAATGAATGAGCCGTTGCACACTAGCAAACTCGCCGGCTACACCGCTTTACATGATCAGATGGTTCACCAAAGTGAGACGATCGGAGCACAAAGGCATGTTTGTTTTCCTCTTTTTGAAAGAATATATATGATCGATATCATAGATATCCTTATACCCCGAATACTGGGCAGAAAAAATGCCTGCGTCATTCGAGGGGTAGCACAGAGCGGGGCTCGAACCGACGACCTTCTGCACGGAAGTCCAGTGCAATACCGCGCGGCCATGCACCTCTTACATACCACATACATATCATCAAACCATATCCTCTTTGAGATAGACAGAGCTGGCAGATGCTCACCCCTTCATATCCACACGCATCCTTTGCTTCATCCATACTCATGAATAAACTTCTGTTTCTCGTGCTTCGTACCTTTTTCTCTTTCAAAAATGTTCCTTCTATATCATGCTATTCCTTCCTTCTGTATCATGCTTTTTCTATATCATGCTATGTTCCTTCTATATCATGCTTTTTCGCACACCATTAATACTTGACATATATATTTATATTTCAGAACTCATTATCTCGATCATTGCTTACTATTTCAGAACTCATTATCTCGATCATTGCTTAATCTCAAGATTCCTTTCTTGATTCTACTTATCCACATTGGATTCTGAAAAACACTCACCCCTTATTCGATCATTGCTTACTCTGTCGTATATTACTATACAAGATATTGAAGTCAAATGATAATATGGTATATTCATATTCAACCATTGCTTACTCTGATGCATATTACTATATCAGATATTGAAGTCAAATGACAATACGAGTACCATATATTCATATTATTGGGGATACGACAAATGAAAGGCAACAAACCCAGATCCATTAAAATTATATGTCCAAATCAAATTACCTGTTGTTTTTTCTCAAATTGTGTATATTTCTTGTCATGTGTAATAATAAATAAATAAATATTCGATCATTGCTTACTCTGATTAATGTATATTACTATACCAGATATTGAAGTTAAATGATAATATATTCATATTCGATCATTCCTTACTCTGTCGTATATTACTATACCAGGTATTGCATACTCTGTCGTATATTACTATACCAGATATTGAAGTGAAATGATAACATACTCGTATTCATATTTGTCTTATTCGTGAAGTCATATTTTGACGCATATTTTATTCGTCTTTTAAAGAAATAAACGTGACCAGAGTCATAGGCATATTCACATAGGCTTACTCAAAATCGTGCTATTTGAGGAAAGTAGAAGTGCAGTTTGATGTTTTCAAGACAAAATCACTCTGAAGTGTTTAAGATATGTCTAAGAGAACGGAATTTGGCACAAATATTACAATGATATACGATCTCTACAAGTAACGGACTCTCCAAATGTGTAAAAATTAGAAAACTTCAATGGCGGATGCACAGAAACCTCCATGGCATGGCCTAGCTAATAAGACGTCTGTCTTATGACCCGGAGATTCGGATTCGATTCCCATTTTTATTCAAAGAGTTCAAGTCTTTTTTTTTTCATTTAAGACATCTTTCTGGTTGTTTGAAAGAGACTGCTACATTGCAACAAGCCCGCTAGGTTTACTGTTTACAGGGAAAAAGTTATATAATACAACCGAATACCAGAGCCTCATATCATCGTGAACAGCAAGCATGAAGAAAGACGACGAATTGCCAGGATGATATTGAGAAAGAAAGACAACGTATTTATGGAAATAATGAGACTGAGAATAGGAAATTGATTGTTGGAAGAGAATTTTAGAACAGACTAAGATACTAAATGAATTAAATAACCAAATATTACTATGATGATGAGCAGTGCGGGTTTTTAACCAGCGACACATAATTACCAATAACTCAAAGTCATTCGAACAACTTTCCTCCAACTTTTTATACATTTTGTTTTTTTTTAAATACGGTCAACTTTATAATTTTGAAGATGTATTTCATTAGTATGCGCTTTATGCTCGCTACCTAATTGATTTTATTTTGGTTTACTTTGCAGACTTCTTGAGCCGATCGTGCAACCTACTTGATTCAAATATGGATAATTAAGACATTTTCTAAAAAAAAAACAGGTAATGAGCGGTATTTCAACAGACGGAATGGAGGTCGGATGTGAATGGGATATCCTTAAATTATTTCATCCGATTGAGAAAGTGGACAAATTAAGAATATTAAACAAATGTACCAAATTAAAAAAGACTGAGATCTGTATTTGAATAAGTACCTGCTACGATAATTTTATCACGAATTTCGAAAAAGCAAAGTATTTTTAGACTTTTTGAAAGAATATTTCAATGCGGTGTTATTTTCAAATACGCCTAAAAGAGACGAAATCAAATATTTACCATTACATTCATACAACACTATCACCAGGGCAGGGTTGATGCCTTGATAATAATATTAAAAGGAAATGTTTTATATTGCATTTCAGAGGCAGACTCTTACTCGAGAATATTTAACTTCCAGGAATAATAATGGGAAGAATAAAGGACTACTTGAAAATCAAGTAAATTTACTAGGATAAACTTTATAAACTATAATAGTATATTGAAAAATGTATGAGGTCCATACTTACGCCAAGAGAAATCATAATGACTTTCGGTTCCAAATACCAAAATTACAAAAAAAAATGTATAAGGATAGGAAGGTGGTGACTGCGGAAATTAGACAGGACACTTCCCTACACCTGCAAATGTTTAGAAAAATATATTTGGTAAGAAAACCGCAGAAACTTTACCAAAGATAAATGAAATACAAAGAAATGTAGATCTTCCGATGTGTGAAAGCAATACGATCGACTTTAGATGGAGTGCAGTGTTCATATACAATATAATCATCAATTTTAATAAGACCTTCCAGAAGTGTTGTCTTTAAGTGCTTCCTAAAGCTACACACGCCACCAATATCTCTAATACTTAGAGGAAGAGCATTCCTGTAATGCTCTGTACCACTCAATTATCCATCAACACGTTTAAAAGGAAAGCTAGTTATTGTCTTAAGAAATCGTTGCTATAAAAAGTTAATCTCGTAAGTCTGTATGATAAAATGTGACAGAAAAAATTATTCATAACGAGATTTATAAAAAAAATATTATTTTAATAAAAAAAATTAATTAAGTATATTCAATAAAAATTCAATCAATGCAATTGTTTCAACGTATTTATTTTTTGCTCAGAGTTGTCAAATCTCAATCAATGGTGACTGCGGTTCGTCAAATTATTTATACGTAATTGTATGTGAATTTCGTGATAACTGTCTCAGAATAGGCAATGAGTCTAATGAGACAGCGGTTATAGGCTGTTTATTTTGTGTAGAAATATGTAAACAATGAGAAAAAAAAATATTTATATTTAAAAAGTTATTCCAACGAAAAAGGTTAATTGTATCATTCGAAGTAAAATAACAACGTACAACCTAGTGAGTTTATTATATGGCACTCTTTCTCTTCTTACCAACCAGACGACATACATGGCCTGGTGGTAAAACGCTTGTTTCCCGATCCGGAGGTTGCGGGTTCGATACCCACTGGAACGCAGTTTAAAAAAAATGGGATTCCAGTCTGTTTTTTTACTTAGGGTACATTAAAACATATTTCTGATTGGTTGGAAGAGATTGCCATATGGCAATAAACTCAACAGGTTAAATTAAAAAAATGTGTTAAGTGAATATCAGACTGGAACCCGCAACCCCCCTGTTACGAAACAGACGTCTTATCAAGTAGGCCACGGAGATTATCATACCATTGAGAGAAGTTTACACATAGTTTATGACTGTTAAGTTTTTATTTAACTTTCACTAACAAATCTGTGAACTTTAATAGATCGTAAATCAAGTTCGTATATATATATATATATATATATATATATATATATATATATATATATATATATATATATATATATATATATATATATATATATATATATATATATATATATATATATATATATATATATATATATATATATATATATATATATATATATATATATATATATATATATATATATATATATATATATATATATATATATATATATATTATATATATATAATATATATATATATATATATATATATATATATATATATATATATATATATATATATATATATATATATATATATATATATATATATATATATATATATATATATATATATATATATATATATATATATATATATATATATATATATATATATATATATATATATATATATATATATATATATATATATATATATATATATATATATATATATATATATATATATATATATATATATATATATATATATATATATATATATATATATATATATATATATATATATATATATATATATATATATATATATATATATATATATATATATATATATATATATATATATATATGTATATATATATATATATATATATATATATATATATATATATATATATATATATATATATATATATATATATATATATATATATATATATATATATATATATATATATATATATATATATATATATATAAACTACGACATTGACTTGTCATAAAAAGTGCGAAAATTTTGAAACACGCGTTGACATATTAATGGCAACGTGTTCCGAAATTAAAATCAATTATTTTGCACTAAGTCCATCTTAATTTGCAGTTTATTTCAGAAAAAAGTATCAATAAAAAGTTAATAAATAAATAGTAAGTATTCATTAAATCTGTCGAGGAATTTAAGAGAAAACTGTATGGCGTAATACGGTGGATCGCTTCGCAGCTGTAAAAAAGAAATCTCCACAACGTGCCAAAAAAATAAGGTTGCAAACATATATGATACGCTTATAAAAACAAATTCTGATAGACAAACTGTGTTTTTTTTGTCAAAATTTCATTATTTTGAACATGACGAATGTGATTTATTTTGAAAAACAATACAATAAAATTATCAGAATTGAAAATTTTTGTTTATAGCTTTTGTTTTATACAATCAGTCAACACGGTAGGTTTTGTAACATGTGACAATATCTTCTAACCAACAAGAAAGATTTTTAAAACGTCTGAAGTGAAAATTTGACTTGAACCCTTTCATAAAACAAATGGGTGCCAAAGGAAATTTAGCCACAACCCCCGAGTTGTAAGAAAGGGATCTTTCTAATTAGGTTATAGATGTCATCGGGGATTTTATAAATGTTCAATTAAATGTTATTTTTCATCAACTTTGACCCCTTAAAAGAAGAAGCGGCTGGTAAAAATATTCTAAGAGGTTTATTTACTAGTATCATAAAATACATATTCTTAACTTGTAATTAGGATAAAATCATTTGGATTATTTACTGAATATTCGAGGCAGCATTATCGACGCCAATGGTCTAATGAAGAATATCCCATTTTGAACTCAGTTAATTCATATCAGCGTAAATTAGAAAATGATGTTCGAAATAAAATATTTGCCAAATGTCTCCTCGGTTATTTCTGCAGATAACTTGCTCTTTTGGTAAAAAAAATATTACTATTTCGAATTGCGGCTCAGTTTCATCAATAACTCGACGAATGTTGTTTTTTTAATTTATCCATCAACTGCGGACTGTTTGCATAGATTCTACTCTTCAAACCAATGAGAAAGATTTTAAAGAAGCGTTAAATGAACCAGACTGGAGACAATCATTTTTTAAAATCTGGTTTCCAGCGAGATGTGAGCCAGCAACCTCCGGGTTGGGAGACAGGCGTCTATCTAACTAGGCCACAGAGGTCATCTTGCCTTCTTATTAAAAAAATATTTCAAAATTACATACAATCAATAAATTGGGATACTTGAAAAAATAGACTTAAAAGAATGCTAGTATGTTACAATCGCTAAAAGGAATGCTAGTATGTTACAATCGCTAAGAGATTTTGAGATGTGTTTTTGTAGAGCGCTATTGTACACATAGGGATGTAGTTCTTTTTTTTAGTATTAGATAAATTCTATATTTTTTCATACACTATTATGACATACCTCTCATTGTTTCAGCAGCTTTTATGTATGTATTATATATCGACGACAATTCCTCTCCGAGTTACTTGCCTTCCCTTTTCTTTCATCTTCACTCCCTTGCCTCTTATAGAGGTAACGTCATTGTATACACCTCGAGGAATAATCATTAAAAATAAGGTCGAAAATCATTAATTCTTAAATTTTCTGAAGTTTCTGAACCGTTAATTGCTAAAGCACAGATATCATTCGCATCATTCAGGTCTTGTCCTGAGTATGTAGTAGTCGATGTAAGCATCATATTCAATGCTACTTACATTTAAAAAACGCATGACGCAAACTATATCTGCATGTTCAGCATTTTATTGTTATTGTATTACACTTTCGCTATTTAGATAAAAATCTAGCCGACTATTGGCATATGACAATCTCTTCCAATCAACGAATGAGATGGTAAAGAGGCCTTAAGTGCAAAACAAACTGGAATCCTTATTTAAATCTAGGTTCTAACGGGAATCGAACCTGCAACCTCCGGGCTGGAAGACAGGCGTCTTATCACTAGGCCATCAATTCACATTGTATCTAGTAACCTCTACTCGGAATCTAAAATTAATTTATTAGTTCTATAGCTTCTTATACTCTTCGTGTCACAGACATTACACTACTTCCACCCAGAATTCTACCACATAAGTAGCACTGGTGTTCCACAAATCAAGTACTCTTTGGTGCAAGATAAATGGCCATCTCGGGCACTACAGCAAGTGTCTAATGGACTACTCTTCACCGCAGATACAGAGAATCGACCCATCACGTAACATTCCTCATTCGGACATATTGTCCTTGATTCTCCATATTCCTGTAGGGAACCTGTTAAAAGATTTTCTGGTTCCTATGGCTTATACATTTATTTTATTATTTGTTTAACACTTTAATTGCAAATACAATCTGGCGAGCTTTTTGCCAGACTGCAATCTCTTCTAACAAACCAGACAAAAGTAAATGTAGCAAGTTATACAATCGCAAAGAACATTCAAATGACTATCCACCCCCACGAAATCCATGAACACATACGTGAGCATACGCCCACAAACCCCACAAAGACGGATAACCACCCGAACATTTCTTACGTACTGCTTGTCACACATTCTTAAAGCGCTATTAAACAACACAAAAAAATCTAAAGGCTACAGTAGATTAATTCTGCCGATCGCCATGGAAGTTAAATTTCCTTCCCATCGAAAATTTTGGTTATCATTTGTAAAAACTGTTTACCGAAGTGCAACAGCTTGCACACAATAAACTAGTAACGGCGCAGACGTGTTCCATCCACAGGGTGGCTGATGGTCATACTTGATTTCGAGGAAAAGCCTACGTATCATTAGTTGTAGAGATATAGGCGTACATTCAGTTATTTCGACACTTTTTTTTAGTATAGTAGAAACTAAACAATTTAATTTGACAAGGAAAAATATGATGCATAACTCAATAAATTGTTAAAAAAAAAATAGAAGATTGCCTTGAATCAAGCATCGCATTATGAATGCGTATCGGATGAGTCACAACGCGAATAGTGTGTAAAAATAAAAACTCAGCTGAGAAAGTGAAATTTCACATTACACGAAGCCAGTTTTGATTTTTAATAAACACGTCAATAAATTGGACAGGTTATTTTGCGCCGAACACTTTATTTTATTTATGCAAAATATGTTACAAATTGATTCCAAAAAACGTGGTCGAGTAAGAAATTTTATTCATGTTTCAAATGCGTAATAAATAAAATTGCACATTCTGATTAGGCAAACTGAAATACTTTGGGTATGCAGTAAAAACGATGAAAGACTGACGAAAGAAATTAATAATTAAAAATAGGCGTGGTAACGGAAGCGGTAGGTGTGGTAACGGAAGAATAAGGTAAATATAGTTGTAACAAAGTTAAATTAAATTTCTAGTAGGAGAAAAAAATTGTTATCATAGAAAATTCTGGCTACGTGTCATATTAGCCTACCTCGACAGGGAAACGGAGTGATGGTACGTTTGTAACAGAAGACAAACTGTTTGCCTTTTTTCCATTTCATTTGTAATACATTTCACTTCCGTTATACATAGTACAACTAGGCAAACTTGTTTCCATATGACAAATTCTTTAAATCAACCAAAAATATATTTTTTATATGTAATTAAGGCATTAACACTGTGAAGGTTTAAAGACATTGTAATTTTTTTAATCAACCACTGTTTATTCCACTTTGTATAACCGACATGTCAGTATCAGTTCGAACATTTCAGTCTTGTTTGTACTCCCCGATGATGAGGTGAAAACCTTGAAACTGTGGGCATCAAATTTGTTATTTTTTGGCACTATCGGGAATCAAACCTGAAAAAGAAGTCGAGCGACAATAGGTCGCTGAAGAATAAGAATGATATTTTTTTATGTTTTAAGTAATTCACTTTACTGGGGGTGTTTTGTTCTCTTTTTATGATTAATTTTATGAATGCAAGATTTTCATTTTGTATTATATGTATTCAGATGTAAATGCCCTTAAATCTTAACACTTTTACTGTATGGCGAGAGTTTAAGCGTTAGTATGTAACATAAATCGTAGTGATTTACTATATGTCATACATTTTTAATATAGTTTTACTATGTCATACATTTTTTATACAAATTAGTACGATCTGAGACGGTGCATTAACTTGGCCCGTAATTTAAGTATCAAACAAGATCACTAAAGCATGAAAAATATTCTAGAACATCGTGTTAACTTAACATCAAGACATTTGAGCTGATGTCAAAAATGCTGCACAGTTTTAAGTCAACTGTACATTTAATGACGCTAGCAAGATGTTGGGCCTTTTAGCTTTTCGTAACACACTGTTGAAAATATATATCTGACAGTTAAACGCTTAAAATCTATCCAAGTGAAATCACATGGTATTTATAGTATAGTTAGGAAAAGTCAATATAAAGGTGTAAAAGAAAAAGCAGGGGATTTTCACATTAGTTTAATCAAATGGCGTTTGAGCGGTATTCGAATATTCCCTAGATCAGTGGTGGCGAACCTATGACCCGCGGGTCAGACACTGACCCACAAAGGCTTTTTAAATGACCCACATTTAATTTGACTGCGAAATGCGTTAAACTAATGAATACGGGATATGAACCTAATATTAAGAAACTATCTGAAAATAAGCAACAACAGATTTCCAATTAAATATACGTTTATCAACTTTATTATACATACACATATCTGTAACTATGTTTATTTATAAAGAATATTTCATATCATACATGTGCTTTTCTTTATTCCTTGTTCATTCAAATACTCAGTGCAGAGGTGCCACTGGACATGCGCCACGACACTGGACATGCGCCACGCCAACTTTATTATACATACACATATCTGTAACTATGTTTATTCATAAAAAATATTTCATATCATATATGTGCTTTTCTTTATTCCTTGTTCATTCAAATACTCAGAGGTGCCACTGGACATGCGCCACGTGTCACCTGATGCGGTGACTCATGGTATCACCCCATTGATATAAATTTTTTAACGTCGACTTTAATTTTTTGCTCTTTACTTGCAAAAGTAAAAGTTGAAAAACAAAAAGGAAACGTAAACCATTTTACAGGATTTTAAAAGTGATAACCAAAAAAAGGGTCAACTGTCAAGTTTTTCTGTTAACAAAATTTCGGTGTTTCCAAATTCTTGGTACCCTTTTTACCACACCTTCCACCCTCACCCATTTCTAAGTGACGCCACTGACTTAGTGACCCACGGGCTAGTATTAAAAAAAATAATGAACAAAATTTGGACCACTTCTCAAAAAGGTTCGCCATCACTGTCCTAGATGTTATAACCAGGTAAGAATGCAATAAAGGGATGCTGTCAACAGAGCGAATGAGAGGTTTCAATGGTGATAAGAATTCTCTCTTAAAGACGCATAAGGGTTGATAATATTATTACCGTGAATTTGGTGCCATTCGATTTCATATTATTTTATTTTGTCATCCTGAATGTCAAAAAGAGATGAAATTCTTATGTGAATATTAATTTGATAAAATTGTACTAAATACTTCTGTTATTTCTTTATTTACAAAAAAAAATTTAAAAAAATAAAAATTACTAGCATAAAAAAAACACTTGAATCAATGGAAATAAAAACTTTTAAAATGTATTTAATGAAAAAGCAAACGGGTATTTAATGAAAAAGCATTTAACGAAAAAGCAAATCGCTTAAGTGTCCTTTACATATTACAATAACATTTGTGAAGCAACATGATTTAGAAAACATATCTTTCAAAATATACATGAAAATACGAATGTTTATTTCATAATAAGACGGATAATGAAAAGAAATAATCAAATAAATAAATTAAATACAATAAATAATGCAAGACTTGAGACGGAAAAAAACATGTCAAGTGCAACGAGATCAGAGAAAAATCTCTCTCAAGTGCAACGAGAATACAAAATTATAAAGCAAATTACAAAAAAATAAAATCTAACTGGAATAAACCAGTTCCCAGTCAACTCCTAAGATTGAGGAAATGCCGGAGACGGACCTCCCTGAATTCACCAATGTCTAAATTAAAAATAACCACCGATTCAGAAATAGTCAAATGTTGCATTCTCACGATCAATGAATTATAACATGTAACTGTCGTCAGCAAATTGCTGTTGCCGCATTTGAATTGTTAAAGATTCGAATGATTTTAATGGGAATGTGGAAACCGATTTGAGTAATTCAATATATCGGAGATAGTAACTAATTAAATTTAATATGCTGATGTGTTGAGTAAAATGATTTAGGCACGTGGAAGTAATAAATGAAGAAATACTTACAAAACAAACATAAAATGCAAATTTAAATGGAAGTCGGATATGGTTGGATCAAGTTAATAATATTTTGAATGAGGAGAATTTAAAAATTAAGATAAATCGTGGGTGTTATATGAGAAGGTGTATGAATGTGGAAAAGTGAAATATGTGTGTTGAAATAGTAAAGAATGCCTCTCTATCCTGTCTGCTTATCCCAACAGAGAAACGGTGTGATGATATGTATGTTTGTACATAATTATAATTATTTTTTCAAAGATATCAAGAATGCGGTTAGAAGTTAATAAAAGTTCGTAGTCAACATTTGTTGGCTTGGTTAACTAGTTTCTAGAAGTTAGGACTTTGCCTTGGTTAACTAGTTTCTAGAAGTTAGAACTTTCATATTCAGGATTTGAAAATTGTTTATGTACGCAATAATGCAAGGAAGACCTAACCCGCAAACACATTTTTGCTTTATCTGAGATATAAAAAAACATAAATCAAAATGTTTATGCAAAAATCTCACGCACTACACGTATAAATGAGTGTATAAAGGAAGACATCATACTAATATTCCGTTTTAAAAATAAATTGTTCCATACAACCCCATAAAAAGCAACTGGTTGTTTCCTCAGAACGAGTAAAAAGTGGGTTTGGTCGTATTTGCAGACTTACATCCATATAAAAAGGACAATACTTATTGCTCTAAGGGTTTCAAAACGTTTGAAATTAAAGAATTTAATCACTTCACACAAAATACTTCACTGTTTTATATATTTAATGAGAAGGAATGAGATCAAATTATACATACTGTGGAATTCCCAGTCAACTGAAGCCTTTGTCCAAATTAATAAAAACAATTTTCTAACCTGCAAAGAAAAAAAAAACATTATAAATTAACGAAAACTATATTTTATTTTCACAAAAGAAAAACGTTTTGTTAATATCAACAAAATAATCTAAGAACCTTTAAGGAAAATGAAGATCGAAAAAATATGGCAATTATTGTTCCATAAAAGAAATCTTTCATGTGCAGGATGAAAAAAGATCACTGTCTGATACGAAGCCACCTTTATAAAATTCATATCTAGGAGAGAGTCCTATATGCGCATGTAAGATGGGAGAAGAAATTTTTGACGACGTTTTCTTTGAGCGTCCTGTGAGTGCATTTAATATCTACACAAGTAAAATTGTTTCCTACCTACTCGCACTTAATTCTTTGCCAATTAAACTGAGATACTCGTATCTGAATTTACTATAGAAAACTCCCTAAATATTTAGTACTTCAGTAGTTTTCCGGATAATTTTATTCTACCTATTTTCCTATAAATTATCATAGACACAAATCTTCGCCTATAGGAGAAAAAGTCTAATTAACTAAGAAAGATAACTCTTGAATGACGATATTGGAGAACTACTCGTATATTAGACTCCATCAGCTTTTCCTAGAATTGTTTTCCTACCCGAATTTCGAAATAAACGTATTTTTATACGACTAACGAATTCCGAAGAATATAAGCACTACAGTATTTTGTGACCTTTGGCTTTCTCGACTAAAGGCTGTACTATATACTCGTATTATATTAAATGTCGAATTTTCATTCCATATATTTTTTTAATTACATTATTGGTCGTACATGAAACAAATAAACAATTAACGTGTTATTTGAAAAATATATATGTTACATATATTTACAAATGCAATTGATGGATCATGTCTGACAGATTCAAATATTCACATTCTTTGTATCAGTTTTTTTTAACATATTTTACTGTACTTTTTAATATAAGTCCAGATGGGGGGATAATGTTTAAAAATAATTAAAAAAATACTATAATATCATAAGTAGAATTAAGAAATGAAATCATGTGATGGTTTAGTCACGTTGATAGAATGAGTTGCAAAAAACTGACGAAATAAATATAAGTGTTTTAAATTAATGGAAAGCAAAGAAGAGGTAAACCTGGAAGGAGATAGGTGTAGAAATTTTAAGAGGGAAAGGTAATAAGTATGAGAAACAGAACATGTGTGTCGAGATGTTTGAATATGGACAATGAGAGAAGTGTGTGAATGAATAGAAAGGCGTAGAGATCTGTCCTTTCTGCCTATCCCAAAAGAGACATCGCGAAATGGTATATAGTATACGTAATAAGGTCCAAATTTTCCTACCTGAACAAGTTAGAGCGTGTATGGAAGATACTACAGCGCTACGCCCGCTACTTGGTCAGGTAATGCAATATAAATTTGATGCATGTACCCTCGGTAATACGTCAAAAAGAGTCAATAGGAGATGTATTGTATCGTTATATTCTAAAATATTAGAAATTAAATGTCGCATGATTGTTAAGTCAAATTTCTTTCAAAAAGGGAAAACTCCAGCAGAAATTAAACGACATTTAGATTTTGTATATGGATAACCAACTCGATCGATAGTTGCTGTGTCTCATAGTAGATGGTCCCCTCGCAATTGCAACGTCAATTCAATTGGAAAGCGAAGCTGTTCAGTGGAGTTTTTTTTTTTATTAGAGTTAGCCGTTGTACGCCAGCAAATCACATCGTTGTACTGGATCCGATGGCACACCAATGAAACTATTGGAACACACCGGCATGTTTTTTCCCCCTTTTTGAAATAATAACTTTGACCGAAGTAATAGGTACTAGACGGAAAAAATGCCTGTGTCATTCGAAGGGGTAACACAGCGCGGGATTCGAACCAGCGACGTTTCACTTGGAAATCTAGTGCGTTAACACACGACCATACACCTCACTATAAAGATAGGCTGATTGCAGAATTGATAAAGTAATGAATTTGTACTGTACTATTATTTTCGCATTAATGTCAAATTGGTCTGGTGAGATTCGGGCAGCTGACTAGAGACACCCCCGTATCGTGTGATGAACTTTGTGTATTATTAAATTTTCTTATCATTTTAAATTGTGTACTCGTTAACTTAATATAATATAAATTATTTTAATTGTTTAATTGAATTGATGTTTGTTTTTATATTAAGATTATTTTTTAAATGAAAAACTAACTACTTTTTTTTTAAATTTTAAGATACACTGTACCATTGATTTAAAATTTAAAAAAAATCTAATTTGAAAGCATTAATTATAACGTTGAAACATAAAAATATAAAATCCAGGTCATTCGTGTGTCAGTGATACAGATTACGGATGAACATGTATATATTAAAATCAGCAACTGCTGTAAAGATTCTGCGTTCTTCACGACTTTGGTTTATCACTATGATTTACAACGTACCGATACATAAGAGCAAGAGAGAGAAAAAGTGAAATTAGTTCTAAGAAAAAGTTATAAATAAAATTCATCACAGACGTTCTCTTTGATTCGTCTTAACGATTCCCCTCATTAATTGATACAAAAAAATCTCATCCATGAGCCGTATGATTTATTATTTAAAATATCTAATTCATTTATCAACGAACACACACTTTTATTTTGATCAGACGAAAAAGTAAATACGATATATGAGTGAGCATTGAAAGATCAGAATAAGGTAAGAAACTTGGCTATATAGATAGTATTTACTCAGATGGTGGAAGAGATACGAGGGATATTGAAAGACGTGTAGTGATAGGAAAAAAACTTGATGGAGTATTATTAATACATATATACTTGAACCGGACCATATCGAAATCTGCTAAGATGACATTCTACAGCAGTATTTTAGTGCAAACTAACACTAGTGGTGACAATGTCTATATTTATTTAATTTACGACACAACACTGTCTACATATAAATGTACATCTGACAAGTTAATACAAATACTTAAAATTATTGACAAAAAAAAACTGTATTTTAAATGTAGATACAAAAAATCAGTAGTAATAATAACAAAGTAATTATAAAGTCATTGTTTTAAATTATTTAATATTAATATGTATATTTAAATTAAATATATGTATGTGTATGTATATAACGAAATGCTACTAAATTTAGCCAAGTAGACATAACGTAACTATGGAACGCACATTTTATAGTGGTAAAGAACATAAATTTGCTATGACTCATGTATGATGAAGGAAGTGATGAGGGATTAGTGTGAACTTAAGACAGTGAACTTAAGAATTTTCTATGACTCATGTATGATGAAGGAAGTGATGAGGGATTAGTGTGAACTTAAGACAGTGAACTTAAGAATTTTCTATGACTCATGTATGATGAAGGAAGTGATGAGGGATTAGTGTGAGCTCCCATTGAATAAGATGAATAATAGCAATCTGATATGGTTTAGGCGTGTAGAATGAAGAAAGACTTACAAGACAGTGCAAATGTGAGTGAAACGCGCGGTAGACGCAGAGCAACAAAAATACCGTGGGATCAAGTAAATGAAATTTTGAAAGAAGTGAGAGAAATCGTAGGGACTATATGAGAAGGGGTTTGGATGTAGAAGAGATAAAATATGTGTCTCGTGAGTGATTAGGGATAAGAGTGAATTTAAGGCTCATGCCCACGCTCTTCAATATGTCCGAAACACTAATTCGGATATATCGAAGGGTGCCATGAGGAAAGTCACAGTTTTTCTTTTTATTCACCACCGTTTTAATTATTGAGGTCACAACCGGTTTCAAACATCTGTCTTCGTCGTCAAGTGAATAGGGTTAGGAATGAATGTGAACTTAAGGCTGATGTGTTGTGTAAGATGAAGAAGAGCACTCTGAGATTTGGGAATGTGGAACATTTGTTCCACATTCCTTCATTTATTTAAATGAAGAAAGGCTTACAAAACAAATATGCAGTGCAAATGTGAGCGGATGTCCTGGTAGACGAAGATCAAGAAAAGCGTGGTGGGATCAAGTGTAGAAACTTTAAATAAGGAAATGTCAAAAGTCAAAGAAATCTTAGGAACTGTATGAGACGGTGTATGGATGTAGAAGAAGCAAAACATGTGTGTCGAGAGAGGAAAGCCTTGCGCTTTGTCCTCTTTGCCTAACCCAGCACGGAAATGTCGTGATGGTATATATGTACGAATATATACAAGTTTATTGTGATTTTGAAGCAATAAACACTCATGCATTTATACGATTCTTTCCTGATTATATTGGTATGTGAGCAGATTCATACGTGAGCCTTTCTGATAAAATAAAGGTCATTTTTTATATAGTTTTTTCTCCTATCAAATATTGCGAACACGATCAGCTGTCAGATTACAGATAATGGATGTTATTAGGTGTTTGGACTATTGCGGATAACAGTTTTATTGTCTACCAATAAACAATATCGTTAAGTTGTTAATACTACGAGTATATCAGATTTCTCTTAAAACATTTGTGTTAATGACATTATTTATACACTAACAGGGCTTTAAAATGATAATGTGCATTATTAAACGTTAAAAGTAATTTAAATACATTCCCTCACGCCGTCTCCCTATCGGGGTAGGCAGAAAAGAAATAGTGCCAGACTTTCCTATCGCGATACACATCTTTCGACACTTCTGTATTTATAAAGCTCTCATACAACTCTAACAATTTATCTGACTTTTTACATATCCTACTTTCAGAGAATATCATTCACTTGATCCAACTATACTTTTCTTAATCTCCCTCTACCACACATTCCGCTCATAATAGCACTATATATTTGTTTTGTTCGTTTTTCTTCCCTCATTCATTCCACGTGCCCAAACCCTCTCAGAGTACTTTTCTTCATCTTGTTCAACACATCAGCCTTAAGTTAACACTCATTCTTAATCACTACATTCCGTATTCTGTTATGCATTATCACCCCATGTATTCTTCTAAGTGTACGCATTTATTCGACCATTTTCAGTCCAGTTCCACGTTTCACTCCCATACATTGTATTACACTTTCGTTGTATACATAAAAACCTGACGGGCTTATTGCCAAGTGACAATCTCTTCCAATCAACCAGAAAGATGTTAAAGTGGTATTAAGTGAAAACCAGACTAGAATCCATTTTTTAAATTTGGATTCCAGCGAGATTTGAACCCGCAACCTCTGGATTGGGAGACAGGCGTTTTACCAACTAGACCACGGAGCTTGTCGGTACTACAAAATTGTTGTGGACTATCATCTATGCAGATTTTGAAACTGTCCAATTTGAGAAAACATGTTTTAGTGCCCCATTGACTTTGTTTCCTACCGCTACACGCTGTTTAATATGCCTCGTAACTCTTGCATCAACTGAGAAAATACTACTAAAATAGCAAAAAGCTAGTTGGCAACGAATATTTTAATATTTCTTTCATTCATGCCCACCATCTATCTATCTAGATGCAAACGTTCTGAAAAATAAAAAAAAACAAATATTCTGTTTAGACCAGATATGGGCAAACTTAGGCAGGCCCGCGGGGTCCGTTTTTGTGATCCACGTAGGCATACAGCGTGATGTCACACAGTATAAACTACACTAGCATAATCTAATAGTGCAGTGGGCGAAATTCCAACTAAAGCACATTTTCTTTCGTACTAATAATTTTGGTATAAACTTATTTTTTGTATATTTCTCGAAACGTATCTATAATTTTACAATCAGGAAAATTTCTTAGAATTAATTAACTGATGATCAGCGAAACGGAAGCGATATTACAGTTGTCATCAACAAGTTCGCTGCTTGACATGGAAAAATGAATGGACGATACAAAACAGCTTAGTTTTTCCCACTGATTATTTTTGAAGTAATTATTATTGATTTATTCAAATATAATTGGAAGTTTGATTCATAATAAATATATTAATCGTTTCATTTAAATGTGGTGTTTTTAATATTTATTTTGTTCTCGAGCCCGTGACGACATTTGTCAGACAAAAAATGGTCCACTTAGGTAAAAGTTTGACAATGCCTGATTTAGTTTATCCTTTGCTGTATATATTATTATCTGTATTACAGTACAGTCTTCATTTCGTAGTAAGTAAGAGGTCTTTCTTCTAATCCGGGGGTCGCGTCTTCGATTACCGTTGTTACCCAGGATTTTAAAAAAGGATTCCAGCCTGGTTTTTATTTAAAGTATCCGGCACATAATTCTGGAGGGTTGAAAAAAATTATCACATGACACATGGCCAAGTTGTGAAAAGTGTAATATACACAGCGAAAGTGTAAAACTAGACAACCTAACGGGTTTATAAAGTAATCTTATAAAACGTTTCAATCTGGATATCCCTTTAGATTCTTCTAGTTGGTTGTAAAAGATTGCCACATAGAAATTAATCTCTCAGATTGTATAGGTATGTATACAACGAATACGCAATACAATACAAAGTTATGTGAATGAGGAAATACAACCTATAACGATCCGTGGCAAACTAAATACATGCATGCGATATGATAAAATAGCAACACATGTCTTCATGGCTGGCCATACGAAATATGGCTGCGGGCAAGTATGAATCTATTGGCAGCCAATTTAAATAACTCTGTTTTGTTGCTTATGGCTATCATGCTGTTGTCTGAGCCATAAAAATAAGTGCTAAGAGCGATTCACCCAAAAAGGTGACCATAAAACATATTTATACATTTCACCATATATACAATGTTGTCAATCTTAATTGACAAAAGCTTTACAATTTGCATAAACAAGAATTAAATTGGTAAATATAATTCGTGATTTGTATTAAGTATAAACATGGTAATAAGAATGAGATATTGAAATGTGATAAAACAATGTATTACAGAATAAAATAATGAAGTTATTAGGAAAGAATACGAATTGAAAGAATTTACAAAGCTTAACATGAAAAAAAGGAGCATTTAGATGGTTGGGTCACGTAGATGGAATAAAACATGAATTAAAATTATCTTTACGAGTAATATATAAGATCTGAGAAGTTATTGGAAAACCTATAAAATAATAATAAAAGGACAATTTATACA
The DNA here is from genome assembly GCA_949825065.1 of Odontocerum albicorne. Lineage (NCBI taxonomy): Eukaryota > Metazoa > Arthropoda > Insecta > Trichoptera > Odontoceridae > Odontocerum > Odontocerum albicorne. Next base: position 18,696,424 of record OX463852.1, on the reverse strand, counting down.
TCACCGTTTAGAGAACAAACTCTCATCAAGGGCGCTTAAACGCGGCACGGCCAGAGGAATCAAATTCGGGAAGAGTAAAAAGCTTTTATAACAGGATCATTTATTATACATGACTTGATGTATGGACAAGGAAGAAAGGAAAAATGTACGTTAGAAGATAATGAAATGGAGAGCTATTCTCTGTGCTACCCTAATAGGGGCACAGCGTCATAATAATAATGAGACATTATTATTAATATTATGACTCCGTGAAAACAAGAAGTAAAAAAATATAAATTTACAGTAGTAAATAACAAATCTTGTCAAATTCCGGACAGGTTTTTTTATTTAAAGTCATTTTTTCTGTTTTTTTTTTGTTGTTCTCTCATATAGTAGCTATCTCACAAATAATTGGAACACTGAGAATAACATTTAATTATTTTGAATTAAAAAAAACCACCTGACGACTGGATGCCGCTCTTGGAAAATATAACACCTGGAGAACACTTAATGAACTCTGAGCACTGAATGGACTCTTGGAGTGAACTAGATGCAAGGTGAGAGATGGGATTTCTTGAGCGAAAATAATACTCAATGTAACTGAGGGAATAATTATACACGACTCACAACAGTACAAGTACAACCTCGCGAGTGTATTACCATATAACAATCAATTCCAACCAACCGGAAAGATGTTTTAAGAGGCTTGAAGTGAAAACCACTAAAAAACATAGTGGAAAAAATAAAGTACCATCGAGAATAATTCCCCCGACCCCGTGTTGTATCTTACAAGCCAAACCATGGAGGTTGTTATGCATAATATTACCACATTTAGTTCAAATAAAGAAAAAAATGGACATAAACAACTATTGAGAAGTAGGTCACATTTACGAAACGATAAATATTTAAACTAAATTGTTAACTTGTTTGCGCTTTTCGATTAAAATATAACAGTAGTTAAAATAATCGATAAATCTCTCTAGTTAGGTTAAACTAAAAAAATGTCTTTCAAGGAGATACAGACCCGGCTCTAGATTAAAATAACATATTTATCTAAATATTTTACTTTACATTTGATACAGGTTTAACCAGTGTACAACATATTATATTTTGAGATAGAGGGCCGCGCGTTAACGCACTGAACTTCCGTGCGGAAGGTCGCCGGTTCAAACCCCGCACTGTGCTACTCCCCTCGAATGACACAGGTATTTTTCCACCCCTTCGGTCGTATCTACAATATTTATTAAAAAAAAGAGAAAAAAAACATATCGGTGTACTCCGGTCGTCTCACTTCGATGGGCCATCTGATTTAGTACAGCGGTGTGGCCGGTGAGTATGTTGGTGTGCAGCAGCTCACTATCTTAAAAAAAAAACCGTGGCACAGCTTCGCTTTTCAACTGATCTTACTCAACTCATCACCCTTAAATTCACATGCATCTCTAATCACTTTATTTCCGTATTCAAAGTCAAATATTAGCGAAAATTTTTAAGACAAAGGAACTCCTGCTTTGGTTCAAACTTTTTTTTAAAGAATAGATATGACCGAAGTCAAAGGTTTCTTTATACCCTCGAACACTAGGCGGAAGAAGTGCCTGTGTCGTTCGAGGGGAGTAGCACAGCGCGGGGTTCGAACCGACGACCTTCCGCACGGAAGTCCAGTGCGTTACCGCGCCGCCATGAAACTTACTCATTAGATCGATACAAAAGAACGAGACTTTATTTAATCTACCGGCTGGGCTTTGAACTTCATTATTGCAATCATAATACTGATTCTAAACACACATAACACTTCTGCGATAGTACTATTATGAATGCACTTGATGCCTACATAATAGCATAACGCCATTTTATTTTCGGGGTAGGCAGCGATGAAAGAGCGCCAGACTTTCCTATCTCGAAGCTCATCCTTCGCCTCTTCTATATCTACAAACCTTCTCAAATAACTCCTACGATGTTTCTAACGTTTTACGTTTCCTTCTTTTAAAATATCATTCACTTGAATCAACGCTACTTTCCTTAATCTTCCTCTACTCGTACAACGCTTTCCACACACATTTGCACAATATATGTTTTTTGTTAGTCTTTCATCATTCATTCGCTCTATGTTATACAGGTCCAAACCATATATGTGTGCTTCTCTTAATCTTACTCAACACGTCAGCCTTTAGTTCACATTTATCATTTTTCTCTATATGTGCTCCTCTTTATCTTACTCAACACGTCAGCATTTGGTTCACATTTATCCTTTTTCTCTATGTGTGCTCCTCTTTATCTTACTCAACACGTCAGCATTTGGTTCACATTTATCCTTTTTCTCTATGTGTGCTCCTCTTTATCTTACTTAACACATCAGCCTTTAGTTCACATTTATCCTTTTTTACTTTAATCCATATTCTGCCATATATACATTATCATCCTATGTACACATATTATTTTCAGTGCACGCATTTCTACACTCCTATTAGTCATTTTCTACATCCAAGTTTCACTCCCACACCCATCCCATCAAGATATGGGAGATATCAATATCGGGAAATTCGTTCAACAAGGTTATTTAGTGTGCGAGTTAAAGCATTCATACATTATGCATATAACTTCAACAGTTTTCTTACTAAATACAGATGCGAGGAGATACCCAATTTAAATTCCGCCGCCACCACATTCATCGTTACGCTCAACTTATAAAAATAGTGGGTTCGATTCCCGAGTTATAACGCCTTTAACTCTTGAAGTGCTGGATAAAATTTCATAAAAAGTCACGAAATGAGTCAATTATCCATTAAAAATAAAGTTAAAGATATAATTGCGATTTTTTTATATGTACTATAAACTTCGTAAGTGTAACTAAACTATTAGCTCTGCGATCGTGATTTTTTTTTAAAAAGTAGTTGAATAAGGGGCCTTACGTACAACAATACCATTTTCCGTCGCAACCCTCTAAATTTGGAATGAAAAAAAAATCATCTTAAAATTTTTTGTTAGTCTAATTTTTCCACTATCTTTCATGAGCTCTTGTCTTTCATTGTCAACGTCAACCAACCGCTGCTACCTGATAACTCTGATAAGTATCGCAGTTACATTAGAACACCTATTTTCACCCTTTAAACTAGTATTTGACTTAAAGAAAAAATATCGATTTTTGGGACTTGTACCGTTTGAGTAAAATTTTCAACATGATACTCTAGTACTAGCCAAATTACATTTAAAGGGTTAATTTTCCATGAACGTGAGTAGTTTTTAAGATAAGTTCTAGAAAAAAAGAGTTGGGATTTTTTTGTCTAGAGCTCGTGAAAGATAATGGAAAAATAAGATTTGCAAAAAATTTTAAGATGATTTTTTTTTTCTTTCCAAATTTAGAGGGTTGTGACGGAAAGTGGTATTGTTGTACGTAAGGCCCATTATTAAACTACTTTTAGAAAAAAAATACGATCGCAGAGCTAATAGTTTAGTTACACTTACGAAGTTTAGTCTAAAATCGGGTTTTTATTCAAATTTCACAAAAATCCAAATTACTTGAGAACCACTGAATATCGCTGAATATATATGGGGGTTAAATCGATAGGTATTGAGGTCCCCCATCACCTTGCTTCCGTTGATCGTCACCTCATGTTACACCCTGTATAGTCATTGTCTGCTGCATCTATATTATCCTTCAGAATTAAAATAAAAATATATATTATTTATTAAAAAAAAGGAATACCTACAGAAAAAAGGGCGATTTTTTTTCTTTTTTAAATGAGAATCATTTATTTAAAATTAGTAATAATAAAGAGCATACAAGTTTAAAAAAATAAAACAACAATTTTCCGGGTTTTATCTGAAAATAAAATAAAAATATAATATTAGAAATATATTTTCCAAATTTTTTTTTTTATATAAATGATGAATTACCATTGCATTGCCTCTACGTAGAATCTCGAGTCAAACATTGACAATATTTTTATATAAATGATGAATTACCATTGCATTGCCTCTACGTAGAATCTCGAGTCAAACATTGACAATATTTTTATATAAATGATGAATTACCATTGCATTGCCTCTACGTAGAATCTCGAGTCAAACATTGACAATATTTTTATATAAATGATGAATTACCATTGCATTGCCTCTACGTAGAATCTCGAGTCAAACATTGACAATATTTTTATATAAATGATGAATTACCATTGCATTGCCTCTACGTAGAATCTCGAGTCAAACATTGACAATATTTTTATATAAATGATGAATTACCATTGCATTGCCTCTACGTAGAATCTCGAGTCAAACATTGACAATATTTTTATATAAATGATGAATTACCATTGCATTGCCTCTACGTAGAATCTCGAGTCAAACATTGACAATATTTTTATATAAATGATGAATTACCATTGCATTGCCCCTACGTAGAATCTCGAGTCAAACATTGACAATATTTTTTATATTTGAATAAACAAATCTCAAGGGCGCGACTAATTTTCAATGACAAATTCTTGACAAAATTTGAAACACGTGTAGAAAGACCATCTTGGTCTAGACCTTTTTGGTCTACTCAATAGTATTCCGATATAGTCGCACCTCGCACTCAAAACTTGCGTTTTTTTATAGAGCGTGGGATAAATCCGAACCTCGCACTTGAGAGACGTACACGGTGATTCGGATTTATCCGCATTTCGCATCTAAAGGGTTAAAAAGAGTATACTCTGTAAATGGAGCATTAAAAATTTTCATTTTATGAGTATTATTAAAATATGGCCAAAGGCATAGGTATCCTTAAACATTCGAATAGTAAACAAAAAATGTCTGTATCATTTTAGATAAATGGCATAGCGCGGCCATGTACCTAAATATTGCAATTGGCCCAGCACTTCATGGAGCCAGCACTGAGGACATATACGGCCATTTAATTTACGATGCAATAGATCTGACTTGACCATGTTTTACGTCATATTTAATAAATTAAATTTAGATCGTTTAAATTTTAGTTAATTACGAACATGATAATGTTGCGTTCATAACGAATGAACTTAAATCGATTTTATAATATGGCAAGCCTTCAAGAAACACATCAGCACAATAATTTATAACACTTTTTGTTTAAACAATTATTTTGCATAATAACGCAATTAATACTGTGTTTAATCATTCAGGCAAATTTGTTTAATTGAATTATGGCCAATATAGAAATTCGAGGGCAATTAGAATTGATTCAATTATAAAAAAAGGTGAATAACTTTACATATATATATAAACTGAGTCATTGATTATTATTTATTGAACTAACTATCACGTATGACAACACATAACAGTGTGCTGGTTACCTTGCCGTTTAGAAGTGAAACATGGACCTAGCAGAATAAGGATAAAAATAAGATTAAATACTGTGAAGATACGTGCACTAAATAAAATTGAGGAGTGTCAATGTATGAAGAAAGACGGAATGAGGGCATCAGAAATAAATACATGGATGAAATTGATTTTGTAAGTAAGAAGCAAAAAGGAGATTTAAAATAGTTTAGACATGTGGAATGAATGAACGACTAAGCGAGTATATATGGTATAAAGTGATAAATATGAATAATAAAATATTATCCATGACGAGATGTATAATATGAATGTGGAGGAGGCGAAAGTTGTGTCCATGGATAGAGAAGTTTTGAGATCTGTTCTCTCTGCCTACCCCGCAAGGGACACTTCGTGATACGTATGGTTGTATTTACAATATATTTTGAAGTATGTTTTTCGAGTTTTAATTATCGTCCGAGGATGAAAACTTATGTGTACTCGTATGTCCTCGAAACATATGCTAATCAAAAGCATTTAATTAGATATTTTTTGTCTCTGTGTAGCACTGTTTGATGTTACGTAAAACAGCTTTTAATTCAGCTGAAATAAGGTCTTACAGTGAAACCAGTCAGGAATCATCATCTCTGTTAATTGAGCCATTAACGTCATATTGCTTTTGAAACATACTATTACACCACTATCGTAAGTCCTAGCTAGATACAATCATAAAATTGTTTTATTTTCCTTTTATGCTTCTACGGCCATATAAAAATCTTAAAGATACATTATCAATCTAGATTTCTCATTAATTTAGGTAGAACAATACAAATATATCGACTTTCAACAAATAAACATAATATCGCTGTAAATGTGTCAATAGATCTAGGCTACGCTTATCAATACTAATACGAAACCTGATTACATATCATTAGAAATATTTGCTCTTTTGAAAAGAAAGATTTGCTCTTCTGCACCAGGATTACATCTCATTTGAAGCTCGTTAAAGCCATTACATTCGATGGAGACCCTGATTGAAAGATTATACGACAGAGAATCCGATTCAATGTATCCCACCAGATGGTACGAATAACTTGTAACACTTACGCGATCAAATTACAAGTTTTGATTATGCACGTGTTGATCAAAGAACCCGGCAGTAATTGACATCAAATTGTATTGGTCTAAGACAGTGGTCGGCAAACTTATTAGCCAAAGAGCCAAATATGAACATTACAACAATAAAAAAAAAATTGGGAGCCAAATCTGTTTAGTAAACTTTTATTACACTAAATAAGTAACACACTAAATCAGTCATTCCCAAAGTGGTCTCCTACCCCCCCCCCCCCAGGGGTCGATTTCAACCTGCAAGGGGTCTACGTCAGTGAAAGAGAAAATTTGGGGTCTATGAGACTTAAATGGGGGTCCACGAGAATGGATCTCATTTAGGCAGGCCATCGCTAAAATGTTGGCTTCTGGTAAATGTAATAATGCACATAACACAGATATAACTTATGTAGCATACTTTTTTATGTGTATTGTAGGTAAATATGATACTAGATTTGCATTTTGTGTCGTTATAATTAATAAATGCATTACTATAAAACTTTAGATATTTTTTTTGGCTATTTTTTTTCACTTTATAATTTCGACCCTGTTCAGGAAAAAGGTGTTAAGGCTCACTTTTTTGGAAAGTGCTTTTATTCGACAATCAGAATATATACAACTTAATACACATTCTATCAAAAGGATGTAAGTTAAAAATGCCGAATTTTTATCTAAATATTGTTTTCAAGTTTAAAAATAGGCGGCTCGGTGTAATTTAAAACTTGGAAAAATGGCTTAAACCTTATACATATTATTAATTTTTCTTAAATAAATCATTGTATGAATATTATGTTGAGTAAATAAAATACTAGTTTTAGTCCTAATGCACTTAAAGACTGTGTGTGCCTGTGTAATATTTGAAAATCATGAAAAAACGTTTCTTGTATAATTTATTATTGTAAACATTCTGTAAAATTTGCTTAATGTAGGTTAACGCCTTTTTCCTGAACAGGATCGATATGTATAGGAATATGAATAGCTCTAAGTCAGCTTTAAAAATACAAATATATTTGATCAATTTGTAAAAGAAACAGTTTTAGAAAACCAGGGGGTCTACCGAAAACAAAAAAAATCGGTAGGGGGTCTACTGGCCAAACAAGTTTGGGAAAACTAAATTTCATACTTAATACATATTTATTAATGCGAACAATGTGCTTGCATCTCCTTGGAAAGTTTGATTAAGTCAGGTTTGTATGTTGTTGTTTTTAATTTTAGGCATGATTCCAAGTTCTCGTCAATAAGACGACTTCTCAGTTTACTTTTAATAATGTTCATGCTTGAAAAAGATTGTTCGCATATATATGTAGAACCAAAAAGGGAAAGAACAGCAAACGCGAGCTTTTTCAGCTGATCGTAAGAGTCAGGAATACTATTCCAAGCGTTGAAAATGATCATGTCTTCCTTCTCCAGGTCATTCAAAGCAGACCACTTGTGTTGTGAACTAAGATCACATTTTTTCTTCTCCAATATTTCCAATTCAACACAAAGACGTTCGAATTTAGAGTGCCATATCTCCTTGTTTTTTAAATCCAGCAATTGTATTTCAAAGCTACCAATGTCAATTTCAAAAGGAGAAAATTTCAACTCGGTTATCGTAGCATTAAGAGGATTTTTGACAAATGCTAAAGTTGCTCTGCTGCTTTTAAATTCCTGAAACCTGCTGAGAAATGCTTTCCTCATATTTAAAATTATTGTTTTAAAATGGTGTTTATCAATAGAGGAATTACTTTCTTGGCGATGCTTCAGCAGGCTCGGAAAGTGAAACAATGTTTCCCTTTCAAAATCCTGAGAAAAAATGGATAATTTGTTTTCGAATGTTATTACTTCTTCTAACATCGAAAAAATTAAGTTTCCTTTCCCTTGTAGTTTACGATTAAGCTGATTTAGATGAGACGTAAAGTCTACCATGAAATAAAATTTTTGGATCCACTGATCGTCTGTTAGTTCTGGATAGTGAACGCCCTTCTCAAGTAGAAATGCTTTCATTTCCGGAAAAAGGGATGCGAAACGTTTTAAAACGTTCCCTCTTGATAACCAACGTACCTTCTTGTGAAGCAGAAGATCAGCGTACTCACTCTCCATTTCAAATAAAAAATCTCTGAATTGGCGATGATTAAGACCTTTAGCTAAAATGGAGTTGATAATGGTAATCACTAATTCCATAACTTTACAAATTTCATCCGGAAATGTTTGCGCACAAAGCGCTTCTTGATGAATGATACAATGGTAAACAAGTATCTCGTGATTAATTCTTTCTTTCAAAATAGCAACAAACCCTTTTCTTACGCCGGTCATGCTTTTGGCCTCATCTGTTGAAATTGACACAATTTTATCGAGGGGAATATGATGTTTATCCATACACTCAATTACAGTATTTGCGATATCTTCTCCACGCCTCTGGCAATAATCCTAAAAGTTCTTCTTTGGGGCCTGAATGAGACATAAATCTTACAAAAAGTGAAACTTGCGCTGTATCATTTATATCACAAGACTCGTCAACTGCTATTGATAAAGCCGAAACCAATTTCAGATCTTCGATATGCTGGGTGGTTATATTCGAACACATTTTAATTGCTCTATCTTTAATGGTTTTGGCAGACAATGGCAACTCTTTAATTCTTTTCAGAATATCTACTTTGTTCTTAAAATCCCGAAATAGCTCTTCGGATGCATTTATAAAACAATTTTTTATGTATTCGCCGTCTGTGTACGGTTTCCCTCTCTTAACAATCTCTTGGCTAAAAACAAAACTTGCCATATTAATGTTACTGGATGATTGCATCCAGTTATTAAGCACAGAAGTTGACGACTCTTGACTTTTCTGAAGTTCCTCAACTGCTTTCTTCCTTGCATCACCGGTAAGATATTTAGTGCTAAATGACGCGTGCTTTCTTGTAAAGTGTCTCTCTAAATTTGACTTCTTGTTATGTGCGAATTTCTCCTTACAAATAAGACATGTCGGAAGTCCATTCAAGCTTTGAATAAACGCAAAATTCTCGGTCCACTCAACTTTAAATTCGCGGTTTTCATCTTCCGTTTTTCTTTGCTTTTTTTTGGTAGCCATATTAATTGGGGTGCCTATAAAAATATTCGAAATATATTATTTTCTAAAGCCACCAGTACAAAATTATTATCATTAGACGAAAATAAAATTTAAAAAAAATACAATTTTATTAATATATGTAACTGCACTAAAAAGAAAAAAATCCATCATCAGATTAACAAAACTTTTAATATGACCAAAAATGGAAGAAAACTTCCAACATTTGGACAAATAGAAGTTATCGAAAAATCGATTACAAATTTTGTACCGGAACCACAAACATACATAGCAGGTGCAATAAAATCGTATAAAAATACCTGTAAGATGTAAGATGTGCAGCTAGATTGAAAAATACAACAACTTTTTAATAATACAGGATAACGGTAAACACTGTAGATAAGACAAAACTGTTCACACTGCAACTGCTGGCCTGTGATGCCAATTTGTACCCCCACTACTTTAGAAAATCTATGCGCGCGCATGCTTGTGGTACCTTCGTATCACACCGGAGTACGCCGAAAACATACGAACAATTTTAGCCGGTAGCTTGTACATGGTTTGTGTTTAAAAATGAAACTCGATGTTCGTTACGTATTTTAACAACAATATGAAATTTTAATTACCTATCTATCTTTTAACTTAAACAAAAAATTGGTAAAGGTATACTATACGCACGTGTTTGCCGTTGTCGCGGACTCCGGCGCAATTTCACCTGTTCTGTTTTTTTCATTCATCTCCCTTTACACTCTTTAATTATAACCTTTAAATTTGTGACTTGTTTGCCATGAATTCTATATAATACACTCCATTTTCATGCAACAAATATCACATGTTAAGCGCGATAGCAAAACGACGGGGAGACAAAAGATACGACCAAATTTAATACGCTTTCAGATGCATGAAAATGGAGTGTATTATATAGAATTCATGGCAAACAAGTCACAAATTTAAAGGTTATAATTAAAGAGTGTAAAGGGAGATGAATGAAAAAAACAGAACAGGTGAAATTGCGCCGGAGTCCGCGACAACGGCAAACACGTGCGTATAGTATACCTTTACCAAAAAATTATACATTTTCTCGATTTATGGAAGAATTTTAATTTATCAAAATAAGATGTAATTTTTTTCTTACCAAGTTTTTTTTTAATGAAAATATTATTGCGCCTTCCGTGGATATTTGCGCCAGAGCCGCACTTAAAGAGCCAAAGAGCCACATGCGGCTCCGGAGCCGCACTTTGCCGACCACTGGTCTAAGATATACAAAAAATAACATATCAATGTTACCCTTGGTTGATCATACCATACTTAAATGTGTTACTCCCTTGTGTATTATTTGTTTAGTTTATTACTCTTATTATCTGACTTCAGACAGACCAGTGACACAGAGAAAACCCTGGGGTACATAAGAAGAGAGATTGGTTTCCCTGATAAATTAATCAAAATTACTCAAACCTGCATCCAAATTTCAAAAGTAATTTGTTGTAAATATAGATAGACAACACCCCGGAACCTTTTGTGTACATATGGGGTGTGACAGGGGAGATCTGTAGAAGGTTGTAAAGGCTACCGCGCGGTATTTAACAAACTGTATACCAAATGCACGGCATTTAGGCGTGCACATGACCTAATTATGATTAGCAATAACTACAATGGTCTAAATACTGTGTACTCGACCTAAATAGAACGCAACTGCTGAGAAAGAGTTGAACATTAACACATAAAACCAAATTTAAGCGCTCCTCGAAGTACTTCAGAATGGTATCCTTCAATCTCGTCATGATGGAAAAAGATGCGATTAAAAAGTTTAAAAGTTCACATACCTAGACAGTATTCTCAGCTGTAAAAATAAGGGGCATGAACACAAAAATATGAGCTCAAAATTGAATCAGAACAGAAGCCGCAATACACAAACTACCGAGCTCTACAACCCTTTCTCCGAATTCAACATAATCATCTTACCTACAATACTCTTAATATATGGATCGAAAACGTTGGCCATGACACTCAAAGACCAAACAAAAATCCAATGCAAAGAAAGAAATATCTTTCGCCCAAATATCTAAATATAGCCCAAAACGCAAAACGCCCAAAATGCAGGAACGAAGAAAGGAAGATCTAATTAATAATACAATCTAACATATTATTACCAGTGAATGATATAGAGTCGCTGTCATCTGTGAAACAACTTGAATGGCGATGTTCATAATAGACCAAACAGAATGTTAACATATAGTAGGTTAAAGTTTTTGAAGAAATTTTAATATTTAATCCATAACTTTATTAGTGAAAATTGATTTTCGGAATCTGCACAATGTTTTAAATAGCGCCTCAATAACTAATGTTGCCTAAAATCTTGATTTCATCTAAAATATATTGCATCTTATATTTTCTTTGTGGTCGGTTCCTCATTACAAAGAGCCATGATTTCTTCGGTTTATCTGCACACGACGATTATCTATATTTCCCTAAAGAGTTCTTCGGAGTGCTGCCGAGAAGACTCTGTTGCGTTCCTGACTTGGTCAGTCCATCGGGTTTCTGGTCTATCTCAGTCTTGTCGTTCCTCTACACTATATTTTAACACGACTCTTTTTTTTTATTAACCTGGCGAGTTTATTGCCATGTGGCAATCTCTTCCAACCAACCAGAAAACTGTTTTTATAGGCCCTAAGTGTTAACCAGACTGGAATCCTATTTTAAAAAAATCTGGGTTCCAGCGGGGATCGAACTCTTTCCAAATGTTCTTCTCCTATGCATACTATAAAGAACAAATAACACGAGTTCTCTTCGTAGAAAAATCGTAAAAGTTATATTTAATAAATCATTCAAAATATTCGTGAAATAATTTAAATTTATGACCGATTAACTAACTACTCGGCCAGTGAGAGCCAAGGAAGAGAAACCGTCACCAGGCTAAAAAGGGAACATGATTCATCGTGTGCCAGCGTCCTTACATGAATGTCACTGAGACCTCAACATTCAAGACCAAAACCGTATCGCGTCTGCTCGACTGAACTTTATAACGAGCCCTAATTGAGTTTGCAAATGGGCTAAACACAGCCTGAGAGATGTGTATATAAGAAGATATCATAGATAATTGTCGTTGCATGAGCTAAGTGTATTTTTAGGTACGTGAAATTACCATCAGTGGCATATAATTTAGATAAAAAATTAAACTAGAACGCCAGAATGCTTACCAGACGCAGTTAAAATTTGTCTCAGAGTTTTTAGTCTTTGTAATTCATATATCGTTATTAAGTTTAAACAGTTTTATTACCAAAATGATTATTAAAGCGTCTCATAAAATATATTAAGTTTTGAATACGGTAACATTTTTAACAAGATTAGGGTCTATGTTTATTATGCAGATAATAGATGATAAAAATCACGTCGACCAGATCAGCCAAGAAAGATGGAACTGTAATGAAATTGAGACTTCTCTTCGGCAGGTCTTCTTCCGAGCAGATAAGGGACACATCGGGTGTGACAGATTGAATGTTACCACACATCCGGTAGAATCTCTGCGCCAACCTTCCATCTGAGGAGATCATATTCTACCCATGCGATAGATGATAAAGAAACCTTCATATGGCCCATGGTAAGTGGAGTCATGCCGACAGGTACCCAAAAAAACACTTCACCGTCGAATCATGTTATATGATATATATTGCACTAACGATATGCTCAATATGTTGCACTTTTATATATTGCACCTTCCACAAGAAACCTTCATTGCACTGATATATGTTGCACTTTTAACGATAATATGTTCAATGTTTGGAATTGCGATGTATTCAATAAATTATAAAGCAATAACGTTAAAAAGGGATAGTGAAAATAAAAAGATTTTTTTGAATTCATTACGTTTTCACACCCTCTCCCCATCTTCATTTTTTGATAATTTCTTAATATTATGTTTAATATCCACAATACATACTTTAATATTTATACCGTTTTTATAGGTGAACTGTAATACAAGTACATAAAATAAATCTCAATTTTGGATATTGAGAACCGCTTCACTTAGCAAGGTCTGGATAAAGAGAATCGCTTCACTTAGCAAGGTCTGGAATAGAGAACCACTTCACTTAGCAAGGTCTGGATAAAGAGAACCGCTTCACTTAGCAAAGTCTGGATATAGAGAACCCCTTCACTTAGCAAGGTCTGGATATAGAGAACCGCTTCACTTAGCAAGGTCTGGATAAAGAGAACCGCTTCACTTGGCAAGGTATGTAGCAAGGCAGTCTCCTTGCTTGATCACAAATTTTATATACTCGTTTATTTGCCCTAAATGCTAAAATATTCTGCTGAAACATTTCATTCACATTATAGTTGATATTTAGAAAATTACAAATAAAAATATTTAATACCGTAAAGAAAACTATTTAAAATTTAAAACTTCTTCATTACAGATTTATCGGTAACGCCACTGTCTGTAATAAAAGCATTTTTTGCGAATTTCAAAGGCGTCACCCAGCCCAGGGTTGGGCCCGGGATTGACATTTTGCCAGCTCGACCTACAAAAGCCCAGCCCCACTGGCTATGACCTATTTCTTCCCGTCTGTTGACCTCTTTTATGAAACATCCTTGGGAAGAGGTCAATCACGTAGAACATCCTTAAAAAGAAAATAATCCGACTAAAGAATTGACTTCGTAATTTATTTAATTCCATAAGGAATATTTATAACACAGGGATGCATACGAGTATATTTCGTAAACATTAACCCTAATTCATAGTCTGATCTGAACATTTAATCTTAACTTCTCCTTTTTTACCCTGGCGAGTTTATTGCCATGTGGAAATCTCTTCCAACCAACCAGAAATATATTTTAATGAACCTCTTTTAACTACAATATTATTTTAAATAATGAAATAAGTATTTAAAATTAAATTTCATACAAATTTGTCGTAGTTTTCTTTGAATGTCGTCACATGGTTTTATTACTACAGTTAAAAGTTTAAAGTATTTAAAGTTCGACTGGAAATTTAAAGGGAAGAAATTGGTATTTAGACAGAACTATGAATTTAGGCCTATGGTAATACAAATTATGTTTTTTTTTAAAAGATTCCCGTAATTTAATATTTACATAAAAAGATTAAAAATATGTATATCAACTGAAATAATAATTAGTGACCTCAGAAACTATTATAGTTGGATACATGATGCCTATTTTAAACCGGGGATAGTGGATTTAAATGTCACTACTACCCATATTTAAATGCCACTACTACCCATATTTTTCAAAAAGGTTTCTGTCTGGTTTTCCATTAAAACCTCTATGACTTGATTGGTTGAAAGTGGCAGTAAGCCTGTCAGGTTGTACTGAATACAATAAAAGTGTAACACAATATTTATTATTCAATTGAAAGGTTCAATTACTGTATACGCTGTTAAACTTTGGAACCAGTAGCCAACAAATATTAGAGTTGCACCATCGTTGACATGCTCTTAACAAATAAAAAAAACTTCCTTCAGTGACGAAGTGTGTTTTTCTAGTTTTCAAATTTCTCTTTTCGTATCGTAGCCATTGTTGACAGTATTTAATTTGCATTTGTTTTAAATCTTGTTTTATTTATATATCCATTGCAAGTATTTTGTTCATTTTTGTTTTTTTTTTTAATTATTTTTTTTAAATAATTCAACTTTCGTATAAAATCATTTTCATCTTTTGGAAGAGATGTCACTTGTCAACAAGCCCCGCCATTTTATATACCATACAATAAACAAAAAATAAAACTTGGACATGGTTACATGACAAGATTCAGAGCCATACAGTAACGAAAGCAGGATGCCCTTCAAAGTCAAACTTCCGACTCTTCGTCTTGGAAATGAATGCTGAAGAGTCCCATATGAATTTCATATCCTTAAAGGCACCACAAGCAGCACCAATTAAGGTAGCTCGTTCCCGAGTCCCCCATGCCTAGTAATCGTGGCACACACTTAATTTTATCAACTCCGTTAACAGGGACACCATTGAAGCACAGAGTAATTGTCATTTTCAAGATATGAGTCACTACACATCAACTCCGTTTTCTCAGCGTCTATAAGCTAGCCAAGACGGAAAGAGTTCTCTGATAGGCTGCAAATCACCAATAGAAGCTCCTAACAATATCAAAAATTAAAACAGTAATCAGAGTCAAAAGGATCCCTTTGGCTCAGATGATTCTATCGTATTATGTTTGTTGAAAGAAATAATTATGCAAGTCTAGAGAAACTAGTGATTACGGGGAGTTGAGAGAATGCAAACAAGAGGAAGATATATTATGATATGGACGGATCGAATAAAGGATTTAACAGGATCTCTTGATCTTATGCACTGCATTCAACATCAGAACCGGGAAGGATAGATAGAGGTGGTGTGCCGCGTTTGAGACATAGCAGACAACCACGACGATAGTATTGAGCATGCAATAATGAAGAAGACATTCTATTAACCAAAAAAACTCACACTAGAGAAAGGCCAAAAACCACATTTCCGCAACAATTAATTACAGCATTAAAATATATCCACAAACAAGACAAATTATAAACACTGCTTGTGCATTTTACAAAAATCAAAAGAATCAACCCTTTTTCTCAGACTGTTCCAGTTATTGTCCACTATCGAATGAACTGACCTTCCATAGACAGTGACACGTAAAAAAATCAGTCAGTGTGTCAAAATGTCCCAAGGGACAAGAATCAATAATATTATATTTTTATTATAAAAATGACACTATTAAAAAATTACTTGTCCGATTGACCAAAGTCAAAAGATTTTACCCTTTTGCTCAGACAGTTGTGTCGTATCAAGAGGTTCTGCCGAAGAGACGAGAATCAAGAACCAGCACCGGGAACAGGTTTGGACTTTAAGAGTAACAGCATCGAGGTCTGCCATCAACCATCTTCCGGGGAACCGGTCCGGATTCCGCTGTTATGCCGAGTTATTTTGGTCATCACAAAAAATAATAAACATTATGTCAGTATTTGTCAACTGATGAAACATGTACTCTATGGGGTATCTATTTATTTAATAGCTTTAAAGCGCACATCGTTCATTATCCTCTGTGTATATAATATATATTTCGAGATGTAATTTCTTTGAGAAAAAAAACGTAGAATTCGGAAGTGCGACTATTATAAACGTGACCTATTTGGTAAGATAGATACCTTCAAACGTGGAAATTGCGGGTTTGATTTCCGTTTGGAACCAGATTTGTTTAAAAAGGATCAAAGAGGCCTTAAGTGAAAAGCATCGTTTTCACTTGAGGCCTCTTTGTATTCTCCTTTTTTATTAGAAGAGATTTCCAAATGACAATAAACCTATTCGATTGTACTGTATACAATGAACGTGTAATACAATAAACAGCCATGAGTTTTCAAAAATAGCCCCTTAGACATGTCATATAATTTCATTATTGTTTTGTGATAACTAAGACATTTACAAACATGATATCTCGAGGGAATAATACTATTGATGAAGGTGTATTGTATTACACGTTCACTGTATACAATAAAACCTGGCGGATTAATCGTGGTATGCCAATCTCTTCAAATTCACAAGGTAAGAGCTAAAGGTTTTGAGTGAAAACCAAACTCAAATTCTATTAAAAAAAATGCTACATGTCAACAGTTTTACCACCTTGTATTGTGTAACTAACTGGCATTAAAGGCAAAAATGAGAAAAAAAAAAAAGTAAACGCATTAGAGATGCGGTGTCAAAGACGTGTTCTATGATATCTTGACGGCATAGCGCACCAATGAATCCATCATTCAACAACTTGGAATTCGGGACAAGCTGTCCACGGTCTGACGGCGACGAGTATTCAAATTTAAAGCAGAATGATTTAAAACTTGAATGTGAGAAAAATGGACACAATAGACTTCCATTAAAGGGACGGGCATATTTCGCTTCACAAAAATATTGTCGAACATTATAAAACAGTTTTATAAAAAGCGAAACAGGCCTGTCACTTGAATTTAAGTTTATTTTTTTCACGTTTAAATATTAAATAATTTATTTAAAAATGAATTTCTACAATATAAATACCAAATCAATTAATATTATAACATACATTCCAATTATTTGGCTATATCGCACGTATAAGAGAAGAGAATTTGAAAAACTTGTTCCATCGGGTAGTGTGTAGGAATGACGATATAATGATAAATCAACAAATCCAATGGATTACCTAACTCTGAAAGGTATCAGAGTTCTGTGTGACAACAGCTCTCCGGCCTAAAATAGGGAGAGGTGGATAATTGTCACGGGTAGATGGACCAGAGAAATCACGAACCTCAGTCATGGGGATTCAACCAAAAAGAGTAATATACGAAACAGAAGTGTCATAAATAACTTATTATAAGCTGTTCGGACAGCGGAATACCAAGACAACTGCAAAAAAATGTACGCAACCTACAGCAATCTTAGTGTGGGTTATGTATGCTCCTCAACAGTAAGATTACAATGAAGTATTATAGTATAACACTTTTTGAAGCGAGTTGCATATCCCGACTAAACAACTCCCAGAAAGTGATAAATAAGGACATTTATGGAAAGTAGAAAGCTAGAAAAATCGTAGAGGTTGTATAGAAGGTGTATGGATGTGGAACAGACTAAGAATGTGTGTCGAATTAGGAAAGTATGGCGCTATGTCCTCTCTGCTTACTCCGGCAGGGAAATACCGTGATGGTATGTATCTATGATGAAAAAAACGAATGAGTGTTGTAGTAATACGAAATGCAGTGATAAGAGATGAATGTGAACTTAAGGCTGATGTGTTGAGTAAGACAGCACTCGGATATGGTTTGGGTACGTAGAACGAATGAATAAATAAAGACTAAAAAAACAAATAAACAGTACAAATGTGAGTGGATGGCGTGGTAGAGGAAGACCAAGTAAAGTATAGTTGGATCAAGTATACGATATTTTGAAAGAAGGAAATGTAAAAATTCAAAGAAATCTTAGGAGTTGTTTGATAAGGTATATGGATATACATGAAAGAGGCGAAAGATATGTGTTGTGATAGAAAATTCTGGCACTCTCTCATTTCTGCCTATCCCGACGGAAACGGCGTGATGGTATATATGCATATGTAACAACTTAAAGAATGTTGAGGACCCCTGAATTGCACCATGCGGAAATAACTGATAATATCGAGAATTGGACAAGTATGGCATGAAAAAAAATACTGAAACATTCATTGAATAACTGGTGTGTATAATAAAAATTATATTTACCTACTCGAACCCACTTATCAATATTTGTTTTCATTTCGAGTGTTAACGTATTTTTTCAACACAAACACGGAAGCAATCGTTGATAAGGAGTCGGTAAATACTTCTGTGTTTGATTGGATAGTAATTATCAAAAGTAAATGCTTCTGAATATTTGTAAAATCAAGCTTTGAGTTGACTGCTGGTGGACAGATTTAAATAATAATAATATTCAAAGACCTTGTATGAAAATCAAATTATATCCCTGTCTTGAATTTTATCGGGAATTGAACCCTCGAGCTGGAAGTTTAAGCATATATCAACTAAACCACGGAGATCGTCTACGTCGAAATATTAATGCTCAGTTTATTACTCAGACTGGGAAACTTGGAAATCGTGGTGCAGTTGATATTGATATTTTAAGTTTTTCTAATCTAATGGATTGATATTGATGTAGAAAAGTTGTAAAAATTTGTGCTGTATGCAACGAAAGTGTAATAATAATAATAAAAATACATTTTACATAGAGCCGTTTAGAAAGCAGTCTCTTCTCAATGCCGCTTTAACTCGGGATTCGCAATAACTTTTATTAACAAATTAAAGAAAAAAATATTGACAATTCTATAGTTTATTCTTCATAGAAATAAATCTTACAGCGCTCGACAATACACCCATACCTCGCTTTACGGCCAAGATACGTTCCGGAAAAGTTGGCCGTAAAGCGAAAAGCCGTATAACAAATAAATTATTTTGATACAAACCCATACAAATTCAATTGGATCTGTTTCATTTTTTTATAAAAATAATATAGTTTTTAGTTCATAAAGCATTTTATTCTTTTTATTTCCTATAAAAATGCTTACATAAAAATAAAAGTACAAAACAATGTAATAATTAACAGAAATTCAAAAAATAAACATATAAATTAAAAAACAAAAGAAATTATATGCACATATGTACTATATACATATATTATTGTATAATAAAAAATATTAAAAAAATGTTTAAAAACTGTTTTAATCTGATGACGATTTTAATTTCTTCCGCGATTCGCTAATGTTGTCTACGGCATCTCTGATGGCGTAGTTTTTCCAAAACTGTTTTATCGGAAATTCACCATCGGTTTCGTGAATAAGGTTACGAAAAGTTCTACGTAAATAATAAGCCTTAAGAGTGGCTATTGCACCCTGATCCATTGGCTGGATCAAAGCTGTTGCATTTTTGGGAAGATACTCAATCTCCACATCTTCAGATAATTCGGAGAAATTAACCGGATGCCTTGCCCTGGAGCATTATCCAAAATGAGCAATGCCTTGTTGCTCAAGTTATTGTCCTTCAAATATTTTTTTACTTCTGGGCAAAAGTATTTTTTAAACCAGTCTATAAAGAGAATCTTAGTCATCCAACCTTTCTTGTTGGATCTCCAAATGACGGGCAATTGTTTCTTGTTCAGCCCTTTAAAAGAACTTGGATTTTCGGAAAGATATACTAAAAGTGGTTTTAGCTTAAAATCCCCTGCAGCATTAGCACCAAGGTGCAAAGTTAATCGTTCTTTTGACACCTTATATCCAGATGCAGACTTTTCATATTCTGAAATGTAAGTTCTTTCAGGCATTCGCTTCCAATATAGTACTGTATCGTCTACATTGAAAACTTGTTCAGGTCGGTATCCACCTGTTTCAATAATTATTTTCTTTTCTTTAGTTGGGATATTCTTTAGCTGCGTCATCATCGGCACTAGCTCTTTCCCCTTTCATTTTTAAGTGGTGCAAATTGTGGCGATTTTTGAATTTTTCAAACCAACCTCGGCTTCCTTGGAATGTTACATCTTTCACAGATTCATCAGTATCCTCTCTCTTTAAATTTTCGAAAATACTTTTAGCCTTTTCTTGGATAGTCATTTGGCTCATTGGCATCCTTCGTTGATTATTGTCTTCAATCCGCATATCTAATAATTTTTCCATTTTTTCCATAATGCTGCTTCTTTGGCGAGTTAATTTTAAGCCACTTAATGGTGCAGCAGATAGCGAGCGAATGTGTTTTAATTTCTTATTTTTTATCGCGAATAGTTTGAACGGTAGACTTCGCCAGTCCCATTGCATTACAAATTTGAACAATTTTCTCACCAGATTCAATACGACGTAAAACTTCTAGTTTGGTCTCTAGCGTGACAGATTTTCGGCTTCCTTTTTTATTTTTATCAGTTTCAATCTCCAAATTCAATGAACGTTTCGGTGGTATTTTTTCCTAAAAAAGGGACGATTATATTTAAAAGAATTAATGAATTTATTAAATATGTAACGAAAATAAGCATTTTTTGGCCGTATAACGAAACATTGTGGGCCGTTAATCGAAAAAGTGCCATAATTAAAAAAGGTCGTTATAGCAAAATGCCGTATAAAGAGCGGCCGTATAGCGAGGTATGTGTGTAGTTGTTTTAATTATTTATCTATTATATTATTTATGTATTAAAATAATAACTACAGCTCTTTTAACTATCCAAGAATAGAAATATACAAAAGGTCACCTATTTTACATAGTATTCAATGGTTCCATTTACGTGGTTTTATTTACGAACTGTTTTCCAAGAAACAATAACCCGTGTAACTGGAGGGATCACTGTAATTCAAACTAGGATACAAATATATCTATAAAAATGACGGCAGCTGAATTTCAATGAACAATTATTTGTAGGAAAAAAAACATAATTGAAAAACGAATACACATAAGCGTAAAAATATATAATAATTTATGGATATTATGGTTCAAATTAAAACGCATGATGATAAAAAAAATCCCAGGTGGTCCAAATCTTGAATAAAGAGTTTCGATCGGGAGTTTTTTTATTATTAAGATATACATTTTAATTTTTCTATTCTTTTTTATTTATTTAACACTTCATTTAAAAACTATCTGGCGGTTTTACATGGTCGAAAAATATATATTAAAATGATTATTCATTGTAATTTATTTTTAACAAACACTGTTTATTCCACTTTTTTGTGACGGTATAACCCTACCGGTTTCAAGGCTTTCCCCTCATCTTCAGGGGAGCGCAAACAGAGTCTTGTTTGCGCTCCCCTGAAGATGAGGTGAAAGCCTTGAAACCGGTAGGGTTATACCGTCACAAAAAAGTGGAATAAACAGTGTTTGTTAAAAATAAATTACAATGTCTTTAAACCTCCACAACGTTAATGCCTTAACTATAAACAACATGATTATTCATATTTATGAAATTAATGTACATATGTGGGATACCATAAATCAAAGGAAAAGGAAGGTATGGGGGAGAGGAAAGAAAAATCAGTAATTAAACATGTTATATTGCCGACTAGAAATCAAGAGTTTTTTTCAATCGCTTCGTAAAGCATACCAATGACAACACGAGTATAACACTCGTTAGTAATTTGTTCCAGAGTCTCACTGCATGGGCAATAAAGGACGAAGTAAAAAAAAGAGCGGTGAACTGGTAAGGCCAATAAATAATTTCTGTTTGATCGTGGCGCAAGTCCATGATCGAAAAGACGCTGAAAATTTTCGACGATAGAAGAAGGTTCTCACGTTCAACCATTTCCGCTCCCTCTGGTATGAAGTGATATGATCGTACTTTCTCAGTCTAAAAATAAATCTTAGAGAAGCATTTTTAAGATGCTGAAATTTGTCCAGTTGTTTCTCCGTAATATCCAAATAACAGACGTCCGCATAGTCTATATTCTTGCTTGTTCATAAGTTACTACATTAATTTATTTCACATAGGTAACAAAGTCCATAGCACGTTGAATGCGCCAGTTCTCGTCCGATCACCGAAATTAAATAAATTTATAATATATTATTTATAGTTAAGGCATTAACATTGTGGAGGTTGTAATTTGTTTTATCATTGAAGACATTGTAATTAGTTTTATCAAACACTGTTTATTCCACTTTTTGTAACGGTATAACCCTACCGGTTTCAAGGCTTTCACCTCATCATCAGGGGAGCACAAACAAGACTGACTTCTGTTCGAACTAGTACCGACATACACACTTCTAACGTTAAACATTCGGGTTGGGGACTGTGGGTGGAGGGAGAGAGGAGACAACCTCAACGAGCAGCGGCGAGATTCTTGGAATATATGTTTGCCAGATGTTCACCCCGATACTCTTGGCACTGATGTGCGTTGGATTGGGATTATAACAGATGTAAATATGACCTCTAGATATAAATCAATCCAACAATATATTATTTTGAAACCCTAGTTTAAAAGGGAAATCTCAATCGTGTGTCGCTTGCGGGTGGGTCATCGCATGGGGGCTAGTCACCTTTACAAAATTGGTACTGTGGAGGATCCCGGTAGCAAGTGTGATCTGGATGATGAAACTATAGTTCACGTGTTTTTCGGTTGTCATTTGTGTGACAGATTTGATTGACTAAGCACTGTATATATGCCACGTCCAATTAATGTTGCATTTATTATTTTTTCGAAGAATTTTCCAGTTATAGATTGATTGTTAATTTTTTAAGTTTAAAGAGTTGAAGGTTTAAATTGACAGTTTTTAATATGTTTTATTATATTGACTCATTTACTTGCATTAGTACTTTTGATGTGGTGGCATAAATCATCATAACGGGGGGGGATTGCCTAGTTAAAGAAAAGAAGCAACGAGACTAATGGAGAAGCAACCAAGAATACAAACAATGATGCATACGCATGGTACCGTTACAGAATGGCTGGTAGACCCAAGACCTGTATGCTCGTACCACGTTTCGCTGAGGGCAATAACAACCGACTACAATAAGACAGCGGTCCAGATTGTCTGACACGTATTTTATCGCTGGCCGGCTTCCCGCATTAAGTGGGTCGTCTTGGGTCATTTGCATTCAATGTTCATCTCTTGACTCGATACAATTCACCTTCGGTACAAATGTTCGTCTGTAGTCGACGGCTTTTATTCCAAATTGCGAATTAATCGTGACTAATGAATGTTATTTTTGGACAACTTAGTTGCTCGGAGTATCGGTGCGACTTTGGGATACATTATTTATTTAATACTTCATTGCAAATACAATCTGACGGACTTATTGTCAGATGGCAATCTCTTTCAACCAACCCGACAAAAGTTAATTAAGCAAGTTACATAATCGCAAAAAATATTCAAATTATTATTTACATGTATGGATATATGCATATTAAATTAAAAGTGAGATATCATCAATCAAAATAAAAGGAAGGGAAGGTGGAGACGAAAGACAAATCAGGAATGAAACACGTTATATTTATTACTGACTAGAAATTAAGAGTTTTTTCAGTTGCTTCTAAATCGAGTCTAACATTGGTTTGTACTGGTTCCAGAGTCACACTGCATGAACAGTAAAATACGATGTAAAAAAAAGAAGAGCGGTGAACTGGGAAGGCCAATACACATTATCTGTATGAGTGTAACGCAAGTGCATGATCGGAAAGACGCTGAAGATTTTCGGCAAGATAAGAGGAGACACTTGACTCCTTCATCGGGCATTGTGCGACGGACGTGGGATATTTTTTTTTGATACTTGGGGTAGTTTGGAAAAAAACATTGTGGTAGAGAGTAAAATATAGAAATCTTTACATATATTAATGTTATAAAATACATATATGTTATATATTAATACACTTATATTTTTATATGTCACAGCCGTTTATATGTATATACAGAGATAAAGGAGACATATATTGGACAACTTTATTATTTGTTGCGGTATGAGAAAGTGTATAGATGTGAGAGAGGCGAAAATGGGTGCGGAGATCAGAAATTATGTCGATATGTCATATCTACCTACCCCAAGAGGGAAAAGGTGTAATAATGCGCATCTTAATGATTTGCTACCCATCGACGTTTAAGTTTAAATGCTTCTCAAAACTGTAAAAAAAAACGAGAAAGTGTGCTAGTTTTGTTACCTCTTTACGTGCACGGTAGCATTAACAACACGTACGATGCAGAACCGCGAGTTTCGTGCCTATTCGAGTGGTGCTAAAAAAATACTCGATGAATATGGCTGGAATAAAATTGTCTCCCGACCATGCTCTTGAATATGTCCCAACCACCAATTCTGCTTCGATCAAATTTAACAAAAGAATAAATAAATAAAAAATACAATAAAATTGCCTTTTCCAAAAAACTAGTTTGTAAAAACATAGAAAAAGTTGTCATAGGGCCTCGAAATACGAATGAACTTAAATCATATGATTGAAATTGATTGTTGACGCTATATAAATTGTTTTTTTTTTATTATAAGTAAATCTTTATTATAAGTTGGCGAAAGAAATTAATGGCCGTTAATGAAATGTAAATCCATGGTTTTAAATTTATTTATTTATTAAGCTTTATTTAAACTTCTTGTATTATTATTAAACATTTTCCATCTTTGTAATGTTGAGATACTGAGTGTTTTATTGCATCGTTTTTCTCCATTACCTCCTTAAGAAATCAAATCGTCAAGTCCAGTCCGTTATAAAATTATTTGAAATACTGAATAGTTTCATGAAACTTGGAACAACCTGAAAGTAAAATCGATTGAAACTATGAAGCGCTTATTCCCAAAAATGGGATCATCCTTTGACTCTACACAAAGTGTTCGGGCAGTCCATGGACATTGATATACCTTTGTCTATGAAGTTAGCGAAATGCCAAGAAGTGACATCTCACGCAAAGCCTTGAACACTGTCTGACACCATTTCAACCTCACCCTTCCGGGATTTGACACGAATTTGCAGCTCCATACCTCGTAATTGTACTGCAATTTATGTTGTAATCATTCAGATGTTATGTTGACAACTGTTGTTATACATATATATATATATATATATATATATATATATATATATATATATATATATATATATATATATATATATATATATATATATATATATATATATATATATATATATATATATATATATATATATATATATATATATATATATATATATATATATATATATATATATATATATAGAAGACCTCAAAACAGATGGGACAGACCCTTCGTAAAATTCGCAGGCGTGACCTGGCAAAGAGAGGCGAGAGACCGCAAGATATGGAAATCTTTGAAAAGCGCCTTTACCCAGCAGCGATCAAATCAAGACACAGAAGAACAATAAAGATTAAAACCAAACAAAACGACCAACAAGTAAATCTAAACCTGAACCCGACGTATTCACAAACTTTTATGCTAATTCATTCGAAAATAAATTACTACTTTAAAATAATATCTATGCTCTCAACTACTGAGGCTACTAATGTATGTACTAATAATTCCTTCTTTCCAGCATTTTAATACCACACCAAGTGTACCAATA
Organism: Odontocerum albicorne; assembly: GCA_949825065.1. Lineage (NCBI taxonomy): Eukaryota > Metazoa > Arthropoda > Insecta > Trichoptera > Odontoceridae > Odontocerum > Odontocerum albicorne. The sequence continues at coordinate 18,670,511 of OX463852.1, read as the reverse complement.
TGGTTAAAATCGAAGCATTTCATGCTGAGACAAAATCACTAGGTGTCCTCCAAAGCTGTACGGCAGACAGAAAACGGAGGTAGCCACTACCCTTATATGACAAAACCTGTCGGGTTTCACTAAGACAACCGGTGAACAGATGTGAAGTCCAAAAGTTAAGTCATAGGGGTGCCCTCACTCAGCAATGGGTAGAAAAAAGGGCAGATAAAGATAAAGATATATATATATATATATATATATATATATATATATATATATATATATATATATATATATATATATATATATATATATATATATATATATATATATATATATATATATATATATATATATATATATATATATATATATATATATATATATATATATATATATATATATATATATATATATATACATATATATATATATATATATATATATATATATATATATATATATATATATATATATATATATATATATATATATATATATATATATATATATATATATATATATATATATATATATATATATATATATATATATATATATATATATATATATATATATATATATATATATATATATATATATATATATATATATATATACAAAATATTATTATATATACTTCTCAGTGCACGAATAAATTCTTCTTTCATATGGAACCCTTTAAATTATTCGAATTAGTAATACGGGCATATTAAGAGTGTGCCCGGGAGACAATATTATCATCGGCCACAGTAATCAAGTCTTCGAATTAAGAACTAACATGCTGGAGTAGTACCGCACGCTAAAACGCAACAACATAAGTTAACATACTAGACTGGTGGAATATTATTGCGAGCCGAACTAATCTAGCAGACTGGGTTTTTTTTAATATTTTTGTATGTATAACATCAGGAAGCGAACCCGAAATCTGCGGGTTGAAGTCAAGCATCATACCATCTAGGGTATTATAGAGATTGTCAAATCTAATGTAGATATTTGCTATATTACCGGATCAGAACTCATAATAACATACGAGTATGTTAACTTACATTCTTGAATAGTCAAGTTTGAAAGGACTTCTATATTTTCTAGTTATATTTATTTATTTGTAAATACTTCATTATATAATAATCAAGTGACCTTATTGTCAGATGTCAATCACTTCAAACCAACCAGACAAAAGTAAATAAAGGAAGTTACATGGTCGCAAAAATACTCAAATAATTGTTAATTTGTACATATTCATGAATAATATAAATAAAAATGAAATATGATTAATCGAAGGATAAAGGAAGGGATGGTAACGAAAAAGAAATATATAACATTATTGTTTTGAAATAAAAAATTAAACTCTACATGTGAAATTGAACAAGATAAAACTTTTTCTCTGCGGTGTCTTACAAAATAGTGAAAACGTTAAAAATTAGGCAATGCCTAGACGAAATGATATCGTAAAAAAATCAGCCCCTGTGGAAACCTGGAAAAGGTGAAATGTGAATTAAATAATGTCCCACACAAAATATATTAATTTGTTACTTTGACAATTTTCTCCAACCACCTTACCAACTCCGTGGCATAGTTGAAAAAACACATGTCTTCCAACCGAATATCGTTGGTAACCAGATTTTTTTTAAACAATTTCAATTTGGTTTCACTTAAGCCTTTCTGGTTGGTTAGAATACATTGTCACATTGCAATATGTTGAACTATTTGTAATGGAAGTAAATAACTGTAATTCAATTAAATGTAGGATGTTAAATGACACATTTGTTTTATACAATCAGTTAATCGTATTTGAGATAAAATATCTCACTACACCATTAATCGAACCCGGGACATCCAGATGATAATTGTCTTTATACCACTAATTAAAAGAAATAAATTATCGCATAATAATGGTTTAAATACATTCAATGTTCACATACATATATACCATCACGCGGGTTGCTTATAGGGGTAGGAAGAGAAAACAGAGCACCCGACTTTCCTATTTCGATGTAAATACAAGTATTTCACCTCATTCATATCCATGCATCTTTTCATACAACTCCTACGACTTATCTGACTTTTTAAATTTCCTATTTTCAAAATATCGTTTCCTTGATCCAACCGTGCTTTCCTTGGTCATACTCTATTAGGCCGGTCACTCACATTTGTTTTGTTATTCTTTGTTTATTCATGCGTTTTACATTCCCAACCCAACTCTTAAGCTTTTATTTCATCTTAGTCAAAACATCAGCCTTAAGTTCATATTGTTCCGTATTATGTCATACATTGCCACCCCATTTATTTATCGCACGTATTTATACGGCATTTATTAGGCTCCAATTATTCTTTTACACGTCCACTTTTCACTTCCATACAAAACGTTGGTACTAAAATACTATTGTGGACTATTATCTAAACAGATTTTGACACTACTCGGTTCGATTATATATATATGTTTTAGTGCCCCAATGACTTTGTTTCATATCGCTACACACCGTTTGATATCCCTCGTAACCTACTCTTCTAGCATGTGGATAAATACTATTTTAATAATATTTCACACAATCATTCAAAGTTAATTGAAAAACCACTGATCCTAGGCACCTCGTAACTTCTAAAGAAACATGGCGAAGTAATTTGTAAACGTGTTGATTTAATAGATTGCTCGCGTGCGTGACCAAACACAACGCACCAAAAGAGTATTGTTTTCCTCAACAACTAATGACAGCGCGCATTCAAATCAAGCAACTTGCGGACAATATAATAAAATTAATGGGTTTACATTGGACCACTTTGGCGAGAGCAAACAAAGGAGAAATCGCTTAACGACGACGACGGCGTGCTTGCTTTACATTTCCTAAACTATTAATCGCCACGGCCTAAATTTAAAAACATTTCGGAGAATGAAAGTCCAGTCTGATGTCCCTTAAGACAATGACAAAGTAATTAAAACGTAACGTGATTAAAGTGATGTGACAATAGGAACATCTGATTTCACCTGTCAAAATCTTTTGTAAGGATATTAACAGTCAATAAATATCATCATTAACAACACATACATGTCCTACAAAACGATCCATATTATTTGCCGTATGCATGATTATTGACCCCTTAGAACAAACATGGCCAACCCGCGGCCCGCCAGGGTGTTTTGTGGAGTCCATGAGCTGTTCTTTTTTAATAAATCGTGCAAAAATAATAATAAAACAAAGCTGTTTAATAATAAAGACATACTCCAGATTTCCAACACGAGGAAGAAAATGTATATCAAAATATAAAAATCTTATTTAAATGTGACCCAAAATGATAGTTAAATAATATAACTATATGAAGACAAAAATTATGAAGAAAACACAATATAGACACATACTTGTTTATACAAGTATTATAAAGAAAACACAATATAGATACATACATACTCGTTTATATTATAAAGAAAACACAACATAGATACATACTCGTTTATATTATAAAGAGAATACAATATAGATACATACTCGTTTATATTATAAAGAGAATACAATATAGATACATACTCGTTTATATTATAAAGAGAATACAATATAGATACATACTCGTTTATATTATAAAGAGAATACAATATAGATACATACTCGTTTATATTATAAAGAGAATACAATATAGATACATACTCGTTTATATTATAAAGAGAATACAATATAGATACATACTCGTTTATATTATAAAGAGAATACAATATAGATACATACTCGTTTATATTATAAAGAGAATACAATATAGATACATACTCGTTTATATTATAAAGAGAATACAATATAGATACATACTCGTTTATATTTTTTAAGTGTAATAGGTATCCAAAATAATACGAGTACTTATATTTATTATTTTAGGTACTTAGTTAATACGACACTCATTTAATGTGAATTGTAAGAGTATAATTATTCAATAAAACAATTCAATGTAAAAATTTGTCGACCCTCATTGTTCAGTAGTTAAGACGTTTGTCGCATGAACCAAGGGTCCCAGGTTCGATTCACGGCGGTGTCACAATTTTTATCCAATGCGATTTCTTTATATATTTTGATATTTTAAATTCAATTTTAAAGTTCTATCCTGAAAGTGTGTGGATTTTTGTGTTGGATACCAAAATCACACCAAGAAGCACAGCAATCCAATAATATTAAAAAAATAAAGATGTTCTAAAAAATGTTTTGAATATAAGATTCCTTGGTAACAGACGTACAAACGGCGAGAATAATATGTATGTTGATTAAGAGAGTCAAACAGCATATTATACGATCTATGTATGTATTCTGCAATTAAACTAATACCAATGTTAGCATTGTTGAGTCGACTTAGTGTAGAGCGAGATGGACGGTTTTAGATCCCTTCACAAAGGTTCACAAAAGGTAGTCAGTTATTTGGGCTTAGCAATTATTTATTATTTTTGTTACTCTATATAATTACCCTTAAGCTTTGTATTTAATTGGGTTTAACCATTACATTTATTTTATTACAACGGTTAAATGACCTTTTTGATGCAAATATAAAAAAAACAACAATATATAGAATTTCATATTGAAATGCAAGCAGTGTTTTATAGGGATAAAACAGTACAAGTCGAACAACACAGTAAAACAAACCATACAATTCAATCAATTCATCCCGGCAATAATAAATGGTTTACTATACATACTCCTATAAGTAGCCAAAGCCATATGAAAATCCATATAATGCCCTGTGTAGTCTTGTTATGCAAGAGTTAAACTAATAATTAGTTGCAGCCACTTCACTATATAACAAAACATTTTACGGAGTGGGCCTACAAGGAACGTGTAGCATGACAAGCTGTATTAGTTCTGGACTATTGAAATACGAGCTGATAATCTTAAATAATGTTGTGAGGTCAAACACTTTTCTTCTATCTGACAAGGTTGTTTGATTATCCGTGTGTGTCCTCATATAGACGTGTTTCATGTGTCGCTCAGGTCCTTCAGGAAAATTTTCTTAAATTTAATGTAGTTCTTGAATTAATTTTATTTTTATACTGTTTAAAATGCTACATTTTATCATAATGTTTTAGTGCAACATATCTATTTTTACTATTGGCCTTATCAAAGAATTGTGTAATGCATTTTTTTTTGTACTTGTTATGTATGGTTCTTGTACGAATTAGGGAAACCTGTAACGTGCAAAGGACCTGGAAGAAAAAATGGAGATCTTGCTTCTATCTGACGAGCTTCATCACGTTCAACAATATTTCATCATCACTCTGTTATTGGGATATGCAGTTTAAGATTTGTAAATCGTAAAAACCTCCGCTGTTTGTGTTCAATTTTAACAACATGGACATTATAAGATATATAAAATAACTAAACAAATACAATATACATGAAATAGGTCATTTCACACGTGACTAAACCATATTAATATGGTGAATATTATTACTGAATATTCAGGTATTGCGCGATTGGGTCTAGGAAGTGTCTGCGATTCGTTAGAAAACCACTTATCAACGACAATAATAACCTAATTGGGGCAAGCAGCAAAGACAACTCATTAATCTGACGCCTTAATCACGGTTTCCTTTTCACATTGTGATCAAAAGTGACTGCATTTCCCTGATTAATATGCAGTAATAACTCTACAATTACATTTACTTTCATCGCAATAATGGCTCACATGTCGAGTGAATGAATTACACATTGGTTCAAATTACGATATTGAGTTATGATTGCGAAGTAACACTGAAAGTTGTTGATATAGCCTAGTGACCTCTTGCGCAAAGAAAGTTTCAGTTTTAAGTTACGTACATATCGTTATACAAAGTAAAAATGAGTTAATTTATTTTTTAATGACAATTAAATACTTTTTCGTAGGACATCGTTGTACTCTTCCTTGTGTTACCGGAAAAGTATATTTTTCTGTTCATATTTGTTTTCGTTTTACTTAAAATCAAAGCTATGATTGCCAACCTTGATGTTTAGAAACGAAAACTGGGCATTGAAAGCAGTGCCGTAACTTAACAAATTAAACCCCAATGCAAACAGAAAAATGGGCCCCTGTATATGTACGAGTATGTTATACAACTAAAAATATAAAAATATTAAGTACGGAGGTTTTATCAATCAAATTGTAAGGACAAAATTGATATCTTATACATAAATCACGCCGCTTCCCCTTTTGAGGTAGGCAGAGACAAGTGAGAGCAAAACTTTCCTATTGAGATAAACGTATTTTGTTTCTTCTACATGCATACATTTTCTCGTGCAACGCCTACCACTTATCATGTAGAAAGAAATGAATGAAAAGAGATTAATGAAACAAATATATATTAAAGAATAGTTAAATCAAGCAAATGATGTTTTGAAAGAATGAAACGTTAAACGTCAGGAAATCGTAGGAGTTGTATAAGAAGGAATATGAATGTAGAAAAACGAAGAATGGGTGTCGAGAAAGTAAAGCCTGGTGTTGTCCTCTCTGCCTACCCCAACAGGAAAACGGTGTAATGGTATGTATATATGTAACTAGTGCATTTATAATAGTGTTATCGCAGAAGAGTTATATGTGTTTAGTATCAGTATTATGACCACAATAAAAAAGCTCCAAGCCAGAATTGACGTTGGAATGGCAAGGGTATTCTCGATTACGAGACCCACCAACGAAGACGATATAATATATAATACAAAATATATGAGAAAGATTAAATATTTCATATGTACTGCAAAGTAACAAATGTAAACCGAACTTTTGACTGACGGACGCTTCATTGATTTTCTAAAAAAAATATCTAATGTACGAACAGGTAAAAAATATCTAATGTACGAACAGGTAAAAAATATCTAATGTACGAACAGGTAAAAAATATCTAATGTACGAACAGGTAAAAAATATCTAATGTACGAACAGGTAAAAAATATCTAATGTACGAACAGGTAAAAAATATCTAATGTACGAATAGGTAAAAAAAGTTAGAAACTACGTCGCTTAGTGCTGTATTCCTTGAACTGGATTGAACAAAAGAACTGAGGCACGATTAAAAAGTAATGACTGATTATTACAGTTCCAGAGAAATAATTCATCTGGTGTTGAATAAAAATCTATTGTTTTCGTTCCACTGACTTTTTTACCATTTACTGGATTCGTTCTTCACGCGAGCATCCTCAGAGCGCAATAAATACGATAAAGAATAAAGTTTTGTTATCAAATAAAATATGGCTTTTACTCATTCTTCGTTATTAATCAACGTTATTTTAAATTGTTGAGCTTTTTAACCTTTTTTCAAAGTCGGATTTATTTGATGATTCGACTATATATTTGAATCTTGTATGATTAAGAATTCATAAAAAAAAATCTACACCTACTCGTATATTTAATTGTATCCATGAAAGTAATCTTTTTTTTATAATCTAACATTCTCAACCGCAGCACGAACGTTATTCAAAATTAGGATACAGGAGACACTCTCAACCGTAACGGGAGCACCATAATCAGGTGCTTATGTATGCATGCATCCAAAGCAATTTTTGAGCAATTAAACCTCAATCCGAGTTTCAAAGTTCACCGTAACAATTTACGGTCGTGATCACGCCAACGTAGCCGCTTGACAGATCATTATCAAGAACAGTTAAACATCTGGCAAGTACTTTTAAATTGGCAAACCTTTTGGTTGTTGCTTAATCAAAAAATTACAATTCAACGCACCGCAGCAGAAAGAGTTGTTGCATTACACCAGATGCAATATACAGACCAGACGACAATCCAACGCATTCTGAATGCAAGAAACTGTGCACCTGTCGACTGTTTGGTAATAGGCTGTTGAACCTGTTGTCTCAAGGAATAAATTTGTTAAGAAAAGTTGTAATGATTAGTTTCGAGAGACAGGAGTTATAACTCTAATGAACAGGTGGGCATGAGAATAATTAATATATTATTAATCAAAGACAAAATCTAATGAGTTTTGAAAGACGTTAACAACCAACTATTTAATTATAAGCGCTCAATCTAATGAAGGAAGTTGAAAGAAGAAGATTACGAATTATTGCTTTTATAACACAAAAAACCAAATGATTCTATAAAGGTTAGACAAATTCCATATTTTACAAAAAACAATCGTCGGAGATTTACCACTATGATCCAAAAAATTTTTTAAAAAGATTTGACAAATTTTTGAAAAAATATTCTATGACCAATTCCATGTTGTACAAAAACGCGATCATCTGAGATTTACCACTATGGTACAAAGGCCTCCGATCTGAACAAGTTCAAGTGTTTATGGACAGAAAGTACGTCAGCCATGGTCAAGCGATGTTACAGTTACAATTTGATAATTCTACCCTCTGAAGTATGTTAACTAAAACTGATAGAAGACGTGTTGTTTCGTTATATTCTGAAATGTAAAATATTGAATATCGGGTGGTTATTGATGTTTAGATGCTACACTTAGATGCTGACGTCGTTTACTTTCTGTCGGGTTTTTCCCTTTTTTGAAAGAAATTTGACAACCGTCTTAAATATTTAAGTTTTATGATTTCATAATATAACGAAACAACGCGTCTTCTATCGACTCTAGTTGACATACTACTTACGGTATATATATATCATTTTAACTGTAACTTTGATCTTAGTGTTAGGTAACGCGTGATTTTTTGATAACCACTTGAGCTTTTCTCAATGGTACGAGCTTAGTAAAATAGTTAAAATATTAAATTATAACGTAAATAAATGTATGCAAACAAATAGATTTACTCAATAGCTTGCAGGAGTTACTGGAAGTATGGAGAACCCACCTTGAAGCTCATGGGGTAAAATAAGTTTCAGTAGAACGGAATATATGAAATGCTTATTTTCAAATACATGTAATAAAGATGACATTTCACACTGCCTTGAAGTTGACATTTTAAATAATGCTGTAAGCTGAGATTGAACAAAATGAATAACAACAACAAAAGTGAACTTTCATCAATCAAAGTGGAGGAGATGAAAAGAAAGCTGGGAATGAATAAATTAATATAGCTGACCTAATATTAAGAGCTTTTTCAATCTTTTTTAAAATGACTATAATAGAGCGAGTCATTAGTTGGTAACTGGTTCTAGAGTATTACTGCGTGGAAAGCAAAAGACGACATTAACCTTTCCTTCCCGGTGTTGGGTATCTTCTACACGTTGCTTCAAATAACCATCAATATCTCTATAAATATAATAAATACAAGGTTAAGATTCTAGGTATTCCTCCGTAATATATTTACGCATTGATTTAAAAAATAATATTAATAATAATCAGAATTAATCGACTACATCGTAAGTATTTTCTGAATATCGGAAACAAATTCGCATTTAAACGCTGTGAGTGCCTCGATCTTGGGTCTTGACGATAGGTGAAAAGTATGCGGGAAGCGCGACACTATATTCGCATCTCACTTTTGCATACGTCACTGAATAGCGAGGAGCGCAATTGTCTCCACCTCGCAAGTGTAAGCGACGCCCGAGTTAGCCCCCAACCCTGCCGCGCTGCAGTAGCTGTTGAGCTGGCAACGAGATTTGACCTACGCCTGTTCCGTGAGTGGTGCCAGATGGTTTTTAAATGTTTTCAGCAAATAAATCTCAATTATTATAATTTTTAACTTCAATTATAATTAATTAAGGCTATGAATGTTCTTATTTTTCCGATTTAAAATCGCTAATTTTTGATCGCGTACTCACTACCCAACACCGGAACACGCGTTTCATTTTTATCACCGTAAGGGAAGGGTTAAACAGTATCTACTTTAGCGTAGAGCAAATCCATGATAGGAAAGACTGAATATTTTCGGTGAGATACGAGAGGGCGGCGAGACAGTTAAATAGATTGTACAATAGTGGCAAAATGTGAATTTCGCGTATATTCCTCACATTCAACCAATTAAGTTATTTCTGATATTAAGTGATATGGTTGTAATTTTTAAGTTCAAGAAAAATCTCAGACAAACATTTTCAATGTGTATTTTGTCTAATATTATAGTATCTTCGTAATACTCGTATCTTACTGCCCATAGTTCATTATTTGAAACCTTAATAATGTGCGCTCCTCAATTAGGTAAATAAAGTTAAGTATTTAAAAGACGAAAAGAATGACAAAGAATTCAAATGCGATCGAGACAGATAAAAATACTTGCCATCTACTAATTTCTGCGTCGTCGTAGACTCCACATCCTTCACCCCTTCCACATTCATACGACTCCTATATTTCTCTAAAACTTGATCCAACTATACTTTCCTTGGTCTTACTCTACCACACCATATTTTTTCAATTTCATTTTTTTCAATTCAAACTCATTTGCACTAAGTACATATTTTTTCAATAGTGTTTCTTCATTGATTTTCTCCATACGCCCAAACCATTTCAGAGTGATTTTCTTGATCTTACAAACCAGCATTAAGTTCACATTCATTTCTAATCACTTCACCTCGTATTCTATCATAAATTATCACCTCGTGTATTATTCTGTGTGAACACGTTTCTACAGCATCTGCTCGGCTCCTTTCAATCTTTTTCCACATTAACGTTTCAATAAAACTTGTATAATTAAAATATTATAAGTAAACATATGACAGAGTATTTTAACACTTACATATTACTAAAGGTAGGGTAGAGTAGACAATTTGATTCAAATGGTGTATAAACAGATGATATTTTTCTTACCTGAAACAAAAATATATATTAGTTTTTTTCTGAATATGTTACAAATAATATAAAAAAATCATATTTTAAGAGCTGTAAATGGAAAACCTGGACACGTATTCAGTGCCGCAATGGTTCAGTGAGAGTGAGGGGTTCTTCATATCAAAAAGAAAAAATGCATAATATTCTGTCCAATTGGCATCTGAAGGCAAATACTCGTATATAACTTTAAATTTTACAATTCGTATAACCAAGCGAAAATATTTCGAGTATCCGTGGTGACAGGAGCGTTTTAATTTAGAGCCGAAACGAGATGTTTTGACGCTTGGAGCACCTATTTGTAAAAGCGCCCCTACAATAATGTGCCATATTTTCTCAACACTTTCGGGAACACGTAAAATTTCTGTAATGCTATATCTTCCAGTCTTACAAACAGTGAACATTGAAGACGGACGAAAATCCACAATATAAATCAAGGGATTAAAGTTAAAATGTCAACAATTAGAAAGTTTATTTTTAGTGCAAAATCAGCATTTATTTAATCGAAACTGATTTTGTTCGAAATCAAATGTCCAATATAGAAAAAAGATATTTCACAAGTTCTCTTGTCTTAGTCTACAAAGTATAGATTATTATTGATTTACTAAAACTTTTATCAAAAGTCAGGAAAATTGATAGCATACTTGGTCAATTAAAATGATTATTTAAAGCTTTTCGGACTATTTTTTAAAATTATTTTTGTCATTTCCCGTTTCTGACGATCGATTGTGGTGCCCTTCAGAAACGCGCCTAAGTCCAGTGTCCCAGTTGTCCCACCCTTGTCTCGGCTCTGCTCTAGCTACATATTGTAAAGTGTTTTCTCGAAAAATGTGAATAACAAACTTTATAAAATAACTATATTCTACAGACTTTCATCCACACTTCTAAGTTCATAGCTCGTTTCATGTATTAAATTTCATTGAAGGAGTTGTCAATATTTAAAGGACGAACTTTGTACTTTTTATTTGCGTGTTAATTTTTTTGTTTTCACTGTGTAAATAAATTTAACCAACCATGAATTGTCAAGTATGAACTAAAAAAACCGACGTGTACTCCATTAATTGCACGAAATATCAGTTTTCATACCACCTGAAAGTTGTTAGTATAATTATAAATAACTTATCTTTATCAATAAAAAAGCTTACCTTCCTTATAGTTTTCATTGCCTATATGATATATGTGATTTCAGGATATATATTTACATACTACATTGCTATTAATAATATATATTTTTTTTAATATTTACATACATATATCACATTATACGCTGTATCTAATGGAATAGGCAGAGAGGACAAATATACACGCCTTACAATCCACACAAGCAGTCTTTGCCTCATCTATACTCATATTCGCTTATTACAATAATTATTAGTTATGCTGATTAATTCGCCATTAACCATGTGTTGAAGCATTTTGTTACGTTAATCACATTCTCATGGTCGCCGGATTATAAAAGTCTTCCGTAATGTATCATGATTAATTGATTATTAGGATGTGCCAAAAAGAACCAACGGACCGTTTCAGTTCCTATTGGTAAGCACAAAAATATGAAAATCAGAAACTAAGGCTATCAATTAAAATCGTGAAAAAATGTCCATAATACCAACATATCGATATACTCAGTGTGGTGAAAAAAAGAAACATTGAACAAGTATTATAATTAATATTTCACTTTTAAGCGCCTGCCACTCCATGGTTTAATTTATATATTGTACTAAGATTTTATATTTTTCTCACTAATTGCATTTAAGACATAACCGTAACATATCATAGACTGTTAACAGGTTAAGACATACCTGTAACATAGACTATTAATAGAATAAGACATGCCTGTAGCACAGACTATTAACAGGGTAAGACATAACTGAAACATAGACTATTAACAGGATAAGATAACATATGCATGTTACATAGACTTTTAACAGGATAAGACATGTATGTAATATTATAAACTATTAACAGAATAAGACATGCCTGTAACATAGACTATTTATTAACAGGATAAGATATGTCTGTAACACAGACTTTTAACAGGATAAGACATGTCTGTAATATTATAAACTATTAACACATTGTTTACGGGGGTGTTTATTAAAATATTGCACCTGTCGCGGGCGAGATTCGATGCCGTTCCACTTTGATTACTTTACCTAAAGTACGCCAGTAAACTTCAAACTGTGGAGCGCGTATCAATAAAACAAAAATTGTTTACATCAATATAATATTATACATAATGAAAAAATATATGTAAGTGGTAGGATTAAACTGTTTTTAGAATGCACGGTAAAACGTTTTGATATAAATATAATATATCAAAATACATCAAACTGTGTGACTCACGATCATTATCAATTTTCTGATAAAATCAATGGTATTTGTAGAAAATATTTTTAAACGATTTCAAAATACAAATAGCAATCAATGGTTTACCGAAAATCCTAACACGTGTCCCACGGTGCACTCTGAGGTCAGGCTGCAAGCCATAAAATCTACGAAATTAGAGTAAGAAAATCTCAACAATGGCAACCTTTTATTAGAAAGTTGCACAAATATGTTACAAAGCATCACTATATTTACATATTATTTACAATTTCGTTCAATATTTGCGTGAGAGATGTTTGAAAGAAGATTTTTCAACTGTAAATCTATATAAATAAAAATGTAAATGTTCGTATATTAAAAATCTCTTCACGGATTGCTTTGAAATTTTCACAAAAGGTTGCATTCGTATACGAAAATTTTTATATTTTTTTTTATATACGATTGTATATAAAAAAGTTTATAAATCAGACGAAATAACATTTGCGCCTCCTGCAGCGACACTCGCAAACAAAACTTGACAGTTGTGTCACATTGCATTTTCGACGTTTCGGAATTAATATTAAATAATAAATATTAAATATCTATTTAAATAAAAATGTAAATGTTCGGTAATTAGAAATCTCCGAAAGTTATTCACATTGATTTGAAATTTTGACAGTTCCATTTTGATTTTGAATATTAAATAATAAATAATTAAATATTTAATAACAAATATTAAATATTTAAATAATAAATATTAAATTTTTCAATACGTTTATTGAAAAATAGCGCCATCTGCCTGGACGTAAAAACACTCGCTATACTAAATATTGTAGTTTATGCGTCATTTTCATTTCGTAATGTGCGTCGTTGACATGTAGCTCTAAAGAATATCTGTTTCACTCAGTTTTTTCAACTTATTTTTTTAATTTTTCTGTTCAATTAGCGGTGAAATTGAATTGTGTTGATTGATTTTCGATTAAATTCAAATCATATCGTGAATTGACCTCTTGGATTGACGCGATCATGTTCTTCAGAGAGACGGCGTGATTTTGGTATGTACATTTTTGACAAACGTCATATTTAATTTAAACGAACTGCCAATTTTTTGCTAATTTGTAACAAGATGTATTAATTTGTCATTATTGTTAGTTTTTTGTAATGTACGAGTATTTACCTAAATAACTTGCTATTTATTACAATCGAGCCTTATATTAAAGTCGATAAAATAATTAAAATTACAGAACGTCGTTACAAATATTAAACGTCTTGGGGCAAATTTGTCTGCAATTTAGTGAAGTCAAAAGAAGAATTGGTTGAAAAAGTATTTCCCAATATTAAAATCAATTATAAGAATCACGATTGGCTGAGTGAACGAGCTATTCTTGCCGCCAAGGACAAAGATGTCTACGAACTTAACAATATTATTCAGTTCCTTTTTTATGTTTCGCAATTTTATATGTTTTTGTTATAACTTTCTTTCTTCTTTTTCAGTGCAATCGATCTTTCATTTGAAATCAAATCATATCGTAAATTGACCTCTTGGAGTGACGCGATCGTTTTTTTTAATTCTCGGATAATTACATCTTTCGGTTTTCGGAAAGACGGTCTTCAAAATTTTCTTCGACAAAAGTATCCTCTCTCTCATCCATTTAGATTGATAAAAAAATCATAATTTCAAGAAGTCACAAAAGTGTTTACAAAATCCAAACACGCATCGAAATACAAACTTTTTGCCTCTTTTTAATTGTTTTTACAGATATGAGTGCATTATAAGTCCTTTACAGAATCCATATTCACAAACTTAGCATTCACTACACGGAACAAGATAAGATACTTATTTGCGTATCAACTGGCACTGTGATAAGAAAAAATAATGTGATGCAATGAAAATATGTACAAAAAAAAACAATGAAGGATGCAAATATAATAAAATAATTATAATTGCAAAAAAAAAATTGAATCCGAGTATTCTTGCCTCTTCGTGCGCTATAGAATTGCTAATACATACGATGGTGAACTGCGAGTTCCATGCATACTCCAGCAATTCTAAGCCCGAAGACTTATTGAATGGGTCTGAAGATAGTGTTGTCTCCCAATCACGCTCTTCAATACTTTCGAATCTTCGTTAAGGAGTACCATACGAATAAAAATTAAGAATAATAATAAAAGGGCAATTTATATAACGCTGTTTAGAGAGCAAACTCTCTTCAAAAACGCTCCAAATCGGGAATCAAGCTATCCATTATTGACAGATTAAATTTATTACAAAATGAATATATAAAAGTTGAATGCAAGGATAAGAATTATATAAGGTTCTTCTCTGTATCTGCTATGTTCAGAAAAACACATTTAGTAAGAAAACCGCAGAAAACTTACCAAGAGAAGACGAACTACAAAGAAACCTTAGTAGATTTCCGATATGTGATAGTAGCACACTCGGCTTTAGGTGTAGTAAGTTATATTAAAACCACGAAAAAAATTGTAACACAACATCAAAGCGATATTTGTTTTTTATTTAAATACATCTGAAAAAATATATAATTATTACACAAAGCAAAAAAAATATCTAAGAACCATTCTGATAACCAATTCACATTCCAACAAGAATTATATATGTAAAAAATATTTTAATTTATTCACATAAATACATTAATGAGCCGGCTTCCTTGTCAATCCGGACAAGTTGCAGAGAGTTGCATCAGGCATTGGAAATATATTTTTTCCTTGAAACATTTGTTAATGATACTGACATGATAGACAAGGGAACTAAATCAAAAGAGTTTTATTCCATGTCCGCTTTTTAAGGCAGATGTTGTAATGTATTACAATATCGTTGTATACAGTACAACCTGATGAGTGAAAACTCTTCCAACCAACCAGAAAGATCATTTCGAGGCCAGACTGAAATCCTTCTTCTTCTTCTTCCTCTTCCTATAGATCATGATCTGTTTGTTCCGCTTGTTTCCCTTCTTGTGACGTGGATTGCCAGCTGTCACACCATCTCTTCGGAAGTCTTCCCGGTAATCTTCTTCCGGCTGGGTTCCCTTGAAGGGCGACACGTAGAAGTCTGTCGTCTTGCATTCTGTTTACATGTTCGTTCCAGTATCGCCTTCGTTGTCTTCCCCACCTGACGATGTCTTCCGTACTACACTTTCTCCTTATTTCGGTGTTTCATATTCTATCTCTTAGTGTGTTTCCGGTTATACATCTCAGTGTTTTCATTTCCGAGGTTCTCTGGAGAGATTTTGCTCTAGTTGTGTGTGCTCTGGTCTCTATTCCGTAGGTGGCTATCGGTTTCACACATGTCTTGTATATTGTGACTTTACTTTCTATTCTCATGTTTTTATTATTCCACACCGGTGTTCTTAGGCATCCCGATATTGCAGCCGCCTAATAGACTGAAATCCGTTTTAAAATATCTGGATACCATTGGTAATCGAGTCAGCAAACCTCGGGATCGAATGGACACATGATTAAAAACACAAAAAGAAACTTTATATTGCTCTGAAAATAAAACGGTGTGCATCGACCCATCACATTGATATCATACACAGCCAGAGGTCATACTTTCATCAATCATTCTCCTTTCTTGCATCTCGGCTGGTGATAAAAATGACTGGAAACTGAACTGGTGACTAAAACTAATAATGAATTGACTTATTGGCATAAATTTATCACATTTATGCGCGAAGGTCATTTCATTAGCTTTTTTTCTGTTCTTAAGTAATGAAGTATAATTTCAATAATAATTTATTTATTTTCATAATATTTTCTTCTTCTTATAGATCTTGCGATCTGTTTAAACATGATTTCAGTTTTGGTCCTGTGACGAAGATGTCCAACTTTCTCTCCATCTCTCTGGTGGACGTCCCGGTGGTCGACGACCCTCTGGAATCTCGTGCATTACAATCTTAGGTATTCTCGCGAGGTCCATCCTCTCAACGTGGTCCCACCACGTCTTCTCTGCCTACTCCAGCTCACGATGTCCTCAATGTTACAACTTCTGCGGATTTCCTCATTAGGTATCCTATCTCTAAGGGTTCTACCTACAATAGGCCGCAGTGTTTTCATTTATGTTGTTCTGAGGAGGGGTTTCATTCTTAGAGAGTCTGCTCTTGCTTCGATTTCGTAATTCATTACAGGTCTTATGCATGTTTTATATATTCTGATTTTGCTTTCCACCAACATGTGTTTATTGTCCCAAATAGTGTTCCTCAGGCATCCGGAGATAACTGCTGCTTTATTGGTCTGTTCTTTGACTTCATTATACAGATCGTTGCAGCTAGATACCTCCACACCCAGGTAATTAAACTTTATGACCTGTTCTATGGGTTTATCGTCCACAACCAATCGGCATCTAAGAGGCTGTCTGGATATTGTTAGATATTTTGTTTTACCGACGGATATCGTCATGTTATATCTCTCAGATTCAAGATGGAACCTATACAGCATTTGTTGTAGATCGTATTCGCTTTCTGCTAGTATAGTTGCGTCGTCAGTGAAGCATACCACGCTGATGAGCTTTTTGCCCATCCTATATCCGAGATCAAGAGATGAGACCTCCTCTATGATATTGTCCATGATCAGATTGAAAAGAAATGGACTGAGACTATCGCCCTGTCTGATTCCTGTTACAGTAGGTATCTCTTTAGTGAGCTCGCCATCCACTTTAATTCTTCTTTTGCCATTGGTGTTTAGATCTTGTATTGTTTTTTTATGGATGGCGATACACCCTTCTCCAACAGGATATAGACAATGCCAGGTTGTTCATTCAATGAAATTGTTTACGTGTCCCAACAGGGAGACGGCGTGATGTTGTATATGTATGAATTGAATACGAGTGGCTGCAGCTCGGACTTCCTGTAAGAATATTTGAAATGTAAGGCAGCTGTTTCAGAACAGACAATGAGTCTAGTGAGACATCTAATATAGGCAGTGTGTCTTTTGTAGAACATGTGAAGATTCAAATAAAAATAAAACACTTTCAAGTTAAGAAATGTTGATTTCAGCCGCTACCTTCCTATCCTTACACTCAACTTATTGTAATATGTTTAATATCAGTAATAGTAGGTCAAATCCCCCAATTAGAACGCCATTGAGGAGAGTTTGCTCTCTCAACAAATAAATTTTCTTTTTATTATTGATAAAACATTATGTTTGTTGCGTAATATTTCTGCCAAAAACACATATTTAATTATAATACATTGTTCAAATACATTACAATCTAAAAATAATTATTTTCAGAACCTAATATTGTAGTAATGAAAAATTAAAGATTAAAATCGAACAACCGGAAAACACTTGTGAAATAATCATCTGACATGTCAATCAACGATTCATTTATTTTCTGTGAATATTGAGTTGTTTAATTGCATCTCGCGTAAATGAGCAGCGAGTTGTTTTATTTTAGATCAACCAATTCAATCAATCACTCAAGTGAGTTATGTATATTAAAACATACACAAAGCACGGTATTAAATGTCAAAATCAAAACAAGATTATAAGGAAATGCTTATTTAGTTCTGTAACATTCCTTTTCCATGACGTATTATTCAGAGTGATTATTTTGTATAATATATTCGTCTAGGGATGCTTTTTGATCTTTGCGTTTTAATGCAATATATTAATCTCAGGATGATTTATAATCAGTGTGCTTTAATATTGTATATGCATCTCGGGATGCTTTTTGATCAGTGTGTTTTAATGTGATATATTCGTCTCGGGAGGCTTTTTAATCAATATCTATTAATGTAATGTATTCATCATCTCAGGATGTTTTTTAATAAGCGTGTTTTAACAGGGGTATATTGATTTCGAGGTACTTTTTTATTAATGTGTTAATGTGTTATATTCGTCTCAGGATGCTTTTTGATCAATGTGTTTGAATCTGATGTAGTCGGCTCGTGATGTTTTTAAATCAATGTATTTTAATGTTGTATGTTCGTCTCGGGATGTTTTTGATCAATGAATTTGAATGTGGTACCTATATTTGCCTCGGGATGCTTTTTAATTAATGTCGTATATTCATCTCCGTTGCTTTTTGATCAATGTGGTTTAGTGTGGTTATCGTCTCCGAGTGCTTTTTGATCAGTGTGGTTTCATTTAGTGGATTGATACATTTACATATGTCTCACTGTATACATTGAAAAAGGACCTATGTTGTTACAAATCATACTTCCTAAATTATTATCAACAATTATATTTTAAGACATTTTGGACTCCATGTGGTTGAAATATTCATTTAATCACATTTATAAATAAATATTTTACACCCAAACCAAAAATCTATTTATAATTATAATTATTGTACATTTGCTCACCTGATTGATACAAAATCATTATATATAGCAATTTCAAATGACTACCGCATATTTCTTAAAGTGCATCATTCACTCTTACCACATAGTATTTATTATCTTTGTACATTTAAATGCCAAATAAATAGAAAAAAATGTGAATGTCAACTGTAATGACGAACTCCGTGATCTAGTCAATTGAACACATGACTAACAAAAGTTGACGGATTCATTCTCGAAGGAGCACAAAAAAGTCTAGGCTTTTTTGACAATAGATATGTTAATATCTTTCTAATCGATTGCAAGAAATTGCTACGTGACAATGAGCAGGTAGGTTATACGAGAGTTGATAAAAAATTTACATTTTTTTTATTTCGCGGGATGTTTGTTTTTGATTAACCCATCTTTTATGCTCACGTTGGCGACACTATCTTATGTACATTTTGATTTTCAGCCATATTGCATGAGAAGTTAGTGTTTGACATACAAGTATTTACAGCTTATTTTTATACGTTCGCGATTTTTTCATTTGACTGGAAAAAGATTTTTTTGAGATTTTACACCGTTTGTATAAGACAATCCGAAGAAAACCATCAGAATTGTGGGCAAACAACTTCTGGATTTTACACCACGATAATGCACTGGTTCACATACTCACTACTG
This sequence comes from Odontocerum albicorne, assembly GCA_949825065.1. Classification (NCBI taxonomy): domain Eukaryota; kingdom Metazoa; phylum Arthropoda; class Insecta; order Trichoptera; family Odontoceridae; genus Odontocerum; species Odontocerum albicorne. Next base: position 18,650,594 of record OX463852.1, on the reverse strand, counting down.
ATTCGTGAACTTTTGGCCAAAACTAACACCGTCGTGCTGCCGCAACCACCGTATTCACAAGATATGGATGCCCGCCTGCGACTTTAAAAAAGGACATTAAAAAAGAACAACGTGTTGTGACCACAGAGCAGATAAAGGTAAAATGGCTGAGTGAGCTAAAGGCTATCCTAAAAAGTGCAAATGTTTTGTGCATTGGAAAAAACGTTGGCATGTGTAACATATTTTATCCTATGGAGACAATTTTGAAGGAGACAATATTAATACGAATGATTAATTAAATACTTTTTGATACTAATAAAAAATCTCGTTAGTTTTTTATCGAACCTCGGATAACGTTAATAGTAGTAAAATAACTTAACAATTTTCATCATCATCGCCGGATGTGTATATCATGAGAATGTACACATCCTATTGACAACGGTATTTTGTGGTCGTCGAAAATTACTTCATTTCAATTCATAGGTTCCTAATACACGTGCGTTTTAGATAACCAAAAGTATACCAACTTTCTACGCATTCTTCATCTCAACAACACAAACCTCCATAATCACACATATATCTCATTTAAGGGTTGTGTTATGACTTACAACGTAAATAAATATTCTATCATCATCACGAACACTTTAAATCCCTATAGGTTCAATAATTAACATAATGTGTATTGGAATTTTTACTTACATTGTATTGTATTAAATTTACAGTACAGCCTGGTGGATTTCTTTCAATATGGCAAGTTCTTCCAACTCATCGCAAACATATTTTAAGATTTAGATTGTATTAGAAATTGAAGCCGAAACCTAAAGTGGCTGGAAATTAAAGAGCAATTAGCATTATTGGACCTTCATGTTAAACAAAGACATTTATTTGAACTCTAACTCATCTATACATTGATTTAGACAAAAATAATGGTACGATATCAGTAGACTAATTGGTAAAACGCCTATCTTTCAGCCCGGGGTGTTGCGGGTTCTATTCCCGTTGGTAATAAATTTTAAAAAGAATTTATCTCATGTTTGTACTTCAGATCCATTTGAAATATTTCTGGTTGGTTGAAAGTTGCAACAAGACAATAAACCAATCAGATTATACTGCATACGACGAATACACATAATTAAAATATATAAATAAATTATATTTAATTCAAATTAGTTAAAAGTAGTATGTAGGTGTTAGTTTTTTCTAAGAAATTAAATATTGAGATTATTAAAAATAAAATGATATGAAGGAAATTAAAATTAAGTTAGTTTATAGATAAAATATATAAATTAGATTAGTTTTTAAGATATAAATTTGTACATAGGTGTAGCCTTTGGAAAATGTTTGTATTATAGATTACTTTATTAAATTTTTAAACAACTAATATTATATGGTTATCGTTACATAAGATATAACCTAAATTTAAGACTTTGGATTTCGCTGATAACGTTTGGCCTAGTTATTATATCATCAAAATCAATTTATATTTTCTTTATCAACCTAGGCTATATCTTTATTTTTTTCTAGATTTTAATTGCAGCGGTATTATAGCACAGATCGTTTCATATTAAGGTCTTTTTCAAGTGGCATGACACCAAAAACCCTCGTAATGACAGAAAAGCAATCAACAACGCGAGACAATTACGAAATATCACTTCGAGAACAATTTTCCGCAGTAATAATTATCCGACCATACAAATAAATGTTTGTTCAACAATTATGGTAACTGACGACATCCACAGACCAGATCAACCAACAAAACAACCGTTCCAATCGAGATTGTCGGTTTTGTCATTAAGGTCAAACTGATCGCGAAATAATATTGTAATTATTGTAGAAGATTGACCGATGGAGACGCTTATCGTGGCATAACTATTACCGGAAGATAACAGTCGATGACCACTAGACCGCTACCCGCAAGATTAGGTGTGGTAGACAAAAAATGCATGTCATGAACTGGTTTGTTAAAAGAGTATGCATACTTTCGGTGAATACTATTATATTATTATATATATCTTATCCATGATGTAACTTATTTATTCATATTTTTTTATCTCCAGTATTATAAGGGTGGGATTCTCTTTGAGTGCTAGAAAATACGACTTCAGTGGTCAATTTTTTTATTTTACATTGACACATGTTTAATTGTATAATTGATAAAAGTCTACAAATAATAAGAAAAGGTACTACTGTTCAGTTCGATCCCGTCTCCATCAAGCGTGATTTTCATTAGAAGATCGAAATCTCTATGTTTATGAATGCAACTGAATAAGGAACTGCCCAAATTGACTCAGTGGCAACACACCTGAGAGTAAAAAGAATAGTAACAACCAGGGACTTAAGGTCCGACGTCACGGGGGAAGGAAAATTACTCGCAGCGCAGTAAATACACGTATACTTATGAAGCGAATTAAGACCTGAAGATCAAACAGCCTAGATAGTTGTCAGTAATTTCACAGAAAACTTCAAATGTAGTAAAGCAATCATTGACGCCACTAAATCAGAGTAGGCAATCGGTCTTTAGATGAACCAATGTAAGGCTGAATGGAAAATATTGACTCGATTATCATCGTAGCATCACAAAATGTAATCTGCGGATTTATCAAGATGGCTCCAAAAATTATAACAAGATGAAAGGACAGAATGGAAGTGAAAAGTTTGCCATTGTTACTTCTATGGCAGAAATAAATTGAGTAGTCCAATAGCTTGGATAAGCCCAAGGTGACCTGAGTAAGGTAAACAATTAAATGTCTGTCTTCCCACGTGGGAAGACGACCATCGATGTTGCCAAGTATACAACTGAACCTTTAGGCATGCGTTAAGAATCGTGTGAGGAGTCATCCCTGGTAAAGGGTGATGGCGGACTTCACCTATCCTCGCGGGTTGACCATTGCCGAGAAGGATAATCGCTTTTCTTCATCTTAGTTAAAATGCATTCATTCAATTTTGATATCTTCATTCCACCTTATTTTAAACATTGACGCTCCACAATTGTTTCTTAGTGCACGCGTCTCCACACTATTACTTTAATCCTCCTTCTGCACAGTGCAAGTTTCATTTTCAAACGTCAAGGTGCTCAAACATCAATTTATCTAGTGAAGTATGGAAGATATCAATATTAAAGAAAAATCGTTTAACATATCATTTGGTGAGTAAGGGTAACGCTCTTAATAGCTTAGTTCGTGAATACGGCACAGATACTAGTCTTTATTCACAATAGCATTAAATATCAAACAAGATTATAAGGAAATACTGGTATGTTCTCGTATTTGGTTTTGTAACATTGCTTTTCCATGACGTAACATATATAATTCCGAGTTACTATCTAGTGTACTCACGCGTTACATCAAGATAATAACGAAATTTCACTCCAGAATTTTCCGAAATTGGTCGACAGGAGATGAGACAGAATAGCGGTGGTTCTCATATTTCCGTAATGACAGGCAGTGAATAAATTTGCGACATCCTTTTCATGGGAGTTTATACATGGTTTATACCAGGAAGTAGAATATTTGCTAGCACAGGGAGCTACCAAGTTATATATATGGAAACTACAAAATTTCTAAGACAACACGTACTGTTTAATATAGAATATTTGCGTGTCATTTAAGTGTGTATATGTAGATGTTCATTCATACCGTTGAGATTACGGATCAAGAAAAATTATGTAACTCTGAGTTAATAGTAACGCAGCTAGCGCTGGACGTAACAGGGGGCAGGGACCAGTAGAAAGAACTTAAGACATAATTTACTACCTGGCCCAAAATATTAAAATAAAAGTGACATTAAAAAACGTATTCCAAGTTATCTAAACAATTACAGAAGACTAATACTTATAACGACATTGAAGTAACTCAGAAAGGAAAGAACGGAAAGGTGTAAACAAATAATCATTTGATAGCTACAATGGCTTTTCCGCTGATACCGCAGAAGAAAGACTCTAATGATGCGAATAGCACGCTACCGTAGCCGAGACAATACGACATTACACCAAGCACGTTCCGGCAGATCAATGTCAACGGTGATAAAGACTGAGACCATGAACAAAAAACGAAAAGTAATTTACTTCTTCACCTTCTTGCAAAACAGATAAATATCAGTGATAATTGGTAATGAACATTCGATTTCCTCGAATGCCTATCAGCTATGTCTTTAAGAAATGCAATGAAATACAAAGAATATACGACATTTTAGTTGAGTTTGAGTAATAGTTTCACGTATTACCATTTTTATTTTGATCTGTTATTCGAATTAACAAATCTTATAGATTTGAAAAAGCTGGTCTCAAAGTATCCTGCTTCAAGAACTTGTTGAATTCTCTTCCGATATATTCCAGGAGACTCGAATACCTGATGCATGAATGAAGACTATTCTTTCTGCATACTGACTTTTTACATATCTAGCAATATTCAATGACCAATCATCACTCTAAGAGCCCCAACGTCATTTACAACCTTTCACAAAATACTACCCAATAAATGTACACACAGCCTACAAGATAGAAAAACTTACATCACATTGGTTAGGGACCGTATCCACACAAAAACAGTTCACAATACGAGTGGCATAGAACCATTCAAGAAATTTCTTAACTTAAGGTTTTTCAAGAGATATTTGATAGAACCCATATTGCTTTTCAAGAGATACTTGATAGAAACGAATTGCTTTTCAAGAAATACTGGATAGAAACCATGTTGCCTTTGTAGTAACTTCAAACAATCAAAAGAACTTAACATATAAATAAACGATTTTTTTTTCGTATGGCATCGTACGGAACTCGCGGTTAATCATTGAACGTGTCGGAAACACTACCACGTGTGAAGAAGTAACAATAGTCGTACACGTCCAATGAGCGCATGTTGAACGATTAAATTAATAAAGACTAACAAAACTGATACACAATGCAAATGTGAGTGGAAGACGTGGAGAGAAAGACTAAGAAGAGTACGGTTGGATTAAGTGAATGATATTTTAAAAGAAGGAAATGTAAAAAGTCATAGAAATCGTAGGAGTTGTATGAAAAAGTGAAAGATGCTATAGGAAAAACTTACTCTTTCTAACAACGAAATGGCGTAATTGTATGTAATTTACTGTTTCTGTTTTTTTTTTTAATTTGCATTTAATTTCGGAGAACTCGTATTCCGGAAAAAAACAAGTACTCAAGGCAATTAAATCAATAGAAATTAATGTTCCAGAGTTCCTTCAAAACCAGAATTATTCTACAAAATTCAAATCACTAAAAATCCGCAGTAAACGGACAAATAATAAAACACACGATGTCATTTAAATTTATCACTTTTCCAAATGAGGTATTAAAATATAAAACGAGAATCGAGCAGGTGTCCGCAGCAATGTGTTCACGGACGCGGACTTGTCGCCGCCCATACATTGTGTTGTACAAATGAATTGACACATTGTTAACCCCAGGTTAATTGATGAACTTTCGACATTTTGTATACTAATCGTATACACGTAAATTCAACGTGTCAGGGACAGTTTATTTGCCTTGGTAATTTAGGACAAATTGCATTTTTTTTTCATAGACAATCCCCCACTGTAGGATGATTTGTGGAACCATAACAAAGCCTAAAATAATATAATAGTCAATATAATAAATGAAAATTTAAAAAACAACAATTTAAAGCCACAGCTGATAAAAAAATCGAGAATTTAATAATCAATCTATAATTGGACCTACGAAAAAAGAAGAAACACAGCGGCAAAGATATGGAATTTAGTAAAACAAATGTGTCACGTAACGAACATTTTAATGTATTATTTTTTATATTATTTATCGATAAGACATTAACACTATGGAGGTTTAAAGGCATTGTAATTTGTTTTATCAAACACTTTATTTCAATTTATGTAACGGTATAGCCCTACCGGTTTCTAGGTTTTCACCTCATCATCAGGGAGCACAAACGAGATTATTGTGCAAGTCTTGTTTGTGCTCCCCTGATGATGATGTGAAAATCTTGAAACCGGTAGGGTTATACCATTACATAAAGTGGAGTAAACAGTGTTTAATAAAAACAAATTACAACGACATTTTAATGACATAATTTATTGCAAATAGCATACTGCATTATTAATTTGATACAAGACTTACTCCGTGGCTTAATTAATTGAATATTTGACATAAAACCTGAAGGATACGGGTTTAGTTACCGACCTGAAAAAGAGTTACAGTCTGTTTTTTATAAGGCCTTTAAAATCTTTCTGGTTTGTTGGAAGACATTGACAAGCGTATATACAACGAAAGTGTAATATAATAAAACATACGAGAATTGAATTTGACTACTTGTGTATTTCAATAAACAGTCGGGTGACTTTGGTATATATAAATTGATAATTGAAAATCTTTAAACCTTTAATATATAGAGCTGTTTATAGAACAGATTTTCCTCAAGGACGCTCAAACTCGGGATTCGAACCCAATATTATTGACATATTAAAGATATTGCAAAAAAACAAGTTAAATATCAGTTTAGGGAAGTGATAGCTGTAACCATTACATTAGGAACTTGCCAGTATCTGCATATGTTTAGAAAAACTTATTCGGTAATAAAACCGCAGAAAACTTACGAGAGGAGACAAGCTTTAAAGAAACCTTTGTAGATCTTCCGATGTATGATCGTAATAAATTCGGCTTGAGGTGGAGTGTAGTGTGTGTGTGTATGTATAATGAATAAGTTATATGTGTAGTATTATAAGTCAGTTTGACGTTTTGTAATTTTAGTTTTGGAAACAGAAAATCATCGAAACTTCTCTTGTAGGCCTTCTTATTTCCAGGTATATTTATCAATAAATGATTTTGTACCTTTAAAATGAAGACTAAGATATTAAAATTATACGTTGTTTTAACATGTACATATCTACGTTTACAAAGCATATTCTTAATTCTAGTATATTTATTTATTTAATTTGGTGTCATTTCGATACAATTGATTTCTTATACAACTGAAAAATCCTATCTCAAAAGCATTTAAAATAAACTAATATGTATATGAACCTAACTTCTGAGCTTTGTAAATATTTTTTAACTTAATCCAATTTTTTTAGGGGCCCATAGCTTTATTAACTATATTCTCCTAAGTCAAAATGATTTTATGAGTTTGAAATTTTAAAAAAGTCATGTGTAGAGCATCTCTTTAATTCGCTTGAAACCAGTCCTACGTAGTACTTTGGCGATACAATATAGTATGGCGCCACAGCGCCCACAATAGCCTCTTTGTGGGCGGGAAAATTTTGACAGGTTTCAAAGAAAGCGTAGATGAAAAATTTCATGGAATAATCAATAAGGTTGAAAAAGCCAAAACAAATTTGACAGGGTGTGACAAATAACCAACAATCTTCGTGTATGTTGTTTTTGATTCAATAAGGACTCAAAAGAGAAAATGACGTTTTAAATTCTTCTGCATCGTATATCATTCATTAATGATTTGAACATATTGAAAACCGTGGCCTGGACACAACATTGACTTCGGCCCCATTCAATGAATCTTCGGGTTTAGAACCAAGTAGGCACGTAACTCATTGTTGGTAATCGCACATGTTAAAAATTGTACCGCATATGAAAAAGTCAAAACACTCGCACACGTATTGTACTAGGAAATGTCTTCCTACCAAACAGAAATATATTAAAGGGGTATTAAGTGAAAACAGACAAATGACAAATTAAAATAAATAGAGTACCAACTGGAACCGAATCTTCGAAATCGGAAGTGATAGGCGTCTACTAATTAAATCACGGTGGTCCTCTTTGCTATATTTACAGAGTATGGAACAAAGTAAGATAAAACACCTGATCACTTAATTGACTTAGAACTTCGCCTTGTAAGCCTATTATATATAGTGTTATTAAAATTCTTATCCTTTGCGAATGAAACTTTCTCCACCCGCACATGCAAGTGTTTTATTGCGAATTACAATTTTCATCTCAATACCAGTGGTAAACACCTTTCGTCGGATCATTAAACCAAGCTAATAAACCGTAAGAAACTAGTTTCACTAGATTAGGTGGCAAAACAATAAACCTTCAATTGCTCAAGTTAATAGCTGTCAAGGATCATAATAGTATAAGTGGTAAAAAATTTGCAAACAACTATAACACACTTTCTAAATATTAGTTACAGTGAAAACATATAATCAAAACAACACAACAATTTCCCTTGCCCCAGACTTTGAAGAACTTTGGAAAAACGAAAAATGGGATCCCTCTCAGGAAATAAGGGCGAGAATATATGTTAAATAGCGAGAAGTGCTATCAATAAAATGGAGTCTCTTTTTACAAGTCAAGACATGAACTTGAAATTGAGTCCACTGCTACATCTTCTCAGCTCTATGGAATGGAGGCGTGGACACTGAACCAGAAGACTCCACGTAATATCGAAACTTTTGAGTCAATATGTCTGTTTTTTTTTTCAAATTTGTTGATATACGCCATTCTATCAGTCTATGCTATTATTCATATTGACCAATTGTCAATAGAAAATATTCGTTCGCGCTCTTAGAAGTTCGTCTTCACATTTCGTGTCGAAGACACTATACTATTTTCGTCCAGAAATCTGCCACATGAATATCACTGGGCGTTCCATCAATCAAGTCCTCTTTGGCACGAGACACCTGGCACATAACCTGGCACTGTAGCAAGAGTCTGATGGGCTGATACTCACCACAGATACAGAGTCGATCCATCACGTAACATTCCCCGTTTTGACATGTTGTTCTTAGTTCTTCCACTATTAAGAGATGTTCAAGTTTTATATGGCAGTTCAAAGCAAGTTAACGTACTAGACTTGTTTCCTATGCGTTAAACTTGACACTCGTGTGAATATCGTTGCCTCTTCACGTAACATACGTTGTCTCTTCACGTACAAGTATTGCTAACACGTGCGATGACAAACTGTGAGTTTCGTACCTAGTCCAGTGATTCCAAACGCGAAGGCTCTATTAACAATATTGTCTTCCGGCTAAGCTCTTCAATATATCCGAATTGTCAATTCAAATGTGTAGATGTATACCATACGAATTAAAAAAAAACAGAAGGTAGATTAGATATATTTTTTTATATTGTAAATAGTCTCAAATATTGTGATATTGAATTAAATTTGATGTTTTTTTCAACAATTGATAAAGAATGTCGTAACAATTCATTAACCGATACACGAGATGAACGACCAATATACTCGTATTATTGTACTCAATCAATTTATCACACAAAATTGAAAAGCATTTTCAATCACACGCATTGCATACAAAGCAATACACAACGCAGTGTATCGAGAGAGCCTTTGTAAATTCCATTATTACGGCTAAACTTTCTAGAATTGCCTATTATTTGTGCAACAGTGTATTATAATATTAGAATGTTCAAGTAACAGAGATATTGGTATCTCGATAACCTTTCAATATAACAAACTACTCGGAAAGCTACATGTATCAAAGGTAGCTATGTACAAAAGTTGACGAATACTATGCATTATTTGTTTTGTTAGTATTTCTTCATTCATTCGTTCTATATGCTTAAACCATCTGAAAGTAGTCTTCTTTATCTTACTCAACAAATCGGCAAAGTGCTCTTCATCTTAACAACATAAATTAAATAAGATTTCTTTATTTTGAAATTGGGTTTCATTCCAAAATAAGTAAATATACAAGTATATTAAAATCTTATGTTTTATATATTATTTATGGTATAGTTAAGGCATAAACTCAGTAGAGGTTTAAAGACATTGTATTAAATTTTTGTTTAGTTAAACACTGTTTATTTCACTTTATATAACCCTATCGATTTCAAGGTTTTCACCTTATCATCAGGGGAGCGCAAATTATACTATATCGATACTAGTTCGAATATAATTCAGTCTTGTTTTTGATCCTCTGATGATGAGGTGAAAACCTTGAAAACGGTAGTTATTTTTTGATATAACGTGGAATAAACAGTGTTTGATTAAAACAAATAAAAAAATATTAAAATCTTAGTTTATATAAAGCACCTTCGTGATGAGATATTTCAATAAACGGCGTTATAACAACTGAATTATACCAGACATGCACTTGTATCAAATAAATAATGATACAAGTTTTAAGTGTTTTAAGTAAATACAAAACTTATTTTCACACAATATACTCGCGCATATAGCAGTTTTTGAATACTGATAAATCGACAACTATCAGATGTAAAATGTGTAGACTGTTGAAGGGCCAAGATGCATCTAGGTCAAGAGAGATGAGTTAGCAATCTGCAGAGGATGATAGCCATGGTCCATCTCTCTTATATTATATATCTGCGCTGTCTCCATTATATCTAGAGGAGGCAGGCGGATTGGAAGTAATTGAGAAAGTTAGTTCGCTCTCGTCTCGGTAGGAAAACCTTAACATCTTCGATTTGTTATTGTCATTTTAGTATCGAAAATAGAAATTCTTACAATTCGATTGAAATTGTTAATTGAAATGTTTACTGTAGCTGAGATTTTTAAATGAACTACAGCAAAATAAAATTTCCTCAGAAGTCTGCGACACTATAAACGAAATATATATTTGAACACTAACAACTTTTATATTTTCGTTAAATCAAAATCCGTAGTGTATGTTAATCTTACTGAACATTCATGAGATATTCATCACTTGGCGGTCTTACTCCGAGCATTGAGTCGCTATGTTTGGATAAGTGAACATGTGTCATGGGTCCCGTATAATGTTTAATGCTGCTTTCGTTCAAGAAACCCCATCTCTGTATGTTCATCTTGCATCTCGTCACCCTTACTCAGATCTTCTGGTGTAATATTTATCGAGAGGTCTATTTAATCGTCAAATGTATTTTCTTTCCACTTCAAAGAATGCGCTTTATGCAGAAGACCGTTCGTTCTTGCACTCACTTATGAAACTTATCTTAGATTTCAGTATCTATATTTCGGGCTGGTGGCCATATTCCCGGTTTCGTTCATGTTGACGTCAACCTGCCTAGGTTATGAGAAGCCACTCCAGACTGGAGTTGCATATTCCGCAGTTAATCAGCAAAGTGCAAGAGATGAGACTCTTAATATATATGATTGTGTTCCCTAGGACATCCCAGTAAGTTTCCGAAGAATCTTATTCCTGGTATAGAATTTATTATATTACAAGAATAAGATGCAGTGTAATCATAATGCATTCAGGCTAATAGAGGATTTGAAGTAATAAGTGCTTAACTAATCAGTTAACTATTGTTCATTCTGATATTTCCGTTTCACACATTATTTAAATCAAAATTCCAACTACATCATGCCCAAATAACTCCTTATTCTACGTTTAAACACTGTACAAATAATTCACTCACATGATACCAAAATCTCTTCAGTTTTCGATTTCCTCCAGCCGTTAGATCACCTGTATGCTTATATTATGTTATGTTGGACATTATATTCATAAGGATGATCTCCGTGGCTAAGTTGGTAAGACGCATGTCTTCCATCTCTGGTTTTCACTAAAGGCCTCTAACATCTTTCAGGTTGATTAAAAAAATGCTAAATTGCAATAAACCCACCAGATCAAACTGAATACAATAAACCCACCAGATCAAACTGTATACAATAAACCCACCAGATCAAACTGTATACAATAAACCCACCAGAGCAAACTGTATACAATGTAATCGTAATACTCCACAATACAAATAACGAAGACTTATTTCGAGTACAAACACCAAATAAGCTACCTAACGCGAGAATTTCACACCTTGTTTCAGAAAAAATTGAGACAAAGAAATATTGAATGATCGTTTATTGACATGTTTGACTTCATCTCGCGAGTTTGTGGTTCAATTCCCTATATACTCGTACTACCAAAAAAGCTATCACATTCGGGTTTATTTCGTAAACAAGGTTATTATAGCATTAACGAAAGTCAAAAAATATGTATGACGATAAAGCGCGAATTGCGAGCATATTCTAAAGGATCTACCACAGATATTGTCTCCCGACCACTCCTATAGAATACCAAACGAATGACGAATAACATGCGAATGAGAAATACCATACGAATGAAGAATATCATAAGAAAGAGAAATATCATTCGAATGAATAATATAATACAAATTAAGAACACCATTTAAATGAGGAACACCATACAAATGAGGTATACTATACAAATGAGGAATAATATACGAATGAATATTACGTAATAAATTAATGATGCCATACGAATGAGAAATTCGAAAGAATAATAAAATACAAACGAGGAACACCATATAAATTAAGAACACCGTATGAATGAGGTATATAATACAAATGAAGAATACCTGAAACCACTGAATTACGCCCGGAACTCGCGGTTCAGCATTGAACGTGTTGGCAACACTACCGCTCGGTATGTACGAGTATATTTACCAGACTTGGACACTTTTTTTGTACCATCGGAAATCGGACCCCCCATTGGAAGTCAAGCGTCTTACCTTCTAGGCTACAGAGGTCGTCGCTAGCTGATGATAGTATTGACTCTCTAAATTGAATAATCCTGGCGATCATTCTTCATACAACATTAACAAAATTTACATTATACCAAATTTTAATTCTTACGATATAATTAACACATCACAATAATTACCACGACGCCCTTGAACGCATCGATCGTGAAGTTATAAATATTAATGTTACCCGAGTATTGTCTTGTCAAGCCCATATGATAACATTTCAAAGATTGTGTTTTGCAATGCTAATAATATCGGCAATTTAAAATTAACCATCGATATAAGATTACACTCAAATATATCCAGATGTGTTCAAGACATCCCAGAATATCAAAACACTGAACTCGAGAATAATTATTGTTTATTGAATTGGTCATAATGTTGTCAAAGTTTTGTTTGGAAGTTTTTTTACAAGGGTATTATTATTCCTGAAGGTTTAGTCTTATATTTATTAATTGGTTTCAATCGATAACAGGGTATTTTTCTCAATGCGTTTCGATTGTTATTGCAACAATCATATTATTATTGCGTAATATTTAATGAATCGATAATCGCTTTTATTGTTTAACGTTTGTTTTCTCAGGTAATATTTCAATTGGGTCGATCTTTGTTTGACTCAAAGCCTTCGTCGTCGTTGCTGGGCCTCGAAGTCGAGCATCCCTTCACCATTTGAACGTCAATTCAGTAAGAAAGCGAAGCTTTGCCGTGGAGTTTTTTTTAAGTGAACGAGCCGTTGCACACCAGCAAACTCACCGGCCACACGGCTGTACTAAATCGGATGGCACACCGAAGTGAGAAAAACGGAACAAACCAGGATATGACCGAAGTCATAGGTATCCTTATACCATCGAATACTAGGCGGAAAAATACCTGTGTCATTCGAGGGGAGTAAACAGCTAGGGGTTCGAATCGACGACCTTCCGCACGAATGTCAAATGCATTACCGCGCGGCCATGCACCTTATATGCAGCTTTAGGAAGCACTGTAACACAACCCTTTTTGAAAGGTCTTATCACAATTTAATTATATATGAACACTACACACTGTTTTAAAACGAAAGTATTACTATCACATTTAGAAAGATCTACAAAGATTTCTTTGTAATTTTCTTACTAAACATGTTTTTCTAAATAAATGCTTACAGGGGATGTTCCTAATCTAATTACCGCAGCTACCACCTTCTTATACTTACGCACTACTTGTTTGTTTTTTGTAATATTTTTAATCTGTTTAAAATAGTAGTTTCAAAGTCCATGTTAGAGTGCCCATGAAGAGAGCCTGCTTTCTAAACGACGCTGTATAAATTATTATTTTATTATTATTGTATTGTATTTCCCTTTCAATAACTTCTGGCAATCTCTTCCATTCAATCAGAAAGATATTAAACAGACCTTGAGTGAAAATCAGACTGGTATTCTATTTTAAAAAATCTGGGTTCCGATGGGAATCAAACCCACAATCCCCGAGTTGAGAAACATGCGTCTTACCAACTAGGTCACGGAAGTTGTCATACATCTAAGTTATTGAATTATGTATTGTTGATACCCCAGGAAGATACAGGCTGGTTAACAAGAGGTATGACAAATGACAGATAACAAACTCGACAAATGACAGATAACAAAGTCCGTATATTTTGAATACCCACTAGAAATTGCATTGTTTTCGTCCATTTTCTCTCATATAATGTGTGTTTATAATGTTTTTGTCACGTAAATAAATGAAGATCATTTTATTTGTGTACTAAATTACTTAAATATTGTCATCACCATCACGCTTTGGCCCTATTGGGAATGACAGAAAAAATAGATCTCCAATGCATTCGATCATATCAATTGTACATTAAGAAGCAATTCACACTTATTTTCGTATAAAAATCAGATGGTAATCGTAATGACCGCAGCCATCACCTTCCGTACAAGAATTAAAACCATAAGATCCACAACAATCCTTTGAATGGGACCATTGGAGCGCGACTTACGGGTCACCTGTTCAAAATTATAACATAATCGCTCATTTTTATGCACTACCGTTTATCTATGATACACACGTTCATACTCATATAACGCAACAAAACTATTTTATGGCATCATTTATTTAATCAAGTCAAGATCACATCTCACATTGTAATGTATCACGTTCATCCAATAAAATACTGTCCAACCGTAGCAAAAATATATGGGAACGCTGCTGTGTATGGTCTTCTTGCATTTGATTGAGTGACTCAGCGTCATGCACGATTGAGAACGTGAGTGAAGAATAAAAGCATTAATTTGCAATCTCTCGCGACATGTTCATACATATTTGGCAGGGTTTACTCGTATATTGCACGATTACCCAATGATATAAAAAAATAAAAAAACTAACAGACCCGACTGATCGAAAGCTTAAATTTATAGCTTTATGCGCATTTTACGTATGCTTTCCAAAACATATTGTTAATGACTCCATGACAGAGAAAACTACCTGTAACCTAAAGAAATTCCAATAGGTGTAACATACTCGTATATCCATAGTCAGTTGCGCAAGGTCTATCGGGGTATTATACTACGTGATTTGGCTTTTCATGCCGACGTTTCGAAAACGTTGTACTTTATATCTTCAGGGCTTATTCACAATCAACTACACTATAAGTGGATGTGCACCAAATATAACTTGACCTGTAGCTGAGTCTGAACCGTAACGAAAGCGCATGTGTCCGTCCCACCACGGAAGAACAAACGCACGGCTTCAACAAATAATTTTAATTTTACTGTCACTTCGATTTGATTATGGGGAACCATGTTAACGTAGAAAGTTAGATAAATCGTAGGAGTTATATAAGAAAGTGTATGGATGTAGAAGAGGCGAAAGATGTATGTCGAGACAGGGAAGTCTCGCACTCTATCCTTTCTGCGTACGCCGGCTATTGGTCTAGTGGATATCACACTTGATACTCATTGAAGTGTAATGTATTTTATTCCATTGTATTACGTTTTCGGTGTATGCGTATATAGTCAGACCAGATGGGTTTATTGTGATGTGTCAATATCTTTCAACCAACTAGAAAGATGTTACAGGCCTGAAAACCAGACTGGACCCCTTTTTAATAAAATGAATTTACTGTCATCCACACCCAACTCCCAGTTGTAAGATTTGGGGATTGCGCGTTGCTTAAATAAGTAATGAGGACACCAGGAAGTAATGAGAGATGAAAGCAAATGCAATGCTTAAGGTGTAGGAAGGTGCATTTTTTTAATAATCGACATTATTCGGCCATGTAGAAAGAACAAATAATAAATTATTTACAAAAATAATCTACACAAATAATATAGAAGGTGTGAAAAGTTTGAGAATGCCTATAAAAACGTAGTATGACCAAATGCATCAAATTCGTGAAGAGTGAAGATATATATGAACGTGACTGAAGCGAAATATGTGTGCCAAGATAGAATGAAATGGAGATCTGTTTTCTCTACCTACCTTAAAAGCGACATGGTAGTAATGATGATGTTTCAATAAACTAATATCTTAGCAGTTTTACAAAGAGATTGATGCATGAAAATTCATTGTGAGAGTGTTTAAAAGTCAGAAAAAGAGGGGAGAAAGTTTGAAATGAGATCCGTCACAGGAGGGTGGATTTAGTAACTATTCAACCCATTATTATCTTAGGATCCCCCACTTGACTTGTTAGGAACTGTCTGCCGATCTTCAGCCCTCCCCAATGGAAACTACAGCCATTGTGTTCCACACGCGCTTCATTCTCATTATTTTTCGCGAACTTGTTATCATAGTCTGGAATCAGTTTCACTCTTATGTGAGGGACAAAATATAGCTACGAGTAGGAAAAATTATAAGTAATTACTGCAAAATGTCTGTTTGAGGTATATATACAGAAGCAGTGGAAGGTTTTCTGCGCTAAGGCTTTATATTCCGGATATTTGCACGAACACCTTAAAAATTTGGACTCTTCTTATATTTTCTTTATTTACGCTGACAGTAAATCTGGGATTGTGTGCGTATGTGCATTTTATATTTAGATAATTTTTGTACAAAGTTGAGTTTATAATTTTATCAATTACTTATTTATTATCATTTAACTTTTTTGTATTACGTGTACAAGGGAGTGGGCTGAAAAATAACCTGACGTCTTTGCGACCGGGCATGTATTCCTATTGGTGGGGGTGTATCTCGATTGGGAGGATGTTACACAATAAGATTAGCTAAGACCGTTTGTTAGCTTATGTTTCAAATGCTTCTTCTTTTCCATTGCCATATATGTAATCTCAGAATAAATACGATATTAACATCTATCAAATGCTATCAAGAAACCTATTTTTTTTTTAAATATCTATAAATTCAAACAGGTTATTTCATAATACAAATCACCCCAACTAAGTAAAAAGTATATATTTTAAGAAGTTAAACTCCAGTACAACAATAAATTTAAATGAAAAAAGACTAAGCATTAAAAGTTCGGGAATCGAGCTCGAAATGCTAGGGTGTTAATCAAGCATGCTAACCACTGAACCACGCTGGACACTTAGAAAGCATTGTTGGCATAAAGTCATTGCAAATAATGGATATATACCCCCTTGAATCGACTCATCTATCAGTTCCTATTATATGTGTATAATACTTATTCTTAGCAACGTCAATAACCCCAGTTTTATTAATTCAGAAATAACGCGCTGGTTAATTAATTCACATTTGATTTCAAAACAACTCAGTGCGGCAACTTCAATAAAATTGATAAAGAAGCAATGAACCTGAATTAAGCTGAGAATAACAAAGCAGGTACAGATATGGTCAACATATATAAAATTATTATTGTATTATTGAGTTATCTGGTTGGTGTACACTTAACAGACACACGACATAGATAATCAAAGACACAGATCGGTTTATATACCGCAGGTTGCATTACAAAGCGCGAACGATTGCGTTTGTATTTAGCAATCCAGCACAAATTCACCTCGAATATGGCTCTAGACAGCAATAAATATTCACGAGCAGTGCACTAAACAATTCATAATCATTTGCATCAACCCGAGTATTTTCCTATGCCCGGACTAATAAAAGTCATTTCAAAAGCTGCATAGTGCCTCACGATTTGAAAAATGTACTATATATATAGGAATTGTGTTTAATTTGAGCAAAACTACATGCAACAGTGTAAAGAAATGATTTAATGAGGAAAAGGAAAAGTCTCACATCTGGTCAAAACAATTATCACTCCTTTAGACAAGCAAACTAGCTTATATAAGGATCGTTAAAACAAGCTTACATGAGGATCATTAAAACAAGCTTATTTATTTATTTAACACTTTTATTGCAAATATAATCTAACGGGCTTATTACCAGGCGGCAAGCTCTTCCAACCAACCAGACAAAAGTAAATTAAGCAAGTTACGTGGTCGCATAAATCTTTCAAATGATTATCCATCCTCACGAAATTCATAAACACATACGTGAGCATATATACCCACGAACCCCACAAAGACGGACAATCACCAGAACATTCTTTTTCATATATGTTAAAGTGAGATATCATCAATCAAAAGGAAAGGAAGGGATGGTGGAGAGGAAAAGAAAAGAAAAATCAAGAATGAAACACGTTATTTTACTGACTAGAAATTAAGAGTTTTTTCAGTCGCTTCTTAAAGCATGCCAAGGACGGAGCGAGTCTTATATTGGTTTGTAACTGATTCCAGAGTCTCACTACATCGACACAGTAAAGGACGATGTATAAAAAGAAGAGCGGTGAACTGGAAAGGCCAATAAACAATCTCTGTTTAAGCGTAGCGCTAAACTATGATTGTAAAGAAGCTGAAATTTTTCGGCGAGATAAGAGGGGGCGGCGGGACAGTTAAGGATATTATACAATAGAGACAGTATGTGAATGCCAAGAAAGACCTTCATATGGTCTTCATCGATCTTGAAAAGGCATTTGACAGGGTCCCTAGAAGCCTGATTTGGGCAGCACTTAGAGCACATAGTGTACCAGAAAAGTATGTACTTGTCATCCAGAATATGTATGATAACGTGAAAACGCAAGTGAGGTGCACTTCCAGAACTTCACCAGAATTTCCTATAAAGATGGGGGTACATCAAGGATCGGTACTCAGTCCGCTACTGTTCATCTTAGTCATGGACTATTTAACTAACCAGGAAATGAACAGTCTCCTAAAGATCCTACTATTTGCAGACGATATCGTATTAATAAGTGAAAAACATGAAGACCTGCAAAATAGTCTGGAAAGGTGGAGAAGAATCTTGGAGGGCAATGGATTGAGACTGAGCAGAAAGAAAACAGAGTATATGTACCTACCATTCGAGAACACAAATGCTGTCACTCCCGTAATGCAAATAGATGGAGAAACATTACCAAATAGTGACTCCTTTAAGTATCTTGGGGCACTCATCCATAGCGATGAAGGATGTGCAGCAGATGTAACACATAGAATTAGTGTGGGATGAATGAAGTTTAGATCAATGACGGGAGTTCTATGTGATCCGAAAATGCCAGTAAAGTTAAAAGGAAAAGTATACCAAACGATTGTCAGACCCGCACTCCTCTATGGCTCCGAATGCTGGACGATGTATAACTCTTACTCCAGGCAACTAGAAACTGCTGAAATGCGCATGCTAAGATGGTCAGCTGGTGTGTCCCTAAGAGACAAAATAAAAAGCTCACGCATTCGTGGAAGCCTAGGTTTTACAGACATCAACAGTAAGATTGAGGAGAGGCGATTGAGATGGTATGGGTATGTTGGACGCAGAGCACCAGATCACATTGTGAACCAGGCAATCTTCATGAATCTTCCTCGAATAACAACTAGAGGAAGACCAAAAAATTTATGAGTGGTGCAAAAACATAACCTGATGCAGAGGCACGGCCTGAGGGACGTAGTCCGGGACAGAAGAGTATACAACCTGAGGACGAGGAGAGCTGACCCCAACAGTCTTCGCAGACAGTGAGTTGGGATGGAGCCAGGGAGAAGAAAAGACAGTATGTGAATTTGGCATATATTTCTAACATTCTTATATAAGGATCTACATATATCATGTACTCGTATATAAGAAATCTCTACTTGGACAATACAGCAAGAAAGAGCATAAATAATTCCATATCAAGTGGCTCCAGTAAACAAAAAGGAGTTCGTCAAGGCTTTGTATTACAACCAGCACTGTTTAACTTGTGCGGTAAGCATTTCATAAAAAGAGCTCTGGACAATTAGGAGAGAGGAGTTAGAATTAGTTGGTATCTGTTCAACAACCTATGATTTGTAGATGAAAATATATGCTTATGCTTCTTGCGCGAGATGACCGAAATACGGCTGATCTGCATGAAATAGTGACTGTGGAGTCACAAATATGGGCTGGAAGAAAAAAGAGATCTTCACTATACACCATGTCATGAATTCTCTCGTATCTTTAATACTTTCTACACATTTCTCCCTTCAAGTTTTCTAGGTATTTTTTTTACTTTAAATTAATCAAATGTATTTCTTTCGTAAATCTTTAACTATTCATTCTATCTGTGTGACCAAACAATCCCTATATTCCTTTAATCGTGTTGGATACTACATCTTTCATTCCACATTATATTTTAATGTTCACATTCCTCATTACATCATATACACAGGCATATTTGGCCTAGTTGGAAAGTCGCCCGTTTTCCAGCACACAGGTTGCGAGTTTTGATTTTCGTTGGTACCCACATTTTTAACAAAACTTGAGATGATTTTAAAATAAGACTAAAAAACGTTTCTTATTAGCTGGAAGAAATCACCACATGACAATAAACTCGCTACGCCGTACTGTCTACAACAAAAATTTAATGCAATATAAAGTGTCCCCACACATTTTACATTTCGAAGTTATCTCGATAAATCTGAAACATAATTATACTTTAAATTAAGTACTTACCATTCCACGAATATATTTTCCTACGTATATTTGCAAAAGAGAGATATCGTAGATGTTTTAATTAAATAATTCAGTTTTTATTGAATCGCAAGACCAACCTGTCGCCTAAAAGATAAGATGGTAGACTCAGTTTTGTTTGAGTAAGACACAGAGCCGAAATGAGATATTTTGGCAAATTTGAGGTAGTAAAAATGACAATACATAAATGTGTTGGTAGAATCTAGTGTGGTCTGCAAATGTGGTCTAGATGGCTAAACTATAGACCTTTTATTTTTCAGGTGTCCTTGCAGGACAGATTTGATTTAAGCCATATCTTTACCGCGGCAAATGAATGTTATGTTTCTTCTTTCTTCGTGAAACTTTTTTACTTATAGATCAATTGTTCATTGTTTAAGCTTAATCAGTTGAAAATAGAAATTATCTTGAATTGGCATTTTATAAAATTAGTGTTGTATTGACTTATATAATTGAATAGTGGCTTATATTTGGTGGCACAAATCGTCCTAGTTTGGGTGGATTTTTGTTTTAAAAAAAGTGTGATGGTGCCCACCTTCGTGTATGGAAGAGAAACTTGGACTTGGAAGAAGAGGGACAAGAGTAAGAATAATGCTGTGGAGATGAGTGTACTTGTAGGATGTTTGAAAGAAGGTGCAATGAAGACATCATAAATCAATGCATGGATAAAATGGATGTTTTAAGTATAATAAAGGAAATATGGTTTGAAAATGTGGAGAGTATGAATGATGAAAGAATGAGTAAAATAATATACAATCCAGAAGTGCAAGGTGTGCGTGGAAGAGGTAGACCGAGGAAAACGATGCTAGACCAAATTGACCTGATTTTGAAAGAAGTTAAAGTGAGAAGTATGAATAATAGAAGATTGTGCATAACGAGATGTATGAATGTGGAGGAGGCGAAAGTCGTGGGCTTGGATAAAAACAGTTTGGAGATATGTTCTCTTTGGCTGCCCCATAAGGGACACAGCGTGATTATATGTACTCGTATAGATTATTATTAATTTACTAAAATTTCTTTCACAAGTCACGAACATTGACAGCTGACTTGGTTATGCAAAGAAGTATTTGCTTTTCGGATATTTATTTTTGTTTGTATTTTCAATTATTTTTTTCTATTTTTCTTTTTTGCCGATCGATTGTAGCGCCCTTCAAATATCGCGCCTAGGGCTATTGCCTTAGTTGCCCCACCCTTGTCCCGGCTCTAGTAAGACCACGCATAACGTATGGTATCCAATATACTTGATATTCAAGTGATATGGCGAAAATAAATATTCGCAAAGGCGTTGTAAATTATTTCAATGTCCCCACAAGATTTCAAAAGCGCTAGGCTTTCGGTTTATTTTATTATTTTTGTTGTATCCAAATTATTACAAAGAACATTTCCAAGAAAAGTGTTTTACGACTATTCTAAAATTGACCAGTATTTCATTAAAAAAATGAAGTACGTCGTACAGTAGACTTTCAATTATCCGGGTTGCGGGTTAACCGGGCAGGCTATATTTCCGATATTTTTATTGCAATTTAAATATTTTGAAATGTTATGAAAAATCAGAATATAGTATTTGACTGCACCTGTGTTTTTTTTATTTATTTATACTTTCTTTTTTTATCATAAAATATACAAAGCTAACAAACAAGGCGTATGCCCGTCCTAAGACACGTAGAATGTATAAAACAAAACTAAATATATAAAAAAGAATGTACAATAACATAATATAGAATAATTTAAAAAGCCATAAGTATAAAATAAAGTAGCATATTAACTCCCATATGATTCCCATTCTAATCCCTGTTTTTCTAGAGATTGAATTTTAAGTTTACGTTAGTTATTCTCAGCAATTGTTTTCAAACACTACGTTAAAAGCACGGTCACGGATAACAACAATAATTATGAAACAAAAGCTGGTTGACTGGAAAAAATTGCTTCAAAGCAATAAATCAGTCAGATATATTTTCATTGAAGTATTAAAAATAAATAAAATGAAATAAATGTATACCCAAATATGAGATAAGAAATATGATCGGTATAAGTAGTTCGCCAATATACGTTTTGAAGTAAATTATTGTCAATCTGGTTTTAAAATTACTTTCAGACACCATTCCAACAGAATTTATTTAGTGACGATTACAACCTACATTTTGTTAATTCAAACAATAAAACTATTATATTTTATTACAAACCAGCGACATACAAATCACCCATTTATAATTATATCTGATTAAGAGTGTATCATATTGTGCTTTTCAGAGGAAATATTATTTGGGACTTTTATTAGTTATTAACAATAATTTGTGGGTAACAGTAACACTGTATACATTTCAAGTGTAATGCAATACAATAAAATATTCCAGTCTGGTTGAAGATTTCATCTGGCAACAATATTTACAAGTTGGTGTTGTTCTTTTTTCACATACGCGGGTATTGCCAACACGAGTGATAACAAACCGATATTTACGTGCCTACTCAGGTGATTCTAAGCAAGAACATTCGATAAATGGTGTTAAATACAATGTTGTCTCCTTCAATATGTCTGACTCACCAATTCTGGTGTGTTA
Organism: Odontocerum albicorne; assembly: GCA_949825065.1. Classification (NCBI taxonomy): domain Eukaryota; kingdom Metazoa; phylum Arthropoda; class Insecta; order Trichoptera; family Odontoceridae; genus Odontocerum; species Odontocerum albicorne. The sequence continues at coordinate 18,627,686 of OX463852.1, read as the reverse complement.
ATTATAAGAATGTGAATAAAATCTATAATACAATGGCAAACGTGAAACCTTAAATAGCCGCTAAGGGTACTATGGTGTACCCAAATCACAAAGTCAAATGTCAAGTGTTAACACTGCAGTAGTGAAAAATGTTAAGATTTACAAAATCTCTGATACATTAAGAAAATCCGTACACATGGCAACCCTAATGTTAGCCAAAAAAAAACAAGATTTAATTTGCAGCAATTACATCTCGTAATTGTTTCATGTAGGCGTGCAATTTGACGTTCACTAATAAAATCAACCCGTTTTAAGTGCAATTATGATCCAGTTATTATCATTATTTGATAATTTAGAGAAGGCGCTAGTTCTGTATTTGCTGTAATTCGATGTTGAGTAATTGACGTTGCAAAAGAACATGACATTACGCCGAGTCTTCGCTCTTTAGAACAAGTGTTATTCAAGATTTTCACAAGAATTTATACTCGTATGTTATGTTGCCAAATCATTTGTATTGATCTTCTAATGCGATAGTTGCACTCATCACATGTATTACAGCTCGTGTTTTGATCGACTCATTACAGCAAAGAAAATTTCCCACGTATAGACAAATAAAGATATTTCTCACTTTCCGATATCCTGAGTTTTTTTCCCAAAAAATTGAGACGACCTCCGTGATCAAGTTGGTGAGAATGGTCTTTCTTCCTGATATTTCGATTCCTGATGCTAAAACAACAAAAAAATCCTTACGGCACTGGTCACAAGAATCAGATACATTTCATTTGTACGGGAAAAGGAAAGTATACCATACATCCCGTTTTATGGTACCCCGTAGATACTGAAATTTTCCGGAAGTTCAATCAAACTTCAATGAACACAAGATTTCATTTAACAATAGCTTAGTATATTTTTAGACTTCCACTCATTTCTGACCTATACTACACTTGCGATCTTAACTGCACGTTATAATACAACCGACCACATTTGTTCTTAAAACCGGTTGCTTACTTGCTGGCAAAATTTAAATTTCCTTAACAATACAGACAACATGGTCAACCATGATTATTTATTACATTTGAAATTGAATACTTTTCTATTTTTATAAAACGATGAAAGTGTTAGACAAAGATTTTGTTGAGCAATTTACAGTTATCATAAACCAGGTGCATTGGACCTTATGTAGTTACAAATATTAGTTATCTTTCCATGAGTTATTAGACTAAGCAATATCCGTTATTACTTAAGAGATATTTTAAAACCTATACCGTCAATCAAGTCATGCTTTTTTCCTGTTTATTTTATTCTTTCAGAACATTCATAAACAGGCATAAAACATTCTTAGACGATTATTTTTACTAGTTAGTAAGACAAAATGGGAGGTACGGGCTCCATTCCGAAAAAAAAATTATAATCTAGTTTTCACTATAAGTTTGATGGTTGAAAAAGATTGGCACGTGGAAATAGTCCAGTTTGTACTGTATACAACTACAAATGTAATATAACATATTTCTGGATGACTGGAAGAGATTGTCATACGACATAAAACCGATGGATTTAAAAAGATTGACACGTGGAAATAATCCGGCCTGTTTGTAATGTATATAACTACAAATATTATATAACACATTTCTGGTTGACGGGAAGAGATTGTCATATGACAATAAACCGAGAGATTAAAAAAGATTGACACGTGGAAACAAACCGGTCAGTTTGTACTGTATAAAACTACAATTGTAATATAACCTCTTTCTAGTTGACGAGAAAAAATTATCATACGATAATAAACCCACCAGGTTATACTGTAAACAAGGAAAGTTACCTCTTTCTGGTTGGACAGTAAACATTACACATGTCAATAAACCTGTCAACCTAAATAACAAAAAAAATATTGTAACACAATATGTAAAAAAAGCCCTGTTTAAGTATTATATTATAGTATAGTTGACACTTATATTTATTTAACGGTTGTCACATAAAATGCGATTATGAATTACCGCCGCGGAATGCGATTAAAAAGTTGTTCACACACAAAATTGCGCGACCAACTCTCGCCATGTGTGGTGAAACAAGCGAATCAAGTCAAGTGGCTTATATTCAGAAACAATAATGAATTCAGTTTAATGACCCATGGCAATATAAAAAATTATATTATTCACAATTCCTTTTCATCGTATTTTTACTTTATTCCCGATCCGTGTTTTACTAGATTTGCGTTGATTCTCGATCCCGTGTTTTCACGTGATCGATCATCTTCTAAAGCACATATAGGGTGGCGCAACAAGAATTTTTAAAAAAAATTGTAATTAAATTCTGCAAATTTGTACCAGTGCATAATAATTTGATATATAATGTATATGACGTATGTCCATTATAAATAGTACACGTTTAACAGCTAAAAAATGGCGGCAAATTTAAAATTGCATTTCTTGTTGCGATACCCTATAAAATAATACATTCGATCAATGGAAATCGATATCGTGACAAGATTCAGACATTTGTTTACATCAATTGAACGATTTTGACTTGGAAAATATGTCGTTCCAGCAGGACAGCTACTTGTCATATTACTGATGAAAAAATGACATTATTGCAGGAAAAGTTCTCCGACCGTGTAATTTCTCGTCGTGGAAATGTGAATTGGCCACCACGATCGTGTGATTTAACCCCTTTTGATTTTGTTCTTTGGGGTTATATTAAATCTCTAGTGTATACCAAGAATCCATAAACCACCTATGACCTTAAATCCAACATCACTCGTGTCATTGCGGATATACGTATCCATTTATGTGAATCCGTTAATGAAAATTTTGCTCAAATAATGGTCATTTGGCCGATATAATTTTTCACACATAATTCCCATGTCCACTAATTACATTGATGTCAATAAAAATGAACATTTAAAAACACTTTTTTCATTGATTTAAAATAGCAGTTCTTGTTGAGCCACCCTATATTACTGACACCTAACAAATATTATTGGCCACGTCCAAGTTTCACGTGAAAATCCTAATGTTTGGATCCATATTTCATTATAAGCAGCCAGCTTTACAAATCTTGAAATAATCCGATCGGTAAAGACTTTATATAGCACACAGTTCACTATATTGCCAGAATCTTCGGTGATATTTGCTCATATTCAATATACACACATTCCTCGATTTACACGGTAGATACCTACGTTTCAAAAAATCGCCTAAATCAAAATTGCGCAAATTGAGGCAAGAAACTTGTCTAAATTGGAAGATACGTTCCATTTTATCAAAATCCGTGCCAATTGAGATACAGAACTCATATAAATGTCGAATAAAGGTACAAAAAAGCGCGTAAAATTAATCTACCAACATAATAAAAGTCAAAGAAAGGTATAATAAAATATTTTAAATCATTGATACAATTTAGTATTCAATATACTGGTGCCTATTCAATATGATTTTTCTTCAATTCAAATTCATTTGGCAATTCTATAAAGCGTCATTTAAATATCCATATCCCTTTCGGGCGCTGTAATTCGGAACTCGAACCGACTAAAATTAAACAAATCACGTCTAGTAGTGCCTGTGTCATTCAAGGGAACACAGCGCGGGGCTCAAACCGGTGATATTCCGCACGGAAGTCTAGTGCGTTACCTCGCGGCCATGCACCTCCTGTATACAGTTCAATCTTGTGGGATTAATGCCATATGGCGATCTCTTCCAACTAACCAGAAAGGTGTTTACGAGGCCTTAAGTGAAAACCAGACTGAAACTTTTGTTTTAAACTGGGTTCTAACGGGAATCGAACCTACAACCTCCGAAGCAGAAGACAAGCCTCCTACCAACTAGGCCACGGAAGTCATCATATATAATGATAATAAAATCAAATAAAAATAATGCAGTAACTATTTATTTATTATGTTGCATGTCTGCCTCTCCACTAACCTTAACTTCTGTGATGATTGGGACAAGCACTCAATAGTCCAGATTTATATTTACCAGACAAAATTCAAACAATGAAGAAAAGCGTCTTTCAAATAAACATTTTTCTTAACTACGTTAAGGTGAAACTGCATAATAAGAAACCGCGTTAATCGAGGGAAAGACGTATTTAAAATATCACGAGATTTACACCGAGTGAACGCTAACAGCATCTTGGTTGGTTTAACTTCTTTTCAAATATCGCAGTTACTTTCTTTGACATTCTAATTTAAAAACGATTCACTGATCGCATTGTCATGGCCAGTGACCGATACTATTCTTCTCGCCTCGAACTTTCAGAATGACATTTCTTTCTCATCTATTATCTAGTTATTATAAGAATGAAATTGTTTCGCAGAATGAAGAATTTATAACTAAACTGTGTGTGAGGAGGTCCATCATGCGCTGTATCGCATAAGAAGTTATTTATTTATTTCGACAAACAAATAATATTTTTAGAATTCAACATTGATATGTAAACAGTGTTAGAGAATAAAAATAAATACAGAACCAAGTCGAACAACACTATATAATTCAATCAATTCATCCCCGATTTAATATGATAATAAACCCGCCAGGTTGTACAGTAAACAATGAGAGTGTAATGTTACATCTTTCTGGTTGGTTGGAAAAGATTATACATGTCAATAAACCTGCTAGCTTAAATAACAATTCAATCTATACACTAAACACTAAAAAAAATATACAATTCATCCCGGCAAGAACAACTTCTTGTCCTCGTTTTAAATTTAGTCAGTTTGGAAAACCCCAGAATCGCATATGATTTGAAACTAGGTGGTTTCCATTTATATTTTAAAGTGGATAAAACAGAGTTTTAATTTTTAATTATATTTTAATAAAAATGATTTTTTCCAATGTTAACGCTAAAACTCTAGAAATATTATTGATAACTTCACTTTACTACTGTAAGTAGCAAAAGCCAAGTGAAAATCCATACAATACCCATATTGAGTAACCAATATGTGCTGTCTTGTTTTGCAAGAGTTGTACAAATTATTTAATTGCAACCACTTAACTATGAGACAAAACATTTTGCCGAGTGGGCCTACAAGGAACGTGTAACATGACAAACTGTGTTAGTTCTGGACTATTGAAATAAGAGCTGACAATCTTAAATAATGTGAGGTAAAACATTTTTCTTCTATCTGACAAGGTTGTTTGATTAACCGTGTGGGTCCCATACAGACGTGTTTCATGTGTCACTCAGCTCCTTCAGGAAAAGGAGTTCGTTCCGGGCTACATGGAATATATTTCACTTAATCTTCCAGGCAGTCTATTCGACGCAATGCTTCTCCTTTTGCGCGTCATACTGAAAATAGATTCGTTCTTACAATAACAAGAGTAACAAAAAGACGAGCAGCAAATGTCGCCAAATTACAAAATAATTGTTAAAAATTACTTAAGCCACGTGTGTGTGACAATGATTCTAAAACTTTCGTTCACACGATTTCTTATTTACATTTATTTGTCGCTGAATTCTTGGACACTGGGAAAAAAACAAAAAATAACGGAATGATACGAAAGGTCTGAAAATAAACGAAATATTATGATTGTTATCGGTATAATCGTTGTTGACATTAATCTGTCTATTGTTTGAACATAATGAAGATGTCTCAGATACTTGGCGAACTTGAAAATTTTAAACTTGACTTTCTCGTTCTTATTTGCGAAATCTCACAATCGGATTCAGTTTGGACTTGTTGGACATTGTAAGCGATTGTATGTATATGTGTGAATTCCACGACTGTAAGTGTAATTAAACTGCCTCAGAACAGGTAATAAGGCTAATGAGATAATTGATATAGGTCCTTTTTTTTTGTAGAAACAAATATTATTAAAAAATTAACGCAGTGATTGTTGCCACGGGTTCATTCATCATTTGGGAGGAGGAACATGCAGTTCTTTGTGCCAACAATTTACAACCTATTCCTGAGAGAGAAAGGTGATTTTTGTAATATCACACCTTCAAATTTAAAAAAATATGTAACAAGATGACTCTTTGATAAGTGGCGAAGGGTAAGGAGTTTTTGACGTCTCCACATAGACATGTAAGTGAATGACTGATACAAATGTTGAGCTTGTGATGAAGAGTTATTATACATGATTGTGATGTGGTTGTTGGGGTTATGATGCAGATGAAATGATGTATGTATTAACTTATGTAAATAAAAAGGGTGAATGTTTCAGGTAAATGTTTCGGTACTGTATGTAGAACAAATATATTAAATTTGTGATTTAAGCTTGAAACTACTTCATCACAGGCCTTGCCTAGTGAATTAGTTCTCTTTATACATAAAATGGTCATTTTTGCATTGTTATATATGTACTTAACTCTTCGATTCACCTTTTTATTAAAATATTGAAATTGTAAATGTTATAGTGGATGACAACATTTTTTTTAGTATTCTTCAATTGAGTGGCAAATTTTTCAAGTATCATACATTAATCCTTGGTTATTTTTTGAATGAATATAAAAAAGGATCTAAGTCATTATTAACATTTTTCAATTCCTTTGAACATATATAATTACGGCATTGATTGTATTTCATCAAATTTCTCAAAACAGGTAGGAAATTAAAGATATTTAATTTTGCGTGCAACTAAAAGTAACAATATAATGCCTTAACTACAATAATTTTCGACCATTAACGTATGGAAAAGAAAATTCAGAAAGATAATCAAATTTGAAAATAACCAGATGTAAACAATTTAAAAAATTAAATGTATGATTAGATGTATCCTCGGGAGAGTCTGTATCCCCTAGAGAGCGTGTCTCCAGGTGGTGGATCGAGGGATGCTCGGCAGGTATCCATGATACATGCAAACTAAAAGAGAAATAAAATACCTCTCGCACACCAACAGACTGGAGAGGTAAGCATCGTTAACTTTAACTGGTGACCCCTCTAGAAGGTAACTTTGATCACAAATCCATAATGATGGCCAGCAGCACTATTAATACTAACACGAGGTGGAAAGCGAATGATGCTGGCTGGGCTCATGTTTAGACAACAGAATGACTGTTGTTCTGCGATGCGGAAGCAACAAAAAACTCTCACAGCATTTAATTCCAAGTAACTATCATGGTTGAGAAGTAATAATCCTCCACTAAGTCCCTGATCTTTCATTTTGTGGTGTACTTATGTTATTTTAATTTACGAAAATCGATGCATTGTGTTCACTAGGGTTATTCTCCATATATGATCCAGATAGGCAATATTTCGGCATTTTATTGTATTTAAGAGCTCCCGTTCTGTACCTACTTGGCGGAGTACTTCGGTGTCTGAGGTACGATAATACCGAGAAATTGCAAACATTCTCCGATGAATCCACATTTCGATTGCTTCCAGTTTACTTATTATTTTACTGGAAAGACCAAATACCTACTTTGTAGACCACATTTTGAAATTTTTCTCGAAACCGTTCGAAAGATTTGCAAGAAATTTAATTCTTCTGTTTTCAGTTTACTTTTTGACGGTCAATTCAAGTTATAATTTATGGAATTGTTCTGGGTTTATATTATTTTAAAATCTTATAGTTCAACTTTCGAATTCGATATTTATCGAGGGCCAATAGAAATAATAATAAATAATCTTCCATAAAACGGTAAATAAAAAGGAAAATATAAAATTATTATTGTTGATTCACATCCCATTGACTTAAGATAAAAGAATGGACACTGGTGATAATCCTGAAATATTAGAACCATTTAATGATGTGGAATTATCATTACCATTGACAGCGGCTCAAGCCGATCAAAACATCGCGGAAGATGAGCAATGCAGCGTATTGAGAGTTGGATGTAGAAGGAAGCGAAAAAGATCCAGATCGAGAAGACGACGATGCTCACGAAGACGCCGAAGAAGGTCTAAATGTCGAAGAAGGTCTAGAAGACGCAGACGACGATGTCGAAGACGAAGGAAAGGTAAAACGTTCAAAGCTCCAAGGTGTCGCGACCCGTGTACCGGAAGATTTTTGCGCCTCTGTAAGTGTTCGAGGTCCCGCTTGGAGTGCCTCAAAATAAAAAATAAAAAACGACGAAGGTGTTGAAAACCTCATGAGCTGTGTTCATAAATTTGACCAATAATCAATAATGTTTGTCTATAAAATTATAAATAAACTTACTTTGACATTTTAAAATCAATTGTATTATTTTGTACTCGATTATTGTGGTGTATTTTGCATTGTATTATTTTGTACTCGATTATTGTGGTGTATTTTGTATTGTGTTATTTTTTTTTGAACAAACTTTATAAAAATGTAACATTTTCTACAGTTGTTATTATTTTACGTTCTAAAAATATTTGAAAATAAAATATTTTTGATTACTTTTGTGTTCTTTGAATATTTTTTTATTTATACATTATTTTTCTGAAATTATATGTGGATTAAACAATAATTGAATTTGAAAATATAGTGACTATCAACCTGGAAAACAAGAGCTCCCTCCAGATTATCTCGGAGGCTGATCCATCTAAATAACGATCAGCCACTTCATTACCCGAATACTCCCAAAATATTAAGGATTCTCTTGTAGACCATCACATCATTGACTTTACGAGTATTCGTTTAAGTGGGCCATTAACTTTGTTTCTTATTACTACATATCATTAAATATATCTCGTCAATTTTCTCAACTCTTCAAAACCGAAAAAGCAATATTCCTCCTCTTATTTCTTTACTTTACACAATTTATATAATTTCAATATAAAGTGTACAGCATAATTATATCACATAACAATGCAAACTTAAGGCTAAGATGGTTTGGGTATGTGGATCGAATGAATGAAAAAATACCAGAAAAACAAATATGTACTGCGAATTTGAGTTAAAGGTGTGAAAAAGGAAGACCAAAGAAAGTATGGCTGGATCAAACGAATGACATTTTGAAAGAAGGAAACTTAGAAAGTCAAAGAAATTGAGTTTTATGAGAAGATGTATGTCACAGAAATGAAGTGATGATATGTACGAGTATATATGTACAATGCAGAAAACCTACATACATACCATCACACCGTCTCTCTTTCGGGGTAGGCAGAAAAGAGAGAGCTCCAGACGTTTCATCGAGACACATAAATTATATTTCGCGTATTCTACGTCCATATAGCTTCTACGCTTCATCCGACTTTATCCTTCTTTCAAAATATATTTATTACACTTGATCCAACTATACTTGCTTTGGTCTTTAAAAAAAACCTTCTATTTTTTGTGGTAATACAGTAAATAGTATAATATTTATTTTATCAATGATATATATATATAATCAATGATAACTTCCTTTTGCACTTTATAATCAGAATGACTTGCCAACATTCATTATAGTATTTCTCTTCATAATCCTGATGACTAAATAATTTAAAAATAAAACAAGAAAATCACAACTTACCACATTGAATTTATCCAAAAGGTTAGAGATCTGTTCCTTGTTGCACATCATTTTGAGGTCTCGGTTGGCACAAGAAAGTCAAATAAAATCCTTAACTGATGTCCATTTCACACTTAGCTGCTTCACAAAAGCACTTTCACAAGTTTTAATAAAATGTACGATATATTATTCCTATAAAATATATGAAAATAATGTTTTAAGTAAATATACAATATCAAACTTTTCTACAAAATGACATGACAAGTTGATTTTTTTAATTTCATTCAATAAAAGTGTAATTTTAGGCATACCTTAAATTGCCTAAATTATGGTTAAAATATTTCGCTAGGAAGGACTCGATATCTTTATATAATATATCGTTTAAATGATAACAATATTTTCTGACAATTTAATCAAAAATCGTTATTTCATTTAGAAATTTAATTCGATGACGGTTAAAATACTCACGATTGAACTAGCTGATACCAAATTTATTTATTTGTCGTTACCTACCGTTATTGGAAGCAAATATGGCTTTTCAAATAATACCAAAAATGATTTAAATACGAGTATATATAATGTTTTTTCAGAGTTGTCGACTTAGTTGACTAAAACGATGGACGACATTTTGAAGGTATTACAATCTTCATACTCAGGGTGATATAAAAAAAGTATTACCGAATATTATATAAATAAATTGAGGATTTTTTTAAATCGCCACGAATATGAAGACTACACCTTCGAAACTTCAGCTTAAAAAATCTTTTTTTTTAAATAGGCAATCCACTCAAACTATGGATGATTTGTGCCATCAAAAAAAATATTTTAATGTAGTGGAAAACATTCGAGAAAATCTTGGAACATATTCAAAAATACTTTATTTAGCGTATTAGTGACTATCGCGAAATTTTACCCGGCAATATTTTTTGAAGCAGAATCCTGATACGAGTATAATGAAGAGGAGCGAATGATAAAGTGTATTCAGCAGAGAAGGATAACTCCGGTAGGATGCCCCGTGAAATTCGAGATACAGTGTATACGTTCAAGACGAGCTCGAACTCTTCTTGAAAAATGGACGTGAACTCTTATATATGAGGAGTATACGAGTATGCCAGTGTTGTCCACTTTATAGGATCACTATTCACATAGACGATTGCTAATCAGCGTCCGCAGAAAATCTCCCAAACAAACGTAGAGGTAGGTAGGTCCAAGAAGACCCAACAGAAGAAAGAGGCGGGAAAGAACCTGACTCAAATGGCCTATTCCATTGTTTTTGTATCGTTACAAGAGGATGGATTTAATAATGATAAAGGAAAAAAGAAGTCATATATAAAAGGATACTTCAAATGTCGTACAAAAGAATTTAATTTTTCAGTACCTCGGTACTCCAGAGAAAGTTGTATTGCACTGCAATAGTATTATACTTTTGTTGTACACAATACAACCAAGAAGGCTTATTGCCCAGGGGCAATCTCTTCCAATCAATCAGAAAGATGTAAAGTGAAAAAAAGACTGAAGCCCTTTATAAAAATCTGGATTCCAACAGAAATCAAAGCTGCCACCCCCGGGCTGAAAAACAAGCATCTTACCAACTATGTCACAGAGGTCGCCTGATTCGTCGTCTATTGAAAAGCACACTCTTATGAAACCACACCTGACTGTCCAGTATATAGTACTCGTACTTAGTTACAACAATGCGCCCAGAACACAAAATGAAAGCGAAATCTGTATTGAAATTATAATTTGTTTATTGCTATCGGCTCGGCTGCGTTCGGCGAATTGAAGAGAGCGGAAATGTAACAAATCACATGAAATTATTGCATGCTGCCTCCATACGGAGCGATGCTGGACAGTTCAACGACACCTGGACGTTGCTCTACGGGCCGGTGAGGTTACGCGTTACGTTATTAGCGAATACCATTGAAGACAATGTAAAATACAAGGTGTCCCAAAAAATATACACGCTTTGAATTATTATAAATTCAGTATTTATTCAAATATATCTCTAAGATTATAACTTCAAATGAAAGAAAATAGAAGTGTTTTTAAGTGCTCAAATGAATGGTCATTCTGGTCCACACGCGTGGTGTATGCGAAAACGCATACACCACGAATTATTTGTTTTGTTATTTGAGCGCATTCTTTTTCAATAGCAGCTTTTGATTCATTATATGTGACCGATTTTGTGCAATAAATTTTATCTTTGATGAGTTGTCATAAAAAAAAACATTAACGTGAGGGCTGGGGAGTGCGTAGGAGGGGGGTATTCAGTGCTACCACTGCGTGAATTTATCACCTCAGTTAATTTTCATCATGATAGGCCCTCACATTACGATTTTAGTGAGTAGGTGCACCATCTTGCTGGAAATAAAAGTCCTCCTCATTTCTAAACTTATCACGAATGCGTAGTATGACAAATTCCTGCAGCAAGTAAAAAAACGGCACCGTGTTAATTTTTTGGGGCATTTTTGGGGGCACCCTATTTTTTGGGGCACCTATATATGCGTTATTCGCAAAAAAAAACAAGATATGTGAATTGCTTAAAAGGAATAATATCATGACTCGTAAAATTTAAATACATTATTTTTACTTACAGTCAATATTATTTATTTTTGTTTCATCTAAGGTTTCGTCTGGAATTGGTGGAATTCCATATTAGAATATTTTTAAAAGGATTACGTCGTTTTTCTTTCTGAGTATGGAATATCTTTTCAATCTGATGGTTTCGAATATTTTGATACTTGATAACATGAAGAAAAAATAACACATTATTTAATAGCGAGTATTCATTACTGACAACAAACAAGCCATGTTAAAGATCAAAATTAAAACGCTGTAAACATTCAACAATCAGCACCAAATCAAAAATTGAGATACAATCTGCGAGTGAATAGTTAATTCTAGCCTCTGGGGATATTTATCCTTGGTCCAGCAGCAAATGAAGCCCAGCTCTTGGTGTGACTGTATGGAACGATTAGAAAGCCATTTGACTCCGCCAGATGCCAATCTAGGTGATAACTTGTTCAATTGAAGGCGCTTGTCCCCAAATTGTCGAATCATCGTTGAAATTATTAAAAAAGTTGACCCATTACGAAATAAATTGATTATTGCATTTATTAATAAGAAGCAGGAGTCGACAAACAGTTGATTACGACACAATTATAGATGTTGGCGTAATTTTAAGCTGTCTCATACGTAAGACTATGGAAGTGATTCTCCATTTATCGATTTGAATTAAATTATTTTCTTTTCATAATTATTTTAATATTTGTTGTTAGAATATGATAACTCACAAAACTTTTCAAGCCCATATTTTTCTCTTTTATGTTATATTCCATGAATTCTGCCCACAATCGTTAAAAAAATGTACTAAATATAAAACTCGCTGACAAAAAACTAACACACAAATACTTTTTTATTTAAAAATCATGGAAATTATTTTTTGCGTGAAAAATAAAAAAACTATAAATACATATTTTGTTGTACGAGTATATAGCATAACCTAGCGGGTTTATTGTAATTTGACAATTTCTTGTAAAACATGTAAAATATATGAAAAACAGACTGATATCCTTTTTTGAAAAAATGTGTTTCAACGGGATCGAATCAACAACCGAAGACGGTCGGAAGACAGATGCCTTTCCAATTAGGCCAAGGTCGTCAATTTTTCGTAAAATTGAATATTTAAAGATGGTAACGTAGTTTTCTTTCAAAATAAAAAATAGTATGAATGAAGCATCGCACTTTGTTTTAATTTACTCTAACTTGAGATTTTTTTTTTATAGATATTTTATAGCTTTAAAGTTTACCTACCCCTGATTTAGATGTATTGAATAATTGATGGTATTTCGTAATTTAAAAAAAAAAACTAATTATAACTAGGCATACTTTGATTACAAAAATAATGTGTTAAAATGCATATTGAAAGTTGCGTTTGCGCAACAGGTCGCGTTAACAATGTTAAGTTCACGCTGTAAAATATCGTAGAAAGAACTTGTTATGGTTTTTTAAGTAAATGCAAACGATAAACCAAAAATAAAACTTATAATAATAAAGAAAAAATGTTAATCGAATCTCCCTTAAATGGCAGACTGAGTGAGGCGAACATTTAATATATTGTTTATTTTGACATTTCAGATAAGCTAAAACGTGTTATATTTATCAACATTAAGGTATGAAATTCTATGATTTGATCAAAATTTTCATCATTTTTATTCCTATCGGATTTGCCAAACATTCCCATTAGATTTTTTTAATCTAATTATTTAAAAGTTTATTTATTTGGATTTTCATTTACTTATATCGAATACGATTAACTAAACAAAATTGCGTATGTGTACATACTGTTTCTATTGTATAATATCCTTAACTGTCCCGCCCCTCTCTTATCTCGTCGAAAATTTTCAGCGTCTTTCTAATCATGGACTAGCGCTACGCTCAAACAGAGATTGTTTATTGGCCGTTCCAGTTCACCGCTCTTATTTTTTTACGTCGTCCTTTACTGTCCATGTAGTGAGACTCTGGAATCAGTTACAAACCAATGTTAGACTCGCTCCGTCATTGGCATGCTTTAAGAAGCGACTGAAAAAACTCTCAACTTCTAGTCAGTATATTAATGTGTTTCATTCTTGATTTTTTTTATTCTCCTTTCCTCTCCACCATCCCTTCATTTTCCTTTGATTGATGATATTTCACTTTATATGAAAAGGAATGTTCGGATGATTGTCCGTTTTTGTGGGGTTTGAGGGCATATACTACTCACGTATGTGTTCATGAATTTCGTGAGGATGGATAGTCATTTGAATGTTTTATGTAAATTGCTTCATTTACTTTAGTCTGGTTGGTTGGAAGAGATTGTCACCTGGCAATAAGCCCGCCAGATTATATTTGCAATAAAAGTGTTAAATAAATAAATATGTGTATTTTACTACATGTTCTGCGTATTCATCCATGGTGTTGAAGCATGGACACTTACTCAGGCTGCCATAAAGAAATTATAAGCTTTTGAAATGTGGTACTACCGAAGAATACTGAGAATTTCATGTGTTGACAAAGCTCGTAGTAACAACTTGAAACTGTTGAAATAAGATAGAAAACTACTATCCACCATCAAAAGGAGGAAGTTAGAATACTTTGGGCATGTAATGCGAGAAAAAAAATATGAGATCATTCAACAGATTTCTCTCTCTTATATAATCTGAAATCGATCTATTGATACCGGGTTACCAAAACTGTACTAAGTTTTTCAGGATTAAATTATGTCAAATTACAACATATGTTTCAACAAACGGTAGTTATAAAATAGCTAAATAAAAAGTTCGGTAGTTATAAAATAGCTAGCTCAAGTTCATATAGAACTGTATGTCTATTGGACGTCGTTGTTCTTTGTACGTCTTGAAAGAAGATGGATATACTATTAATATAGCAATAAATTATTATTGAAAGGAAGTTTGGGGTTTGCGGCATTCCTTCTGATGACTGTGGGGACCAATTCTCGATCCACAGATACGACCACACGAGCAACGTCACGTCGAGTCTTACCCTGAGGGTAATACAAGTCTTAGCTTCAGCCTCCCTGCCTTAAATTGGAAGTCTTCATGTCAATTTTCACCACACATGTCTTTCCCTCGACGAAGCACTTGCTGCCACAGAGTTATGTTCTTAAGAGTAATCTGTCGTATGGTATATATGTATTATGTAGCAAAGGATTTAAATATTAGAGAAATCTGTGGTGTTTATGATGATTTACTCGTATGTAAGTAAAAACAGCCTTGTATGTGATCGTGAAATAATCATTAAGTGGAGCGGCTCACATACAAAAAAGGCGACTCCATTATGTAAATTGCATATGCCTGAAGGTCGGACAAGACAACAGCTGTCTTAACAGTAACAGGCGTGCAAAAAGTAGGAAATTCAACAAGTCATACATCATACCAACAGCAACCGTAATTATTTACAGTTGGAAGACAAAATATACTTATTTGAAAATTACAATGGGTGTTGTATAATACTGTATTAGAATTTTGTTTTAAAAAGTAGAACCTACCTGATTTATCGCTATGTAGCAATATCTTCCAGCCACCCAAAAACATGTTAATGAAGCCTAAAATGAAAACCAGACTGATACTGCTAAAAAAAGTGCCTACAGGAATCGCATTCGCAACCTCCGAGTCGGAAGACAGGCGTCTTACTAACTAAGCCACAAAGTTCAATACAAAATAACAATGGTGGTTTGAAAAATTACAGAAGGAAAAATTGTGCTAATTAACTTATCACAAATCGTCTTTCCTCTTTCAATTTGATGAATATCCATAAATTTTATATTTATTTTTCTAGCGCCATAAATTAATGATCAAAGATCACTAAAAAAGCCTACGCTAATGTGACTTTTAAGAAGTAGGTATTTTATCTATTGTCATTCAATCATGATTTCGAAATATTTTTTTGAAATATGTTTGTAGGTAACGTGGCACTTTGGTTAACATGCTTGTTCAGCACCCAGGCGTCCCAGATGTGATTCACAGCGACTTTCGAACTGGTACAATTAAATTTATAATATTATTGGTCTGGTGCATAGTAGCTACACGAGCTGTGATGCCTTCAAAACATTATCCATCTTCGAAGGAAATAAAATACGGAAATAGCTGTTAAAAACAACTTCCGTTTCCTAGTTGATTTAACGTCTCTCTTGAAAAAAAAGTTGCGAGTTAATCAATTTTTTAAAACGTGTACCAGTCTGACTTATAATTAAGGCCTCTTCAACATCCTTCTTGTTGGTTGCAAGATATTGACAGAAGGGAATAAAAACGCTAGATTTTACTGTGTATCTATATAATGATAGTTGAATAGAATACAATGGTATTTCATCATGGCCTAGTAGGTAAGACGCTTGGATTCCACCCGAAGGATTTGAACTCAATTCCCGATGGTACCCGAAAAAAAAAACGGTCCCAGTCAGATAATAATATCACGCGCTAGACTTGTGCGAGTGCTATCTCTTCATGCGCGGAGTAGTACTGCTTACACGTGCAATAATGAACCACGAATTGCATACCTACTCCAGTGGTTCTTAGCTCGAAGGATCGATCAATACGGCCGAATATAAATTCCCATTGAGTAGCGAATGTTGTGAAATCAAATAAAGTACCTTCAATAGTTTCGCCGTCATCCCTTGATTTTGGCCATCAATATTAATTTAAGGAAGGGTAATTTTCTTCTTTTGAGAGATTGTATTTCTGGCCCAGGTATGCAATATTTTTGTGTTTTATGGTATTTAAGAGCTCTCGTTTTAGACATATTCAGCATAGTATGATTTATCGGTGTTGAAGGTAACGATGATATCAATAAAATTTAAGCATTCTTGGATGAACCCACATTTTTAATGTTACCAACTTACGAGTATTAAGCATTCTAGTCTTCATGGTTCATGTTTCAATATCATAAAATACAGTACCCGGCAACGCTATTTTATATGTTGGTATTACCATTTCCAATAATTTGAAGGGTACTATATAAATGAAATAATGAGCAATATAATCTTCGAATTTATATAATGCTAAATTTTTTTAAGTTGTTAGTTCTGAGTAGTGTTTTTAAGTAGTTAGTTCTGAGTAGTATTTTTAAGTAGTTACTTCTGAGTAGTATTTTCTCAGATTATTGAAGAATTAAGAAGAATATAGAACGGCAGCGAAAGGAAAAAAAAGTCGGCACTATAACATATAAACTAAAACTGGACAATATCAAAATCTACAATAGTATTTTCGCCAACTTTGTTGTACGAGAGTAAAACGTGGACGTGGAAGACTAAGAGGAGCCAAATAAATACTGTAGAAATGCGTGCATTGGGAAGAATACATGGAGTGATAATGTATGACAGAATAAGTAATTAAGTGATTAGGGATGAATGTAAAAAGGCCTGATGAGTTGATTAAGACGAAAAATTTCTTCGTTCATTCCTTCTACATGCCAAACCAGAGATGGTTTGGCATGTAGAAGGAATGAACGAAGAAAGCCAACAAATATACAGTGCAAATGACAGTCGAAGGCCTGGTAGAAGAAGATCAAGGAAAGTATGGTTGGATCAAGTGAATTATATTTTGAAAGAAGAAAACGTAGAAAGTCAAAGAAATCGTAAGAGTTGTACGATAAGGTGTATGGATATAGAAGAAACGAAGAATGTTTGTCGAGATAACAAAGTATTGCGCTCTGTCTTCTCTACATTTCCCGATTGGGAAATAAATGGATGGTATGTAGTTTTTTAAATAAAATTGCACCTTGTAAGATAAATTGACGAAAATTATCATAATCATAAAATCTCACGATTCTTAATGGGCTTCAGCGAAAACATTATGAAGCAGCTCACCTTTTAAAAAGGAAATGAATCATGAGACAGAATTTTAATGTTTCCTTCGGTCTAATGAATCACGGTGATAAAGCGATGAAGTAAAAAATTGTCCTTGCAAACGTTATACAAAATTTTGTGGTCAAAAGACCACCCCGAACATTTCCTAAAGACAAAAAAAACTATCGACTAAGGAATCGGATTTTCTCAACAGATCAAAGAATCTCGTACAAACCACAAACAGTTTAAATATGTGATCTACAAATTGATTGCATAATTTAGTCCGACACGATTCGGTGAATTAAAAACTTTAAAAAATTGGGGTCTCAATTCTGTGTAAAAATATGAACTGAGTGTTCAATTTGAAGTCTTCTCGATTTTCGGTGAAAATAAAGAAAAACATTTTTATCGTGCATTATTACTAAGACTTGAATATAAACTAACTTACAAATTTTATTTTATTTATAGTTAAGGCATTAACACTGTGGAGGTTTAAATACATTGTAATTTGTTTTATCAAACATTGTTTATTCCACTTTAGAACAAACAAGACTCCACTGATGATGAGGTGTAAACCTTGAAACCGGTAGGGCTATACCGTTACTTAAAGTGAAACAATCAGTGTTTGATAAAACAAATTATAATATAATACAACTTATTCTGTGATGTAATTATTTTCAACATTGTTATGAGATATGATATCTTACACATATGTCAGCCAATTCAATTTAAAGTGATGCAGAGGTGCTTTTTCTCAACCTTGCTTTACAATTTTGTTACTCGTTTGAATTGCTTATCGAATAGCGTAATTTTATATATGGTAGCTTATGACACTTCATTAAAGAATTAGCGATTACCGGGAGACTTTCAACAACATGCAGGCAAAGGAATTTACACACTATGGACAAGTTATAAAAAGGACAACAAAAGTGTTGAGAAGCTAGTGATCACGGGTGCAGTTAAGGTTAACATGCAAGAGGAAGGTCTTATATAAGATGTGTGAACCAAATCCAAGAATTAACAGGATTCTCTTTAAATGCAGCATCCATCATTGTCCAGGACTGGGAAGGATGGATATATATATATATATATATATATATATATATATATATATATATATATATATATATATATATATATATATATATATATATATATATATATATATATATATATATATATATATATATATATATATATATATATATATATATATATATATATATATATATATATATATATATATATATATATATATATATATATATATATATATATATATATATATATATATATATATATATATATATATATATATATATATATATATATATATATATATATATATATATATATATATATATATATATATATATATATATATATATATATATATATATATATATATATATATATATATATATATATATATATATATATATATAATGCACCGAATTCCGGACATAGCAGAGGATAATAATGCTCTGCATTGAGCACGCGATGAAAAAGAAGACACTTTAGAAATTAAAAGAAAGACACCAGAGAACGTTGTATCTTAATCAAGTCAATGGTTCTCGAAGTGTGCGAACACAGACAAACCCAAGAACTCAATATAAAATTAGTAAAATTGCATTACTAATCCATTTCCCAATCTTCTGCTTGAGAGTCTGCTCTCTAAACGGCACTAAATAAATTGTCCTTTTTAATCGTTATTTCCTTATATTGAGAGGAGATCTGGACGCTGAGGGCAAAAACTATATAAAAGGTGGATACATTCAAGATGTGGCATTGGAGACGCATGCTAAAGACTTGGCGCACCAATGTATACAGCATCCGACAAATTGGGATTCAGGATAGACTGTCCACGATTTGTCTGCGACGAGTATTCCAATTACTTGGCCATATACTATAGCATGCAGAGGAGAGGAGAATTAAAAAAAAACTGGTGCTTAAGTGCAATGTGGAGAGACGACGATGCAGAGGTAAACAACGAAACTGAAAGACTGACCAAGTCAGGAATGAAACAGGGTCATCTGTGATTGTGGAAATCCGAGAGTCCCAAAATACGGAGAATTAGAGAATCGTCATGGGCAAAGTTGGGCCGACATGGATCGACAGATTGTGATCCTTAATCATGAGGAATCAACTAAAAAAATTATGAAATTTAAAAGTTAACCAATTATGATTCTCAAATATCATTGTGTGACAAATGTTATTCTGCCGTTTTTTATGACCCTTAATATTTTCTAATCATGAAAACATTACGAGATATAATTATATGGTCATATTCAAATAATTAAACTACATTAATGAAAGATTTAGAGATGTTCCCATAGCAAAAAATTAACAACCTTAGGTCTTAGACCTCGGAAACGCTACTGTATTTATATTGCCATAATCTTTCTAATGTTAAATTTAGTCATAAAAAAAATGTTCATTATCCGTAATAAGCATGGTATTACGATTAGCTCACGTACTATGGACCATATATACGATTGTCCGTGATGCAATGTCATGAACATAACATTTGAGATAATGGAAAATAGTTTTTTTGCTGTGACAGCTATGGAATTAATGTTTCTTGTAAATCCAATTAGGGGACTTTTTTTAGTTACAAAGGTTAAGTACTTAGGGTCTTATATTCATTCAATAT
This sequence comes from Odontocerum albicorne, assembly GCA_949825065.1. Lineage (NCBI taxonomy): Eukaryota > Metazoa > Arthropoda > Insecta > Trichoptera > Odontoceridae > Odontocerum > Odontocerum albicorne. Next base: position 18,607,377 of record OX463852.1, on the reverse strand, counting down.
TTAAATTTAGGTAATACCTTGAATTGTACTTTGGAAAGACCAAGACATGTTTAACCAAATCCTCTTGTCCGAAACAGATGGAATGAATTATGCTGGATGTCGGAAGAAAGATTAGGGAAGAAGTTTTGTAGAGATCGGATAGAGATAGATAAACCAATAGTTCTAGTGGATGCGCTGGTTGTAACATGTGGCGTTCCCTCACACAGAAGCCCTTCACTTTCATAGGATAAAGGACAAAAAATGGAAGCGAAGAACAAGGCAGTAGAGAAATAGTCTGACGAATAATTGATAAAATGGATCGACAATACAAACGTGACTACGAGGTGTGAGAGTATGATACAGGAAAAAAAAGAATGTGGTAGCACCAAGTTAATCACATATCGAAAGATGGGAATAATAGAAACCAAAGAAATCGTAGACGCGTGACAAAATGTGTATATGAGTATCGAGAAGACAATATAATATATTTGGACTGATAGAAAAGTTGTCAAGTTTGCCTGTTCAAATAGGGAAACGGCGTCATGGTTTATATATTCAAGATACAGTCCAGAATTAAAGTTATCCAGTTTTGTAGATCAAGTGAAATCAAAGGAAATCTGAAGAATAAACTAATTTAAGTATGTCTCTATTGAGTTAGGTAGATATCACGCATATCCTCTTTATCCTGGGAAATATATTCTGCTTCTTCCACAACTATTTACTTACTCTCCAAATAGGTGACGTAGAAAGATCCATTGAGATGTAGAATGTCCACATATTCTTACGTCCTCAGTGAGATACAGGCATAAGCCTAGTTTACTGGGGACACGACAAATGAAAGGCAACAAACCCAGATCCATTAAAATAGTGTATCCAAATTAAATTACCCGTTGTTTTTTCGCAAATTATGTATATTTCTTATCATGTGTAAAATAAATTTAAAAAATAAATAAATATAAAAATCTAATTGATCAATCATGGTGACATACATATTTGACCTTATTAAGATGACGTTAGTCTTTTAACAGAAAACATCGGGTTCAATTCCCAATAGCACCTAAAAAATATCCCGATCTGGTTTGAGATTTCGTCAAGTAACAATACTCAAGAATTGTTTAAGTTTTCTTGCTACTCCATGTGCGATAGTATATCTAATACGTACGATGATGAACTGTGAGTTATACTATATATGTATTTCGGGAGTGCGGTGATAATTTTGCCCCTTGAACATTACTAATTCGGACATGTTGAGGTGTACACCGCGAATGAATTAATCATGGTCCTATATGTTTTTTTTTTTATTAAACAACAATAATTTCTAATTTCAAAATGCCACTCAAGGCACAATGTCAAGACCATAACGTTCGACATCTTGTAAAATTACCAGGTTGATGACTAATGAGCATTGCAAATACCATGACCCAACAATACATAACTACTGTACCCGTATTTTATTTAAATATACCGCAATGTGGTATTACTGTTGTCAGTGTCTCAACAAAATGAAGGTGGTCAACGCCCCCTATGCACGATGTACGAATACATAAAGGTACTATAAAAGTTTTGTGATAAAAAAATAGTAAATCTACAGCAAGATGTTCACTTGTAGATGCAGACGCTCTGAGTGGTGAAACTATATAATATATATGGTATACTATAATAATCTAAAATACCATCCTTCTTCCGTGGTTGCAGTCCTAAGACTGGTTTGCAGCAATTTGAACTCTTCTCCTCCATTCCCCCCTGTCCTGTGCGGCTCTCTTTAAGTCTGTATATGTTGAGCAGCGCACGTCCACCAACAGGTCCTCCAGGTACTCTCGGCGTGGGCGTCCCCTAGAGTTTGTCCCCTCGGTCATACCCTCCATTATGGCATGCAAGAGGCCCTCTTGTCGTATTATATGACCGATCCATCTTGCACGCCTTTCGGACAGGATCCTGAGCAGGTGCCTTCCTCCTTCGATTCGTTGGAGAACCTCTTCATTTGTGATGCGGTCTCTCCAGGAAATTCCTAATAGTCTTCTATAGGACCACATCTCAAAAGCCTCTAGTCTTCGTCTATCTCTTTCGGATAGGCACCATGTCTCGCAGCCGTACATCAAGATACTCCATACATAGGTCTTGATGAGGAGTATTCTCAGTTTTAGGTCTATATTATTTGATTCTATTATTTTCGACCTTTTATTAAACGCAAGTCTAGCCTGATGTATACGGCTGTCGACCTCGCTCTTGGACCGACCGTCCCATGTTATTTTGCTCCCGAGGTAGACAAACTCCTTGGTGTTCTTTAGTGGTTTACCCGACATCACTATTCTCATCTGGTGCTGCGCTCGGCCTACAGTCAGCAGCTTTGTTTTGTCTTTATTTATCTTCATACTGTAGTTATTTTGAAGAATGCTTTCCATAGTTGTTAAGGCCTCTTGTAGTTCCTCTTCACTTTCAGCAACCATAGCAATATCGTCAGCGAACCTTATCATGTCCACCTTTTGCCCGTGTATCTTTACACCTTCTCTGTGACTCATTCTCTCTCTCAAGTCGTCAATCGCGCTCTGTATATAGGCGTTAAAAAGAACAGGTGACAGAGAGCATCCCTGCCTTACCTCTTGTCTTATATTGGCTTCCTTTGTGTTTTCGTCACATCTGATTATAGCGGCCTCATTCTTGTATAGCGCCTGGATTATACGTCTATCTCTGTATTTGATATCAATTCTCTTCAAAATCTCGAAGAGTCTTTTCCATTCTACTTTGTCAAAAGCTTTCTCCAGGTCTGTGAATGCGATGTATGTGTTTTGGTTTCTTCTTATTCTATTTTCTAGTAGTATTCGTAGAGACAGTACTGCTTCTCTGGTTCCCACACCTCTTCTGAAGCCATACTGGTCTCTGGAAAGGATGTTCTCTACTTTTGGTTCAATTCTCTTTAGAATGATATTAGTCAGTATTTTTGAGGCATGGGATATTAGGCTAAGAGTTCTGTGTTGCTCACATTTTGTCGTACCTGCCTTCTTTGGTAAAATACCATATGGTATACTATAATAATCTAAAATAGCTAATTCATCGTTTAATTATATATTTCTTTTACGTTCAAGACTATATTTGACTGCGTATAAAGGATTTTTACTATGAAATATGCGAATCCTGATTTGATATGAATTAAAATAGAAAGAAATGATAAATCTTATGTTATATAAAAAGCGGTCGATCATAGTTCAAAAACAATCTAAAAGCATTTTCAGGGTGCAGGTGTTAGTAATTTTTATGTTATTTTATGCATACCATTCAACAAAACTTTAACAGATTCCATAATAATCGAAATTCCGCAAATAATCTATTCTTTTTTTACTACACAAAATACAGTTATACGAATACAATTATGAAAAAAACATGGTATGTATTGTAAATTAGGTATGATGTATTCAGGATCCAACAAGCCAGGCAAAGTGCCTGTGTCTTGTCTGGCATTCTAACATCAATATTCATTATGTAAAATAAATCTTATTATAAAAATAGTAAAACTATCCCGAAAGCGGGAATTTGATCCGTTTAGAAAAATGGAGAACACGAAGTTTTGGACAAATCGAGTCTAAATTCTTAGGATTCCTTGATCTTGTTGATCTCTCCATATTACTTTCAGATGAAATCATCGCTCCCTAAGTCATCCAAATTCTTCGCATATCTCCTCATCACAGGAACCCTTAATAATGATCAGGAAGCACAGGTAAACAAAGTCATGCTCCTAGTCCTTCAGCTCATTATTTCTTGTTGCCGTATAAACGATATATTCAAATATAAAACTGCCTGCAAGTAACAAACAAAATTTTTCATATTCAGCATGTCGCAGATTAATTTCTACCATGTAGAACCAATAACAAGAGGTTATTTATAACTCTTTAAAAAAATATGTTGTTATAAATTACTTTATCAAACACTGTTTATTCCACTTTTTGTAACGGTATAACCCTACCGGTTTCAAGGCTTTCACCTCATCTTCAGGAGAGCACAAACAAGACTAAATTTTGTTCGAACTGGCACCGATATACACGCTTCAACGGTTGAGGACATTCGGGTTGGTGACTGAGGGGTAAGGGAGGCATGGGACGATTTCGGCCAAGAACGGAGAAATTTTTGGAATATATGTATTTACCAGATGTTCGGATCGATGTACTGACTTAGAAATTTCTAGGGCCTCTAATCTGTCCAATTTATTTCCGTTACTACTGATATGTAAACATTTGGCATCATCGATAGAAAAAGTATGGTTTCACGGTGACAATGATTAGCCATTTCAGAATAAATAAGAGGATTTGTTAAGGCCGATTTGTGTTCACGAAATCTCTTTTCAAAGGATCTTCCTGTCTTTCCTATATAGAAATTATCAGTCAGCACATAAAAGTTTATACACACCACTGTTGCTAAGCATTCCATTTTTGCCTTTCCCATTAAATAAGAGTTTCCGGAGATTAAAATTAGTGTAAAAATCTGGCTTTATATGTTGAAATATGTTGTGCCTTTGGACTTTTCAGGAAATTACGACTATTTCAGATAACGCCACTGTCTTAAGTCCTTTCACGCGGCTACTGCATTGCTCGACGCAAAAACTTGAAAGAATTTGTCTTATATGGTCGAACAAGGAAATACAATCATATTTAAAGTTCTTTTTTATATTCATTATTTTGCATTTAAAAATAAAATGTTTTTAAAGATTTATCACAATCAATTTTTTGTTGTAAAAATACATGATTTACCATAAAAAAAATAGCCGTATAAGGCAAGTGATTAGCGAATTTGGTATTGTAAGTTAAAATATTAAGTATTATTTTCCGACAACGCAATCATAAATGAAATACGAGTTCAGTTTTTTTTCGAGCGCATACTCGTATTTCTATAGAGAAATGAATAATTTTATGTTATAAAATTGTATTCAATACTCCTGAAATCAAAAGACACCCGGCATTGTATCACAAAGTAACAACATTAGCAATAAAAATTGTTTTAGATTCTTAAATGTATAATTTGATTTTTCCTGATTTTTAGATATTTTGTCTATTTTTCCATATATTAAATATATATATTGAAATCATCCATCGACTTAGGCTATTTTTTTAGCATTTATTAATAACTGTAATAATGTTTGAAATTGCAGTTAAAGAAATAATATTCATATCAACTTCATCTTTGCTAGCGCTCGCAGTAAAGCGATAATTTTTTGGTATAAATTTTAAATCAATCCACGAATTATGTTTTTATTACGAATAAATAAGAGGAAATTTATCAAAAACATTTTTCAATTGTAATATTTAAACGCGTTTGTTAAAGAAAATGATATATTTATTATAGACAAATGGATTTCAACCCCAAAAAATCACTCTCAGTGAGTCACTTTCAAACAGAAATTAAAATTACGACTGAAGAATAGAAAATTTGAAATCTTAGATGAAATCCATGAAAATTCGTCTGAATGCCTGAACAAATTGACAAAAGATATCATTCGTCAGAATACCAGAACAAACTGACAAAATATGCCTACAGAAAGTGTTTCCAGAAGTGATGAAAGAAGTGCATGGCATCTCAAGGAGAATAATTTGAAGAGGACTTTGAGAATGAAAATCTAATATTATATTAATTAAAAAATTATACGAGTATAATCCAAAATTTCGTGAAATCAAAATGATTTGTAAAATTTATTAATAATCCAAAGTAATTTATACGAGTTAAAATTGATTACTGACTTTTTAAAACATGCAATTTTGTAATTATTTTCACACAAGAATTAAGTAATATAAAACAAGTTCTAAGGCAATTATTTTATTAGAAAATGAAATAAAAATAATACACTTATGTTTAAAATTATATAAATTTACTATTTAATTAGTTATTATCAATATTATTCAATCGAGCAAAATCGTTTAAATTTTAAATAAATTCCATATATTATATTATAGTATATCAAAAAAATTACTTGTTTTCTTTTTTAACCTGGTGAGTTTATTGCCATGTGGCAATCTCTTCCAACCAACCAGAAAGATATTTTTATTATAGGTCCTAAGTGTTAACCAGACTGGAATCCTATTTAAAAAATCTGGGTTCCAGCGGGGATTGAACCCGCAACCTCCGGATCGGCAGACAAGTGTCTTACCACCAGGCCACGAAGGTCGTAAGAAAAGGTCGTAGCAGAAATACACTAAATAAATATTACTTAAAATATACTCAAATCTAATTTTTTATGAGACGAAACAAAATTACCTGAAAAACCATAAAAATTATCTATAACTCCTATTAGAAACAAACTAACATAAGAAACACAGTGTATAGTACACACTACCGAGTTAAAAATATTAAAAAATTGTCAGGTTAGTAATGTGCGTTTGAATAAATCACTCAAAATTAATATTTCATTGAAAAACTACCAGTTCTCAAAAATAAACACTTTCAAGTCTTTTGTAAAATTAGTGTTTTAAACAAGAAAAAAAAACACCTTAAACTGATGACAAATTTTACACGTATATATATATATTTTAAAAGTATCGTTTACTTTAATCACAACTTAATGTTTAAATCATTAACTGTCGTCACAAGTCTTCAAACATCACCGAAAATCGTTCGTATTTAATTGTTTTAAAAAATGCATCTACAAGGGTTAAAGAGATAATCCGCCCTTATTTTTAATAAAGGTCATCGATTATAGTCCACTGATAAAAGATAGTACATCCGTTCCACATCAAAAAACTGACAACAAAAACACTCAGCGGCAATACATCGCGGGACAACAAAACAGGTTTCCCGTTCGCAACCGACCACCGCGCGGACGCATGCCAAACGATCCGGAGCTGAACTGAAGGTAGCTGGTTCGGTGATAGCGAGTTGCAGTCTGCAAGCAGGTGCTTGGCGGAAGAATAGAGGTGGGGGCAGGTGCTATTGGCGATGGAATGGAAGAAGACTCGGAAGAGATCTGCACCGCCGAAATGGCGAGTTTGTTGTGAGGTCACGAGAGTTAAGGATGTGTTAAGTTGTGAAATCAGTAAAAGGAGAATGTTTACTTTGTGACTATATCTTTGATTGTTATTTATGTTTACACGTTTTTACCTCGAATTCCATTATAATGATAATATCTATTAAGTATGATAGAAATCATGTAACACATTTATCAAAATTATAAAAAACTGGTCATGGCGAAATATGGGTGTGATTTTCATATAACGCGCCCTTGACGAAAGTATTCTCTCTGAACAGTGCAAAGACGACCTCCGTGGCCTAGTTGGTAAGACGCCTGTCTCCTGACCCGGAGGTTGCGGGTTCAAATCCCGCTGGAAAATAGATTTTTTTAAAAGGATTCTAATCTGGTTTTCTCTTAAGGCCACTTCGACAAATTTCTTGGACATATTGGAAAAGATTGTCACATGACAATAAGCCCACCGCGTTGTACTGTATACAACGAAAGTGTAATACAATACAATACGATACAAAGATACGATATTATTAAATTGTTATTATAAACAAAAATGTTATGTATAATAAGATCTCTGTCTTCCAGCCCGGGGGATGCGGGTTCAATTCCCGTTTCCACATATTTTATAAAAATTGTATAAATTTTGTTTTCATGTTAGGTTTATTTAACCACATTTCTGATTCTCAGTAGATAAGCAATGAATTCTTCAGGTTATATTATATACAACGAAAGGGGAACGCAATTTAATACAAAGTAAGTAAGCCTATTTATTCCTTTTATTATTAGACACTTACCATCACGGCATTACCCTACCGTAAAGGCAGAGTGATATTTAAGATTTTATGAAATTGGTTAATTTTAGTAGAGAAATAGTTGTAACATTATCACATTAAATTTCGATCCAAAATAGGTGTCAATTGTTCATAAAACGATCTTGAGACCATCTATAATATTTTAAACCTATCCATTGGGAGTCGTGATGCAGGAATACTAATGGATTTCAACGTATGAACGGTCAAGTAAAGTAAAATGTATGTTGATTATTTGACACATATTTACACAAAGTTTAAAACATCGTAGGAGAAGTAATACCTCTGGTATCATAATAACTCCAAAGTTCACAGAATAAGGTATCTAACAATAGATGTGATGACAGGCGTGGGTTTGTGATTCACGGAGGCCGTAGTGTAATGAAGCAGGTATTATAAGAGTATTACCTTATTAAATGGTGTTTTACTACATTAAAAAAAAAATTTAGAAGAAAAACTTTATAAAAATATCAAGAGTCAATAGAAGATAATAAATACAACTATAATAGGCAGAATTTTTTTTCGGAATATTTTGTAGTTCTCCAAAACACGCATAGGAAACCAGGAACGACGTCGAATGTACAAATGTTCGGACAAGATATGGCATGGACGAACGAGGTGAAATGAACGATCTAACACTAACCTTATATAAAAACCTACCTGGCTCAAGTATTATACATTGAGGAAACAGTACACTGTGCTTTTGTGTGGTAACTACTATCTACCCGATGCTGGGTAGAAATAGCGCTCTCGGCATAGACAATATATCGCTGATATAATATATAAAACAATCATTCGTCCCTCCATAACATACGCCACATCTATTTGAAGAACGGCGGTAAAATCACACGTAAATATGATGCAAATATTGCAGAACAATGCACTTAGACATGCGCTAGGTGCGCCGCGAAGGGTCAACGCAAAACTAATACACAGCAACAGAAAATATTCCCACGATAACGGAGTACATCGTTCGCCTTTTAGGCCGTTTTTTTATGAAAAAATACCCACTCTGATCCCGACAAAATACCCCAGCACACCCACAAACGCCCCAAAATGATCAAAACGCCTCAAAGATTCAACGCCTCAAACACTAAATAAAATCACTTGAAGTAATTTACCTTACAACATAGATATGTAAAAAATTAATTTAATAAAACCGTCAATTATTTCAGAGATAACAGTCTGCAGTAACACAAATAAACCAGTATATAGTAGACCAATATAACCAATGACCAACTTGTCATTCATGACTAAAACAGTCTTTGTTTTACACTAATAAATTGGTTAAAGATCTTTTCTATTAATATTTCAATTGGATCGATCTCTGTCTGCCTCCAAGTAGTAGAGAGGTGGCGTGTGCGGCTTTAAGAAGCACTTGAAGATAACGTTATTGTACGAGTATACATCACAACCTACAGACTTTTTTAATGATTTTTTATTTATTTACAATATTTAATAAAGTAATCTATAACACAAACATTTGCCATACACTACATCTATATACAAATTTATATCTTAAGAATTAATCTAATTTATATATTGTATTATAACTATGAACTGACTTAATTTTAATTTCCTACACGTCATTTTATCATTTTTTTATTGAATGTGTTTCACACAAAATTAGAATAATTTTACAAATTAATTTTATATTTATTAGACTTTGGTTACGTACAGTACAAACTAGCGGTTGTGTTGCCATGCGGAAACCTCTTCCAACAAACCAGAAAGATGTTAAACAAGTTTTTTTTATTACACTTTCGTTATATCAATACGATATGTGGCAATTTATTCCAACCAACCAAAAAGATATTAAGTAAATCTTAAGTAAAAACCAGTCTGGGTTTTTTTTTATCTGGGTTCCAATGGGAATCGAACCTACAACTTCCTAGTTGGAAGACAGGCTTACCTACTAGGTCACTAACCAACTAGGCAGTTTTACCAACTTGGTCACAGAGGTCGAAGCTTTAAGTAAAAACCAGATTGGAACCCTTTTTTATTTGAGTACGAACGGGAAAGAAACATGCAGCCCTCGGGCTGGAGAACAGGCGTCTTGTCAATTAGAACACGAAGATGGTTTGGTCATTGATGAGTAATAAAATAAGATGCCAATAATGAATAGGAGATACAATATTGAAATCTTCATTTGCAATATCAAATCCTTATTAAACAGGGAATAATAACCCTCCTTAAACAGATAATAATATATCTTCATTCCACGTATGAGATATATGATACAATGCAATTATTAACTCACCAGTTATCTGATAAGCGAATACTTTATTCTCTCCGCTTAAGGTTCAGGTAATGAGCAGCCGAGGAGATTTACAGGTAAGTGTGTCAGGAATTTACGACGCTTTTAACTTTTAACCATCCTGCTTTTGGACCAAAAGTACAGTTAAAATTGATCCAGACTTGGTCAGTAAAGCAAGATCACGCAATTTTTTTTCAGTCAAAAAACATGTTTTTTATCATACAGAGATTTCATACTGTTCTTCATTTTATCATACAGAGATTTCATACTGTTCTTGATCTTTATTTTTTAGTATTTCTTTTAATTAATTGCTGAGTTGAATGAAGACCATCTGAGATGTTTAAAGTAAGACTCTTCAGTGTTTTGAAATCGTCTTAATCAAATACTATATTATAAAAATGCATACATTGTATGTATGTATTATATTTTTCATAATATAGGACCGTTTCAAAAAGGTATATTGAACTATAGGAGACTACATTCAATAGTGAGAAAAAAGTTTCATTCTATCTCCGTTTTTATACCCTGGGGCCGGAAACGTTTAAACCATACTCATAGGTAGTTTAAACCGTGAGGCCGAAAACTTTTAAACCATACTTATAAGTAGTTTATACCCTGGGGCCCGAAACTTTTGAACCATACTCATAGGTAGTTTATACCATGGGGCCGGAAACTTTTGAACCATACTCATAGGTAGTTTATACCCTGGGGACGGAAACGTTTAAACCATACTCATAGGTAGTTTAAACCCTGAGGCCGAAAACTTTTAAATCATACTTATAAGTAGTTTATACCCTGGGGCCGAAAACTTTTAAACCATACTCATAAGTAGTTTATACCCTGGGGCCGGAAACTTTTGAACCATACTCATAGGTAGTTTATACCATGGGGCCGGAAACGTTTGAACCATACTCATAGGTAGTTTTTATAATGTTTTGACACGAAAAGTAAAAATCTTAATATTTATTTACTGATTAAAAAATTCTGGGTAATTTGGAATTTTCGATAATTTTACATTTGAAGCAAATGATTGGCGTTTCACATTTATTCCAGCATTTTAGGAGATTCCATAAAATGCAAAAAAATATATTGATTATAAAATATAGCGCGAGTAGGAGTTATTAGAATTTATGTGAGCATTTAAAATTCCTTAAATTTCGCGTTAATATATAATATTTCTTATATGGATCCCAACAAATCTAGTAATTAATTCACACGAGAAAAGTTGTTTTCACCATTTTTGTATTGTAAGGATTTAAGAAATGTTGTATTTAATCATCAATGGTGCTTTTCCTAAAATAAAGATATGCAAACTAATTTATCAAAATTGTAGCTTTATTATAGAATTTGGATTGCTTTTTATTGATCATTTCAAGATAAATATTTAAAATAAAGAATATAAGATTATTTTGAATCAGTATAATTTTTACATCAAACAATGATTGTTTATACAAAGTACAAATACCTACGATAATATTCCGACTCATCATACCTTTTTTATATATTTTTCTTTCGTAAATGTATCTAAGTTTTATATTATAGTAAAATAGTTATCTTTGATTTTTAGAATAATAAATAGACGACCTCCATAACCTAGCGGTAACATTTCTTACTTCCACCCGGGGGTTTCGGGTTAGATTCCCGATGGTACCCAAAAGAGGGTGACACTCAGGTAAAAGAATTAATCTGGTAACAATACTCGCACGAGTTGAGCGGTAGTGTTGCCAACACGTTGAATAACGAACCACGAGTTCCGTGCATACTCCATAGGCTCTAAACCTGAAGGTTCGCTTACGGGAATGAATAAGATATGGAACGAATAAATTAAAAAAGACTAAGAAAACATACATAAAATGTAAATATGAATGGAAGGTGTGGAAGAGGAATACAAAGGAAAGTATGGTTGGATTAAGTATATGATATTTTGAAAGAAGAAAATGTAAAAAGTCAGAGAATTGTAGAAGGTGTAGAAGAAACGAAAGATGTGTGCCGCGATACGCAAGTACGACGACCTCTCTTTTCTGCCTACCCCGATAGGGAGACGGCGTGATAGTATGTTTGTATTTATTTACATGATAAATTTAGTTTTATTGAATAGAAATCGATAAATTTTTTTAAATATTACACTTTCATTCATGATGTGAAACTTTATAATTGTATGAAAAATTTGCAGTCACTTCCTATTCATGAGATCAAGATTAATCTCAGCAATAATTATTATAACAATATAATAACAGTTTTTAAACAAAATATATATAACAGATCGACAGCCATCATCGATTTTAATCGCTTCTCGTACAAAAACAAAGCAGAAGTTACGCAACAGTTTCGATTAATTTATGTGATAATATAATTGATCAATTTTCATATTATACTTCCAGTAAAAGTAAAATGGTAATGAAATATTTATGAACAATTAACAATTTCACACACTTATTATCATTCTTGCAGTTGCAACATATTTGCTATTGAAAATATGCAATTTATACATGAGGGTACTTACTGCCTAAGATTCGAATTTTGTTTAAAGGGGAATGGCTTTAAAATGGACATTAAAACACAATATAGTCGGCTAAGATGATAGTCCACAATACTATTTAATGACAACTTTGATGTATGGGAGTAAAAAGAGGACTTAGAAAAATACTGATAGAAAAAGCCGAATAAATGCTGTAAAAATGCGTGTACTTCGAAGAATACATGGGATAACTATCATATGTATGAGAGAGTATGGAATAAAGTGATTAGGGATGTGTGTGAACTTAAGGCTGATGCATTGAGAAGATGAAATAATCCATTCTGAGATGGTTTGAATACGTGGAACGAATGAATGAAGAAATATATTTTGAGAGTAGGAAATATAATAAGGAATCGTAGGAGATGTATAAGAAGGTATGGATATACAAGAGGCGAAAAGTGTGTGTCAAGATATGAACGTCTGGCGCTCTCTCTTTTCTGCCTACTCCGATAGGGAGATGGCGTGATGGTATGTATGTATTGAAAAACAAGATAGTCTGCTAAGATGAAAGCCCACAATAATAGTTTAGTACCAATTTTGATGAATGTCTCACTCGATCCAACATTTCCAAAATCAGATTCGGCTAACTCATGTCTAGGCTATCCTACAATCGCTTCTTTGGTAAACCTATTTTCAGGGTATTTTATTTTCAGTGTCACGTTTCCCATATATTCAGCTGGTTTCCTTTGTACATGTACATACCACCAAAGTCTAGCCTCACTCAATTTAAACGAGATCTGATAAACTTTAAGAATACTCATTCTTTATTATCACATACTCATTTTTTACTTGGTTTCTCTTGCTCACTCCGAAAATCCATCGCAGCATGCGTATTTCGGTTACAGAACAGAGAAGTTAATAATGTTACCCAAATGTGGTAAACTTACCAAAGTTGTAAAATAATTATGAAACCAGTTCAAATTTATCCAATGTCACATAATAATATAAATCAATTTTCTTTAGTAGCACTACAGCTCAGTAAAAATAATAAGCAAACTGCTTACCTTATGAAACAGAAAGATCTACTGAAAGTATGCGTTAAACGTTCACAAAATGTAGGGCGGCTAAGAAAAACTTACCTGTAAAAAAAAAGAAAAATAATTTGTTTAAAATTAAACACAAGAAAAAGTAAATACACAGACTATTTCAAAAATCTATTAATGTCACTTAACGTATATAAATATCTTTTTCCACGATAAATAATTATTTTTATTCATTAGTTTGTAATACAATCTGATGGTGTTTAGTGGAAATTTCTCCTAACCAACTGGACAGTAGAAAATAAAAGAAATAAAATTAGTATTATCTTTAAAGCCAGATATTCTGGGTTTGATTCTCGTCGGTAACAATTCGTTTATGTAATATTCCAGTTTACTTTTCACTAAAGATCTAGTTTTAAGTTTAGTTATAATATAATAAAATACGATACAAATAATTTTCCCTTTGTCGAAAAATCATAATCGGCAAAAAAAAACGTTAAATTTCATCGATCAATACAAATGCGATACAACAGGCTATTGTGATCGAGTCAGACTTTTACATTGCACTATTTTTGTGTTCCTTGATGTCACTTAACGCATTTATTATACGTCTAAGAGTAAAATCAAACCTGGGGCTCCCGTTCGCTTAGTGCGAATAATAACCGTTAGACCAAGGTCGTCAATAATCGGTGTAAAAATAGAAAGAATGAAATAAAGGAAATCGGGAATGAAATATTTATTAGGTCTTACTATAAGTGTTTAAAAACGTGATAAAAATCATGATTAAAATTTGGAAAAAATATAACGCCATATATCAGATATGCCCAAATGAGTGTCAGTTAATCTTGACTTATTTGCACAAAATGCTGTTTTAATTTTCAATTCATTAGAGATTCATGAATATTAATATTATTAATGTATAAAACCTTGTCACCAAATTGTTGGTAGTTTTATATCGAATAAAAAAGAACAAATAGAACAAATAACGGACGTGTGTGGTCCAAACTATAATATTTGGAATGCAACAATTTAGTTGTCAAACATATATTAAAAACGCTGTCAAAACACGACTTTTTATCATTGAAATAGGTGTTTCTTGACCATATAAAACTCGATACATTTGGTTAAATGCATAAATTACTTACACATGTATTAGAAATCGCACAGATATTTACGATGAGTTTTTTTTTTTCGAAATGAGAAAGCGATATGAAAATGTGTACGGAATGAGGTAAATCTAATGGGAAAAGCACAATAACAATGTTATTACTGTAAAAATAAATGGTTCACGTCGCGTTAAGACAGTGGAGTCCACAAATACGATCTGAAGAGGATTTTTGTTTTAAAATATATTTTAGTTTACATGAATTAATTTATAATAAACTGTTGGCTAAGTAGTAAAAAATTACATAAATACTCGTTGATACATAACATCATGCCATTTTACTGTCGGGGTAGGCAGAGAGGATACAACACCAGACTTTCTTATCTCCCCTCACATCTTTCGCCTCTTCTATATCCATACACCTTCTCATACAGCTCCTAATTTTATGACTTTTTACATTGCTTTTTTTCCTAATATCATACACTTGATCCAACCATACTTTCATTGGTCTTCCTCTATCACGCCTTCTACTTACATTTGCCGCATCCATTTCCTTGCTATTCTTACACTCAACTTATGTACATTTATTTTCTAATATTTTAAATCTGTAAATAATAGTGGGTTCGAATACTGAGTTAGTTAGCCCTCGAGGAGAGTTTGCTCTCTAAATGGCGCTATATACGTGGTCAATTTATTATTATAATTAATATTGCACTATATATTTGTTTTGTTAGTATTACTTCTCATTCGTTCTTATGCCCAAACCATTTCAGAATGCTCATCTTCATCTTACTCAACACATCATGATGCCCTCAGTTCACATGCATCCCTAATCACTTAATTCCTGATTTTGTTATACATTGGCACCCCATGTATTCTGCTCAGTGCATGCATTTCTACAAATATTATAAACTTCTACGAGTAATACCAAATTATTCGTACATTTAAACTATTAGAAGTTTTTGACTTATTTTATTTAAGATAAGATTATATAGATATGTGATATGGTACACAGAAACGAAGCGAACCATTAGCACATGTTTTAATGTTTAATTATAATATAATTTTGAATTAACATACCTCGATACAAAGAGGCGTAACATTTCCTCAATTATTTAAGAACGGTTAAATATGGTTTGAGTTCTGCATACATATTAACGGTGTTCGTAGTCGAACGGTTAGCATTCACGCTTATCAAGTGGGCGCTCCAAGTTCGATTCTTAGCGAAGTCAATTTCCAGCTGGTTTTACTTTTACACCGTTTTACATTTTAGTTTTTTTTTCTTTTGTTTGTATCATAAATTTGTAAAGCTCTGCTAAAAATAATGCTACGTAATAACTAAAAATAGTGCTATACAAAATACTGCAGCAGATTAAATCTTCCGATTATCTTGAAACTTTGTAGTCCTTGCTATTGGAGCTGTGTGTTAAGATATTTTAAGACTGTGTACTTGCCAAAATTCAACATTTTGCAGACAATAATCTAATACACGCGCAGGTGTTTTCCATCCTCAGGCTGCTAACAATAATTTTCATATGATATATTAACTTCGATTAATGGACAAAAAAAAATTTTTCATGCCTTTTTAGTGAAAAGGAACCCAACCTTACATAAAATAGATTTTATTTGTTGTTTCTATATGTTTATAAAATCACCTTTTCAACAAACTATATCAAACAGACTTTTTTTTTTAAATTTTAACCCTTGATAGATCATACTATATACTAATATGAATACAGTTGGAGTAAATTATTTTCATATATTTAAAAATAAACAAAAAATATACGGACACCCATCCCGAATACTTTTTTTTTAATCTTTATTTCTTTACCACAATTAGGTATCTCAACTCCTCTGCATGAATTTTCACATAATATTCCATTTGAACACTGGAAACCATGACTGGTGGCTAAATATTTAGCCACCAGTTATATGATTTGTTTATTTTTTTAAAACAAAGATACTTATCATATTACGACACTGGTTTTGCGCGTATTAATCAAACTGTCCAAACACGCAAAAACGGAGACGCATCCTTGAAAGGTTAAAATGTCAAAAAAACATTAAATTTTAAGACAACGCAAAGATTTTAGATTCAAACGTCTCTCTTTATATAAAAGTTTCCGCAATTCCAAGCACATGTTTAAAAAAAATCTTGATTTCTTCATATACGTTTAAGGTTTCGGCTTTATATTTGGGGAACTCCATATTAGAATATTTAACTAGAACGTATGCGTTGTATATCCATAAACAACTTGTCAAAATTTGGTTATATATATTACAGAAACAGATCATTATTTCTTAACGTTTTATATACGTCACAAAAGTTATAAAAAACAATCGATTCAGACACGTTCGATGTACATAAAGTCAGAAAAATAAAACTAATAAATAATTTTAAAAAATGCGAAAAAAATCACCCCTCATTAAAAAGTTTTCTTTTTATCGATAGATCTCTACAAATCAGGATCATTCTGCCTGAAGAGAGCCTCGAGATAGGAAGTATAAACACGTAAAGCGGGAACTAATGTAAATGGTTGAATAGCAAAGTAATTTATTATTAAATATCGTCGAAATTTTCATAGAACATATTGTTTTTTTTTACTTCTTGAGTCAATTATAAACTTTTTGATTTGTTGAGAAAACACAGTACTAAATGCGCCATTGTTTCTTGCAGCAACACGCCTTTCTATAATTTTCTCTATCTTACCATCTATTGAAAAAATGCTCCCTACATACCAAATTCCTCAACGTTTTCTAATATTTCAATGTTTAAATAGTAAATACTCATAGAATTACCCTTTTCAACAAACATGACTTTGAACTTATTAACAGAGGCTTTATATATTTTGCAAAACATATTATATTTTTAAGATATCATACATTAATCTTATAAAATATAGAATGTCAAAATTTTATCCCACCCACCTGATACGTTTTGAAGATGGAGTTATAACTATAAAACGTATATTGACCGCCGTTATATTATACAAGAGAAAACATAAATTAACTTTCAGAAATACATAATAAAGCGATATTACGTGCTATCATATTGATATGGCAAATTTAAATACGCTCACTACTGGATTATGAAATTTAAATTACTAATTAATAAAAGAATTTTTTTAATATCGCGTAAAGTTCAGCATAATATTACATAAGTAAATGGATGGATGGCCGCACGACAACCTGTCGAACTTTTGTGCAGAAGATCGGCGGTTTGAACCCCGCGCCGCTCCCTCGAATAACACAAATATTTATTTATCCATCAATTAATTATTCGGGAGAACAAGGTTCTTTGAAAAAAAATATTGAAAAATGTTGTTATCTTCACATGCAGGGTAGTATTGACAACACGTGCGATCTACTTCATCTTCGAGTATCAAAGACACTAAATTATTCCCACTCTGAATTCTGCCACACAACACTAGATGTTCTATGTATCAAATCGTTTTCGGTACAAGGTACAAAACACCGAGCTCCTTGAACCTTGCAGCAATAATAATAATTAATAGACAGTTTATATATGATAGTGCCGTTTAGAGAGCAGACTCTCCTCAAGGGCGATCATACTCTGGATTATTGATAGTTTAAAAATATTACAGAATAAAACAATTTGAATGTAAGGATAGGAAAATTAGAGATGTGGTTATTAGATTAGGAACTTCCCCGCATCTGCATACGTTTAGAAAAATAGATTTGGTAAGAAAACAGCAGAAAAATTACCAAGGGAAGACGAACTACAAATAAATCTTAGATATTTTGTAGTAACACATTCAACTACAGAATGAGTGTAGTGTTCATATATAACCACAAAAAGAGTTGTTTTCAAACGGTTCCTTAAGCTGCAAATATCACCCCCACCTCCAATATTTTGAGGCAGACAAAAATCGAGCCAATTGAACTATCAATTCTTTTAATATTACGCAATAATTATTGTTGCAATACCAAACACGTTAAAATAGTGAAAAATACGCTATTATCGGCTAAAAACAATAAAAAATATACTATCAATTTATTGCGATATAGTGCACAGCTTTAGAAAAACTTAAAAAGCCAAAAATAAAATCAATTACAATTTATATAAAAAAAAATAAACAGAAATGAAAAAAATACGTCTGGTAACTACAGAAGCACCCGAGTGAAATGTCGCATGGACTGCTTCTCACCGTAGATAACTTAGCTCGATATAATTTAGAATGATACAAGACTGGAACACTGCCCTATACGAGTACTCAAATATCTTGGTGTTGCTGTCAATCGGACGCTTACATTTAACAGAGGGTAAGCTCTCAGAACAACCTCAGAAAATTAACAAGCTCGTCTAGGGTCGTAAAACCTTCTGTTATTCAAATTTCAGGATTGGTTTTGTGCTGCTACTTGAAAATATGTCCTGTCTGGCACAGATAAAGTCACACTGGGCAGGTGGATATATGATAGCCTTAAATGAGACGTACCATCTGATCACAAATTTTCTTAAACCTGCCTCATTAAATTCGTGTGATGACTAACCGCGAGTTCTGCGCCTACTCAAATGCTTCTAAACCCAAAAGTTTAATTAATGAGGCCAAAAACAACGTTGTCTCCCGAACACGTTCTTAAATACATCCAAATCACCAATTCGAATATTTGTAGGCTACCATATGAATGAAATTATTAAATATATTATATAGATTGGTGATCAAAACTTTTTGGTGTAGTAAATCACTTCAAGCAATTTAAATTAAAGTAATATCTCTCTCGAACTTTCAGCGATATCACATTCGGGCAACAAAGACTTCAGAAATTCGCCGAATCAATTAAATTCGTCGCGTCATACTCGAAGATAAATTTGATAAAGACAAAGCTAATCCACTTAGACACAGTAATAAGTCTTCCGCATTCTTTTCCCGTGATTTATTCTTCCAACAATTAAATATCCTGACAAATTTTACGTGATATATCAATCAGCAACAGTATCTACTCGTATATAAAACATTCATTAATTAACATTTTAAATAACGCCATTTAACGAATTATTTAATCATCAATTATATATACATAGAAGAAAAGCATTATTACTATCCATCTTGGTACGAGTATGTAAAAAAAGTTTCTTAGAGCTTCGACAACATTAGAGAATCAAAACATTTATGTCAATGTTTTCCAATAAAACTGATAAAAACTCATTAATTCATCTGTCGTGTATGGATTATAGTAATTCCATTGATTCTGGTCTGCCTGATTCGCAAATGTCAAGATTCCAGTCTGTTTTCTATGAAGCCACTAGACTGATATTTGGTAGAAATAAATATGCATATTCATATTAGTTTGCTTCTAAAGAATCTATGTTATATTGGCTGGTCCAAATACCCAAAGTTATTTCAAAGGGTCACTGCCACTAGTAAGCAGCCAATACCACAGTTTTGGTGACTGAAATCAGTTCACGAGACGTTTCCATTCCTTTCCACTTTTTTTAATCTTTAAAAATATATTTTAAAGTCATAAGCATAATTAAACAGTAATAACCAAAGAATGCGAATAAATCTCGCAATATTGTTTTCCCTTTATTCAATAGATCGCACACACTGCCGGTGAAACATACTACCAGTTAGACCTAAGCATTGCTTTCGTAACAAACCGGAATAATTCCGCCTGAAGAGAGCCTCGTGTTAAGTAGGCCGTTAAAAACAATGAGTTATATTTTCCTCAATAGGTCCAAATTCCCGACTCTAACTTTCTTTGTTTAATTAGACGCCGCTTAGAGAGCAAACTCTCCTCAGCGCGCTCTGACTCGAGACTCGAACTCACTATTATTAAACAAATCACGTCTGGCAGCTATACCAGCGCCCTAGCGAAGCATGTATAACACATTCTTTATAGTACAACCTTGTGGTAGTATTGTCATTTGGTAATCTTCTTCAACCAACCAGAAAGATGTCTATGAGGCCTTAAATAAAAAACAGACTGAAAACCTATTTTTTTTAATCTAGGTTCTAGCGAAAATCGAACCCGCAACACACGCTCTTCGACATTTCCTCATATTCTGTGTAGTTTTGTTTAGAATTATCACATGGGTGATGATTATGATATAAAATGCAACATTCTTCTTTTATTATATTTCTCAATACCTTTCCGTCATTTGTCAACATCCTACCAAGATAACAAACATTATAATATTATTATAATGTTTGTCATAAATGTCTGTATGCAATTCCTTTCAATCGTATAACACGCTGCATAGCAAAATAATACATTTAGCCTTATGAAACGCATAATGACTTATTCTACGGAGTTGCAGACACACGTTTCAAAACCTACTACTTATCATCATCAAGGAATCTTTTGCTAGGAGCGTGGATATAAGTACCGGTTATTACACATAAAGAATCCATATTTGCACTTTTTTTAATATTTTATTTATTTATTAATAAAAAATATTGTGCATTGTACAATATTGCGAGTTTATTACTAAGAGACAATCTCTTCCGATCAGCCATAAAATTGTTTTTGAACGTTTTGAGTAAAGGTTGGGGATTTACATTGTATTATATTGTATTACACTTTTGTTGCATATAGCACAAACATGGCGAGTGTATTGCTATGTGACAATCTCTTCCAGCCAACAAGAAAGGTGATTTGCTAACTAGGCTACGGAGGTTGTATATATCCAAACCATCGCTCAATTTTCTTAATTCAACATTGAAATCTGTTGACGATAATGAATAACCCAAATCGAGAGATTCAACTAGCTAACTTGTGTAATACAATAACACCAGAACGATAACTACACAACTAGCTCACTTGTGTAATACAATAACACCAGAACGATAACTACACAATAAAAAATATTTTTATCAATTTATATACCATCGCACCGTTTTCCTTTCGGGATTGCCAGAAAGAATAGAATGCCAAACTTTCCTTTCGTGACACACGTATTTTGACTTCTCTTTATCCATACACATTCTCAAACAACTCTTACGATTTCTCTGAATTTACGTTTCCTTCTTTCAAAATATCATTCGCTTGATCCAACCATATTTTCCTTGGTTTTCCTTTTCCTAAAATAGTAAATTTATTTGTTAGTCTTTCTTCATCCATTAGTTCTACATGCACGAACCATCTCAGAGGCTTATTTTTCATCTTACTTAATACATCAAAACAAATATTCAGTACAAATGTGAGTGGAAGGCTTAGAAAAGGAAGACCATGGAAAGCATAGTTGGATCAAAATAATGATATTTTGAAAGAAGGAAATTTTAGAAGTCATAGGAGTTGTATAATGTATACGGATGTGGAAGTGGCGATGTGTTTTGAGACAGGAAAGTCTGACCTCTGTCCTCTCTGCCTACCCTAGCAAGGAAACGCCGGTATGGTATTTATCAACCTTAAGTTAACATTCGTCTCTAATCACTTCATAGCGTATTCTATCATACATTGTCGCCCCATGTGTTCTCCTCAGAGTACACAAATAAATTTACTATTTCAAATTACTTCATAACTTTAATAGATTTATCAATTCTACTTGACTTGCCTCACAATCGTGCAACATGTGTCCGACTTAATAAAATTATTTTTTGTTATCATAATTATATCTTAATGGCATGATTACGAAAATGTTCAATCATTTAACAATGAACAAAATCAAAAATTCGTTCATATTATGACATTTATTGGCAGTTTTGTAACCCATTGTATAAACAATATCGAACTTTGGCAATGCCTAGAGAAATGTAACGATCAACCTGGGAGATAAAGCAATTCACCTCATATCAATCAACCTAAAAGTGAAGCCTAAGCAATAAAAAAATTATGGGTTTTTGTATCAACATTTTTGATGTTCATTCGCAGACTGATTGTTCAACCGTTTCTACTAAAAATTTTCCCGGTATCTACACATTTCATGGCCAAACTCAAATCATACAATCGTTTCATGATGGAACTCAAATCGCATAATTGTGTGGTAGAATCGAAATATTGATATATAGGGCATCTAATTTCATAAACAAACAACTAAAGGGGGAAATGGCAAACCCTTTAGATTGATTCAATATGTTTTTAGACTCGTGGTTCTTCGTATCAATCAAATAAGGTATTTCGGAACTTTGTTTCGCGTCATTTGGCTTATTATGCCGACGTTTCGAAAACGTAGTTTTCATCTTCAAATTTAAAGTCCACTTTGAAGAAGTTGACTACAAATAAGCCCTGAAGATGAAAACTGCATTTCATTTCAAATGTCGGCATCGTAAACCTTTGTTAATTGACAAACTTTTGTTTAATATACCGGATAATAATTTACGCCATCGTGAATTAAGATTGTTTACGGTGCTGTATTCACGAAGTAAGCTGTTAAGAGCATCACCACAATCACACGGAATGACCTTGTTGAATAAATATTGTGATCTTCCACATCTCGGTGGATAAATTAAGGTTTAAGCTCCTAAATATTTATTTGGTAGCACTAGTCACTTCACAGGGAAGCATGAGTAACATTGTTCCTGTTGCCATTACGCATATTTAGACTTTATGTAAAAAAAATCTTGTCATTTCATGTAATTGGAGTTTGTAAACAAAACAACTTGGAACTGAAATTCGGAAGCTTATTGTTAAAATGAAATTACACATAAAAGCACAAGATGGCTCACTATTATTATTAGGATGACGAAAATGTAATCGAAAATTCTATGAACGTTGGATTTCCGATGATGCATGCGATGCATATTTATTATTCCAATGATGCATGAATGTAAAAAACGCCCCCTCAGATCCCTCTAGCGTCCACAGGGGGTGGGCGATAGCACCCACTTAGAGAAACAATGCTTTACAGTTTCAGAAGTGCGAAATATTGGTTGGAAGAGATTGCCACCTGGCAATATGCCGACCAGATTGTATTTGCAATAAAAGTGTTAAATAAATAAATATTTTGTAAAATTTATTTCGAGTAAATTTTTTCGTAAGTTCTTCTTTTTCTGCTTCACAAATCTTCATTGTCAAAAATGCATTATTGGTCGATATGTATAAGATCATTACTGTTGAGTTCGTCTGTATAAAATATTTTTTTATTTTTGGTTTTGTGGAAGACGAAGACAGTCACCGTACCGTGCCGTGCCTTCTCGTGGAAAATTAACGATCACGTTTAAAACTTCTCTATGGACAGTATTTTGTTTAGTACGACCGCGTTAAAGTTGCCAAAAATTAATGTTCATGCCAAAACCAGTCTTGTTTAAATTTTTTTTAATCGAACTTATTTTGGTTCGTATATAAACAGACCACCGACAGTTAGATTCAAACGCACAACGATTCATTAAACTTTTCGATAGACACTACAATGCCATTTATCCGTTAGTCATAAAAAAATAAGAATTTCATTTGAAAATAATATCTCTTCATCGGTTATAAGTTTCATTTAAATCGGAAAATACTTCAAACGAAAAATACATAGAACCTGTTTATATGTATTTTTGTCATAATTTTATTGCTGATATCTTAAGTATGGCTTGCAGATTTTTTTTCTTCATAAAAAAGAAAATTTCATTAAGCGGAGACAGATATCTTCATTCTTCCTATCATGTTTTTTTTGCTTTGAAGTCCTTCATGACCTTTTTGATAATCGCATGTCACCGATAGAGGGGTTGCGTGTTGGATTCCCAAACTTGTTTAACGAAGGAAGTTGGAGTTAATTGAGTAATATGAAGTAATTGTTTTTAATCTGCCTAAACATCAAAAACAGCATTGTCATTGAATTTTAACATTGTGATTCTTTATTGATTGGCATAATTTCACCTATATTTATGCAGAAGGTTTTACGAAGAGTATTTCATAAATTCAAAAATGAAATGCTCTTTGGGTCGTATTTTATTATTGAACGGTGATATACAAATAATTTATTTATATAGCATCATTTTGTTAGACCGGTGATCCATGAACCAGTCAACATTTTATAGTTTGCAGGTACTGAGTACCAGTTAAACAATAAATTTAAATAAAAAAAGGCAAGGCATGTAAGGTAAGTAACGTGAATGCTGGAACCACTGGGAATCGTGTCTGGGATGCCTAATCACCGGGGCATAGTGACAACAAAACAATAGTTTATTTTCGACAGTTTCAATAGACTTTTTTGAACAAATGTCTTTTCAATGGAATATTTCAATTCTCTTTCAACGCCCTTGTTATAAGGTTACTATGTTAAATACATGTGATCACTTATATGATGTGAGCTAAACACTATTACTATTGTGTCTTGACTGTGTACCATACATACATACCATCCTGCCATTTCCCTGATGGGGTAGGCAGAGAGGACAGAGCATCCAACTTTCCTTTCTAGACACACATATTTTGAACCTTCCACATTTATAACATACACTTCCTACGTATTCTCTTATTACATTTCATTCGCTCAATACATTATTTACTTGATCCAACCATACTTATCTCAGTATTTCTCTACCAAGCCTTCCCCTCACATTTTTACTGAAAATTTGTTTTGTTAATCTTTCTTCATTCATTCGTTTAATTTTTCACAAATCATCTCATATTGGTCTTCTTCATCTTACTCAGCACATCAACTCAAAGTTAACATTCATCTCTAGTCTCTCTATTTCGTATCCTGTCATACACTGTCATCACACGTATTCTTCTAAGTGCTCACATTTGTACATAATTTATTCGGCTCTTTTCAGTTTTTTTCTCTCTATCAATCAAAATTTGGTTTGGTGCAAAAATAATCTTTTGAAAATATTACATAAATAGCAGTATTCTTCATTCTGTACCATAGTGCCGGATAATGCTGATTTTACTGCACAAAACAATATAAGGAATGTGGCATCCCACGCCTTGAAAGCTTGTCTTCCGCCATCTTACATACATTCACCCAACACTGGGAGCTTTCCCTCGCAGCAACAGGCAGACCATCAATCAGCCCAATAGAGAACAACAATAATAACAATTCCGACATTTTCCCTGTCTCTAGTTTCTCTCTTTCTCGAGCCATTTCCGAGAATCAAAACTCCTTCTGACTTCCATCCACCTTGCCAGCGGCTAATTACGCAAATTACTCTTTTTTTTATTTGTAAGTGGATAGAAAACAGGGCTGATGAATATTTTGTGATGTTTTAAGTGAATTTAGATTATTTATCAAAACGCATATTGACCACTTTTCTTTTCAATAGTTAAACATGACGAGAAATTTTACATCTATATAATTTTGAAAAAACAGGTAATTTAAAGTGGTCTTAATGCACAAATTACATGAATCTGGGTTTGTTACCTTTCATTTGTCGTGTCCCCAGTAAACGAAGCTATTGCTTATATCTTACTGTGGGCAAAAATTTAAATATCGAAACGAATCGTGTAATCTTTGATCTACCATCACTGATACACCAGTATAAAAGACTTAATTTAAAGTTCGGTCTAATAACTAAATACTAATTTCTAGCCTTAAAAGTTCGTCTTTTGTATGATTATGACCTCATATGCTCCAAACTTTCAAGTGAGGTAATATAACCAAGTGATTCTCGTATGCATGTATAGTATGTTAAGGAAGCTACGACCAATTTAAACACTAATTTCTTAATTTTTTTTAAGATTTAGTAATAAGTATTAAGAGCGGACTATGAATTCAGTCTTTAGATTACAAACATAATTAGTTTGGTAAAGGGAGTGATGTATTTGTATTACACTTTCGTGTTACACAGAATAACCAGGCATGTATGTTGACATGTAACCATTTTTTTCAATCAACCAGAAATATATTGAAGTACTACAAGAAAACTACGTATATGATCTCCCTTTTATAAAAAAAATTAGAGAACCCCGGAAATCGAACCTGTAACTTCTGAGTTCAAAGACAGATATCTTAACAAACAGGCCACGGATGTCATTAGAATCAAATCTAGAAAAGATTTGAAAAAATGGTGAGATAGCCACGTTTATAAAATTTCACTACAGCGTATTATTACCAAGATTGATGTATGAGAGCGAAACGTGGACGTGGAAATAAAGAAAAGAAACAGAGTTCATAGTGTGCAAATGCGTGAACTGAATATGCAGTGTATTTATGTATGAGAAAAAATAATAGATGTATTGATCAAGGATAAATATGAGCTAAAATCTAATGTGTTAAGTAGGTTGAAAAAGAGCACTTTGAAGTAAGGATTAAGATGAAGAAGAGCACTCTGAGATGATTTGAATGTTTTGAAAGGATAAGTAACTAAATACTATCTAAACAAACAAATATTTATTGCAAACATGAGGGATAATCATTATACAGGACGACCGAGAAAAGTTTGGATCGAGTGATTTTTTTAATGAAGGTAAGGCAAGGAATAAGGGAAACAGAAGAAACTCTATGAAAAGAAGTATGGATGTGGAGGAGGCGATGAAAGTATGTCGTGAATTCTGGCGATCAGTCTTTCTGCATACCCCAACAGGAAAATTGCGTGATCGTATGTGTGTTAAGACAATAAATACCACAATTTACTTCATGCAATGTTTCTTTAACCTTTCCCTTCCTGTGCTAAAAAAATCCGCGCTTTCCGGTGCTGTATATTCAATACACATGTAAAAATGAGCGATTTAAAATCGGAAAAATGAGAATATTCATAGCCAATCGCTTAAATTAATTAAATTTGAAGTCAAAAGGGATAATAATTGAAATTTAATTGCTGAAACGACGTTCACAAAACGGGCGAAGCGACCACTTCAAACGAATGTCCGAGAGCTACTGAAGTGAGAGGAGCGAGCGAACTGAGATTCTATTTCTTGCGTTCCCATATACCGAAGTAGAGTGAAAGTGAGACGTGAATAGTGTCGCTTCCTCACCCATAGCGATTTTTTAGAATGAATATACCTACGTCACGCACTGGCACACGTTTGATTGTATTGGTGAATTTATTCCCGATTTTCACAAAATATCTCTGACGTGACCGATAAGTGCTAATTATTATTAATATTATTTTTTCATTCAATGCGTAAATGTATTACGGAGGAATACCGAAAATCTGAACCCAGTATTTATAATATTTATAGAGATTTTAAAGTTTTTAGAAGCAATGTTTACTAGTTACACATCACAGGGAAGGAAGGGTTAAAAAGGTTTCAGAATATGGTAAACATTAATTATTCTTCTAAAAAGGGTAAAAAAAGAAAGAGTAAATAGTAAGTACTCATGTTTGATGAGAAAAAGGAAGAGTAAATAGTAAGTACTCATGTTTGATGAGAAAAAGGAAGAGTAAATAGTAAGTACTCATGTTTGATGAGAAAAAGGAAGAGTAAATAGTAAGTACTCATGTTTGATGAGAAAAAGATAAGAATATAAAGTCACTAGAGAAATTCGGAACAGAGACAGTAAAAAACTTTCTTGCAATAAATATCAACGACTGTAGTCCAGGCATGGCCAACCCGAGGTCCACGGGCCACATTCAGTCAGACTGGATGTTTCGTGGGGACCGCGAACTTTTTTTTAAAAAACCATGATATACTCGTAAATAACAATAAAACAGTCGTTTAATAAAAGTGACACACACTACATTTTTGTCATAAAGAAGATTTATATCAAAATACTATTTATGTATCACAAAATAATAGTAATTACGAGTAAAATACTATATAACTATGCGCGTATGGACAAAAAATTAAAAGATAACACAATGTAGGTTTATATTTATTTTGAAGTGAAATTGGTATCGAAAATAATCCTAATGAAGGCTTGGATGTGGGGTGAAAATGTTCTAATGTCCTCGCGGCTGGGCTTGCCCTCTATTGGTAGGGTTATATCTCGATTGGGGGGATGTTAAGAAATGAGCCCAGACCTTTTGATAGATTATCTTTTAAATGTATTCTCTTTACCATTATCTAGAAATATATATATATACAAATTTAGGATATGGTATACATACTAGTACTATGTTGATCAATAAGCCTATATTTATTCATTAATATTTATTTATTTAGGTATTTATATAATATAACACTCATATAATGAGAATTTAATTTATATTCATTAAATTAATTTAAAGTAAGATTCTTTCGACCTTCATTACTAAGTGATTAAGTCGTTTGCCTCTCACGAACCAAAGGTCTCGGGTTCAATTCCCGGTAGTGTCACAATTTTCGCCACAGATTCCAGGTTGGTGAGATCGATTATACCTAAAATATAATTTATTGGCGCTTTGTAACACCTTATTAGCAAGTCGAGGGTATACTAAATACAGCTTTCTTGGGATGATAGGAATGAGGTCACGAAAAAATACAAAAAAACACTATACAAATCAGGATAAATTAGAGCACGTAACCTACAACAGTTTTCTGGCATTTCAATTTTGATATGCTTAATATTGTAGTTTAAAAAATACACGTGTGGCCCGCGAACCTTTACCAAACACCAGTTTTGGCACGCGGCCCTAAAAGGTTGGCCTTCCTTGCTGTAGTCGATTAGGTATTTAAGGTGCGACCAACAGCGGACCAAGATGTTTCGGTGGCAGATTATTTATTGTTCTGGGTGAAACCGCGGCCATCAGTCTTGGTACCTGTTAGCCTGTCAGACTCCTGATAGCTTGTCACAATACACAATCGGGAAATGAGAAGTTCAGATGGCCACAGGAAAGTGAAATCTGAGTTCATCATGTGGGCTGGGAAACAAAAATAATGTGAAACTTTATTGCAAGCATATATGGACCCGTGTCAATCAGTGATTGGACATATTTGGTAAATGTTCATGGATGACAAATATATCACGACAGTACATTGTTGAATTTTTGGATTGCGTATTGTATAATCCTATTTTACCTTATAGGCACAAGCGTGAATATTTGCGGTGTACCCCAGAAGCTCCTCGAAAAGGAGAAACAGGGTTTTGGCTGAATTAATGCTAGAACCAGTTCTCCGTTTACCGCCCTTACCGTTGACCACAGTTTCATCCATTTGCTACATGTTGCCCGGTTGTTATTAGTATGGCCATTATCTAGAAAGGATGTAACGTTTTTAAATTTAGATGTTGGATAAATTAATAGTTTATTTATTAGTTATTTAACACTTCACTGTATAAAAATCTGGCGGATATATGACACGGCGGACTTATTGCCAGGCGGCAATCTTTTCCAACCGACCAGACAAAAGGAAATATAGCAAGTTACATGGTCGCATAAATATTCAAATAATTATTCATCTTGTTGAAATTTATGGGCATGTACATAATAAAGAAAAAGTGAGATATCATCAATCAAAGGTAAAGGAAGGGATGATGGAGAGGAAAAATAATCAGGTATGAAACACGTTATATTACTGTCTAAAAATTAAGAGATTTTTCAGTCACTTCTTAAAGCATGCCAAGGACGGAGCGAGTCTAACATTGACTTGTAGCAGGTTCCAGAGTCTCACTGCATGGACAGTAAAGGACGACGTAAAAAAAGAACTTATAGATCTAGAACTAATGGACTGGGTACAGAACACGCGGTTCGTCATCGTACGTCTTTGGAATACTACCCAGCACATGAATAGGCAAACAGTCTACCGCAGTTTGTAAATATTGTTACCAAAATAACTCTTTTCCTAGACTAGGATCCCTTTTTGGCTACCACCGGGAATAAAAGACACAACCCTTTGGTGAAAATCACACATCTAGAGCGTATGAATATTGGAACCAGCAGAATTTTTTTACCGGCCTAGTATCCCTTTTAACTACCATTTAGAATCAAACCCGAAACCCTCGGGTAGGAGTCACGCGTCTTACCAAGTATGCCACGGAGATTGTCCGATAGAAAAGTCTAATTCATCACATCGTAACAAGACAAATTTATCACGAAGAGAAAACGTTCTCAATAGGGAGCACCAAGTACCAACACCCAAGCCCAGGGCGTTATCTAAAAAATAAATAAATGCACGCCTGTAGTTTTATTGTACATTGATATACACTGAAGATAGATATGCATTAATTATCCGAAACACGGGGGACCATCGCACGCCCAATCCGCGCGGACCCAACAAGCAAAAATATGACGCCAACCAAGATACTGTGTGAAAGGTGGTGCAAGTGCTGATGCAGGTCTGGAACCGGTTTCGAGATATATTTTTAGGTTTTCATTATCGCGATATACATAATAATATTAAAATTTAGTTCAGGAAATAGAACATTAAGTAAATGATACATTAAAATGTCCATAAAAGTATTGAACTGGTAAGATAAAAAAGTAATAAGAATGGTTTTACATTTTTTTTCAAATCCACCATATTTCTAAAATATCATACTTTGTTATTGTGTGATCAATAATAATACAAATAAAAGGACAATTTATATAGCGCCATTTAGATAGCAAACTCTCCTCAAGGGCGCTCTAACTCTGGATCGAACTCAGTATTACAGCCAGATTTAAAATATTACAAAATAAATATATATATACAAATAAATTGAGTATAAGAATATGAAGGAAGTGACTGCGTCCATTAGATTAAGTAACATACTTTCTCACATTGAAACAATTGTACTCGTAAAAATTGAAACCTTTGTATAATAAATTAATTTGAATATTTGTAATTTTCGTTTTTGGAAACCTAAAGTCATTAAGCTCATGATTTTTTCAAGAACTTGGATCCAGCAGTACTGAAGGTACTTTATTGAATATCAGCCCATGAGTGTCAACACTATCAAAGATAATGGCACGGTGTTCAACAGTCAGTCAAATTACATTAGGTTCTTATATTGAGAGTATATGAATTTCGGCAATACCGTTCCGGAATTTATAATAACACTCTTGAGGGCATTTGGTGCTGGCGCTGTTATTAGTTCTCCGTATGATTCACTGGTTCGCAGTAGATTAAAGTGCGGCTCCATCATATGGAACCGAGAGGAATCTAGCACTCTGATAAATGAACGAATCCAAAAGAGATATCTGCTACACCAGCTGTCGACGACAGCTAGTGTTTTGATTATGGCACGGAAGGTTTTTTGATGGCACGGCATAAAGAATGACAAATAATGAAAATTTTCAGTACATCAAACGGCTCGTTTTCTTTGACGAAATTATTCGTTTGGGGAAACGTCAAAAAAAATTTCGCTGCGCGCCTCATTTTATTAAACGAAATTACCAGTTTTGAAGGAAAAATCTTGCCGCGCAAAATCTCGCTTTAATTTTAAACAGGGCCTCCAATTTGTATTGTGCATGGGGCCATATAAATTATTTGAATTATAATAGTTTTTAAATAAATATTCGATTTCTTAAGAAAGATTTTTAATACCCCCCCCCCCCCTTATGAAAAAATCGTAGATCCGTCAGTGGCACGTGGAGTATCCAATACTTAACAAAAAAAGGGGCACTTCAGTTAGGTTGCCGACCGCTGTGTTACACCTTTATAGCTAAGAATACGAATTTCACCCAATTTTAACAGGAATAAGAGCAATTCCTTTTTGATTGACAAACTTTTTTTTAGTTACTTACGCCATAGTGAATAAATATTGTTTTCGATACCGTATTCACAAATTCAGCTGTTAAACGAATCACCACTCGCACACGGAATGACCTTGTTGAATTAATTTTCCGATGTCGATATTTTCGATATCTCGGTAGATAAAATGAGGATTGAACTCCTTAACAAACTTTGTAGGCATAACGGAGTCACTTTCCTGTGAAGTGACTCAGTTATAGCACAAGTATAATTAGTAATGTTGTCATTATATTGTATTTAGACTTTTAATAATTAAGGTTTTTTTATTGTGATTTGATGTAATTGGACGAAACTTGTATCAAATTTAAAATAAACAAATAAAAAATAAAAGGGCTCTTGTAAAGAAGTTCGAAACTCGAGCCGTTATAGTAAAATCGTATTAGTGGAGTTTATAAAGAAAGTTTTATTATAAAAAAATATTAATTTAAGTTAATTAGAAATCGCTAAAGAAAATATAACTGAAAAAGTACTGACTTGATTGAGGACCCACAACGAAGAGGCAACAGACAGACATCAGATAAAAGAATTGCCGCCAATGCACCACAACACAATGGTGTTGGCAGACAATAAGAGCCGGAGCCAAGGTTTGGTGATGACGGGAGGCGTGGTGACATCAGATGTTATTTGCTCGATAAGAAACGAAACTTCACGCCCGCGGACACAATCAAATATACAAATACTCGTAAGAAATTCTTCTGTTTTTCTCTCTTATTTTCATAAACAGAGTGGTGTTTGGTTGATATAAAATGTTTGTACACTTTAACTTCAATAATAATCTACTCTTTAGCTTCAATCTTGTCCCTTCACCCTGTTCCAATTTTTGCGGTCATCTAAATCAATCCGCAGAGAACATTCTGTGGTACTGCGATGACAATCGAGTCAGTAATTTCTGAAGGGAACTCCATTTAGCTGTATATCGGTTCATCTTCGGACCTCGTGGGTGGTGGGATTGAAGTGAACAACAGATGCGAAATATTGAAGAAGCCAATGAAGTGGATATACGAGTATATTGTAGTATACAATTAAGATTCAAAAGTTCTTCGGCCTGGACATGTTAGAGCAGATACCACGCCAACCACGTCCACGGCACAATCAGGTGATGTTACAGTTAAAATGTAATACCTCTACCCTCAGTAGTGTCAACTAGAGCAGATATAAGACGTGTTGTTTCGTTATTTTCTGAAATGTTAAAAATTGAATATCGTGCGATTATCAAGTTTCAGTCTAGAGAAGGGAAAACTCTGCAGAAAGTTAAGGATGTTTATATGCTTTCTACGAAGCAGATTCTCCATGAACAGCATCTGAATATCGTTTTCGACAATCGCACATTGTAATTCATCAATCGTGAGAACAATTGGGTAACTGCATGTCTGATTTGGTGGATATTTTCAAAATAGATGTTGTTGAGTACAGGAGGGTACTTCTCCAGCGTTCCCTCAATCTTGGATCTTAACTGGTAGACTGATTATCCCATTTCTCCTTAAGAAATCATTATTTGCTCAATAATTTCTTATTCGCAATGCCCTTGAGAGAGAAGCTTTATTTTTTCCTTATCGTGTCTTATTTTGTTGATTGAATTTCATTCCTTCTATTTGATTACTTTTTTTTCCTTTCCAATTTTACTATACATTACATTGATATGTTCATACATCAGTTTTGAAAGATATGTGTAAAAGATATATACTAAAATTTCAATATTTTTTGGAAGATATTGATGCGTTACCTTTTGTTTTATAATTGTGACTGTGATATGTATAGGATAACAATTGTTACTGTGATATGTATAGGATAACAATTGTTACTGTGATACGTATAGGATAACAATTGATACTATGATGTGTATAGAATAACAATTGTTACTGTGATATGTATAGGGTAACAATTGTTACTGTAATATGTATAGAATAACAATTGTTACTGTGATATGTATAGGGTAACAATTGTTACTGTGATATGTATAGGGTAACAATTGTTACTGTGATATGTATAAGATACAATATTTCAGTACCAACTTTGATATAGGGGAGTGAAATGTGGATGAGAAAAAGAACTTAAAAGATGGAAGGTGAAATGTGGAGGTGAAAAAAGGCCGAATAAATGCTGTAGAAATGTGAGTACTTTGAAAAATACACGGGGTAAGAATATATTGTATAACAGTTTACTGAATGGAATGATTACGGGTGAATGTCAACTTAAGCTTGATATGTTGAGTAAGATGAAGAACACTCTGAGATGGTTTGGACACGTGAAACGAACGGAAGAAGGACGAATATTATAAATATACAGTGCAAATGTGTGTGGAAGTTGTGGTAGAGAGTGGTAAAGCCAAGGAAAATATGGTCGAATCAAGTTAAAATTTGTTTTGCTAATTTTAAGGCCGATGTATTAAGTAAAATGATAAAGAAGACTCTGAGAAGGTCTGGCCATGTAGAAAGAATGGATGAAGAAAGGCTAACAAATATAAATTTACTATTTTAAATGTGAGTGAAAGTTATAGTAAAGGAAAACCAATGAAAACATAGTTTGATCAAGTGAATGATATTTTGAAAGAAGAAATAATAAGGAATAAGACAAATCGTAGGAGCTACTCGTATATGAGAAGGTGTATGGATATAAAAGCGGCGAAATATATGTGTCGAGATAGAAAAGTCTGGCGCTCTGTCCTCTCTGGTTACCCCAGCAGTGAAACGGAGTGTAAATAAATTAACAAATACAACATTTGAAAGAAGAAATATGAGGTGCTACCGACTAGTAGTTGAAGAGAACACGCTAATACTCGTAAGTACCTATAATAGCATCTATGAAAATATTCGTAGAAGTGGACTGATCTCAGTGGGGGCCCACGCCCAGAGGCGTGCTATCGATTAAGCCCAGCTGGATTTGATCGCATGTCTCTGCTGTGTCGATCGGAGATAAGACGAATGTTCATTCACAGCTTTCCAATGGCAATAGCTCCAATAGCACGTGATTTTGATCTATTAACCAAAACAACTATGTGAAATCAGATCGATCTAGAGTAAAGAAGACTCGCTGCAAACATCGTCTTAAAATATGTTATATTGTATTGTGTTACACTTTCACCGTATATAATACCACCTAGTGGGTGTATTATCACGTGGCAAAATCTTCCATCCAACTAGAAATGTGTTTAAATAAGCCTGACTGGAAACCCTTTTTTAAAATTTGGGTAACAACTAGAATTTAACTCATAAACCCAGGGTTCAATGACAACCAAGGAGGTGGAGGATATATCTATATACTCGTACATCGAAAAAAAACGGCGTTATTTCAGTGCGGAGTAAAAGTAACGCGCGTAGTCCTAAGGTTAGTTGTAAAGAAGCGTTACTCATTTTTACTTAGAATATTTCAGTAGCTTGCTAATGTGCGTTTTAAATCATAATCGATATAATTAAGAGGATACAGACACTTATACTCAAGATTATATTGAAAAAGTCCTTGTGATATTTAAGTGAGCAAGTTTTCAAAGATGTTGGTTTTCAGAGAGACAAGACAAATGTATACTAGTAATGGAAATTGTCTCATGATTCATAAATACTCTGAGGTTCATAGGATGTGGCCCACATTTATCAGACCAGGAACAGTAGTATGTTACAAGGAATATACTTAGTGTTAAAAGGATGAACGCTTCTTTTGACCAAAGGCGTTATATTTTTTAGCACCTAATTGTTAAAACGTCCGTGACCTAGTTGGTAAAATGCCTGTCTCCCAGCCCGGAGGTTGTGGGTTCAGATTGCGCTGGAACACAGATTTTTATAAAAAAAAATATTCCAGTCTAATTTTCACTTAAGGCCTCTTTAAGATATTTCTAATAGTAATACAATACAAACATTTACAAAGTTGTATAAGTTTTTGGATTGTATCTAGCAGGCCGTTAACAAGACTAGCATATTACGAACACTACGGAGATGTAAAACTTACTTATGTAGAAGTTTTGCCAACTTACTCATGTACATATCATTTGGAAAATACTTTCATTTTTTGGATTGTGTTTAGCAGTCTTTAGTCTAAGATTCAAGTTCCAAATACCTCAATAGGAACATAGGGTAATCTTGATAAATTAGACTTTATGAAGGTCAAAAACCACTTCTTAGAAACCAAATCGCTAGTATAACCCTTGATTCCTTCCATTAATGACTCAAGCAAACAACACGAAGTTAATAGGGGCTAAACTTCTTTGAACGCATATTTCTATACAAAAAAGAAAACAAAGTTCGGTGCGAACTAAATATAATGTGTCACCATTTAACCAAGCTCAGGCGCCACGAGTGAAATTACTCATCGTCTGTCTTTTCATCTTGACTGCCGCCTCGTGTCCCGCATCTCTTGGCGTGTATTTTACGCTTTTTGGAGAACGTTTTATTTGTTTCTTGTATGAGCTTTCATACAGTTCCGGAATAGTACTACTAAGCAGAGCC
This sequence comes from Odontocerum albicorne, assembly GCA_949825065.1. Classification (NCBI taxonomy): domain Eukaryota; kingdom Metazoa; phylum Arthropoda; class Insecta; order Trichoptera; family Odontoceridae; genus Odontocerum; species Odontocerum albicorne. The sequence goes on along the minus strand of OX463852.1, from coordinate 18,570,932 downwards.
GAGTAAAGGTGGGGTAACTGAAACACCGCCCCAAGTGCAGTATCTGAAGGGCGTTAATATTGACCGGCAAAAAAGGAAAGCATAAAATAAACATATAATAATGGATCTAGTCTTGAAAAATACAAATTGTTAAGTATGGCTATCATCTCTAACATATAGATCTGACAATAAAAGTGGGTTTAATCTGGCAATACTAGTGAGTTGATCTGGCAATAATGGTCTCAAATTAGAGCTTCCTTTAGGAAAGTTTGCTCTCTAAACAGTTCTATGTAAATTGTCCTTTTATTATTAATATGAAACTTTAATTTCAAACAAAATCAATTTCGATAAACTTATAGATGATGTTACGCTCTAAAAGGTCGAAATATAAAGTTGTACATTTTAATTTTCATTCGTTTATTTATATTATGGGGTAAAGTGACTAAAATCCACTATTTTCACTTTTTTGAAGACAAGGTATGGATGGTTTATTAAACCAGTTTTATCTATTCCCGAAAGTGTTAAGATTGTTTTTATCTTATTATGGGGCGCTTTTTCAAACGGGTATCCCAGTCATCAAAATACCTTGTCTCGGCTCTGCTACTAAATTCCGAGCACATGGCAAATTTAAAAAATACTAGAAATATGCATATGTTATATGGATATAAAATAGAAAAGAGATATCTTCAGGTTTCTAGCACAAATTGGTAACGAACACTTGCACTACATAGCTATTTTCTTAGCCTTCTTTTATTAATTCGTTCTACATGGCCAAATCATCTTAGACTGTTCTTCTTCATCTTACTCAATTCATCAGCCTTAAATTCATATTCATCTCTAATCACTTTATTCCGTATTCAATGTCAAATATTAGCGCAAATTTCCAAGACAGAATAACACCAGTTCAAAAATACTTTTTTTTTCAAAGTCTTACTAGAATTGCAATTATCTCTGATGCATTGTAACTCCTTGTGTTTTCGTTCAACCAACTTTCCCTTTTTATTAAGCATATGTTTCATCTATTTTATTTTCAACAGTGTGCAACTACTACCTTTACCCTGAACATAAAGTAAACATGTTTCAGAGTTAAACTATGTCTTCTAAAAAAGGTCACTGGACCAAAAATAACTGTGACAGACTGTCTTCTCGCCTCTCGACTCATGCAGTTAAATAAAGATAATCAAGAATACGTTTTCTGACATACCAAATGTATTATTAAACTAAGCAATAATGAGCGAAATAGTGAAAATGTATGTTGGCTTAGTAATTGAAATATATCACGTAGTTTAAAATACCATCTACATAAACCATCTTGGTTATGAAGAAAGCGAAGATCTTTTTCCCATTTCTGCTTAGATGTTCTTTTTCTGAAGCCTTTTCCTAGTGAAATTGTATTTCTTCAACGTTTGTTCATATCTAAAACTCTTATAACCAATAAAATCATACAATAACTATTGATTGTAGGAGTTCTGGTAAATGTGAGTCGCCCGGATATATAGATTCTTAATACTTAAGTCCGAGTTCATAGTCTGACTTTAAATAAAGCGTAACTCATTTTTACTGGAGAAATTAGCATTTGAATTTCGTACAAATTTATCGTGGCGTCGTTAAGGAGTGGTAGGTACGTCATATGGTGTCATAATTTCACTTTAAAGTTTGGAACATATAAGGTCTGACAATGCAAACTACGAAATTTCAAGGTAAGAAATAAATGTTCAGTATTTAGGCCGGACTATGAATTTGGGTCTTAGTCACTGTAATACCCAAGTTTAAGATCAGTGTCGGAAAATTTTGAGAAAGTGGAATATTTTTTTATTTTATTTTATTTATATTTTTTAAATTTTTACTTTGAAATATATAAAGAACTCCCCTGCCTAACTAGACGTATGGCCGTCCTAAGACAAGATAAGTTTGGTTTCACAAAACAAAGAAACACATATAGAACAATCCTAAGAATAAAAACCACACTAAAACAAAAGATAAATGAAATCCCACCATAATTAGATTACACCAAAAAAAACATTTAAATTAGAAACATTCAACTCACAAAGAATCATTCTCTGATTTGTCGAGAGGAAAAAGTACTCGTAAATCCACCAAAAACCAAGGAAAAGGGAACTGCATATGAAATACTTCTCCATTCGTTTATTATGACTACAATTGTCGTTATCAGACTTGTTAATGCTTTGGACAGTCACTCCAGAGTCGCAGGCAGGGCTTCGTGCGTCCCATAGTACACTGAGCATGACATTTACAATAAAGCAACTGTAGGAAAATATCGAGAGCAGGACAGGAATTTTGAGCTTTTGTTGATTTGGCCAAAGCTTTTGACCGGTCAATAGAGATTTGCTATACAAGATCCTTGGGAAACTTGGTGTCCCACCGCTTCTAACGGAGCTTCTGAACCAGCAGCATAACTGCAACAGGTGTTTTGTCTCGCTTGGTGGATTTTAGACAAACGTATTTGACAGCATTACTAAAGTCCGGCAAAGATGCGTCCTGCTTCCAACTCTGTTAATGCATATACTCGTATATAGCAGCCTTTATATATTTCGTTGACAGACGAATTTGAGTCAGAGCAATTTAAGCGAGATACAGGATTGATGGAGGACTACAAAATCTGCGTAGATTACGTGCCCAAACAAGAGTTGCTCAATTGTAACTGCGCCCTTTTTGCGCATTCAGAGGAAGACCTCCGAAAGATTTTAAGTGTTTATACAAAAGTGTATCAAATGTTTAGCCTAGAAACAAAAGTGACGAAACCCCAAGTACTAGCATGCTCTGCCGAAAACGAGGTATTACAATCATCCGACATTCGAGAGAATGGTGTTCGACTAGAGACTTATATATCTGGTTAGCACCCTGGCAACAAATTCCTCTTTTGACGATGAACGAAAAAGTGGCCTAAAATTGCGTGCCAGCGGCAGTTGCAAAACTTAATGACAATGTTTTACAGCAAGGACGTCTCCCTGTCTACTAAGATATCTGTCTACGGAACAATTGTCTTTCCTACACTTCTCTATTAATCTGAGTTGTAATGACGAGAGGATCCTCAACTACGAGGAGCAGAAAGACGACGACGATTATGAGGTTTAAACATGTTTTTAAACAAATAATTAGCCAAACTGTCTAAAAGTTTTATAATTTTGAATTACACTGTTCTACGTGAATTTGATATATTGCAGAAAGTACGTAAGTAACTGAATAAACTAAACAATAATCCCATTTGAATAAGTTATTAATAATGTTAAAATTTACAACATAAAACTTTTTAAGTGTTATCTTTCAATCAGAAAATGAAGCGGTGCTGCCATATAAGGCGGGCAATAAATAACTGTCCGAATTTCGTTGTCAAGCTCTGGCAATTTTTTGACAGCTGCTTTGTCCACATCTCGATATCAAGGAAATAAAAAAAAAAGAAAACTCGTGAATTATTCCAGCAATTATACACTAATAAGCCGTCTGGTTTTATCGCTTTATCAAATGCAGAAACGTGTACATTTCCTGCACATTGCGAGATTTTTAAATTAAACATTTTCATGAATCCAGAGCCGACTAAAATACGTATAATGAGAAAAATTGCTGGGGTGTCAATGTATAACATATGAAACTGTAAGTACTAAGGATTAATGGGAGCTAAAAATTAATGATTTAAGTAGGGTAAAAAAGAGCACGAGTTGTATAAGGGGTATGGGCGTAAAAGAGGCGAAGGATGTGTGTCGAGAGAGGAATGTCTGGCGATTTGTCCTCTCTGCCTACCCCAACAGGGAAATTGCGTCATAGTATATTTGAATTTATTTTAAAATTTTATTAGCAATCTTTTATATAATTTAAATATAATGTCGTATATTATGTGTGTGTATTATATACGAATTTACATTTTGCCAAAACTTTGCAGGCTAAATCGAGTTGATTCGAGTTTTTACAGTACCATACGAATAAATTATTAATTTTATCGAAATCTCAATGCTATATGTTTGCAAAATATTTTTTTTTTTTTCATATTCTTTGAAGTTGGGGAAAGTTTTGAAAAATATTCAATATAAAGACAATTGTAAAATTAGCGACACAAAAGACAATTTATTTATCGCAAATTGACAGCCATGACGACGAGAATCTCCGTTATTATCTCTGGCGCCACTTGCGAGCTGTCTGGACATCAAAACCGGGTTTCTTTCTCCAAAGGTAGAATACGTAGGTACGGAAGCTTGTAGAAGTAAATAATAAAATGTAATATTATTTTAAGTCTCTTTGGCTGCAGAAAAGATCATAAATTATCTTCAATTAATCCATATACATTATTTTTCATTGGAATGAAATGGTCGCTCATAAGTAACCTAAGCCATTCAAACCATCATTGAGACCAAGTTGTCCAACTCTGAAGACCAACAGGAAGATAACAGTGCTTCCCGGATAATATGTCGAATGAGACAGAGAGTTGACGAGAAAAACTTTTAGAGGACCAAATAAATCATCGTCTAAAATTTGTTGTCGTCCATTGTTCGTTGAAACAGGAATGGTTTGTTGAATTTCCCAATTTCACAGTTCGTTTTATTTTCATGTCGATCTGTATTGTATATGCAGTAAGATTTTGAAATCAGTTACTAATAAATACTTAACTCATTCAGTCATTGGCATGTTTTAAAATGCAATTGAAAAAAATATTTATTTCAAGTCAGTAATGTTACGTGTTGTTTCATTCCAGATTCGCCTATCTTCTCCACCATCACTACCTTCTTCCATCCATTAATGATATATTACTTGAATTGTTGTTTTTTTTATATATTTCATGAATTTCGTAAAAATTAATAATCATTATTATATTTTTGCAAGCATGTAACTTCCTTAATTTACTTTTGTCTATTTGGTTTGAAGAGATTGTCACCTTGCAATAAGACCATCAGGCTGTTATTCGATGAAGTTTTAATTAAAAAAATACATATGATATAAACATACAAACATACTATCACGCCATTTCCCTGCTGGGGTAAGCAGAAAGGACAGAACGTCAGACGAGATTAAGAAGGCACGGAATTGTTATTCAATACCGACATCCGAATTTTTATTTTTTAATAGGCAATCCATCGAAACTAGGATGATGTGTGCCATCAAGTTCAAGTCATAATGCAATTATATGAGTAAATATAATACATTTTTTAAAATTACAATTACTTTTTATCTTACTATTAGTATTAATCCCACTTGAATTTATTTAATGGCGCTTTTAATCTGCTTTTTATAAATTCAAAAACGAATCGCTATTGAGGTGATCAAATATTGAGAAAAGCGCTTTCAAAATCATATTTGTATCTTTATTACAGAAGGTAGTTCAAGCATATTACTTTGTATGTATATTACGAGTACATATAATACATACCAGATGCGGGTACGAACCCAATATAATGGCCGCAGCCACTACCTTCATATTCTTACACTTAACTTATTTTATTTTTTCTAATGTTTTAATCTGTCTATAATTGTCATTTTTTTATTATTATTCCATGAGATGACTTGAGTGAGTAATGTACCTGACACGAAGAAAATCGGTATTCCGAATGAACACAGCATGACGGACAATTAACGTGCACTTCTCTGCACGCCCTCAAAACGAATTCATTCCGGTGCAACCATAAATCTTCACAATGTTTAATCACTTTTCTGCATTACGACATAATTCCAAAAATGTACTCTTGTAAACGCAAGTAACTTCCGTCCAATGAACAAATACAAGCTTTGTACGACCGTATAAAAAATTGTTATTGTAGTTGAATTAAATACAAGGTATTGCGCGAGTTTAAAATTCAATATGTATTATATATGGTGGCTCAACAAGAACTGCAATTTTAAATTAAGGTGGGTTAAAAATCTTTTTTTAATGTTTGTTTTTATTGGTATCAATGGTGTACATGGGAATTATGTGTGGAAAATGATATCGGCCAAATGGGTACCTCGACTCCTGTTACAGATGACGACTCTGAGCAAAATTTTCAATAACGAACTCACATAAATGGATACGTATATCTGCAATGACACGAGTGATGTTGGATTTAAGGTCATCGATGGTTTTCGAATTCTTGACATACACTTGAGATTTACCACATAACCTCAGAGAAAAAAATCTAAAGTTAAATCATACGATCGTAGCGGTCAATTCAGATTTTCACGACGAGAAATTACACGGTCGGAGAACTTTTCCTGCAATAAAGTCGTCGTTTCATCAGTTATACTCGTATGACAAATAGCCCCATCCTGCTGGAAACACATGTTTTCCAAGTTCAAATCGTTCAATGGATGCCAAAAAACAGTTTGAATCATGTCACGATATCGATTTCCATTGACCGAAGGTATTATTTCATATGGTAGAGCAACAAGAACTGCAATTTTAAATTTGCCACTATTTTTCAGATGTCAAACGTATAATATTTATAATGGGCATACATCATCTACATAATCTATGAATTAGTCATGCTGCAGAACACGATTGCACAACTTAATTTAAATTTAAAATTGCAGTTCTTGTTGCGCCAGCCTATACTATATATACCCCAAAAGACACTACTGACAAGTGTCGTGTGGCAACATCGTGTGGCAGGAGTTGGCTGACTAAGTTTTGCAATATTAATTTCAATTATATAATTTATTTCTACCCCCTTGGCGAGCGGCGTTAAGTTAGTGACGAGTACATTAAAACTCATATTTTTGTTTTGTTTCGAGGTAAATGACCTCACTTTATTTCAATATTTATGTATGTACGAGTATTTGGTTAAAAAAATAATTTATAATTTTTTTGTTTTATATTTTTTTTTGTCATTTCAATTTTAAATACTGGTAACTTATACTTATTTGGAGTTTGACATTCCGTTTTTCTTACAAGTAATATTTTTTGCAAATTAGTGAAAAAATTCCGTGATCTTTTTTGGATATTATTGGTTGATATAATGGAGAAAAATAAACCGTCTGATATACCGGATCAAGGAAGACCCCAAGACGAAGAGAGGATGTGGGACCTGAGAGTCCAGTATCATCACTTCCCCCATAGTAGGAGGTGCCTCGTCCTGAACACGAAAATGTTTTATATAATTCCTCAACTTTTATTCCTCAAATTTTTGGTAATGCTGCAAAATAAATAATGATACGTCCCAAGCTCTCCATCCTATGACTTCGGTAGATTGATATTAAAAAGAACGCCATAAGGAATCAACCCATAATATAAATACGAGTATAGGTATATACTTTTTTACATTATTGCCACTGGAACCAGTAATGTTTATTATTTAGGTATAAAGACACTTTAAATAAAAATCGTGAGTTTATTACCATGTGGCAATCTCTTTCAACTAACTAGACAAGAGTTAAACAAATAAGTGCAACGTGTCAAGTGGAAGGTCACTGCGTTATTTTCAAAAATAAAAAAGACGAAACATTAAAAACTCATGAAAAAAAAACACAAAATTCTTACTAATGCCAACGAATGATGGAAAAGGAGAAGGATGGTGGAAAATTAAAAGAAAATAGGATCTATGGAGAATACATAGAAACCGCAATATCACATGTAAAGAAAACAGGCATGTAAAATGTGTAATTACATATGGTACATTATACATATACCATAATATCGTACCATATCACTTTTAGGGCAGTGAGAGAATATAGATCTTCAAATATTTCTAACCACAGGTAACTTTTGACTTATACATCTCACCATACATGCTCTTTTGCTTATGCTTCTTATCCTTCCTTTAGAAAATGTATAATTCATAGTAATAGTTTGACTTATTATTCATTCCTTAGAAGCCGAGGAATTCTGAAATGATTTGAATATCCTAGAATACAGAAAGAAATAGAAATAATAATGAACGGAACCTTTTCAGTTTAAATCTTCGATTTAATAAAATAAACCGTCGACATTTAAAATAAAAAAGGCAAAATAATTATAAATGTCCAAATAACTAATCAATATTATATATGAAAAATGGTAAAATCATGATTGAAATGTAAAAAATATAAAAAAAATATTGCCGAAACCAGGGATCGAACCAGGGACCTTTAGATCTTCAGTCTAACGCTCTCCCAACTGAGCTATTTCGGCTGTGCAGATAATGTCGTTTTTGCAACAGAAATAGCAAGAAACACGGCAAAGTTTATATTTTCAGGTATCAAGGCCTGCAAATATATGTTTAAAATATTAAATTTTATCATTTCTAAACATACTTAACGATAAGCATCAGTTCAATAAACATTATGAAACACAAATTATAATACGAGTACATGACTGAAAATTTTCCGATATTTAAGTGTTTACATAAGCAAGTTTTTTTTTAATTTTATATTTTACATCCATACATACCATCACCCCGTTTTCCTGTCGGAGTAGGCAAAAGGGACAAACCGCAAGACGTTCATATCTTGACACACATCCTTCATCTCTTCCAAATCCATTCCCCTTCTCATACAACTTCTTCGATCTCTCTGACTTTCTACGTTTCCTTCTTTCAGAATATAATTCACTTGATACAACCATACTTTCCTTGGTCTTCCTCGCACATGACTTCCACTTACATACACATATATATATATGTTTTGTTAGACTTTCTTCATTCATTCGTTTCGCATGCCCAAACCCTCTCAGTGTGCGTGCCCTTCGTCATCTTGATCAGCCTTAAGTTCACACTCATCCCTTACCCCTTCATTCCGCATTTTGTCATACATTGTCACTCCATGCATTGTTCTCAATGCACATATTTCTATAGCATTTATTTGGCTCCTACCAGTATTATTCCACCTTCACGTTTTACTCCCATACATCAAAATAGGCGACGAAATATATTTATATTTTAACTAATTACAAACAAGTTTTACGTGATAACATCAAACAAAATTCATGGTTAATTAAAAGTTTAAATATGTTATATCTATAAATGTATTTCAATTTAAATAAATATAACTAACTCGACTAATTATAAAATAGAAGCAGTGATTACTCATGCTTCCCTGTGACGTTCAGTGAAGTAGATCTATAAAGTCTATTAAGGTGTTCAATCCTAAATATGTATATCCACCGAAATATGGAAGACGCCGATATGGAAAAATTCGTTCAACAATGTCATTCCACGTGCGAGTAGTGGTGCTCTCAATAGCACCGAAAACAATCTTAATTCACTATAATTAAGCTTATTTTTTAAACTATTAAAGCTGTCCCCACTGGATAAACTAATGGTTGAGATGTGGCTGAAGAATTATTTACAAATTGTTAATCGTGGTCTTCAAGAGCCTCAGGGGAACGATGCCTGACAACATTTCTGAGCTCTGTGTTTATGATTCTGCTTCTGGACTTCTAGGTCGAGCTTGAGGTAAAAGATCCGCCACTTCAGCGATGAACTGGGCTATTGAGTGAAACAGAGCTAGTAAGTTAAAGTTATTCGATAGAGCCTTCTGTTTTGCTGTACCTATTGAGTGAAATAGTTTGCCAGTAGGACTACGTGATTTAAGTTAAATACTTTATTTTACAGAAAAAGCTATCAAGGCGCCCTTGAGGTGACTAGCCGTCACATAACGGCGCCTAAGAATACGAGTATATATCATCGTATTTTATTACACTTTCTTTTATACCGACAACTTGGTGGATATATTGGCATGTTGCTATCTCTTCTAATCAAACAAAACGTTGTTATAAGAGCGTCAAGTGAAAACCAAACTAACATAGATATATTTTTAAAAATCTGAGTACCAACGGGAATCAAATGTGTAATTCTCGGAGTGAAAGACACACGTCTAATCAAACAATGTAAAGACCACTGTCACCTGAAGGTCTCGGATTTCATTGATGGTGTAGTGAAATATTTAATCTCGTATATGCTTAAAGAATGGTATAAAACAAATGTGTCATGTTATGTTTCATTGAATTCCAGTTATTGAGTTTCATTATATATAGTTCAACATGTCGGATTATTGCAATGTTACAATCTCTTCTAACCAACCAGAAAGGTGTTAAACAAGTCTTATGTGAAACTAAACTGAAATTGTTTTGAAAAAACAAACTTATCAATCTAACCACAGAGATTGTCATCTTTATTATCAACCTCGTCTCAGTTTCAATTTGAAATCGACTATTTATGTTACATTGACGTTTTGCTACCTTTCGTAGACTGTTAATTTTAGTATTTGAAGAAGACAAACCTTTGAAATAATGTTAAGTCACTGACGGTAACCGTAGAAGATGCAATTTGTGCACTAAATGTTAATCGTGACACAGAGAAAGAATGTTTGGTTGGTGCCGACACCTCCGAGAGGTCTCCGGAGTGATGGAGCCTTATGCAACAAGTCGTGTCCCGGCGAATGAGTACAGACAGCATCAGCAATTATTCTCCATTAGACACGAGACTAACCGAGTCTAAAAGCATTTTTCGTAAGTTAATAACATATTTGATAAGTAGACATTAAGATTATTGAAGATGTGCAAATAAAACTTGAACATCGCAAAAGAGTATCAAAAGCAAGATAAATCCTATAAAAAACAAGATGTATCCTATAAAAAAACAAGATACATATCCTATAAAAAAGCAAGATATATATCCTATAAAAAAAGCAAGATTATATACTCGTATATCCTATAAAAAAGCAAGATGTGTGATAAAACAATCGATCATACAATAAGAGACGACTTTGGGTAAACCGTAGTTTAAAATAAGATGAATTATGAAAAAAGAAAAGTGCATTGTGATATACGACTTCCGTGGCCTAGTTCGTAGGACACCCTTTCCAGCCCGGAAGATACGGGTTCGATTACCGTTCGTACCCATTTTTTCAAAAAGGGGTCTAAAGTAATTTTCACTTAAGGCTTGTTTAACACTTTTCTGGTTGATTGAAAGAGATTGTCACATGGCAATAAACCCGCTAGGTTTTAGTTGTATACAGTGAAAGTGCAATAGAATATATTTGTTAACTTGTATTTCAATAGTTCAGAACTAACTCAGTTCGCCATGTTACACGTTCCTGTAGGTCAACTCAGTGAAATGTTTTCCATAGTAAAGCGGTTACAAATAACATTTGTACAACTCTTTCACATAAAAAAACTCCACAGATTGAGCAATAAAAATGGGCATTATATTGGTTTTCATGTGACTTTGATTTCTTACAAGAATAAAGTGAAGAACTTGTTGTTGCCGGGATTAATTTATTAAATTGTATTGGTTTGCTTTTTCGTGATGGTTTTGTCTTATACTATTTTTTTTCTATTATATAACATTGCTTACAGATTAATGTTAAATTTTATTTGTTGTTGTTTTAAAATCTTTTGTAACAAACAGTTTGTTTGACCGTTGAAATAAAATAATTAAAAAAAACAATAGTTTGGAAAGAATTAATGAAAAAATATTTGTGTAGTAAAACTATTTGAGTAGGAAAAAAGCTGTGAGAAATTTGGAAACACCTAGTCAAACGTGAAATGAACAAATCAATCTTATTACGTAACAGGGAGAGTAGACGTCATCTGAGATGATTGGGCAAATATTTCAAGTAGTTTAACATGATATAGAGACAGAATGCTTAGTCCCACTGGGTCGCCATCTAAAACCCGGTATATAAGTGCCGAGACGCCGCACCCGTCGGTTATCGGCAAAAATCAAAACAGAATTTCGTATAAACAATCGCAAGATATTTGACACGAAACGTTTTTGCAAAACATCATATCTAACAAATAGAAAACGACATCCTACTCCTCGTGACACGTTCCACCACAGCCAGCTCGCGCCCAATCGCTTGACATGAATTGCCGTGCTTGCGCCTTCCGCCTGGGTTCAGGAGGTCACGGCAGATTTCAGCGCGTCACTTTCTTGTCACACCAGCATCACTTTCGATGTGAAGATAGCGAGACCAGAATACTGCCGTTGCTCATATTTAAATTTTATGACAATGTACCAGATTTTCAGTACGAACAGTATTAAAATCTTCTGAAATGTTTTTTTTTATAATTTGGCATTCCTGTGGTCTTTCCGACCTTACAATCGCCTCCAAAGCGCCTTCCAATTGGCTCAACAGAAAATATAATGAGGGAAACTAATGTCGCTAACTATCATATATGTTAAACTACAGAAAAACATAAATTCAATTGTAAAATAGCCTAAGAGTAAAACAATTGTGAAAATCTTCAAACACTATCAGTATTATGTTAAGGACGATTTTCAAGCTGTTTTGATAAGTCTCCGTGAAAGTATCATACCTTATTACCAAGATTTATAGACATCATGAAAGTATCATACCTTATTACCAAGATTTATAGACATCATGAAAGATACGAGTACTAAGCTTCATCGAGATTTACAAATACATCTACAGTGAGAAGGAAAGTAACAAGATGAAATCTCTGGAATTGCAGATGGCTACAGCATAGGGTTGCCATTTTTCCGGATTTTCCCGGACATGTCTTCTTTATTGAATCAATTGGTGAATGTCCGGGGAAGATTTTATAATATGTTTGGGATTTAAAAAATCTGAAACTCAATTTTTTTACACTACTTTAGTGGTGTCACTTCGATTAATTGACTTTGTGATTTGGCAACACTACAGTGCGTTTTGCGGATATATCTGACTTTGTTTGTTTTGATTCAATTTAGGTAATTTTATGTTTTTATTGGTTTAAAAAAATGTACTGCTTTCTTTATAAAAGTAAGAAAGTTATACATAAAAATGGGTATGTATGTGAACAATTCATTGACTGTTTCATTTGTCTTAGTTTTATCATAATGTTTGGAAGTAAGAATGTCCTAGATTGTCATAGACTTTGAATCCACTTGTCCTAGTTCATGGCAACACAAAATATGGCAACCCTACTTCAGCAGAAAGTTACGACTACTTTTACCGAAAGCACAAGTCATGGGAGGCAGAAATTCGCTCGAAATGAAAAGTTGCATTACTTCAATTTTATTTTTTGTTCGTATCCAAGAATAGCAGATGCGGACTTAGCGCCAGCGATGCAAGCGCAGGCTATGATGTATTTATATTACATGCGTTACAAACATAAAGACTTCACAAGAAATATTACTGTTTTCAATTGAAATTTTGTAACTTTCGTATTTTCAATATTTAATCTGAACAATCTTGATAATTGGCTAAACACCAGAGTCAGAATTACCAGTAAGAATAGTCTGATGGATAGTAGATTTAGAATGCAATTTTGACAAATTATAATTTATGAAAATAACACAAAAGGGAAAATGTACAGTCGATATTAGTTAAAATATAAAATACTTGTATAAAAGGAAGGCAAAAGCCATCTACAAAATTTTAGGCAAATCTTCGACACTGATTTGATGACATAAAAAAGTTTGCCGAGAGAAACTGGAAAGAAAATATCTAAAATAGATAACTGCGAAAGTCAAAAAGCAATTCAAAAATAGCGATTTGTAAAAAAAAGTTTGAACGAAAGGTTGCAGGAGATAAAACTTGTCGATCGTCATGGATATTTAACCTCCTTGCCATCGGAACTTTGGGCTTGATCTTTCAATAATGTGTGCTAGCTGAAGCGCATAGCTTGCATACCAAAAAAAACAAGATATATGTGTTTTTTTTTAATCCTTCAAAAATAGTAGCTTCGAATCCTGAGTGAAAACCGAATCTGCTCTCTAAACGGTGATGTATGCATTTTCTAATATTATTAAAAGACTTGTAAAACAAATTTTAAATATTAAGTATAAAATATATATTTTAAGTATAAAATAAAATATTTTAGTATAAAATACAATATATATTTTATATTACTTTATAATATAAAATATATATATAAAGTAATATAAAAAACAAAATTAAAATATTCACCTTAAAGGTAATAGTCAGCTCAGTGCATCAGAGATGCAACAGTGAGATATGCACATCGATCACATCACGAAACAAGATGTTTTATTTATTAGTCCGGCATTCCAAATCACGTGGCCTTGAAGTCAAATCGATACAACCACATCAACCACGCTCATCTCAGCAGCTTTCTCTCGGATGAAACCAAGAGTAACAAATATGTTTTATTTATCTGAAATCGTTATTTCATCACATCTGCCATCTTTGTCAGTGAATGCATCAACTTATTTTGAAATGTCAGAACGAATAACTTGACTTCCACTTGAACATGTCAGCAGGGTGTATGAATATTCCATTAACTATAAGCAAAATATTTTTAAAAGTAACCACAGACATAAAAATATTTTTTATTTCATTTTAATATTTGACCCCAATTACACCAAACAAAATTCATACTTCAAGAAAAAAAATTATTAGATAATAGTCCAAAAAGACTGGTAACAGGAACAATGATTACTCATGCTATCCTGTAAAGTAGCTCAGTTATGCTTACGAAGTATATTACATACATATATTCCACCAGCACAAGGTTTATTGTACGTTCTCGTATGTTGACAAGTTGTGTTAACAAGGTATGTTAAAAAGCTTAATCCCCAATATATTCACCGAAATTTTAATGTCTGAAAACTCGTTCATCAAGGTCATTCGGTGTGAGAGTGAAGACGGTCTTAATAGTTCGTGAATACGGTGCCGAAAACAATCTCAGTTCACGATGACGTAAGTAATTGTCAAGTTGATTTAACAAAAAAATATTAATCATCAAGAGATTGGCTAGTTTTCCCGTAGGTGCGTAGATCTCTTAATAGATCAGGTACGTAGATATCTTCTAGCATTAAAGGAGCAATAGCCAAGGAAACCCATCAAAAATAATGTGGGATAAAGTCATGGGTAACATCAACATTCCCTGCAATAAAGGCGTGGAAGAAATATCTTTCGGACTGGCTTATGTATTAAGGAGTTCTGGATTCCTCATGAGTTCCATATGATTGAATCGCACTCAAACATGCCAGTTTTTTTGTTTACATTAATCTTTAATAATTACATTTATTATTGTCCATACATCGACATAATATATATTTATCTCGGCGCACTTATTTCCAACGCTTTTAAACGGCTCGTTTAGTTCACATTCCACGTCTGTGTTTTACTTCCATATTGCCACTAAAACACTATTGTGAACCATCAATATGCCTCAACTTATGCCTCTATTCTCGGAGAACTGAGAGTCAACGACAAGCAATCGACAATATGGCTACGAGTCCTCCGATTCTTTAGGCACATTGCTCGTGGCCAAGGAGACAGTTTGAAGACATTGGTCGTCATTGGAAGCGTGGAAAAGCAACGCATAAGAGGAAGGGACCCAATGTATTTGACTGACCAAATAAGAAACGCAACAAAACAACCCTTATCAATTGCAAAGTGCAAGAATGGATGGAGAAGGGTCGCCAAGGGCTATCATGAGTCTCAATGTTGTCAGGAGCTACACGACATAATGGATAGAACTATTATTTTAACATAGCTTGGTTTTACTCATCAGATCTTAATATTTATAGGGTATTTGAAAAAGAGAGTGGTGGTAAAATAGAGTTTACTCTACCTATCACTGGGAATAGTAAGCCTAATGACGAATCAACGACGTTAATAATTTTACCAAAGTACCAAAATGGTTCAACGCACAGATTTGCACAATGCGTAATAAGATTTATCAACATTCAAAATCAATCCATTAGCATAATTTGACTTTTAATTATTACGCAATATCTTAACTTCGCAGGAATCTAAACTTTGACATTTAAAGTTTAATTTAAGCACTGATGGAACGGCCTAATTAACGAAGCAAAGTTCAAAATCCCTTGATGAAAGATTTCTTTACAAAATGTTGCAAACAAATTTTCGATTGAGACATCACAAAAAGACTCGTAGAGAATATTTTATACCTTAATTCATAGAATTGAAAAGGAGAGCTTAGAAATGTTTTGAGCTTAGAAATTTGATTGTGCCACATTTTCTGTCTTCCCAAATCTCTCGTAATCATCTATACTTTTCGTATAGATTATATTTGTAAATCTTTCAACATTCAATATTTGCACGCGGTCGAACCATCTCAATTCTTTTTTCTTTATCACTTCTTCCAATCTGTGTTATTTCCTCGTTCTATCAAACATTTTTTTCATACATTGTACCCAACTCTATCATTTCTCCCGTATTGATGTTACTTTCATACCTTTTTACCACGTCCAAGTTTTGCTTGCATTCGGATCAATATTTAATTATGAGCACCCAACTTTGTTTCTCTTGAAATGTTCAGGTCGATTAACACATTGTATAAAGCAGCATTCGGTCACTATTGCTATTCTTCTTTCAATATCAAACTTCGAGCTAGCATTTTATGTGAACATGGTAACAGCTTGTACCCTTTTGGTGAATTATCCAACGTTCATGTCCATATTTTAGATTGGCCCCTATGTTATCAGTATTCATGAATAATATTTGCATGATTTTAATCAATTCGCTAGATAAATAAATCATATTCCCCAGATTACATAAGTACATGGTAATATTGTTATTATGTAAAATATTTTATTTCCTGATTCCGCTATTTTTATTTCATAATATAATAATATTATAAAAAACTCTTATCCGTGTCTTCATTTCACGTAATTATTTCAATTTTCTTCGACCCAAATTCTTAATATGACAATAATGAAAAAAAAACTCGTTCAATTTGATATTAAATAAAATTATGTATAATTAAATACTTAGGTTATGTAATCCTAAATCATCCGTAAACATATGAATAGATCAAGTGTATATTTTTCAAAAAGAAATATTGATAGTAAGAGAAACCGTAGGAGTTGAATGAGAATGTGTATGAGTGTATAGGAAGCGGCAGATGTGTCACGATATGAAACTCATACGCTGTGTCCTCTTTGCCTACCCCGACAGGGAAACGGCGATATGATTTATATGTATACATGCTACCTTGCAGTTCTTTAAACACATCAAAATATATTTGAATAAATATTTGTCATTTCAACCTGTAACGTGAATGAATATTTTTATAAAAGCAGAAAAAGCACCAAATTATCGATACAACTCGTATCAATGCAGAAGCCCACGTTGAAAAGAAAATATTGATGTATGTTCAACAAGATACGGGCCTAGTTTGTTGGATCCCGAGTATACAAAATATAATTTACATTTTTATGTTTCACATGAGTACGTTTTTCTTAAGTTTGTATCTTATAATCACCGGGAATATAAAACCTAAGAACAACTAAAACAACAGGACAGTTGAATGTACATTTCAGAACTTTTATTAAAAATATCGAGATACTCTTGTCTTCTTGTTTCAATCCTCATACGTGTATTATTGCATACCGTCAAAAATTCAATGTGATGTGCATGTTTTGAATAATAATTCTTGATTATAAAATAATAATAATAAAATGATAATTTATATAGCGCTGTTTAGAGAGCAGAATTTCTTCAAGGCGCCTTAAATCGAAATTCGAAACCATTTTATATTAGATTAAAAATATTATAAAATAAATACACATTACTTGAAAGGACGGATAGAAATGTGGTGACTGCGGCCATTAAATTAGATACAACTCCGCATTTGAATATGTTTAGAAAACGTATTTGGTAAGAAAATCGCAGAAAACTTACCAATATAAGACGAACAAAGAAATCTTCGTAGATATGTGAAAATAACACATTTGTCTTTAGGTGTAGTGTGTTGTGTGTGAGTGTTGTTCATATGTAATAATACATTTATAAGATTTCCTATAAAGGATTGTCTTCAAGTGCTTCCTAAAACTGTACACGCCCCCCATATATCTAACAGCTCGAGATTACTCAAGATCACGAACTTTAATCAAAAATAAAGATCACGAATTCATTAAATATTATGAAATAATAACGACTGTTGCAATAATAAAATAAACACCTTAAAATAACTAATTTAAGAAAAGGACAATTTATATAGCTTCGTTCAAAGAGCACACCCTCTTCAAGGACGCATTTACTCGTGATTCAACCCTATTTTTTATACGATAGATTAAAAATATTTCAAAATAAATATACATTATATAAGATGAGTATAAGGATAGGAAGGTAATGGATGCAGCCATGAGATAAGGTACTTCCCCGCATCTAAATATGGTCTGTAAAACATATTTGATAAGAAACTGCAGAATACTTACTGAAGAAAGACAAACTACAAAATAACACATTCGGATTGAGTTGTATTATACATATATGTGTAATGTTCATACTATAAATATCTGGAACACTTTTTTTTGTTTTTTTTTTGTTATTGTAAATCTCAGCAAGAGCGAAAGAGAATGGAAGATATAGAGAAATCTTTAAAATTATTTATGACATTACAAATATGCATTTTGTCGATCAACGTCTACCAAGTAAACAAACATAACACACAATAAAACACCAAACAATATCCAATTTACCATGACATCAATATTTAAAAAAAATATTTCTTTTCAATTTAAAAAGTGTTTTGATTTATTGACAAACTTGTACTTTAATCTGCGCATTCATCTTGCTAAACACAGACGATGAAGCCAATTGCGAAATATTAACTATTGTGAATACTTCGTCTGTCAAAGTATAAAAAAATTATATTATTATGACATCAAGGACACATTGACGCGAATCGAAGACTTGGTGTTATGTATAACTGAATATAAAAAAAGTAAGAAAAAATATTTTTTATTATACTTTTCTATATAGTACAACCTGGCGAGCCTATTGACATGTGGAAATCTCTTCCAATCAACCATAAATATATTAAAGAGGCCTTGAGTGAAAATCTTACTAGGATATTTTTATAAATCTAGGTTCCAACGGTAAAGTTATCCATATTACTTCCTCTCAATGTCCCATCCTATCACATGGCCGCAGTTGAATAAGTTATATATTATATACTTCTATTTAAATTAAATTATTTTATCTCCTTTTTATCTTACAATCATTTATTAATAATTTATTTTTAATGTATTTTACTAATGTAATTTTTCACCCAACATATGAAGCAAAATTGTTTGACGATTTTTCTGGTCGGTTGGATGATATTACCTCTACGCAATAAACCCGCAAAATTGTACATTTTACAGTAAAACATTTAAATAAATAAAATTATTAGCGTAGAACTTGGTGTCAAATTGCTATGTTGATTTGACTCGTCGAGGATTAAAATAACTTAAAATGGCAAAATGGTGTTGGCAATCTCTTGTAGTGGTGATAATTGTTCGACGTCGTTTAGTGACAGTGACAGTGACAGCGACAGTGAACACTTATCTTGTATAGGAAAGTTTTTGAGTTTTCTCTGAATTCCAGATTATCCTAGTATACTCGTAAACCTATAGCTCCACCAGGCTGACTATTCCACTGAAAAGACTGATGAAGGAAGCTTGTTAATGGATTAATGAAGCCTCTACATATTTTGGTGTATTGTATAAATGCTGTTGCACTTTTGAACTCAAGTTTGAAATATGAACTCAAGTTTGAAAACTTGAGTTCATATTTAACACGGTCTCAAAGTAAAACAAACCTGAAATAAGAACACTATACTAATTAATTTCTCATATAAATTGCGTATTGACATTGTTTCTATAGATCAAACAAATAACAACCAAATTTATGCAGTATATATCAGAAGCAACGCTGAGAGTTCCATCCTACTTGATGACCCTAGACATCATTTGCATAACCACCATGACCCAGCTCAAATCCAGGCACAGTTTCATCAAGGACACTTAGCCTCTGGACTAACTACCCTCTGTTTTTAAGAGGAAAATCGAACTCCGGCGGGTGATTTTGGCTGGAGATGCATTAATTAACCTCTGACTATGAACTGCACTGGAAGAACTGAAAATCTCTAAGCGGGCTCAGAACTGAAATTGGAAGAACCAAGGACAACATGATAAAATGGGGAATATGATGTGGGGAACGTGATGACTCCATGAGACAATGTTTGAGGAGCCAAATGTCTTACATCTGAGAGGACTTGATTCGTGGAACACCCAGTGTTGTCCAGGTGTAGAAATTCGGGGTGTAAATAATTTAGTGCCTTTAACACGATAAAAAGATATAAGAAGTGGTATATATTCGTAATTTACAGTTAACACATTTCCTATTTAACTAAATAACGCCATTCAAAAGTGAAAACAATTTGACCTAAGAAAGTCATCGGACAGTAAATTTAACATTTTATTTGAATAGACGTTTAAAAATTAACATGAAAATAACAAATATAATGAAGCGAGACAATCATTTGTATTAAAATCACATTACATTACGTAACGGCTGTTCTCAACCAGTGATACGCGAGATATGACTGGGTATATGGAATACCTTTCTTCTAAGGAAAAAGAGGAACTCGTGATATTTCATCTGACAAAAATTAAATGGTTAATTTATAAACAATTATTCAATGAACATCTAGAGCTAAAAGAATAAATTTTTAAAGACATTTGAGGAAAAGAAATCATAATTTGTATGTCATTTGGTTCGACATACTTATTCGAAGCAGAATTCTCTTCAATGCTGAATGAAAAAAAAACTTGTTAAAATATATTAAAAATATTATTTTAAAAATTATGAAAATAAAACCAGATATAAATTTCTGTCAAAGAAATACTAGTATTATATTAAACCATACTGTGAATAATATTGTTTAACCTATTTGGTAATATTAATATCTTTTTAATAGAAACAAAAAATTATATGAAAAAAACATCAATAAAATGGACCAGATTTTGAAAGAATGCAAGTGAGAAGTATGAAGAATAGAAGATTGTCCATGACGAAAAGTATGAAAAATTTAGGAGGCAAAAGTTGTGTGCATGTACAGAAAAGGAGATCTGTTCTCTCCGCCTACCCTTCAAAGGACACGGTGTGATGATATGTATGTAACGAGAATAACTTAACTATGTCTAATCTTTATTTTGCCTATTT
Source organism: Odontocerum albicorne (assembly GCA_949825065.1). NCBI lineage: Eukaryota > Metazoa > Arthropoda > Insecta > Trichoptera > Odontoceridae > Odontocerum > Odontocerum albicorne. Next base: position 18,550,124 of record OX463852.1, on the reverse strand, counting down.
GTATACAATACATTTTGGTTGGTATTGATTGCTATTTTTTTTTATTTTGTTTTTGTTGGTACGCATTTATGAAAAGATTGAGAACAGCTGCTATATATTGTAGTATAACAATTCCCGCAAAGGCGAAAAAAACTTTTTTTTACGTAACACTCAATTAAAAGCGACACAATTTCATATTATGAAATGTTCAGTATTATAAGATTAGGAGAATCGCGATTTGCCAATTTTTTTCATTACATAACAACGGTGACATTATTCATATATTTATCAATGGGTACATCTACAGCTTCTCAAATGTAAGGTGTTTCAAAAATTAATATTCTAAACTAAAATATTAAAAAATTTAGTACCTTAATGTTTATCTTAATACGACCCAATAATTATTGTTATTGCATTCATCGTCGTTCCTAAGCCTCGTAGACGAGAATCCTTTCGCCATTCCGTGGAGTTATTATCTCTTTGTTATTTTTTCTACTATTTAAGTGAGTGAGAAGTTGCGCACCAGCAAACTAGTCGGCCACAGCGGCTGTACTGGATCTGATGACATACCTGAAGTGAGACGACCGGAACACACCGGCATATTTTTTTTCAATTTTTTGAAAGAATATATAGAACGACGACCTCCGTAGCCTAGTTGATAAATCGCCTGTCGCTCAGCCCGGAGGTAACGGATTCAAATTCCGCTGGAACCAAGATAAAAAAAAAAGGATTCCAATCTGATTTTCACTAAAGGCCTCTTTAACATACTATATTTGTTGTTGGTTGGAAGAGAATACCACATGACAATAAGCCCTCCAGGTTGTACTGTATACAACGAAAGTGTAATATAATAGAACCGAAGTCATAAGTATCCTTATACCCCCGAATACTAAAAATGTGTGCGTCATTTGATGAGAGTAGCACAGCGGGAGGTTCGAACCAGCCGATCTTCAGCACGGAAGTCCAGTGCGTTATCAAGCGGCTATTTACCTCGCATTGCACTATTATTGTATCACACTTTCGTTGTGAGCGATACAACAATGCGGATTTCTAACAATGTTACAATATCTTCCAAATAATCTAAAAGATGTTTTTTTTTCTTCTTGTTGGTTGGAAGAGGCTCTCTTCAACGACAACGCGTGTTTTTTCCTGCTTTTCCATCATATTTTTTTTAACTTTATTTCTCTTGGTCATTATGACTTGGTTAAATTTATATTTTTTTTATTTTTGTTGCTTGTTTTACATAATTTTTTTATGAATATATTTTGGTAGTGCATAGTTTTTTCTCATATGTTTCTAAAATAAATAACTTAAAACTTTGTAAAATAATTGTATGGTTGATTGAAAGAGATCGCCACGTAGTAGTAAATCCGCCATATTGTACGAGTACACAATACGATCAAATTAAAAAAAAAACAAAATCTTCGTTTGCATAGCAATGTTCATCTATACCATAGATGTCTTATTTCGCAATACATTTTTGTTTGTATATAATTCCACCCGAGGAGTTCATTGCCATGTGGCAATGTCTGCCAACCAACCAGAAATATATTTAAGAGTTTCTAAAGCAGAATTTATTATTATCACATATTGGAAAACCTACAAATGTTTATTGTAGTTCATCTTTTCTTGAAAAGTTTTCGGCGTTTTTCTTAACATATATGTTTTTCTGAAAAAACGCAAATGCGGGGAAGTACCTAATTTAATGGCCGCAGCCCCTACCTTCCTATTCTTACCCTCAACTTGTATATATTTATTATGTAATTTTTTTAATCTGTTAATGATTGTTGGACACTCGAGCTGGAACACCCTTGAGGAGAGTTTGCATTTTAAGCGGCGCTTTATAAATTTTGCCTTTTTTATTAATATTATATTAAAACTAAAGAGGCCTTCAAAGTTAATCAGACTTAACCCCTTTTTAATAAAATTTGGAGTGAACTCGGAAACGAATCGGAAAGAAGTTGGGAGACATGGGTATTACCAATTATGCCATAGATGTCTTTTAAATTCGATTGAAAAACGAACACGTATTTTTTTTGTATAATTTTACTTTTGGAAAACCGGGTACTTCCTTCCTATATTATGATTGTTAACTTTATTTGAATTTTATACAAGTTTAAAGATAACATAATATGTAATCAACGTCTACTTATAGTATTTTGTTAACAAAAAAGCTACCAACATGTGTTACATAACTGAAAATATGTTATGTCAACTCGTAGTTGACGTAAGACATTTTCTTATAAGTATTATAACCAAATATTATATGTATCAGGCAAATCTCTGCGTTTACCAAATTTGATAAGAAATATATTATATAACGGGTTTATTACTTAGAGCAAACCCTCCTGAAGGGCGCTCTTACTCGGGACTCGAACCCACTATTAGTAAACAAATCAGGTGTGGCAGTTATAGAGCGTCCGAGCGAATCATATGTAACACTTTCTTTGTATACAGTACAACCTTGTGATATTATTGCCATGGGGCAATCTCTTCCAATCAATCGGAAAGATGTTTATTAGGCCGTGAGTGAAAACCAGACTGAAAAACTTTTTTTTTTTTAATATGGATTCCAGAATCGAACCCGCAACCTCCGGGTTAGAAGACAGGCGTCTTATATACTAGGCCATGGAGGTCATCATTTTTTTTATTTTTCTCGTATTTTACTGACCATGCTATTAGACTCTCGAATCAGTTACCAGATAATATAACTCATAATATCATAGTTGACGTGCTTCAAAAATCGAATCAAACATTTTTTCTCCCCCTAGCAACATAGCGTGTTTTTTTTCGTTTACCAGCATCCTTCTTTCTGATCTTTTACTTCCCTTGATCTTCAATGACCTTGTTTCATTTGTTTTATTCTTATTTTTATTATATGTTTATGTCATGCGTGTTTTGTTTTCTATATCGAAATGTGAATCCTCCACTTTATATTCAAAATTTGAAAAAAATCATTCTCGTAGGTTGGTAAAGATTATCATTCGTCAATAAACCCACCATATTGGGCACTATACAATGAAACATTAAATAAATAGTAAATATTTAAGAGTTTCCTAGTAGGGTTGCGATAGGAAAATAAATAAACCATCAGAAAAAATATAAATGCACACAGATACGTGATTTTCTCTACATTATAATCAAGGTCCATTTTAGTGACTTATTATAATCAAGGTCCATTTTTTTATATTTTTTAGCACTGGTCCTAGAGAAAGGCGTGTTGCAGCAGGGAACAAGGTCAACGGTGCCCAGCACAAATTTATTAGTTTACTGTATACAATATACGGGCTTTTTGGTCAAGTGGCAATCTTTTCTATCAAATATACAATTGTTTTACAAGTGAAGTTTTGATACTCGTAGAATGGTGGAGTATTTACATTATTGATATAGAGAAAAAAACTGAGCAAAACCAAAATGAAATTAAGAAGTTCCAAATGAAAAAAATAAAATTAAGAAGTTCAAAACAAAAAACAATTAAGAAGTTCAAAATGAAAAAAAAATATTGAGAACTTCAAAACGAAAAAAAAAGTTAAGAAGTTCAAAATGAAAAAATAAAATTAAGAAGTTCAAAATGAAAAGCCTCAGCTGAAAACCAGTGATAACAGAATCAATGAATGATGCATTGTATATATTATAGGGTGAATGATACATTGTGCATATTATAAATAGAATGTTGCTTGTATAAATCTGTCTTGGTGTAATGTGATAATGACTATCGTGGAATTCAATTTGTCATCAGTTTAAGTGTCATTTATATTCTTATGACTGATCTAAGTGGGTTTCTCTACTTTTTAAAAACCTACCTACCTTAGGATGGGCATATGCCCAGTTAGGCAGGAGAAAGCTTTGTACATTTCATAGTAAAAATTAAAAAGAATAACTGCATGAAAAAAATATTATATATACAATATAATTTCAGATGTCCGTTTAACAAAAGCATCCACGAAAAAAAAATACCAAAGAAATTAAACTTTTCGATTGAGGCATTATTTAGTGAGAATCTTTATTATTTGAATTAAGCTATCAAAAGACAAGATCGAAGCAAACATGCATCAAATTGCAATTAAGGCCAATCGAAATGCGTTAAATTAATCATTGTCCAACTAATCTCCATTGCGACATCTTTAAGACGTTGGAAAAGTGCAGAACAACGGTAATTCAATTTATTGATAAAAACCCAATGAATTGGAGAGCTCTGAATGACGTGGCCCAGTCAAGTTAAATATTTCACTGCTATCATTATTTTTCGGACCGTTTCTATTGCAACTGTTCCACTTTTTTAGATCTATACCATTTAATATTGTCTGTTTATTAGATTCAGTCAAAAGTTTTTGGTGTCATATCTCTCTGCGTCCCATTCAAAAGCTACTTGCAATCTTTCCTTAAAATCTACTCGAAATATTTCCTTCTGGAAGCAAATCATATTTGAAGGCACTAGATATTGATGTGGCCAGTGTTTCCTTTTTTACCTCATTTTCATAACTTTGAGAACTTTATCGGTATTATTTATTTGGAGAATCTCGTCGTTTCTCATTATTCTCCAGATTAATTCATTTCTGAACTGGTTTGTTCTTACACCTTATTTCATCTAAATATATGCATTTTTGTTGCGTATCAACTAGTACTCATGTTTTTAGGAGCGCTATCTATCAAAAAAAATATAATACTCTGCCAAATATAAAAATACAAACAACTGAGAACGAATGTCACGAAATCCAAAGTCATGGTGGTAGAAAAAGAAAATAATAATAAATGGGGGGTCTACTGTCCATGACTAGATTTTTTTCGCCGGAACGGTAAGTAAATCACCACCCGGCTGCCGTTTCAACATAAGGAATCCGGTGCTGCAAACATTACCGTATCCGGAAAATTTGCCGTACCGGCTCGTGGAAAGACTGTTAATCCGATAAATCTATCAGAATGGCGAAAATTCTTGTCGTTGACAAGCAGCCTAAGAATCTTGAGCGCTGTCTATTAGATTTTATCGCCGAAGAAGCCCGGTTACTGTCTCTTCTGTGAGAATACAATGCTGCAAACGTCACCGTATCCGGAAAAATTGCCGGACTGACTCGTGAATCGAGTGTTAATTCGGTAAATCTATCGGAACGACGAAAATTCTTGTATTTAACAAGCAACCTAAAAATCCAGATTTTTTTCCCCTGGAATATTAAATTACCGCCAGGCTGCCGTCTATACAGAGATAATCCGGTGCTGCAAACATCACTTTATCCGGATTATTTACCATGCCGGCTTGTGGACGCGCTGTTAATTCGGTAAATCTATCGGAACGGCAAAAATTCTTGACGTTGACAAGCAGCCTAAGAATCTAAATGACATTAATGATAAAATTTAATCTAGAACATTAACTCATAGCAGAATAAAAAAGTAGGGCTGTGTTCCAAAATCAGGCACGATTAATCAAAACAAACGTCAGCATAAAATATATGATTGTACTGTCCCGAAATTTAACGAGCCATCGTCGCATGTGACTGTATTTCTAATGTAATGTAATATATTACAATAATATACATATATTATTTTATACAAAAATGAGGTGTGTAATACAGTAATACAGTTAGACACGAACTGAGCCGGTAAATAGAAGAGGACGCACGTAGCTTCAATCATTACTTGAACACTCCTTCCTAATATATATTTGGTAAAATTTTAAATTAAATCAAAAGTTCTCAAACTTTTCAAAGTAACTTAAGAGATACTGATTTTTATTTTCTATTCACGTTCGATATATAATCATAATTTATCTGTTTCAGTTATTATTCTTTCAACATGGGCAAACGATTTTTGTCCGTCTTAATGAATCCTGCTGAAAATATCGTTCCTTTAGTTACCCTCACTCCTAGGATTTCTTTCTCAAAAAATACTTTAAATCCCAAACATACTCGTACTTTCTCGACCTTTCTTTATCATGACTCCCACTCACATTTGCATTGTTTAATCAGTTTTTCGTCACCAGTTCGTTCAATATGTCCAAACCATCTAATCGTGCTTTTCCCCCATTTTAATTTAGTTTATATTGGGTTTAAAGATTTAACCAAATTATGATAAGAAAGCGATGACTGGTTCCGAATCATCCGGCCAGTTTCAGGGTCATCAGGAAGCCACTACGCTGAACCATGAGCAACACGACTAGGAAGAATAACCCAATAACTTTAAAAAAAATCATTAGAAAAATGTCTAAAAATTATAACAATACGAATAATTATAACGAACGCTTCCCTGTGAAGGGGTTCAGATTTATCTACAAAATGTATAAATGAGCTCAATACTATATTTATCCACTGAGATATGGAAGACATTCGTTCAACATGATCGGCCATAGATCGAAAAATTCGTTCAACGTGATTGGTCAAAGATCGAAAAATTTGTTCAACATGATCGGCCATAGATCACGTTCATCCATAGTAACTTTCCATTATTTATTGATTCCTCATATATTCTGTTCGTTTTCAGTCCTATTCCACGATATTTCACTTTCATACATAAATGTTCGACAATATTGATTGTTTTTTTTAATCCTTTTACATGTCCATGGTTCCCTGCCACACATTATCTTTGATTCTTGAACACTGTTGTTAACCATATAAACATACCTTCACGCCGTTTCCTTGTCCGCCGTTCCCTGATGTAGGCAAAGAGGTAAGAAACTTAGACTTTCCTATCTCCATACACATCATTCACCTCTTCTACAACCATTTACGAGTACTTTCTCATACAACTCCTACAATTTATTTTACTCTACGTTTCCCTTTTTTTTAAATATAATTAACTTGATCCAACCATACTTTCCTTGATCTCTTACGCCTTTTACTCACATTTGCAGTATAAATTTGTTTTGTTAGTCTTTCTTCGATCATTTGTTCTACATGTCCAAATCATCTTAGAGTGTTCACTTCAACCTATTTAACACATCCGCTTTAGTTCACATTAACCCTTAATCTCTTCGTTCCATATTCTGACATGCATTGTCACCCCATGTATTCTTCTAAGTGTACAAATTTTTACATAATTTATTGGGCTTCTTTCAGTATTTTTCCACGCTCACGTTTCATTTCCTTGCATCATAGATGATACTGAAATTCTGTTGAAGACTATCTCAACTTAACAGATTTTGATACTATCCGGTTCAAACATAAATGTTTCAGTGTCTGTTGTGAACCATATTTTTTTGGAAATACACGCTACCATTTCAAAGTGAACCAAAAGTTTTTTTTTATAATATGTAAATCCACCCAAACTAGGGAAATTTGTGCCACCAAATTAAAGTCATTATGCGAGTACATAACATAAGTCAATATAATAGAACAAGTTTTTAAAAAATAACAATTCTAGATAATTTAAAGTTTCAACTGATTAAGCTTCAAAATTTTTAAAATAGATCTGTAAGTGGAAAAGTACCACGAATAAAGAAGTAACGCAACATTTACTGGACGAGGTAAAGGTATAAGGCTTTTAATAAATCAAATCTGTCTCGCGAAACACAACCGAAAAATACATGGTTTATAGTTTCATCATCCAGACCACACTCGCAGCCGATATTCTCCACAATACCCATTCTGTAAAGATGACTAACCACCACGCAGTGGCCCGTCCGCAAATTACACATGACAGACATTTCCATCTTATTCATTCTTATTACATGGTGTTTTCAAAGGTTTTAAAGGAATAAATGGTTGGATTGAGTTCAATCAGATCCTTTATATACACTAGTTCTATCCCAATCCAACGGCTATCGGTGCCAAGTATCGTTTAATTTTATTTAAAAGATCAGTTACTGACTGGAAAATCAGATAGGGGACAACCGGCAGAACATGCTTCCTTTGGCAAGGAATCAACACATTTGTTACCAGTGGTACCAATATGTGACGGAATCTAAGCAAGAGAAACATCTTTATTTTTTAACATCAATTGGAATAACTTGGTTTTGATTCAGTCAATAATTTCTTTGTATGAGTTACTCAAACAATTACCTGAAATTGAACGAAGAGCACTTAGGGAATCGGAGAAGATAATTATTTTTTGTAAAATATATGTACTTCCAAATTCTGGGAGCCTCTTGATAATTTTTATAAAAATACGAAAGTTTGACAAACGCCAAATTGGCAGATATAAAATTGAAATTTTTGCACGCTCTGCCCGCTCAAGTATGGCCGGCGGCCTTGCCCGACAGTGAGTATTGAGTAAGGGCGCCATAGCAACTTCCTTCTAACTGGATATTTTGATGAAATTCTATTATATTTATGGAAAAAAAAACAAGTATACGTGCAACGTGTCTAATAAATATATCGAAACTTCCTGTAGAAGTAAAAAACGAAATTCGTTATTCAATAACGACTAAAAATAATTTATGTTATTGAATACTTTCATATTATTGATACGCAAATTACAATAGTAAATTTATCTGAAATAAACAAATATATACGTGTATATATAAGTGAAATTATTACCGACTCTCGTTTGGCGTACTCATATTGTATTTATTTATTTAACACTTAATTGAAAAAACAATCTTGGTTGGCTTATTGCCAGGCGACCATCTCTTCTAGCCAACCAGACAACATTAAATGAAGCAAGTAACATGGCCGCAAAAACATTCAAATGACTATCCATCCCCACGAAAAGCAATGAACACATACGTGAACATATGCCCACAATCCCCACAAAGACGAACAAACACCCGAACATTCCTTTTCATATAAAGTGAGATATCATCAATCAAAGGAAAAGGAAGGGGTGGTGGAGGGAATAGATAAATTAGGAATGAAACACTTTATATTACTGACTAGAAATTAAGAGTTTTTCAGTCGGTTCTTAAAGCATCCCAAGGACGGAGCGAGTCTAACACTGGTTTGTAAGTGGTTCCAGAGTCTCACTGCATGGAAAGTAAAGGACGACGTAAAAAAAGAATAGCGGTGAACTGGAAAGGCCAATAAATAATCTCTGAGCGTAGCGCTAGTCCATGATCGGAAAGACGCTGAAATTTTTCGGCGAGATAAGAGGGGGTGGCGGGACAGTTAAGGATATTATACAATATAAACAGTGTGTACACATACGCAATTTTGTTTAGTTAATCGTATTCGACATAAGTAAATGAAAATCCAAATAAATAATTAGATAAAAAACATCAAGTGTGAATGTTTGGCGAATCCGATAGGAATAAAAATTATAAAAATTTGGATCAAATTATAGAATTGTTGTCATACCTGGGAAGGTAGAAGGTACTAAGTATAATAGTAGAAGTGTTAAAAGGATAAACACTTATTTTGGCTGAAGGCATCATCTTTTTGAAACTCCTAGGGCATAGATTTTTAACATATGGGTCGTGATCCAAAATCGGATCGGTTAGCATATTGAATGGGTCGCAAAATATTTTCAATAATAACAATTAAACATGATAAAATCGGCTATATTTACATTCGTAAGTATATATGTTGTCATAGTTGTGTAAATAAATTATTGCGATAATTACGGTTTAATAAAAAAATATGAATGGGTCTAAACAGCAGAAGAGCAAAGCGCACTGAATACAACATATGCGAATATATTGGAAGTAACAGCGTGAAAGAAAAACAGCAGAGGAAACCAATGAGAGTCGCGCTGCATATGTTCAGCAAATGCGAAATTTTCGACAAGTGCAACATTTACATTTACTGGGAATCTATTCAAGCCTCTCCAAGTATGCCAATGCAATTGGTCTCCTGGTGCCATCTTTTCCGAGAGCTCTATCCAGTCGTCAATATGTTTACTTTTCACTTCCGAGTCCACACTTTATCCGAAGGAGTCGTCAATTCTTGCACTTTCTTCATGAAATAATTCCTGGATTTCTGTATCGATATTTCTGGCTAGTGACCATATAAGGGATGTGTTGGGTCCTGGGCTTATTTTGTTATTTATAGATCAGCTACAACAATTCTACGGATGTCGAGTGGGTCGATTCCAATTAATCGGTTAATTTTCTCCATTGGTGTTAATTTTAAGCATCCTGCTATTTATTATCCTTCAAATTTTGTAAATGGCAACGTCAACCTGTATAACATGTGAATAATCTCTAGTTAGCAAATACAAAATACACTACTAAGAATATAAGGGTCAGAGGAGTTCTCCGTTAAAAACACGTCACCACAAAAGTGTGCCAGAGTAGCCACTATCACCTGACCCGATGCCGTGGCCAGTGTCCATGATGGTGAGCCCTTGTTGATGTATCGCGTCACGGCTGCGGCAGTTTGCATGGCTTTTGATGGGGCCGCCTAGCCACGTCATGTGAATGAATTACTGCTGAAGAGTTTTTACCTAGTACTTGACAGCGCCCAACTGTCTCAAGTGACAGACATACTTAACATCAGGGTTAAACAACCTTTTGTCCAGCTTTTCTAGGTAAACGTGTTTTATGTGAACTTAAAACTATGGTAATGTTATTGTAAAATACTATTCACAATACAATAAATATTGATAACTAACAAGAAATATTTAAAAATTATCTGATGTGAACAACTAGACAAACAGAAATAGAACTCCAAAACTCTCGAATTGAAGATAAGGGTCCTACTATTCAACGACAAAGGTTATCGATACACAACAATATCAAATGAAATTTTACTATACACGGAATAACAACTCAAAATTTTCAGGTAGAACACAGCAATCAAACCTCTCATGCAGAAAAAAACATTATTTGATTTGAACAAAGACGTCGACAAATCTAACAAAAGATGACCTTCATGGTCTAGTTAACATAGTACTCGTATGACTATTTTCCTCTACCAGGGATTTCGGTTTCGATTTTCGAACGTTTTCGAAAAAGATTCTCAGTCTGGTTAAGTTTATCAACAAGGTTCTGTGAGCCGAACCGCGCGTAACGTGCATACTCCAGTGATAAGTTCAACAGCTTGGTTAATACGGCCAAGACACTTCACCGTGTTCGTATCACTATTTAGATATGTGAGGAGTAGCACATGAATGAATGAATTCATACCAGGAAAGACGAGAATATAAAGGAACAATTACAGATATTTTTCCTTATTTTAAATCTGAAATGACACATGAAGGGAAAAGTATCGGGATCTAGGCAGAAATTTCGAAGGATGGCACTATGTTATACTTCAACAGTAAATATAATCTAAACCTTGGTTCCACCAGAAAATAAATTCAGTACATATCGTATTTCTCCATAATGTGAATAAGCCATTGTTGGATCGCTTCGCATTCAGCGAGAATTCATTTTCTTGATAAGCCGATGTGTAAGAGCAATCTAAAGGAGTAAACATTTGAACACATTTTTTTCCACAAGGAGAGAATACTCACAATGCAGGAAGAGAATATTGCCATACGTCAAACATGTCGCTAGAAGAGATGAAGATAATTTCGATGAGCTGGTAGTGACTGCAAGTGTTGAAGGGTGATGACCAAGAGGGCGCAACCTAAATTTATTGATGATACCGATAATAATCCCTAGATTAAATTTACTTTCTAACAAACAGCTCATCAGATTAATAACTATTTGCGTATCCTTTCATCGATTAAATAATTGTATCAATATAATTTTACTTTTCTTCAATTTTATATAGTACGGAAATCTGGGCAATAAAGGCATGCAGTAAACCAATAATTGATGTCATTGAGACGTGGTGTTGAATGTGGCTGTTGTGCATTCCACGGACTTCCAGAAAACCCCATCAATCGACTATTGAAGTGGAAATTATTGTATTGTTTTGCAAAGAAGTGTGAATGACAAAAGGAGCAGAGCCCGAGCACCCATCCAATGGAAGTGAGCAAGTGAAAAGCAGCTGAATGTTCATTTCAGGAGGCGTTACATAGAGCGAGAGATCGCTTTTGCTAGAGAGGGATAGTAAACGAACATATTGATCAAGATTCTCAGAATTTAGGCAACGACCAAAAGAAGACCAATATAGAAGTCAATTATACAAATGGCACAAAATTATGTCTCCAGGGAGAATAGTCTTTACCAAAAAGATAAAATAAGGATAAAGTCAACATAGATATGTTAGGTCCAGAAAAATGTTCCTGTCCACTTCATAAATATATAATAATATAACCAACACCTACGAGTACATTACGCACTTAACTTCGGCTACGACCTCATTAGCCGTGGTATTAAAGGACAATAGGACTATAGTATTGTGACAGAGCCGTTCCCTTTCTCGCGTTCCCTCGCCCACGGACTGTCAAGTTTAATGTAAAGAGCGCAGGTCGTGACTTTGGAATTGAGCAAAAGTAATAAATTTCGCGCTTTATACGCTTATTGGCCATGCGAAAATAACAGTCGATATCTTAACAGATAAAGTTGGTAAAATGACGGATAAAATCGATTATTGCAAAATAAATTTGGATTCAATTGAAAAAACGGAAGAGGGCTTAATTTAAGAAAATATTAAAAAACGAAGTATTTATAAAATTATTTCGGTTCCACAGTTGCTGGGAGTGGGGACCTCCGTGGACTTATTGATAAAACGTATGGTGTCCAACTCAAAGATTGCGGGTTTGATTCCAGTAGATATCCATAAGGCACTGGACTTCCTTGCGAAAGGTCGCCGGTTCGAGCCCTGCGCTATGCTACTTGCCTCGAATGAAACGTGCATTTTTTCCGCCTTGCATTCGGGGATACAAGGATACATATGACTTCGGTCATATCTATTCTTTCTAAAGGAAAAAATAAACATGCCGGTGTGCTCCGATCATTTACAATAACTTCCATGTGCCGTCGGATCTAGTACAGCGGTGTGACTGGTTAGTTTGCTGGTGTGTAACGACTCACTCACTCCATGAGCAACTTCGCTTTCCAACTGAATTGATGTTGGAATGGCAAATAGATCCTTGACGACGAGGCCCAGCAATGATTACGAGCACGACGAGAGATTAAAAGAGAATAAACTCGCCAGATAATAAAATTCTTTCTTATCAAGGATAATTAACAGCCATCCAATGTATGAACAACTTTGTATGTGTAGAAGTTTTTGAACCTCGTCAAGAACACAGTTTTGACAGTCTTCCAACTAACCAGAAAAGCGTTAAATAAGCTGGAACTTTTACTTGGACAGGTTGTACTGTATACAACGAAAGTGTAATACTAATACAATACAATCAACTAGGCATCTCAGATGCATACACAGACACATGATATTATCATACAAAGGGGAACTGCGACCGTGGCTGGCATTGGGCCAAACAAATACATTTTATGTGAAACAAACACGGCAAACTTGCAATTCCTGTCCATTGTGTGTAGGTACATTCAATACTATGCAGATATTGTGGGTTTTGCAAATATTTACTTCCAGCACGAATTGACTTTGTATGACATTACATCCTCGCCGATCAAACAATGGGTTGGACTCTATATGGTGCAAATTACTAAAAAAATTGCTATTGATATGTACGTGTGTAAAATATCACCCAATAATATGCATTATTAAAACATACTTTTTTATAAATTTTCAGGGCAGACGCGGTTTAGTTAAAACTACTTGATATGTAATAAAAAAAACTTACTCGTAAATGAAAATAAGTGGAAGGGCTACGTTTTCTCAAGAATATCGAGGAATTATACATTTAAAACTTTATTAATACTTGATAAATTGTAAAGAATGTTCAATGCAATGGATCAGAATATGACACACTTCATATAATATGAATAATTGGGTCCTTGCAGAATCGCTTTACTTTGAGTACGGAAGATCTAGCCAAAGGACCATGTCGATGACAATTCTGTATGCGTTTCTTGGAGGTGTGCAGTGCACGGGCAGACACCGGACGATGTGACCTGGCTGGAGAAGATAAATTGCATGTGAAGACCACATGCAGAAAAATAATAAAGCAGATATTCTGTATTGGCATACTTGGCCGAATAACTCCACTGCTGAAAGAAATTTCAAACAAGCTGAATGTTGAGAAAAATTTAAGCTGAGGTTTATAGTATTCGAAGCTCTGAATAGTCTAATCTCGCATAACAACATGGGATTGCGCGTTAAGGATGTGTCCTATAGGAGTAGTAATACATTGAGATCTGGTATTAACTAAGATTTGAGGTAGATCGGGCCTGCAAACTTTATTATCTCGAACTGTCTTTTGATTTGGCCTTATGACTGGAAAATACTCCCTCTAAATTATAAACAATCTGATAGCTAAGAGTACTTCAAAAGCTTTTTAATTTTTTTTATTTATTAATGCTTGTATAACAATACAATATAATAATACATGGGGCGACAATTTATAACATAATAATAAAGAATGAAGTGATTAGAAATTCATGTGAATTTAAGGCTGAGTTGAACAAGGTATATAAGAGCACTCTGAAATGGTTTGGGCGTGTAGAACGAATTAATGAAAAAATACTAACAAAACAAATAATAATAGTGTAAATGTGAGTAAAAGGCGTGGTAGACGAAGACCAAGGAAATGTATAGATCAAATTAATGATATTTTGAAAGAAAGAAACGTAGAAAGTCAGAGAAATCCTAGAAGTTGTATGAGAAAGTGTATGGATGTAGAAGATGCGATGGATGTAGTATTTACATTGGGTGTCTAGTTAATATTTTAACCTCGCTTTTATTTCATGTAGGACTATTTTTCTGGCATGAAAGATGAGTGAAACAGTACTATAGTAGAGCATCGATTATCCGAACACCGATCAACCGAAACATCGCTTAACCGAAAGCGTTCCAGTCGGCAAATTCTGTCAAATTGATGTATTTAAAACGTGTGCGAGATTTAGCGGTAAAAAAACGAGTGTCAGCTCTGAAGCAAAAGACAATGTTGGACTTTTCCTAAACTGTAGGCCAACTTTAATTTACTACTTTATGTAAGGTATGTATTTGTAAGACGTGTGATACAAAATATATACAGTTTTGTGTTTAATCCCGAATTGTTTCGGATAATCAATGCTCTACTGTATTATTTTCACATTTTTGCGCCGATCCATTATTGTATATTGGAATAAACACACGACTTCACCCAGAATTGATTTGGTATTGATTTTGTAAAACTCATTTTTTAACAGAATGATTTTACACTTAAATGCGGAAAAATTGCTGCGCACTAAACTTAAATTAAAATGACAACCCTGTTTCACTTTACAAAAAAAAATTGACATAGCTTTTGTAAAGAGAAACAAGCCTGTCACTTTGATTTCAGTTTAGTACTTAATTTTTTTTTCATATTCAAGTGTAATATCATTCTGTTTAGTAAACATATAGGACCTGTTTGTTGATGATAATGATGAACATATTAAAAATGGACGAATGCCATGGCATGTGTAGGTGTGAACTGGCGCGGACCTTGGGAGTAACGGTGCTAAACGTGAAAGTTCATTGTATACACCATTGGCTATTCTGCACGCATACAAAAGCGATCTGCATTCTATTGAAAACCCATTCCGGGAATCCCGTATCGTGTCAAGGATATGCGAAGAACTGGTGACTTCTAACTGATGAAAAAAATCGTCATCCTCACTTTGAGTTGTAATTCCTTGCTATTCAGCTTGGGATATCTCCATTGTATCTTTCGAATCTATGTCTGAGAGATGTTCCTTCAGTAGAACTTGAAGGTCGAGTTATTTTACATCTAATAGATTGATTGTTCCAAATTGATTCAATAAGGTGGGGATTGTGATAGAGCTTTTGCCGTAGCTGGTCCTGTGATGTGTGAGTATTAAAGATATAGTTAGCATGTGCAGCTTAAAGACAACCCCTTTTGGGAGGTCTTATCAAAATGTATGATTTTATATGAACACTAGACAATACACTAGACTAAACCTAAAGCTGAATGTATTACTATCACATCGGAAGATCTATAAAGGTCTCTTTGCAGTTCGTGTTCCCTTGGTCAGTTTACTGCGATTTTCTTACCAAACGTGTTTTCTGAACATATGAAGATGTGGGAGAAATACTTAATCTAATGGCTGAAACAACTATCTTCTTCATATTCTTATACTCAATTTATATATTTAATTTTACCAGGGTCTACCTCTTTTTTAGAAGAATCTATGACAACATGACAAAATGGGAAATACTGAGTGATAGATCGACTGTATCTGCAATGAGGAGCAGTTCATGCAACACATGTTGCAGTGTTCGTGGAGTCCCGTGTCATATACCAAAATGACTCAATTCGCGGAACGTCCAGTTCTGTACAGGTAGAAGAATACTGGGCAGTAAGAATTGACACGGATTTTACTACTTTAATGACATGTTTTTATGCTAACAGTAAATGTTACATCACTTTCTCACAAGGTTCTGTGTCTGATATGTGACGACTTATTTGAAATTTTTAAACTTATGGATAGTATTGTGTTAATTTAATTTCAGTTTCACAACTCGAGAAATAAATTTCAATCATCTCTACTTTATTATGTATATTGTGAAATGATCAAGGGCCAAAAAACTATTATCTAAGACTATGTGGTAACAGTATTCCGTGTCGAATATCAATCAACTAGGTTACTTTTTACCTCTAGAGAGAGAAACCAAAAGTTAACACGTTATGGGACCCCAGGGAAATTAGTTTTCTTTCCATCATTCCCAATGTTCTACTGAAACCCACTATTAAGATACTGATCGGATTTCTCAATCTACTTAACCTGAAATCTTTCATTCTTATGATCTCTAAGCTGCTTTAGTATTTTTAAACTCATACCGTTACCCTATCGGTGTAGGTCGAAAGGTTAGAGAGCCACAATTTCCTTTCATGACTTTAATACATTTTGTTTACCTGGCGATCTTATTATCATATGGTAATCTCTTCCAACCATCAGAAAGCTGTTTTAAAAGGCCCTAAGTCAAAATCAGACTGTAATCCCATTTTTTTTATCTGGGTTCCAGCGGGGGTCGAACTCGCAACCTCCAGATCGGCAGACAAGCGTTTTACCACCAGGCCACGGACCTCTGTACTTCGTCTTGAACTACGCCATAGAGGTTGTCTAATCATAGTAGCGATGCATATTAGTTGTTTCTTAATTTTATTTATATACTGTTTAAAATTTCGAGTAAATAGTATCTTTGCGAAAACTACAACGAATTAATTAATATTTCAAAAGAATCAGAAAAGTGTAATTATTTTTGGTACTTTCAACAGTTTTTTTTTACATTGAAAGTCGTTGGCAGTTAATTTACAAAATACAAAATCATTTTATTGCATTTTGCTGACCTCCGTGGTTTAATTGGCAGTTTTGGCCCCGATGGTACATAAAATAAGCTCCCAGTCTGGTAAAACAGTAACTTTTTGTCGAACTGTTCGTCTCGTGACAATACTAGCACGCGCTGAATACGACGTGTACGAGTGTTATTGCCCCTTCACGTACGGTAATGTTTGCAACATGTTCCAGCTCCAGTTATTCTAAATCTAAAAGCTCGATAACTGGGGTCTAAAAAAATTGTCTCCCAGTCACGATCTTCAATATATTCAAAACACCAATTCCGACACGCTGAAGAGTGCCACCATACGAAAAAGAAATATTTTGTTTTGTGAAAATGTATGTCTATTTGGAGGTTTGAGGACATACCTACCATAAGTTCTGTTTATAACATCATTTCTATGGGGCATGATTTCTCACTTGACGAATTTTCGTTTTGCAAATGAGATGCATTACAAATGCGCTAATAGTTGTATTTTAATATAATTTAAGTATTTCTAAAGCTCTATATAATATTCCTAAAGCTGTACACACAAAATGTGGTGGGTACTCCTGAAACTGGGTAGTCTATTTCTTGATTGGTTTTAGTCGATAATATTGTATGTTTCGTCTTTTTAACGTGTTTATTTTATTATTGCAACAGTGATTTCATTATTGCGTAATATTTAATGAATTCACAACATTTATTTTTGGTTAACGTTCGTTTTCTCGAGTAATCTCGAACTATTACGGGTGGCGTGTGCAGCTTTAAGAAGCATTTGTAGACATCCCTTTTTGGGAAGTCTTACACATTTATAATTATATATGAATACTACTCACATACACTAGACTACACCAAAAGCCGGATGTGTAACTTTCACCTTTTGGAACATCAAGAACGGTTTCTTTGTTGTTCGTCTTCCTTTGGTAAATTTTCTGCAGTTTTCTTACCAAATATGTTTTTATAAACATATGCAGTCACCACCTGCCCATCCGTATACTTAACTTGTTTATTTTTGTAATATTTTAATCTGTCTATAATATTGGGTTCGAGTCCTGAGCTAGAACGCCCTTGAGGAGGGTCAGCTCTCTAAACGATGCTATATAAATTGTCCTTTTATTATTATTATGTCTAAAAAATATAATTATATTACAGATTCTTGATTTTGCAATAAAAACCAAACTGAAAAACTCGTTTCATAGCGTGGTGTTTTGTTTTATTTAGATGAGAGCATTTAACCACATAAAAAACGGTGTCGATATTTTAAAATTATAACAGAATGGAGTTATAGACCATGAATTGACCTTAGACTAAAGAAATGAAAATATTATACCAAAGTATTGATTTTAAAACTAGATTTCTACTGTATTTGTTTACTAATATACAATAATTTAATAAGATTGATAATAATTATAATTTAATAAAAATATTCACAGATTTAATATATTATAACATATTATATTACAAGCATTAAAGGAATATGTGGTAACTATTATGACTTATTGTTTTCAGTTGATATTTTCAACGAAAATTTAAATATTTTATAGGGAAGGGTAAATTATTGTAAAAAATAACATTTTTAGAAGGAAGTTGAACTTATTGCAAACAATTGAACATTTTTGGAGTAAAGTGAAATCAGCGTCAAAAAGTTTAGCTTTTTTTAGAGGAGTGGCGTTTGTGAATATTAAAAATATAAATTACATAGATATATGTTGTACGCGAGAAAAAATATTTCAAATGAAAGGAAAAGGGGGGGTGACGATATTGCCGGACTAAGAATGGAGCTGGGGCAGACGCTTGAGGATCTTCTTGGGATGGGAGTACAATACCTGAAGGTTATAGTTGAACAGAGGCTTAACGAGGAGATTCGGATATCTCGGAAGAGAGCTAAAAAACTTTTCGGTAAGGGCAACCATACTATATATAGTAAGTGATGAATGTTCGGAGTCTCGATCTTATTCACGAACACCATACTCCTTCATTGGATCATTTCTGAATGTTTGGATATTTATTTGGAGGAGAGAAATTTTGATAAAATCGGGGGAAAATACAGTTCATAAGATAGATAAAAATAAAATAGTTAATACATACTTAAATATACGGTGATCTATGATAAAAATTTATAAACGAATATAGATGTGGTTCATCGCACATGGGACATATGAATCAGTGAATATGGGGGTAGGATAAAAGTGAGTAAATTACAATGCCTTCAGCTATCTGTATTTGCAAAAGTAACACGAACAAAAAGCTGTATTAAAAACCGATGTAACATGACAGTTACTAAGAAAAAATATTCTTGACGAATGAGCAATAGTTGCGAATATTATTGAATACGGTAGACTTATATTAAGCAGATGGTAGTGACCTTCAAATGAACAGATAAATCACAAGCACGGCTTTGAACCTCTCTCTTCACAACAGCACACGATGTATTTTTTATAATTTACCAGATAACCTTTACCTTCTAAAATATTTGTCTTATCAAATGAAATAAATAATATCGGATTCAGTTCACGTAAGAAGCCGCGCGCGAGACAATAGATACGCCTTTGGCCTATTAAACTTGCAGATTATTCATTTATTAGATCGTTGATATTCTAAAAGCGCTTATACAACGGTCAATCCAATAAATATAGCTGGCTATAAAATATTGATATACGATAGACTCTCGATTATTCGGAGAAGTGACCTGGATGAAAAACCACCAGATAATCTTGGCCAAAAAAATGGAGTAAAACATCGAAGCATTCACCTATTATGTGATACAAAAATTTGTGCAATTGAGAACTGATTGAAAATTGACAATATGACTCGAAAACTCATATAAAAGTATTCAAGTCGAGAAAAAAATACACATAACACTACAGTACACCGCTATGTGACACTTAAGTACAAAATTGAGGATGTATAATACGACTACATAAAATCAATTAGAAAAATTCAATAATAAATCAACCAATTTGCGTGCGTAATTTACATTTATAATTTGACGTGATGCGCTCGCCCGCTTGTCGCGTCAAAAATCTAAATCCTAAATAAAAACCTAAATCTAAAATAACCCCTTAATCTAAGCTCGCACAAATAATAATTTACAAACACTTAATCGACTTGGATTTCCGGTCGATAACATGGTCGTCTTTTCACCAGTTTATTTTCGTTTACATATCAATTTCGCTAGTTTAATTTTCTGGTGTGTACTATGTAGGTGAATGAAAAATTACTTTTACATTTAAAATAATGTTAAAGAATAAAATCGGATTTTTTTACTACCCAGGTTAATCCGCAGCCCGGTTAAGGTAACCCCGGATAATCTAGAGTCTACTGTGTGAAAATAATAATATTGATGACTAATAATGTTCATATGAATGTCGAATGGGAAGGTTATGGGGCGAAAGTTGGATTTAAGTAGGGGCGCTTACTAACACCTATTCTATTCGATATTAGAAGTGAGATATTTCATGAGTAAAACCAAAAAAATCACGACTGACGGATTCACTTCCGGTCTGTTTTTACTCTTTTACATCTGAAGTTTTGTTGTTCTGTAGCTTATATGCTGCTCAGAAGTATAAGATGTGCGTTGAAAAAGTAGACCGAGGAAAACATGACTGGATCAAGTAGGCCAGATTTTGAAAGAAGGGAAAGTGAGAAGTTTGATAAGTAGAATATTGTGAATAACGATATATATGGTATGAATGTAGAAACGACGAAAGATTCGTGTTTGTATTGAGAAAAATGAAGATCTGGTATCTGTGCCTTCCCCGCAAAGGACACGGTGTGTTGATATTTATGTATGTATGTGCAATAATAAATTGTTATTTATTTTATATTTTGTCTTAATTGCTGTATCATTCCAAGACACGGTGTGTTGATATTCATGTATGTATGTGCAATAATAAATTGTTATTTATTTTATATTTTGTCTTAATTGCTGTATCATTCCAAGACACGGTGTGTTGATATTCATGTATGTATGTGCAATAATAAATTGTTATTTATTTTATATTTTGTTTTAATTGCTGTATCATTCCAAGACACGGTGTGTTGATATTCATGTATGTATGTGCAATAATAAATTGTTATTTATTTTATATTTTGTCTTAATTGCTGTATCATTCCAAGATACGGTGTGTTGATATTCATGTATGTATGTGCAATAATAAATTGTTATTTTTTTTATATTTTGTCTTAATTGCTGTATCATTCCAAGACACGGTGTGTTGATATTTATGTATGT
The DNA here is from genome assembly GCA_949825065.1 of Odontocerum albicorne. Taxonomy (NCBI): domain Eukaryota; kingdom Metazoa; phylum Arthropoda; class Insecta; order Trichoptera; family Odontoceridae; genus Odontocerum; species Odontocerum albicorne. The sequence continues at coordinate 18,528,767 of OX463852.1, read as the reverse complement.
ATGTGCAATAATCAATTGTTATTTATTTTATATTTTGTCTTAATTGCTGTATCATTCCAATTTTAACCAATTTTTTTTTCATAAGAGCAAAATACTGCAATGACATTTTTTGTATTGCGAAAAAGGAAGAAAACTCATCAAACACGTGAAGCAATGAACCGTTCAATGTTAAAATAATTCGACAAATATCCGGAGATACCCAGTAATAATTATTTTAACTAGCAAAAACATAGCGGTTACACAAAATTATGGAATCGCTCTTCCGTTATATAATTATAACAAAAAAATAATGCGAACATCAAACGTATCAACCAGTTTTAAATGAAATTCATTGAAGTCTTTATAAATTAAAATTTACATTTCTTTAACCCTCCTAAATTATTTATTACCTTCCCATTTGTAACTTGACATTTTTAACAAGCGATTGCCAATTAGACCGATATCACCATTTTTTTTCAGGGACGTTGAGGTGTTCAGAATTATCAGGAAGACCATAACGCTTTCATGGAATTCATCTTGGCATTTATTAAATATTCCAGTAATAAAAAATGCCAACTTGACCATAAAGCATTTTTTTCAATTTTATTTGTCACACGACTACAAAAGTTACTATAAAATAAAAAATGTGAAATATATGTTTTTCAATTATTTCTATGGCATTGTATACGTATGGAACATAAAAATTGTTTACGAAAAACTAGAAATGAAATCTGTGGATCATAACGTAAAAAAATAAACCAAACCAAAATTGTAGTATGATTGAATATGTTTTTTACCTTCTCCACGTTGCAAGAATTCATGCTACAAAGGGGCGTTGGTCCAAAAAAAGGTTGGGAAAGATTGCTTTAAACCGCTGCTTCCTAAAGTGTGCGACGCCACCCCCTGGGGGCGCTGGAACGATTCAGGGGGCAGGTAACTAGCCTCAGGCGCGTTATATAAAAATTAGGGGCGGTGGAAGCAACAGATTCATTCTCATTTGGATTATTTTTAATGTTATTCGTGATTTTTATTTAAATAGTATCCTTCGTTATCTTAATTTTCTGTGTGTAAAGCGAATGTGTATCGGATGTACGAGTATGTGTCACATAGATGAGTGGATTTGATTTTATGTTACCTCTGAAATTGTTAAGAAATAATTATAGTACAATATTAAAAAAAAATCAACTTTATGTTCCTCCCAAACAAAACGCCAATTTCATATGTAAGGACCTAATATTATCTGTTTGACCTGTATTCCTGTAGATATTGTAATAAAATGTTCCTCTTCGCCATAATCACTATAGATGGTCGGACACCCCATACGCGTGGAAAGCGCGTGGTATGCATGGCGTTAGCAAGCCGTGACGGTATACCCTTCACGGGCGAATAGAGGGACTTACGTTAAGCGATGGGCTACACATAAGGAACTGAAAATGGAAAATATATTCTCTCAACCTACTGAAACGTCTACTGTGTTTTTATTTCCATAAACTTCTACTGCTAAAGAGTAATCTCTTCACGGAAAACGCAAAAAGTAAACCGGAATATCCGATGATTGAGCGGCAGCCATCCCATTTTACAGTCTTTGTACCGGTGCTGTACAATATGGTTGATTTAAAAAAAAATTTAAAAGGTCAAGTTTCAAGGTGTCTTATTTACAACATATTTCTTTACTGTGTTGTAGGACGTTGGTAGAAATATAGAAACATAAAGAACACAAATTTTTCACTGCATCTTTCTGTTTGTTCGCTTAAAGAATGTAGATTTCCAAGGCGGCGCTGAATTTTTTTTTCAGAACTTATATTTATTTACATAGGGAAATTACTCATGAAAGTGTTTGGATTTTAATTGTGTATAAAACTGTTATATTTATGAATAATAAAAAAAATTGGAGTTATAATATTTTTAAATCCCTTGGTGACTTTTGGGATACATAACAACACTGAAAGAAAGAAAATACTCAAATTCAATCAATGAAAATACAAAATGATATCCATAGAAACTTTTATGAACAATACACCCACGCATACGAACTTCTATAAAAGAAATCAGACACATATCCATTGAAGCTACATACTAGAAAAATTGTATAGATCTACGTGGTCATCGCTTGACTTGTTGACACTTGCCAATACTCATTATGTCCAGTGCGGAGGACATATTTAGAACTCGACACGGATCAATCGCCAGTAGTATTCGAAGCACGGACCAATTGGTATTTCGCTCGACCCGAACGCGGCCATCCTATCCTACAGACAGACGAGACGGAATTTCCGAGAATCTAAATTTTGCTTTTTTAACTCTAATCGGGTCACTTTTACTTGATTTGCACTTTTCTAATAAATCACTAATGTAGTTCAATAAGGAATTTGGAAAGTGTCGAATAACTAATGCTGATATTTTGAAGCAGTATTTAGTGCAGAAAAGACAGACTTTTTTGGAAAAAACTTCTTTACCAACGATATTGTAAAATTTAATACATACATAACATCACGCCGTATGCCTTTGAGGGATAGGCAGAGAGAAAATATCTCCATAGTTCTATCCAAGCACACAACTTTCATCTCGTCCACATTCATACATCTTGGCATGCAGAATCCTCCATTATTTATACTTCTCATGTTACCTAATTTCAAAATCTGGTCCAGTTTTCTGATCCAGTCACGTTTTTCTCGATCACGTATTTCCACGCACATCTTGTATTTATGACTTGTATATTCGATTAGTCATTCATTCTCTCCACATGTCCAAACCATAATAAATCTTATTTGTTCACCTTACTTAAAACATCCATTTTATCCATACATTCATTTCTGATGACTTAATTCCGTCTTATTTCATACATTGCTACCCCACATTTTTTCTTAGTGCACGCAACTCCACAACAACTTATTTCTGCCAAGTTCAAGTTTCACTTCTACAAGTCAAAGTGGACAGCAACACACTATTGTATATTGACATGCTGTCAAAAATGTACAACTTTTATAAATTCACGAGTATATAAAAACGACCTCGATAGCAATGGTAAGAGTTGACAAGTTGATAAAACGACCTTCATATATCAGTGATTCTAATCCCGAAAGCTCGATTACTAGGGCCGAAATAATATTGTCTCCCGGTCACGCTCTTTAATATTTCCGAATCACAAATTCGAATATGTTGAAGGGTGCCATATGAAGAAAGCAAGCGTTACCTTTCCATATAGGTAGCTCATTCCTGAGACCCCAGTAACCATAGCAACAAGATCCTGAAATTTATTAGCTGAGTTGAGGCGCCATTTATTCACAAAGGAGTGTCATTATCTGGGCATGAGTAGCCACACATCAGATCGTCTTCCAAAACAACTCCATCTAATTCGTCCATTACGCTTACCATCTGACCACTATCATCTCTTAAGGCATCAGTTCTCAAAACTAAGAAGTCTTCTTTCTATCTTGGGCTCTGATAAAATGCCAAGATTGAGAACCGTATATGGAAAATATATAGTATTATTTACCTACAATTTTTGCAAATTATGCAGACGTCTGTAATAAATCTGGACAATTATAGTTTTATGGAGCAGCGCAAAGTTAAGCGGTAGTACCTTGTGGACAGTATTGAGTAGTCTAGGTTCGCCTAGAAAGTACTCAGCCCCTGGTTCGCTGACATCTCGAACTCTTCACATTTGGCTTCAGGTAACTGGCAGTGCATAACAGCAGTCAGATCCCGGAAACTGAGTGGAAACGAAGGTTAAACTTGGTGGAGGGGCACAGGGCAGATCGTTTCTGCTTTTATGTGATATTTTCCCTATCCTCTCTCCTATTCTTTTCAACTCTTATCCACATTAATATATCCCAAAATATTTCTACAACGCTCTTACTTAACATCCACAAGGGCACATTTCATCTGGGATCTATGTAGTACTACACCACAAAATACTGTAAGCTGTCGCAGCAGAACTCACTATATATACAACATGTATACAATTCTTATAACATCTATATTGCGCTGCGAAAGGCAATGAGAAACCAGCGCACTGTTTTCCGTAAGAAAACCACATAAACCATACTCTTATATACCCATCAATTTGTGGATCACGCTCCTCAACTTTGGGGGATAAAGAACAAGAAATTATGGTTTCAATGGCTGTTCATGTTACTTTTTCAAGATCAAAAACATTGTTATATTACATTAAATATAATACATAACAAAAAAATATAATATAATTGGCTTACCCCTCGAACTGATGAAGTAAGGGATAATCCCAAAGGATTATCACGACGCCTTCTTCACAATTCACTTCATTTCACTTCACCTGTAAACAAAAAATAAATATTAGAAAAAAAAACTATAAAGTTGAAAGTCAACGATCGAAATACTCGAGAAAATTTTCAACTTCTCGCAATTGAAGTTTAAAACTTCTCAAATAATATATAATACTTTTATTTCCAAGTGCATGAATTGCGCTTATTAACATAACTATTGTAAAACATTTTCGTTGTACGAGTAGATAGTATAATTATGCGTGTATTTTGCCATCTGGAAGTCTCTTTCAATTAGCCAGTAAGGTGTTCAAAAATCCAAAAATTCTTTAAAGAAATTTGGATTGCAACGGTAATCGAACCCGCTACCTCCGATTTGGAAGATAGACATCTTACCAATTTTATAAATATAATAAATAAATTTTCGCTAATAATGGCTATGCACAAGACAAACGAACTGAATTAAGTTTGTAATAAACATGATAATATTAAAACAACTAGTTTTACTAAGTTTAAAATAATTTAAAAAGTGCCAATGATTTCTGAATCATTAAATTAAACCTAAATCGTGCTTTTTCATTTTTATTTACCTCAATACATTTATAATTTACATTGTTTATATGGAAAGACAAACCGTAGAGTGCAGTAGATAACAATACAAGAACCTTCCATTTGCATCACTTGTTTTAAAAACACAGTTAATATTAAAACTGATTTAACATAACTATATTATTAATATATAAGCATGTTCTACCGGTTGTCCCCTACCTGATACTTGACACCGATGGGCGTTGGATTGAGATATAACTGGTGTAAATAAGGGCTCTAGATATAAATCAATCCAGCAATCTATTCCTTAGAAACCATGGTTTAATATAATAAGAATGAATAAGATGGAAGTGTATGTCATGTGTTGTTTGCGGACGGGCCACTGCGTGGTGGTAAGTCACCTTTACAGAATGGGTATTGTGGATAATCCCGGCTTCGAGTGTGGTACGGATGATGAAAATATAGACCATGTTATCCTTTGCGAGACATATTTGATTTACCATATACTATATTTACACCGTCCGTTTGTTGCGTTTCTTCTTTAATCGAAGATTGTTACATTTTTAAAGCTTAATCAGTTGAATCTTTGAATTATCTAGAATCATTTTTTTAATTGGTGTTATTATATTGACTCATATAATTGCATAATGACTAATTTGGTGGCACAAATCATCCTAGTTTGGGTGGATTGCCTGTTTAAAAAATATAAAGACGTATTCGAACAGAGCAATAGCAGTATCAGTAAGTGTTCCTAACGACGTATAGTATCAGTGGCAACATTGATATAGGGAAAGTGGAAAATGTTGAAATGATGAGTGAAAATAGAAAATGAAATGGAAAGAAACGTGAGCTATAAATGGATGTGTTAAGTAGGGTAAAAATGAACACATTCAGGTGGTTTGGGCGTGTGAATGCATGGATGACAAAAGACTGGCTAAACAAATTTGAAATTCAAGTATAAGTGGGCGTCGTGGAAGAGGATACCCAAGAAAATTATTGTTGGACCGAGTGAATGAAATTTTGGAAGAAATGTTAGAAAAGAATGTGTGAGAATATAAATAGATGTGGAGGAGGCGAAGAAAGTATGTCGTGATAGGAAAGTTTGGCCCTCTATCATATCTGCCTACCTCAACATGAAAATAACGTGATGGTATGTATTATCAATTTGGTAGTATATGCGTCCGTGTGTAGCAATAGATATTGTCATAGTGGTGGTTTTATAGTTATAATTTAATGAATGATATTGTCATAGTGGTGGTTTTATAGTTATAATTTAATGAATGGTATAGCTAGATTTTTATTTTTCAAGTATTATTTGACAGCTCGACTTATGATTATAATAATAGCAAATGATTGTATGTATGAGATAACTTGACTGTTGAGCAGAAAATACAATGAGCAAGCGAGACTATAGAAAAACAGCAACACGACGACAACATGAAGCAGCACAGCATCATATTAAGAAAAAAATTACTTTTATCATTATTGACAGGCTGTTACTAGTCAAACAACATAAAATCAGTTGTACGTACATTTGTGTGTTATATAATACGAGTTGTCATAGATGCGGTTTAATAGTTTACGATTTCATGGATTTAAACAAATTAATAAGGACAAACCTTCCAAACATGGGTTTAAACAAATTAATAAGGGCAAAATTTCAAGAAGAAATCTTGGTACCAGAGGCAGGTCAAGCAGATCATATCGCAAGTATGGTAGTTTCAAGAGATATACCGACAAACGACTATACAATCAATATTATGAATTACTCTTAGAAATTACTGACTTTATTTTTCAACACTTTTCAGCCTAGAACGACAATTTTCATCCCCTTAATTTTCCACGAATTGAAAGAAGTTAATATAAAAACACAACATTAACTCACATTAAAAAGATAACTAAAAATACTGTTTAACTTGTTTGTCATTTATATCAATATTATATATAACTGAACATAAATGGTAAAAACATTAAGCAAAATAAACTAAGCACGGATACACATAACTCGAAAGTATTTGACCAATTCGAAACAAGTACTTGGAAACATGAACAACTCTGACTAAAAAAGTACACAAAACTGTGGAAAGTATCAACAACTGTGGAATTCTAAACCAGTGCTATTTGTTTTAAGTACGATATCGTGTTTTGGGGCGATTATTTTGAAAATAGTCCACATAGCCAAGGGACACTCAGAAAGTCTCCATGTGATTTTATTTTCTTTTTATTTAATATAACACTTACAAGAAATTGATCAATATACACAATGAATTAGGTTATTTTTAAATAGTTGAGTTAAAAAGGTAAGTGATAATCTAAACTTATGTAGGTGGAGAGAAAAAATAACACTCATTCTTGTCAGTTAAGCCATATTCCTCCTTAACCCTGACAGTGTTGTACCAAAAATAATGTCATCCGAGGATGGCTACCATAGTCTACCTATGAAATTTCCATTTTGTGCAGATACCTGGACACTTAAGGCACGCAGTAAACCGAGAGTCGATGCGTTTAAGATAAGGTGTTGGAACTGTTCCAGCCAAAAAAAAAACTAATCGTTAAATTATTTACAATCTTGAACTTGAGACCCACATCTTTGAGCTGTGTACAAGAAGAACGATACTTTGGACGCATGGCGCGGAGGAATGACGACAACCTTGTGCGATAAGTTCTGGCAAGAAGTGTGAATGACAAAAGGACAAGAAGCTGAGCGCTCATCCGATAGAGTGACCAGGTGAGAAAAGTAACAGCGAGCTTGTTTCTAGAGGAGCTACATAAGGCAAGATCTCGCTTGTGTTAGAGAAGAAGATGACCATGGTGACTAAAATCCTTATAATTGGACAATTTTAGGAGAACCATAATAAGCAAGTTCACTGTGCCAATTATTTCATCAATTCGCCAGTCTTTATGGTATACCTTCCAATTAAATCATTGGATAATCAGTGAATAGATAAAAAATATGCCAAATTTCTACCTCAGACATTCGTATATTTTGATTATTTCAACATTTATAAACAGACATATACTCAACAAAATGAAAAAAAAATGCATATTTCCCTCAGAAATTAAATGTTGAAAAAAAAACTTTTAGAGTTGACATCCAATATTTAAACACTTGTGCAAACCTTACCATCCTCAATAATTGCTGCGTATAGAATAACGAACCAAACGACCTCATAAGACAAACATCGTGAATGTTTGCACTTTGAGGTCATGCTGTAAGGTAAAATTACGGTAAAGAGGAAATAAAAACACTAACAAAATTAATTTCTCCCTTTTAATTTAGAAGGTCAAAAAAATTGTTATAATCCAGATATTGAGATCTATCGTTGCGCAATTTTGTCATACTCGTAGTGGTCCATTATACTGTCTCCGTGACATTATATAACCTAATTCTTTACTCAATACACAAACCCTTGCCGATGTGTTTACTTCCCTAATCTGATACATAATAAATAAATAAAATAAATAAAAAAAATTAAAATGCATGGATGGTGGTAGAAGAAGAAATCTAGCGATGGGATTATTGGCGATGGGTTTCGCAACATTGGAGAGAGAAGAATTGAAAATCCAACCACACTTAGTGGAATGGAGCTACGAGAAAATACCCATACCCAAAATGTTTTTTTAACTATTATAGTATATGTACTTAAGAAATTGTAGCACGGTTCCTTAACAGTTCACAAATTTGCCCCAATACAACCTTGTAACGACGTTCAGTAATTTTAATTATTTTATCAACTTTGATATAAGCCTCAATTCAAATAAATAGCAAGTTATTTAGGTAAATACATTACATAAAATTAACAATAATGACAAATTTATTCATCTTGTTACAAATTAGCAAAAATGTGACAGTTTGTTAAAATGAAATAATATTTGGTGGCATTTGTCAAAAGTCACTACGTTAGACTGCATTGGCTAGGAATGGGGTTTTTATACCTAAAATTAATTGTTCGTAATTAGTATTAATTCATAGTGGATCTTGGCCTATTTAAAGATAGATACAAATCATACAATACATTATAAAGTCAGTATGTGTAATGATAATTAGGAATTAAAACGTCAGTTTAGAGAAAAATAATTTTTCGATTTATAAAAAAACGATTCGATTTGTACAAAAACGATTTTACCCCATCCCTTTGAGACATGACGTTTCAAACGTCACAGGAACCATCCTAGATTTTCCCGCTTTATGCGGCTTTATGAAGAAATACATCAAATTTCGTCGGAAGTTGTACGTCAAATGATAAAGCGCCCTAAAATGAATGATTCGATGGGTATATTAAATATGATAAATCATTTAATATTTAGTATTTCTGGTTGAAAAAAATATATTTAAAAAATACCGTCAAGTCTTATTTTTAATAAAAAATAATAATAGTGAAATAACCCTATTATATACTGTCCACGTGTGGCTGTGAGAAACACGTCCACTACCGATGTGGGCACATATTGTACATACAAGGTACTGTAACTCGCCACGCTATATCGCGTAGGTGGCAGCTAGTGTGCGCCCTACATCACGCGATATTGCGTGATTTGTAGAGAATGTATTAATAGTATACTCTTCATCTTATACTGATTTTTATATCATCTCAAGCTCAAAGTTTTTGAATAACAAATGTATAAAATTGTATGAAAAATTGAGAAAACTATGAATTCTGTTTATATGACCAGTGTGCATGAGGTGTTCTCTTGTAATTGGGATTTATATGACAAGTGTGCATGAGATGTTCTCTTGTAATTGGGATTTATATGGCAAGTGTGCATAAGATGTTCTCTTGAAATTGGGATTTATATGACAAGTGTGCATAAGATGTTCTCTTGCAATTGGGATTTATATGACAAGTGTGCATAAGATGTTCTCTTGCAATTGGGATTTATATGACAAGTGTGCATGAGATGTTCTCTTATAATTGGGATTTATATGGCAAGTGTGCATAAGATGTTATCTTGTAATCGGGATTTATATGACAAGTGTGCATGAGATGTTCTCTTGTAATTGGGATTTATATGACAAGTGTGCATAAGATGTTCTCTTGCAATTGGGATTTATATGACAAGTGTGCATGAGATGTTCTCTTGTAATTGGGATTTATATGGCAAGTGTGCATAAGATGTTATCTTGTAATCGGGATTTATATGACAAGTGTGCATGAGATGTTCTCTTGTAATTGGGATTTATATGACAAGTGTGCATAAGATGTTCTCTTGCAATTGGGATTTATATGACAAGTGTGCATGAGATGTTCTCTTGTAATTGGGATTTATATGACAAGTGTGCATAAGATGTTCTCTTGCAATTGGGATTTATATGACAAGTGTGCATGAGATGTTCTCTTGTAATTGGGATTTATATGGCAAGTGTGCATAAGATGTTATCTTGTAATCGGGATTTATATGACAAGTGTGCATGAGATGTTCTCTTGCAATTGCGATTTTAATAGATAGTATTGTTTAAAAAAATGTTTTGTTGCATATTCAATGATTAATTTCCTGTTAGTGGTGTATCAAATAGTTTTTTTGTGAATCGCTCTTTAATACATACAATTTTGCGTGTATTTATACTTTTCCAGGGAAAATAATATTCTTTTTAATGATGAATTATATACTAACTTAATCATTCATTCTCTCCACATATCCAAACCATCTTAACGATCCTTTCTTCATCTTACTTATAACATTAATTCTATCCACGCATTCGTTTCTGATGCCTTCACTCCGCCTTTTTTTATATATTGACACCAGAAAATTTTCTTAAGAGCAATGAGTACGCGGAAGAGGTAGACCGAAGAAAACGTTGCTGGATCAAGTGAACCAGATTAATAAATAAAGTAAACTGAGGAAAATGAATAATGGAAGATTGTGTATGACAAAGTGTATGAATGTGGAGGAGGTGAAATGTGTGTATTCGGATAGAAAACTATGGAGATCTGTTTGAGTATCCCGCAAGAGACACGGCGTGATAATACGTATGTTATGTATTTTAATTATGAGTTTTTCTCAACTTGAAGACCAGAATATTTCACAAAATATACCATTTTTATTATAAAAAACTTAATATTATTTATTATGAATAACGACCTCTAGAGTGGGTTTCCCTCATAAAAATGCACCGGAAAGTACGAGTATAAACGTAACCAATAAAATAAATTAATAATAAATATATAGTAGAGCCCCGCCATCTGTGCGCGGGCGCGTGAAACATTAAGACAGCCAGGTGAGCAAACGTCAAGAGCACGTGTGTTCGGAGGCGAGGCGGCGCACTACTGAACAGGGCTGACACCTTTTAGGTAAATATTTATTGGATATGGATATTATCAAACAGGGGTCGCTATTATCGAGTGTAGGAAATTCGCAATTTTATTTAATGTTATTATTTAACAATTAAACAATAGCATTTTTAATGATTTGTTATTGTCCAAACATAACAACATTTCTTTCTGAGTTGTCGAATCATCATCACTGATGATATTGTCGTTGTTAATCAAATAAATTCTCTAACAGTGTCACTGAGTCACGCAGCAAACGAACACCACAAAAATATCAGTCTGTTTTATTCGGAATTTCGGAATTATAAAAAAAAAAGATTAGGTTAGATTAAAGTATTAGTTAGAGGATTTATCACGGATATGGTTAAAGGATTCATCTGGTTATAATAGTAGCACGCGCCGAAAATGTATGCGAGTGTTGTTACCTCGTCACTAGCGATAGTGTTGCCATCACGTGCCATGACAAACCACGAGTTCCGTGATTCTCTAGTGGTTCTTAAACCAATGGTTCAATTACTATGAAAACAATATTGGTTTCCAGCCACGTTCTTTATTATGTCCAAATCGCCAATTCTGATATATTGAATGGTACCGTACTAAAGAAGAATGTTTGAGGTTTCTTCGGAACACAAATATCTGTGCGTCTAACCATTCAGAGAATCCTTCGCATTCACATCGCTACATATCGAAAACATCAATTCTCCTTCAATTTGCTGTCCTTGTATCTAAGGTTCCGATGCATGTAGAAGTTCTTCACAAGACGAATTCTGATCGACGGTGTGATATATCGATATCCATTTGTTTCAAGTCTAGAAATTGTACTTTTGGTAGATAAAAATATTTTGTAAAATTTAATAGATAAAAAATGCATACTATCAGTACAGTAAATAAACTCGATAATACGAGAATATAGGTGTCCTAAAAATGTATACACACTTCTACACCGTCCCGTTTACTTGAACTTGTTGCAGGAATTTATCATACCATTATATTGGTGAAGAGTTAAGGTAGGGTTGCGGAGTCAGCAAAAAAGCTCCAGCTCCGACTAAGACAGCGGCTCCAGCTCCGACTCAAATTATAGTGCATATAATACTAAACATGTGTTATAATTAACAACGTAGCGTAACTAATTAAATTAATGTTTTTTTGGAAATAATGTCTACGGGGACTTCTCATCATACTATACGCTATTTGTACTTAATGGTGCACAGTTAATAATTTCAAAATGTAATAATTTATCTAAACAATAAGTTTTAAAAACTGTAAAAAAATTTAAGTCGGGGTCGACTTTAGAATAACATCTCCCGACTCCACAAAAAACCAACCAAACCCGCGAATCCAGCTCATGACTTCGATTCCGACTTCCCAACCCTGAGTTTAGGGATGAGTAAGACTTTTATTTCCAGTAAGATGGTGCATCTCCCCGCCACCATCGTGATATGAAGGTTTGCGATTCTACGTTATCTACATGGACCAGAAAAGCCATAAATTTTAGCTCCTGCGACAACTAAAAAAATACGTCTGTGTTCTTTAATTTGGAAACTATAAGTTTTAACCTTAAATATACCACAATAAATACTGAATTTATAATCATTCAAAGTGTGCACACATTTTTGGAGCAATCTGTATAATAAAACTTGAATAACATAAAGAAAAAAGAATTTGGCAGAGAATGTTTGTCTAAATAATGTCTTGTCACTATTTGGACAAGTTATTGATAGCTTCTCTTCTATCAACTCTTGGTAGACCTTCGTGATGTATAGAACAGTTATATTATAATTTAATGAATTAATTATCTTTATTTTCTTGTTAAAGTTCGTTTTCTCCAATTATATTTCAATTACATCAATCTAAATCTATTTCAAACCATTAGAATCATGGGTGGCGTTTGCAGCATTAGGAAGCACTTCAAGACAAGCGTTTTTGGAAGGTCTTATCGAAATATATGATTATATATATGAACAGTACACATATACAATACACTCCACCTAAAGTCGAATGTATTACTATCTGCTTCTTCTTCTTCCTCTTGGTTTAAGTCGTATGACCTGTTTGTGATAGTGAACTGTCCTGGGATGACGACGTCCAGCTGTTCTTCCATCTTTTCGGCGGCCTCGGTATTACTATCACATGTCGAAAGCTCTACAAAGGTTTCTTTGTACTTAGTCTTCCATTGGTAAGTTTTCTGCGGTTTTCTCACCAAATATGTATTTCTTAGCACATGCAAATGCAGAGAAGTGCCTTACCTAAATGATTGCACACTTAACCCGTATATATTTATTTTGTAATATTTTTAAACTGTTAATAATAGTGGATTCTAACCCCTAGTTAGAGCGCCCGTAAGGAGAGTATGCTACACTGCACTATATAAATTCTCGTATTATTATTATTATTTCGCTCAACGAGCATCGTCAGAAACGACCTAAGTCAGTTTGGCAAATTGGTAAAAACAATTAAAAAAAATTATTCGCATGAGTTAAGACAAGTATACATATTCCTCAATTGAAACTTGCTATTACTGAGAGTAAATAGTTAGTACAAATTGTTTATTTTATGAAAAATATAATTTTCTGACAACCCTAATTTGATAGTGTAAACTATAAACATAATATTCCAATTGAGGACGGGCGTTCGCACGTTAGGAGTTTATTAATCTTCACTATTTGATCTTCCGTTCACAGATCACATTTGTTTATATTCATTCATCCACTGACGCAAGCGTGAGCGTTGTGAACAGATGTTCGCGGGCCAAATTTAACTCTGCTCCTCGGTTCATAATCCTTCATTCAGCTAAAACAAAGTAAAATTCAATGAACTTTTGACAAAAAACAGTCGAAAGAAATAGCCAGACGTTAGTCAATTTTAGGTCAGTATAAAAAACAAAGGATCGCTTTGCTACCGAGTTTTACACTATCCTGTCTTCATATTTTAGTTTTTTTTACATAATAAAGTAATCTATAACACAAACATTTGCCAAAGGCTATACCTATATACAAATTTGTCTTAAGAACTAATCTAATTTATGTATTCTAACTATGAACTAACTTATTTTTAATTTCCTACATGTCATTTTATGTTTAATAACCTTAATATTTAATTTCTTAGAAATAGTTAACACCTACATACTACTTATAACTAGATGACAATTCTCACCACTAATTATTTAGCACGTACATGTCCACTCGTTCAGGCTATTTGCATTTCATCGCATTCATTCAGACCTTGGTCCTCCCATCTAATACTGTTGGTTGACTAGTCAGGCAATAGATGATGCTTCGGGAGCCTATGCTTAAAAGTAGATCGGACTTATTCTCGTAAGTCCCCATGGCAGCTATTAAAGGAGTGCTGTGGTTCTGTTGGCTTTTATAGAACTAGATGTGGCGTTGGAGGGTTTCTTCACAGTGTTCGGCGTGAAGTCGGGAGAGGTTTTTTTCCGCGATGGGTGTTGAAAGAAATCTTGAAACCTATTTGAGTATTGTATTGTAGTTCACTTCCATTGTATATAATGCAGCCTGGCGAGTTAATTCTCATATTGCAATCTCATCCAACCAACCAGAAAAATGTTGAAAAATACTTGAAGTGAAATCCAGACTGAAACCATATTTAAAACACTGGGTTCCAACGAGAATGGAACCCGCATTCCCTGGGTTGGATGACAGGTGTCTTTTCAACTAGGCCACTAATATGTATATTATAAAAAATTGTATTAATACGTTGAATTTCATTTTCATTGTACTCGTATATACGAGTCTACAGAACGACTACAGCCTGGCGGATTTATTATCAAGTAGTAATCTCTTCTAACCAACTAGAAAGGTGTTAAAAATACTTGATAAGAAATCCAGACTGGAACACTTTTTGAAATTTTGGATTCCAACAGGACTCGAACCCGCAACCCCTGTGTTAGATGACAAGAGTCTTGTCAACTATTCCACTGGTATGTAAGCTATAGAAAATGTTATTATTATATTGTATTACGATTTATTTTTATACAATACTATACAACCTGACGAGTTTATTCAAAGTATCGAAGTCGAGTTCTTCAACCGTACGTATTCAACCGTATCTTTCACTATTGACTCGAATATCGCATCTCCTTTTCCTTTAATCCTTTTCACTCGAATATCGCATCTCCTTTCATCCTTTTCATTTACCGTGACTTTGGATAATGCAACATTCATTCTCAATTCTTTTCGTTCACATTTCACTTATCTTTATTAACACTACCGTATCACCAACATGTCAACAGTCCATGTAGATTCCCGTTCTGCATTTTTATGCTACATTTATTGTTTTAAATAAAACGTGATGAATTTAAAGCGATTTTTTTATTACAAAGCGTAAATATAATTGTTATGTTTGATGCACTTGTGTCACATTTTTTTCATACATAAATGTTTTTTGGTTTTGATTCTGTGTAAGTTTTTAAATATTGATGTCGTTTTATCAATATTAAATGAAGTGTTTATAGTTTGTTAGATTGTTATTTTCATTTGAATTTATTTTTGTACAGTTTTTAATAGAAATTTGAGATTTTGTAAAGTCTTAAAAATTAATATATTAATGAGATATTATTTTATACAGATATATTTGTTTAACATACAAAGATTGACAACCTCTGAAGAAGGGTCACTCCTCCAATTGACATAGCGTAACCAGAGGTCAGCACCAGTGGCGTAACGAGGGGGGGAGGAACAGCTGGGAAAGTTGTGTCCGGACGCAGAGTTTAGCGGGTACGCAAAGACAGGAACCAAAGCAATATTTTTTGAAAAACTTTTCCTTAATTTTGTCACGCCCTTTTGTCGTCAGACTATTTTCGCAGACTCTATTCTCGTCGTTTCGCTCACGTTTTCGGACATAAAAACTTCTTGCATCTAGCACTGATATACTTTTCGTTTAAATACTACATTGCATTGTATAATATTACACTTTCGTTGTATACAGTACAACCTGACGGGCTTATTTCCATGTGGCAATCTCTTCAAACCAACAAGAAAGATGTTAAAGGGGTCTTAAGTAAAAAATAGACTGAAATCCTTTTTTTTTAATCCAGATTCCAACGGGATTTGAACCCGCAACCTTCGCGTTGAGAGACAGGCGTCTTACCAGCTAAGCCACGGAGGTACTATAGCTGTTGAGTTAAATAATTATAATTTATAATATATTTTATTATTGAACACATTTTATTTGTATACATACAAAATATGTGATACACATTTAAAAAAACATATTTTATTCAACGGTTAAATTACCTGTTTAAAACCAAAAAAAAGTACAAAATAAAACAAGAAATAAAATTTCACAGTGGCATATACGAATAAGTCGTGTTAGACGAAAGAAGAAAAGTAGCACAAGACAAACACAATACTATAACAATAAGCAATCCCATTAAATGTACTCATTCATCCAGGTACTTATGGTAAAATGTCATAAGTTAACTTCTGCAAGTTGACAAAATTATATGAAAGTTCATACAATGCCCATATTGATTGTCCAATTTATTATGATTACGATAGGGATATCGCCATGTAGCGATAGAAAACAAAGTCAATAGGGCACTTAAACATACTCGTATATACTCGAACCGAACAGTATCAAAATCTGCTAAGATGATAGTCCACAAAAGCATATTGGTGTCAACTTTGGGACATAGGAGTGAAACTTGGACATGGAAAAAGGCTGAGAGAAGCCGAATAAATGCTGTAGAATTGATTGTGTACATTGAGAAGAATACATGGAGTGATAATGTATGACAGAATACGGAATAAAGTTCTAAGGCATGAATGTGAACTTAAGGCTAACATGTTAAGTAAGATGAAGAAGAGTTCTGATGATTTGGGCATGTGAAACGAATGAATGAAGAAACTAATAAAACAGATATATTTTGCAAATGTGAGTGGAAGACGTGTGAGGTGAAGACCAAGGAAAGTATGGTTGGATCAAGTGAATGATATTCTGAAAGAAGGAAACGTAGAAAGTCAGGTAAATCGTAGAAGTTGTATGAATGAAGAAAAAGCTAGATATATGTGTCGAGGTAGGAAAGTACAGCGCTCTAACCTATATACCTACTCTAACAGGGAAATGGCGTGATTGTATGTATGTATGATTTATGTTGTATACAAAAAAATATATATATTACATGCTCAAATCCGTGTGCATGCTTTGTCTTGGCTGTTGGGATTCAACTTTTTCCCATACGACACATACTCGTAGCTTACATTTTGTGGAAGGGGGCACATATTCTGTGTCTTATAGAAGACTTCAGCTATGCCACTGGTCAGTGTGTGGGTGTGTGGGCTATATAAATGCCCCCTCATACACGATGTATCCACGCCATATGTGGGAGGCTCTGGCCCCAGACACTATAATACCACAGTAAGTCCGCTAATTAGTAATACCCGGGGTATAAATCAGGTTATACGCCCCATTGTTAAATAGTTGACATTGGGTGGTTAATCTTCTAACATAATATTTAACATCAGGTCAAGGTTAAAGACATATTCAAATTGTATTTAGTCGGTATTTCTAAATCTTCCAAACACGACAATGATTCCTTTTTATTTCCAAGCGCGTTCAAATTACTTTCAATTCAAAAAACGTTTTAATTTGAATGAGTTTTGAAAATTTTGAGTAAGTTAAGGGATTCTGCTATTCAGGTAGTATTTTCCCAATAGTGGAAGAGTCACGAGGGATATTGAAAAGCATCTAGCGATTAGAAACAAAGTGAATGGGGCAATAAAACATATTCTATAAATGCGTCTTAAAAATAAAACGCTCCAGTAGGACCTTCTATAAACATCCTCCGAACGAGCGCGCAATTGTTCCGAATAGTTTACTTTCTTGCTCGGCCAATCTACTGTAATCTGATTCCACAATGAAACGAGCCAACATTCTAAACATTTTCCTCGTTTGGATGACCCCAGGTATATGTTGCTTAATTACCAGCCCTTAGATTGAAATCCAGACACATATTCGTATTTGAAACAACCACCTGCTATAGCTAGGACGAACAAATAACGAGAAACATCGAGCCTAAAGAGATGTTACCACCTGGCTCTGAAGTGCCTTGGAGGACTTAGAAATCTCTTAACAGGCCCTAAACAGGATTCGAGAGAAACAAGAACGACATGGCAAAATGAGAAATATAACGTGAGTTATATTTCTCATTTTGCCATGTCGTTCTTGGTATGAGTATATCTGCAGTGAGGATGAGTCCATGCGATATTTGTTATAGTGCTCAAGAAACTCGGTATCTTGCCCCAAAAAAGAGTTGTTTCATGAAACGTCCAGTGCTGTTAAGGTGGCAGAACTCTGGACGGAAATAATTCAATACTTTTGACATGATAAGAAGAAGTTTGCTCGACCAAAGGAAACTTATCTTAAATACATAATACTCTATCTCGTCTATATAATGACACATAGAAATGATCACAAAAACGGGTCGTATGATGTCATATGTAATATGAAACTATAATGTCTTCAATATGCACATATGGAAGTATGTTAAAAAACAGATGTGCATCAGTCAATCAAGACGAGAGAGACGAGAATAATAAAGAAATAAAAAAGTAAGCTATGTTAAGATAGCGCCATCCTCTATTTTAACAGGATCGAAATAAAAGTATTATATTTCTCATAAATATGATCACCGTCGAATGAAAAACTTTTTTTCATTATCTACAAATACTTCATTTTTATAGACCGGCGAACCGTAAAGTATAAGTGCATAATAATGCTAAAACCCAACATTTTGTCGATACAGAGAACAATTTCACTGGGTAAGGTCTGTGATGAAGTGGTCTCATTCCTTAATCAAAAATTTAATATATTTGTCCTAAATGTTAAACTACTCAACTGAAATATTCACACGACAACCACATAAAAATAATATTCAACAGCTCCTCAGTGTATACTCTATATTCGCATCAGTCATTATCTTCCATGCCTATGTGGAGACATCCAAAAGCTCCTACCTCCTCGCTCTCCCTTGGCCAAAGTTTCACCTTGTTATTTTTTTATTTGAAGGTGCGACATTGTGAAAATTAACATAATAATATATTCTAAATTTTAGACGCAAGGAACCGCATGTTCACCTTCCCAAATGGTGCAAGAACTTATTTAAAAATTTCACATACAACTTACAAAGAATATTCGCAGAGAATATTGATTTTGTATAAATAACACTGTTGATAAATTACAAATATTGATATATTGATTTCCTATGTTACTGCATGATCAACAAGCTGAAGATAGATCCAAAAAAACACGTGAGATCACTAAAAAAAGCAGTTTAGTAGGTTGACTAAAATAGTTGATTTGACAATGGGAAATAGATATCGTCATATTTTGAAACTAATGGACAAGATGGTCAAAATAAATACGATGAAAAGAAGGAAACGAGGTCGTGGCAGGAATACCTTCATGCTGTATATACGTGTATGCCTTTATTCTAGTTGTTTTTCATCTTGACCAAGGGCATACCAACTGTCAAATACATGAAACCAAACGATCTGCTTTGACACACGCTAGTATAAAATAAATTTAAATGACGAGGGTGTGCTTTGGTCAGTTCACGGTCGACTTTAAAGCAACTCATAAACAGCCCGCGGTATGACTATGTAAAGGTTGAAATAAAATATTTGATTCCAGCTAATTAGTTACATAGATGGTCAAGAAGTTTGCAGTTTACAGTTAAATTTTTTTTTTGAGACAATATTATTGATTATAAAGCAAATAACTTTAGGAAGATAAAAACGTGGCACGACTAAATTTAATCAAATTCTGCAAGAGGGAAAAACCTTTATAATAGTACAGTTTGCAAGAATACAGACTTCGCACAAGCGAAAAATGTATGCCAGGATTAAATGGACGACCTCCATGGCCTAGTTGGCATGATACCTGTCTTCTGATTCGGAGGTTAGGTCCCGTTGACACTCATTATTTTTTAAATCGTATCAATTGGATTTTCGCTTCAGACTTTATTTAAAATAAACCTTACTAAGCAAGAAATCAATGGAAACCTTGACAGACATATACGAACTACAAAGAAAACCTTCCGATATAGGACAACCTCCGTGACTTAGTTGGTATGTCGCCTATCTTACAACTCGGGGGTCTAGAGTACGATTCCCGATTTTTTTTAAATGGTATTACGAGTAGTCTGGTTTTCATTTCAGGCGTCTTAAATAGATTTCTGGTTGATAATAAGAAATTGCCACATGGTGATAAACCCGTCAGGTTGTACTGTATGTTCTATCTGTTTATTTAGTGGAGATGTACCCTATCCGCTAACCCTAATAAGGACGTGGCGTGATAGTGATCATCAAGATAATGTAAACACAGCTGTATATAGTTTTTCTATCAGACCATAGATTAGTTATATCGCTTAGTCAAAGATGATTCATTTACCTTTCAATTCGTCATCAAAATAAAAGGGGAGATGGGCCATGGCATGAAACGGATCAAAATATAACTAAATATCGGAAAGGGTCACACATATGACGTAGAAGTTAGGCGGAAAAATATGTGTTAGAAATAGACATAAATTTCCTCAGCATCCCCAATTTTGTAAATATGTTTTGTATGAATAAATTCTAAGAGAAACTATTAATTTCTTAAAACATATAAAATATACCAAGGGTTGACTCATGTGGTATATACTCGTAATTAAATCTCCCATCTTATCACTGGTGTGGCATGTGTGTGATTGTGTCGTTTATCAGTGTATACTTATATGAAATGTTATGTGTAAATTATCGTGAATTTCATTTTTTAATGGATTTCAAGATATGAATCATCTGTGCAAAAATATCAAGCCAGTTAAATAAATTTTCATAGATAAATTGTTTTTTTAATATTATTTTATGACCACACAACGCGCGGTTCTGTTTTCTCACATATCTCAAAACTTGGTTAAATTTAGACAGGATGTTTTTTTTATATACATAGATCTAAATATTATGGTTTAGCTTCGTTAGACAAAATGATTAATCTAGACCACATTAATTACAAGAAATAGCTATTCCCAGCTCTATTGACCCCGATTACCACCAAACATGACTCCTAAATATTTAAATTTATTAACTATCTTGATAATTTAAACAAATGCATGAGAAAAAACATAAAGTTCAAAGTATACAAGGGATGTGTGAGGACAATCATAACTTATGGAATAGAGTTTAGAGCAGATAAAACAAAAATAAAAAGTATACAGGCGGCCCTCGACTTTCGCACATTCTACTTTCGCACAGTTCGCTATTTCACACATTTAAAAAAATTCAATTTTAAAGATTTTTTTCGATAATGCCAAAATTGTTCGCTTCCATGCAGTCGCTCCCACTTTTTTGGAAGAACTATAATATATGGAACGCAATAAACAATATTGGAGACTCGTGGGCTGAAATAAAAGAGTCAACAATGAAAGGTTCCTGGAAACAATTATGCCCGCAAATGATGAGTGATTTTATAAATTTTGAAGAAACTCCGGAAACCATCACATATGAAATAGTTAGCCTAATGAATGAACTAAACTTGGACGTCAACAACGAAGATGTTAATGAGTTGATTGAATCTCACTCAGTACCTCTGTCAAATGAATACTTAATTGAGCAACAAGAGTTAAATGAAATACACAATGAAAGTGGGGAAGAAGAAACTGATAAAATCGTCAAGACTTTGACAATAAAAAATATTAATGAAGCCTTCATGCATTTTGACTATCATGGAAGAATGTAATCCCAATCGAAAACGTATATCTCAAGTACAGCATGCTATTGAACTCTTTATCAAGAAAAGAAAAAAAGGGCGATATTCAACTAACTCTTGATAAGTTTATAAAGAAAACACCTGAAAGCACTTAAACACGCCTCGTTAACTTAATTATGTACATTGATAAATCAATATTTTTAATAAATAAATATTTTCAAAATATAAATTTTTGATGTTTTTTTTACATCCCTCTACTTTCGAACATTCAACATTCGCACACATTTTTAGGAACCAATTATGTGCGAAAGTCGAAGGCCGCCTGTACTTAGAACAAATGAAGTGACAACCCTCAAAAGTTATTGCAGTAAAAAAACACAAAGATAGAGTTAAAAACTTCCGTATCCTAGAAATATATGAAATAGAAGATATTGTGAGATGGGATAGGAATCGCAGAAGATGGCATGAATTTGTGCATATATTTTAATGCCTTATTAACTCCCGACTCGCCGTTCAATATCTCGTTCCACGTTTCATCATCTGAGAACATACGAGCACTTTCCAAGAAGCAGAGTTCTGCAAACAAATCGAAGACAGTCTGCCATGAATCACAAGTTGTAGGAAGTATACATTAGTGCGCCGCGATGTCCAAGGTATCTTCAGCATACGTCTTCAGCACCACATCTCCAATGCATCAACTTTTTTTTCTCATATCTGTCCTTAGTATCCATATCTCCGTTTCATGTAAGAAAACCGAGAAGATCAGGAAATGTGTTAGCTTTTTAGTTGCTATGGAAATGTTTCGGTCCTTCCATATTCGCTGCAGTTTTTCTACCGACTTCTTTGTCATCACAGTTCTCTGAATTTCGGGTTTGAAATATCCAACATTATAAATGTTTTAAATAGCTTAAAATGTTATTTGCAAACTTAAACACAAATGTATTATTTCATAAAAAAAATACAACCAAAGTTAGCAGAAAAATGAACATGTTGCAAAATAACAAGACAGAAAGATTAAAAGGCAGATAGCCTGAACTGCATAATAAACAGCAGCTGCTTAAAATGGATATGGAGTCATAATAATATCAAAACCCGCTCTTCAAAATGTCCCTATCACCACTACGAGTGCGAATACATTGTATTGGACGTGTGCGTCACGCCTTGAATAGACTTTGATATCTCTTGTATGTTTGTTGATTGTGTGCATAGACTTTTAGATCTGTATTCGGAATTTGCCTGGTTTGATATAGAAATCTTGTTATATTTTATAAACCTTTGATATTTGAAAATGTTATGATGTAAATTGTTTATTTGTATGAAAAATGTTAGCCTGTGTGACTCCGATCGTGTTCGTGACCGCAAGGGAAATAAAAGACTTGCGGGCGGGGCGTCGTGAGAAGGTCACGGGCCGGTCAGTTTAAGCAGTGCTCAAAACCCCGAAAGTTTTTGTATTTCGCGGGGAATGGGCGCTTGTGATGACCGACCGACCATTGATAAGGAAGGTCCCTTTTTAGGGAAAATTATTACAAGCCGTATGTGTTAATATCACAGAACGGAAGAGCCCAGAGGTCCTCTGAAGCTCGACTTCCCTCGGTGAGTTTTCTGCGGTTTTCTCACCGAATATGTCTTCATTACATAGCAAATGCGGGAAAGCTCCAATTTCACAGGCCGCAGCCGATACCTTCCCATCCCTACACTCAACACCTACACCTGATCTTATAAATTTATGTATTTATTTCCCTGTTGAATTTGTTTGTCGATGTCGTCATCTTCTTCTGATGTCTATAGTCTACAGTCCCTCAGACTGTAGAGAAGTAAAATATAAAGAGCTAAGAAAGCTCATGAAGCCTCGCCACATTACGTATTTGCGCCTTCTTCTCCAGCATCGTCACCTCAACTCCACCGTCTTTACCATCGTCGCTTCACTGAGACCCCCGGGATGAGCGGGAAGACGCCTAACCTGAACTGCGCCACCAGGGCCGCTGACATGAGCGTTCGAACGCCTTTGGAGATAGTCACCATGCCCAACTATGGTTGATTCAAATGTTAAACAAAGGCTC
Source organism: Odontocerum albicorne (assembly GCA_949825065.1). Lineage (NCBI taxonomy): Eukaryota > Metazoa > Arthropoda > Insecta > Trichoptera > Odontoceridae > Odontocerum > Odontocerum albicorne. Next base: position 18,504,965 of record OX463852.1, on the reverse strand, counting down.
ATCGAGCCTTAAAAATCCCCATAAATTAACACATAAATACTTAATATAAGTATACACATATAAATAACACAATCACACATATGACACAACAGTGGAAAAGGTATCCTCTCAAATCACTGAAAAAAGATCTACGGTGCAGTAAAAATGCAGATGGTTTAAAAATTTAATTAAAGTCAAAGAACTCGTTTAGTAGTAGTAGTAGTAGTAGTAGGGAAAATTATATTCTGAGTAACAACCAACTCTACTGTGTTTTACTTTGAGATCCGCTACCGACCTGCCTGAGAGGAATCTCTTCACCCCGCTACCTTCTTCTCCTGGATCTACGTTTGGAATTCGCTACCTCGATTCTCCGAGCGCTGCGCAGCAGCCAACGCACCTAGTTACAGTTCATTTGTACCCTGTCCGGTACATACATAAAGGATGTACTAACAATCATTCTGGTCTGCCCTAAAAGTGTTTGTGTGAATTAAAATAGTTTTAATTTCCGATAAGGGATCAATAATTACTAATTGGAGAATGAGTCTATTAAGTCAGTGTATAAATAATCGAATTAGATTCAGTCAAGATAAACTTATTGTCGGCCGATCCGGGTCAATTATCCGCCAGTTAGACAAATTAAGGTTAATGCTCATCAGCTCATTCCAATTACACTGATACAATTAGCTTAATTGATAGTTCAATCTAACTGAGTTAATATCTCGTAATACACAAAGTACTGAAATTATGCAAAAATGTATCTTGTGTTAGTCATTAGGTTTTTCTAAAGAACTTTCTCCAGGTTGAATAGCAGTATTATAAATGTATTAATAAATCCCTCGGAAACTGATCTTCTTAATATCATCAGAGAAAGATGTATTAGACAATAGATAAATCTCTGTAATTGTTAATTTAACAAAGAAAGTATGAACTATTATGAAAACGGAAAAAAATTGCTAGAATAGCCCACTGGAACATAATGTCACGGAACAAAAGGGATAAAAAAATATAACAGACCATAGAAACTATCTAACTAAAGAGAAATAAAAAGTTGTCATAAAAGTGACAACTGTTCCGATTATAGTTCAAGAAAGTCATAGAATCCTCTTTTGCCTTCACACCCTTAAGATAGGGATGTTTTTGATACCACTACACTAGCAGTGCACTCTGAGATGGTATTGGCATGTAGAACGAATGAATGAAAACTAACAAAACAAACATACAGTGAAAATGTGAATGGAAGGCTTGGTAGAGGAATACCAAGGAGAGTATGGTTGGATCAAATTAATTATATTTTGAAAGAATGAAACGTAAAAAGTCAGAGAAGTCGTAGGACTTGCCTGAGAGGATGTATGGATATAGAAAAAGGAAGGATTTGTGTCGAGATAGGAAAGTCTGGTGCTTCGTTTTCTGTGCCTACCGCGACAGGGAAATGGCTTGATGATATGTATGTATATATACATATATACCCTTAAAATATTGCAAAGATACCAAACCCACTAAAACCAATTTATTAATGCATTCCCTGCTACCAATAAGTGATAATTAGGACGTATGTTGTGTACGTCCTAATTGTCAGTAATTAACTAACATAACATATATTAACAATTTATAATAAATGTTATATATGTAGTTGATGTGTGCATAGTGTACCGAATACGATTTATAATAAATTTTATATACGTAGTGTATCTGTGTATAGTGTACTTAATACAATTTATAATAAATATTATCTATATAACATAGTGTATGTGCCATATCAAACCTAAGGAAATACGATCATATTACGCCTTATTAAACATGTCTCAACTGGTTGAATATGAGAAACAATCGCAATGCTCGCGTATTGTCACTTTTATATAACCTCTTGAACTGTCCTGCCTCTCCCCCTCATATCTCATCCAAAATGAACCACTTTCAACAACTTTCCTATCACAAACTCACGTTATTCCATCCAGCAAAGATTTTCATTTGACTTTTCTAATTCACTGCTCTTTATTTTTCACGTTGTTTTTAACTGTTTATACTGTTAGACTCTTATAGCTAATGAAAGACTCCCAACTAATAGCTAATGTAAGACTCGCACCATCGATCACCTGCTTCAAAAAGTGAAATATAAAATAATATATCTCCCTTCAGTGACATGTATATCATCCTTTCCTTCTCCTGGTCATCGATGACGAATTATTTTTGTTACTTGTTTTTTTATTTTGTTTTTATTATTTTGATATTGCGTTGTTGTCTCAAGATCAACCATCTCACATTTTATACAAAATTTCGTAAAACAATCGTATGTTGGTTAGAAAAGATTGCAACTTGGTAATAAACCCGTCATATTGTATAATATACAGTGCGTACACGTATTGTACGCTATACACTATATTTATTTAAATATAATAAATTCATAAAGCTCTCGCAAAATTTCAAAACCGCTGACATTTACCCAACAACAAAAAAAATGGAAACAATTTTTCGACGTTTCAAGCATCGAAGCAGAAACACTAAAAATATCCGAAGTGAATTCGTTCAAAGCGAGTGCGGACCGTGATAAGAGAGAACACTTTCCACGTGACTTGACATCACACAGAGACCATGGAGAGAGTATGTCACCTTGCCGTAACCCTCGGAATCTGTGGCTGCTGGAAATAGATGCTGGCGATGGAGTATCCAGAGTTGTTACAAGGTATATTTAGGTGACATGCATGCCAACTATGTTTGATTCATTTGAAGAGTGATTTGACTACTGGAGAACAGTTGGAACGTGTCCATTATTATGATGCAGGGGAAAAGGATGATCTGAAGACATACTTTAAATTTTTCTTAATTCAAATTACACACAGATGCAAAACCTTTTCAATTATATTCTTATAATTTATACATATACAAAATTAATGAGGTACATAAGATATAAATGTGCCGTCAAAATAACTAACCTCATTTTTAAGAAAGCGTTTATACGTAAATACTACGAAATGTCAGGTATAATAATTTTCGATCTTAGTAAAACACTGTCTTTCACAGCAAAACATACATCATTAATAGTTGAATAAAATCGTCTTTACTTCAATCGTTGAAATCGACTAATTGAAGTAAAACATCCCAAATATAAGTCTTAAAGCTACAATTGTATTTAATTAAATTAAAGGTTCAGAATCTTAGAAAACTACAAATTATAACCAAGCTATTCCTGACAATAGTGTCATTTATTGGATGTATAATAAGAAAAGGACAATTTATATAACGCTGTTTTAGAGTCCAAGCATTCTTCAAAGGCTCTTAAACTCGATAATCTAACCAAAAGATTAAAAATATATAAATTGCGTGGAAAGGCAGAAGAGTGGTAACTACAGTCATTAGGTTGGGCACTTTCCTACATCTGCATATACTCGTATGTATAATATTTAGAAAAATACATTGTGTGAGAAAATTATTAAAAACTTGTGAAGGGGAGACGAACTACTAAGAAGCCTTTATAAATCATTCGGCTTTAGGTGGAGTATGTATGTAGTATTTTTTATATAATCACAAATTTTGATGAGACCTTCAAAAAGGGTTGTTTTCAAGTACATAAAAAACATCTTAATGTGTGAAAATATCAAGTCAATAAAATGTATATTTTACAGTCAAATTCCATCTTGAAAAAAATCACCCGTTTAAGTCCATTCAAAACGGTATCATGTATTTTCTCAAAACAGGTAGAATTTTTACTGGGTCTTTTTTGCATAATTACATCCGATTCGAAATGAATAACTCTGCCGTAATATAAAACCAAACATTTTAAGAAAAAAGTCCTTTAGTTTCTTATCAGGCTTTCTTTTGTTTTAATTTATATCTTATCATAAAATGGCGATACAAAAATCAGCATCAAAATTACACAAATTTAATCACATTTATTCCAAAATTGATTGTTTAGAACCCTATTAGAATTGGGTGATCGGTTTAACTTAAAAATAAGGTTTGAGAACCTGTGAAATTGAAGGAACCCAAGTAAGTCACCCTAGAAAGAAGCGAACATACATCACAGTATACAGTTTCTGCTGAATATTAATTTTCTATTTCTAGACCTTTCCAACCCTCGCAAAACGCGGCTCTTCGAGGGGTTGTCCCCTTCAATTTCGAGCCCTCCGTATCGTGTTGTGTTGTGGACATCGCAAATGGAAGCCCTAGGACAAAAATAGTTAGTGGAACTAACCCTAACCTAAGGATTATCAGTTCCTTGTAATGTGCCACCACTCGGAATACCATGATAAGAATGCAGACATTTGCTTTTAAAGGAATTCCTTAGATTTGACCCAACATTCGTCGTGCGTGATTCACCGTTTTTCAAAAGAACCGCGTTGCTGTGTTAACATGTTTGACATTAAAAACAATAACTATAAGTGTATATCATATTTTTTCCATGCGATATGTCCGATGTATTAATCATATATACTCGTATATTAGAACTCCGATGAATTTCTGATTAATTCCAAGTATTCAATTTGTATTTTTTTTGTTTTCATTTGCATGTTTTTTTTTCGAAAAAAAAATGCTTGCTTATAGGGCAGAGAGGGGAAATGTTGACTTATTTCTTTCCTCACAAACATATTTCGTTTCTTCCACGTCCATACACCTTGACATACTAGGTTAGTCCAAAAGTTTTGAAAGCGGAAATGAAAATACATTTTTTTTGGGGGGAAATCACTTTTATTGCTCAGTATAGTCTCCCATAAGATCAATACACTTGGTCCAACGATCTTCCAACTTTGTTGTCCCATCACGGAAGTGACTTTCTGGAAGGCCTGCAAAATACTCCTCTACGACGGATATAACCTCTTCGTTTGATAAAAAATGCTTTCCACGAAGGAATTTTTTGAGGTGTGAGAACAGCCAGAAGTCAGAGGGAGCTACATCTGGCGAATAGGGTGAATGCTGCAACAATTCGTACCCCAATTCACTGATTTTCGCGATGGTTTTTTGAGCTGTGTGAGCAGGTGCATTGTCTTGATGAAAAATGATTTTTTTCTTCTGCAAACCGGGTCTTTTTTCACAATTTTTTTCATCCAACTGGTCCAAAAGGTCACAATAATAATCAGAGTTGATTGTCTTACCAGTTTGGAGATAATCTATCAATAAAATTCTTTTTGCATCCCAAAAAACTGACGCTAACACCTTCTTGGCCGATTTCTGGACACGAACTCGCTTCGGAGCCAAAGTGCCTGGTTCACACCACTCCTTAGCCTCTTGTTTTGATTCAGGATCATGGTGGTAGACCCAAGTCTCATCCATAGTGATGAATCGACGCAGAAAATCCTTTTTATCCTTTCGAAATTGCTCCAAATGTTGCTCAGAAAGTCGCATTCGAACGTGTTTTTGTTGCATTGTTAGCAAATGCGGCACCCATTGTGCACACAGTTTTTTGAAACCCAAAACTTCAGCCAAAATATGCCATGTTGTTCCATGTGAGATGCCTATGGTGTCAGCGATCACATACACAGTCGATCGATGATCTTTCAAAACCATATCCTGTATTTTCGCTATGATTTCTGGTGTTGATGCACTTTTTGGACGTCCTGAGCGTGGATCGTCTTCAACGCTTGTACGGCCACGCTTAAACTCCAAAACCCATCTTTGCATGGATCACCATCTTTGCATGGATTTCACCATCTTTGCATGGATCTCAGTAGCCGATAAACCTTCCAAAACAAAGAATTTAATCACTGCACGATATTCGGATTTTTCCATTGTTAAAAAATACACTGACACGTCAACTTCAAATGGCTTGTAAACAAAGAATGAATTGACAGATCGAAATGAAATTTTGAGTACGTTCTTATGAAAGATGAAATATTAAAATGGCGTAAAAGTTTTGGTTTTTCTACTGCTCCATAGATGTCGCTTTCAAAACTTTTTGACTAACCTATTATATAATCTCGTATATTTGTATAGTAAAAATATTATATTTTCAGATTATAAAGGTATAATGATGGAGAATAATAAATCCATAGAAGCCTGTAAAAAAAAACCTCGAAGCAGTAATTGATTACTGCTGCTTCTGGCTAGGGATCAAAAATATGTCGTGTGGCATTCAATAATAATAATAATAATCTCGTTTATTGATAGCAAAAAAGCAACACAAGAAATATTTTACATTAATATGAGATTCACAGAATTAATATATGAAATAAGGTTCATCAGATGCTATCAAAAGGTCTAGGTTCATTTTTAAAGCCCTCCCTATCACGCATAACCCGAGGGTAAAAAGGAGAAATCCAACGTATGATATTTATCCGGATCCCGGTTGGTCTAACTACTGTAATTCTTCATCAAAAGTGTGTGTGTGTGTGTGGTCTATTGAACCAAAGCAAACATTTTTACCAGTTGTACCATATTATTGCTCTCGTATCAAACCGGGATCTTTCCGCCTGAAGATAACCTCAAACAAAGAATATGAGGCAGAAACACGTGTCGTTATGATCAGTGTAATAGATGGAAAACCAAAGTTAATTACTGTTAATTATTCTGACACAAAGTTTCACAAGGTAATGGTGAAACCTTGATCAAGCAGTTTTGGAAATCATTTATTTTCAGAAGATGGCTATATCTAAAGTGTTTTTATATTTGATGCATCTTCTTAGGTCTTTCCTTTCATAAAATTTTAGAGACAACCATTAAAATGAGTTGAAAGATATGTCGTTGAAGACGAGGAATGTAAAGAATTGATGACATCTCCAGTCGATTTATCATACAGAGAGTTCGAGCGGCTGAGAAAGGTGGAGCCCTCGACATAAATAGAACCAAAATGGATGGAAGAAATTTCAATAAAAATATTTAGAATAACTCAAATATTCTCGTGAATAACGCGACTGAAAGAATATCTAGAGCATCTTTCTGTAAGAAAAATTATCACTATTTAGCTCAAATGATAATAAACAACGATGCTATAATATTGGAACCATAACATAATGTGTTTAAATAAAAAATAGAATGTCACAAATGTTTGATATCTCGATATAATACATAGAATTATTGAATGGGGGGACTGAAACAATACATATATACAAACCATCACAGTGAACTTCTCTATCGAGGTAGACAGAAAGGAAAGAACATCAAACTTTCATATCGCAACACATATCTTTTGTATATTTAACATTCACACACTTTCTCAACTCCTACGATTTCTCTGACAAAGGTTCTCTGAAAAAAAACCTATTATAGGTTTACATTAAGTCGTAATAAATAATCCTATATTGTTTTACATTAAGTCATGATAAATAAGCCTTTATTGTTTTATATTAAGTCATTATAAATAAGCCTTCATTGTTTTAAATTAAATCACAAGTCGATAATATATAGAATTTATCATAACATGAGCGACTCCGTAAATTTCTCAACTCTAATGTAAAAAGTCAGAGAAATCGAAGGAGCTGTATGAGAAGGTATATGGACGTGGAAGAGGCGAAATATGTCTGTCGCGATAGGAAAGTCTAGGGTTCTCTCCTCTCTGCCTACCCCGACAGGGAAACGGCGTAATTGTATATATGTATGTAAAAGTAAATCCCTCACTACACACAAGAAGCTGAATCCTCTATTGGAATCTAGAATCTACACAATGAACTCAAATAAATCAAAATAAAATAAAACAGTCAAATATATTTGAAATTGATAATACGAATATATTAATACAAGCTCGCATATGTGTCCTATCAAACCGGATGTTATCAAAATCTGCTTAGATGATAGTTTACAACATTATTTTAATAACAACTTGGATGGACATATATGTGTATAATAGTGAAGCGTGGACGTCAAAAAATACTAAAATGAACCGAATAATTGCTGCAGAAATGCGTTCACTTAGAAGAATAAATGGGATAACAATGTGTTACAGGATAAAAAATGAAAGGATAAGGGATAAATGTGACTTAAGGCTGATGTATTGAGTAAGATAAAAAAGACACTGAGATGGTTTGGGCATGTGGAAAGTTAGAGAAATCATAGGAGTGGTATGGATGTACAAAAAGTGAAGGATGTGTGTTGAAATGGGAAAGTCTGGTTGCGAGTTCGATTCCCGTTGGAGCCCAGATTATTTTAAAAAGGATTCTAGTCTGGTTTTCACTCAAAGGATCTTAAACATCTTTCTGGTTGGTCGTAAGTGTCACATAACAACAAGCCCGCTAGGTTGTACAGACACCGAAAGTGACGTAAAAATTCTGGCCCCCTGTGTATATAATATCGCGCTTTTTCAATGTTAGAGTTTAAACAACCTCAATGGCGAAGTTGGTAAGACGCTGCTCTTCCACCTAGTGGCCCAGTCTGATTATAAGTTCATTTGATAACAATACTCGCATTCGCTAGACGTCTGCAAGTTGTGTGCGTTGCTTATCTACTGTAATAGTTATTAACCCGATACTCGATTACTGGAGCCGAGAACAAAATGATCTTCCGGCCATGCTCTTCAACTTGACCGCATAATCAATTCGAATATATTGAGTGGAACCATACAAATCAATAAAAATGTCAATGTATACTAAAAGAAAAGAACATTCAACATTTTAATATGTTTCTCCAGCTCCTTTTTTCTTTATATTGTATAATTTACAAAACTAAAAATAATAAAGTCTTAAACTACATTTACGCAAAGATTTTTTGTTGAATTGAATCATTTAGCTTATTGTGAAACAATGCATGACACCATAATGTAAGAAATAGTTTTATATTTAATTAATTATGTAACCATTATAATTTGAAAAATAGCCCGGATAATTTCCACAAAAAAATTATAACAAAAACTTAAAATTATCCTACACCCTCTGGTATTCTAAATATGAGGTAAAGAAGTTTGTTATTTACCTCTGTTAAATTTTCAGCAAATCTTTCCAAGTAGATTTCACAACATTAGGTTGGGATGGGAAGATGTATGATAAAACTGATACCACGATTTAAAAACTCACCAAATAATATCAAAAAGTCAAGAAATAAACACACATAAAACTAGAGCTCACGGCTTTGTGTCACGAAAATACGAAATTGATGATATATGATAAAATACGAGTATAAACATTAAAAATATACAATAATAAATCAAGGACAATGCACATGCAATTTAAATTTACAATTTAACGTGACACGTGCACTTGCATCATAAGTAAACAATGAATCTAATACCAGGATTTCTGGACGAAATTATCGACTAGATTTCGAGATTAGATTAGATTCGCTCGCAATTTGCCAGTTTTATTATCTGCTACATATTACCAACTATGACAGTTAAATTTTTTCATATATATTGTATTTTACATTCGAATGGAAAACTGTATCATTTTAAATGTTATAAAAAATCGGATTTTTACTGTAGTATGTCAGACACTAAAATTGGATATAAAAAATGGCGCAATATACCATGCATCTTTTCAGTTTCAAAACTAAAGTATGGATGAAGTAAATTTAAACACTTAAAAGCGAGAAGCTTTTAGGACTAGTTTGGAGAAGCTTGACTGGAAATATTGAAGGAAGTAGGACGGTGTCAAGTAAGGTGGATAGACTAAATCAAAAAGATAACAAGCTCATCATTAAGTGCTAGACTCATCATGACTCAGGAGTGGAGACGAATCATCCGCTTAGTTCCAGATCATCAGAGAACCACAGCGCTCAACCATGAGCCAATTAACGAGCAACATAACTAAGAAGAAGAAAAACGAGAAAAAAATTGTTGTCATTGGTATTGGCATGTTTGGTTAATCTATCTGTTTTGTAATTATTGTCTGCTTTGTAATTATTGTCTATTGTATTATTATCTGTAACATGGCAAAATGTTGACATTTTTTGAAATTCGAAATAAATGATATCACATATAAAAGTTCTTCACTGATCGGATAATAGTTCGAGACTTAATGCGACAGATTGAATTTTATTGAAAGAAATTAGACGTATTCGTAATTTAAACAAATGAAGTACAACTTGACCTTGTCCAAAAGGCTTCTTGAATTACAACTTGACCTTGTCCAAAAGGCTTCTTGAAATACAACTTGACCTTGTCCAAAAGGCTTCTTGAAATACAACTTGACCTTGTCCAAAAGGCTTCTTGAAATACAACTTGACCTTATCCAAAAGGCTTCTTAAAATACAACTTGACCTTGTCCAAAAGGCTATCTGTTCCACAATATCTAGATATTATTCCTGTATTCAAATAATACTAGGTTAATTTTTCAATAAAAAAATATGTTAAGGATTTGAAACTTCTCTGCTAATTCTTATGCAAAAATAATAGGATGGTAATACATTATTTACACAGCTAGAAAACAGATTGAAAAAAGACGCAGTGCTCAAGATGAAAAAAGAACATTGAGATGGTTCGACCAAGTAGAAAGAATGAATGATGAAATGTTTAGTAAGTTAAGTAAAACCAAACATGAAAAAAATTGGCATGACCAAATTAACAAATTGTGAAAGTATTAATAATAGGATATTGTGCATAACGACGAGTATGGACGTGGTAAAAGCGAAAAATATGTTTTCTCTGTTTACCCCAATAGGAGGATGGTGTGATAGTGATGACACAGTAAATCATATAGAAAAGTGTTAAATACAAATTGGCACAATTATTCTCTCAGTATATGATATTTGATATATTTTTACCGAACAACTAAATATGATTGATATTTTTCATACTATAAAGTTATAAAAAATATTGCCGAAACCAGGGATCGAACCAGGGACCTTTAGATCTTCAGTCTAACGCTCTCCCAACTGAGCTATTTCGGCTGTGAGAGCATCTCTCGTCCTGTCCCGTCATTAGAGTTGACACGAGATGTGGTGGAAGTGTATGGTAGATAGTACAGTACAATCAATAACACGTAATTATTATACAGCGAAACCGAGCGCAATATACTCGTATGATAAGTAATTGCTAATTCGATTGATAAAAGAAATATTAAATTTTTTTCATCATTTTCAGTATTTTTATTTGTTCACCGTTGAACACAAGCGTCTCAATGACTTCTTCAAAATCGTCAATCCATCGCCATTTACAGCCACAATATTCATTACATGTATTAGGTCAAATCTCATTATAACGAATATCGAAAGAACGAAGTTTTCAGAATATCGAATATTCTTTTTGAACGTACTCGTACATCAAATAATACGTTCAATGAATCCCGTTTTAACGAACTAAAAAAATCAGTACAGCGAATATTTTTCGTCCGAAAAATGCCGCTGAGGGAACGAAACCAACGGGCTTGGATGATACAACCAATATTTAATTAATGAATTTGGACATTCAAATGAAAAGATGAAAAGGTCTGACGTTTTCAAGTGATCGATACCACTTCCAAAAAATGATATATTACTGGCATTATACAAATATTTTTGTGAACAATTCAACCTTTGAACGATATCCTCTTGATATCTAAAATAGACAATACCCTAGACAGTGAAATTATACATGAATTCTGACGTCGTGTCATCAATGTGCAGTACACCTATAGTATCAGATTTTGATTTTTTTACATATGAATCTGAAGACCAACTACAAATTTCGGGTCCAAATAGAAGGATTGGCAATATCCTCTAAACAGATTGTTAAATATCATATTTAACCATGTGTTGATATGTATTCCAACTGACAAAAAAGATACACTCTGTAGAACTTGCAAGGTGCATATGTATGAACTCGTATGTGCTTAGCACAGGAACAGAAGTGACACCCGGTGCAAGCGTAATGAGTATGATGTGACTCTCTTAAAAATATATGTATTTTTAGCAGAATCACTAAATCAAACTAATCCTTAAAGTATTTTAAACACATACACAAAATTTCATTACAATGTTCTTTATATTTACTTAGATATAACAATTTTAACAAACCCTTTATAAAAATCAGAATTCCTCAAAAAGAATTACAAAAATATCGCCATCTCCAAGAACTTAAATCAGTCATTCCTCCAGATTGTTCCTCTTTCTATGACTGCCTTCCTCACGAATAACACATTGGACATTGTAAGCTATTTGAACCAGAAGTACTAGGAGTATTTTAGCTTGTTAAAATATTTTTTCTACAATCTTATAGCCAATAAAAATTTATGTACTTTTTTAACTTTATGGATACATGATATCTATAGTAATTCATTTGCTTCTTGACGATTTTTTTATATAACATAGTTGGGTATTACTTCACTGGGTCATATTATGTTGTATAATATTTTAAAAACAATTTATCTTGGTCATATAATGTACAATAATATAAATATTATTTTTGCGTATTCCTGTTTTATATAGTGATTTTTAAATAAATTATAATGTATAAAGTGTGTTTTTATTATAACAGTAGACATTATTATTAGTGCATTTGTTAGACGCAATTACTTGTAAGCCACAATATTGTTACTTAAGTTGAAGCAATACCTCGTATCCCACATAAGTAAAGGAAAAAAAATATTTAAAAAAAAGTAGATAACTAATATTAAAAGTTTTTTATAAAAAAATGTACAAAAAACCTAATTAATACCAAATAATACTAAAAAATGTAGATATTATGAAGTTTTTTGCCTCCCCTGTAAAATTTGTATTAAGTGGCTTACGAGGTATTGCTTTGTCATGAGCGATATATAAATTAGATTAGTTCTTAAGATATAAATCTGTCTGTAAGTATAGCCTTTGGCAAACTTTTGTGTTATCGATTACTTTATTAAATAAAAAAGGTCACTTCTAGGAAATTAAGTTCCTCTAGAGTAAAAACAACTACAAAAAATAAGATCTATATAGCGTTGTAATACATTTCCATTGTAAGCAGTACAACTTAGCGAGTTTATTTAAAGTCCTAAGAGTTACTGTAAATCTCTTCCTAGTCTATTAATTTCCATTAATAATACGAAATGTTTTTCCTGCGCATTTTAACTTCAGATGTGTTTTGTATTGTATTATTGTATTATCAACTCTGAACTTCTCATAGGAAATATCGAAATATTCAATGTTAAATGGCAAACAATAAAAAGCAGGAATGATTCAAGCCGCTGTAACAAATGCGACAAAAATTTGAATGCGCTTTGAACAAACCTCAAATTTCAAACGGCTTACCGCTAAGAGATTTTGACTAAAATACAATGCATTGATTTTTTTATACTACACTCCTTGTATACCAGTTCTACTCAAATTATGATTCGCGGACCGGCATCGGCGTAGTAGCCTTAGACCGTAACCTTAAAAGTATATACATATTACATTTGTTCAAATTCAATAAAAATGTATACGAAATCTTTTCCAATATCCACCCCTCTTTAAAAAAAAGCTGATCCCTAGGTGACATTGAGAGATATACGAGTATACCAGTCCGCTTCATGAAGAATTTTGAGTAGCGTTGTTGTATACAGTAAAACATCATGATTTTTCGCCATATGACAATCTCTCCCAACCAAACAGAAAGGCGTTGTTAACAAGCTTTAAGCGAAAACCAAACAGTTTATTTTTCATAACCAATAGAGTCGAACCCGTAACCTCCAGGTCGGAAGACAGGCGTCTAATCAATTTAATCACGTTTCGTAATTAAATATCGCCTCAAGTTCGTATTACATGACTATGAACCCTAGGAAGTATGAACCAATTTAACTTTTTCTGATATAATGTGGTTTTTCTAAACGTTAGGCATTTACCAAAATATTATATCATTTTAATTAAAAAATTAAAACACTGATTCTTAAGTATTATAGTTCATCGTTCATGCCCTAGCTTTTTTGTCGCCATTATAAGACTTGTTATTACTAAACACAAATGTTTCATTTTCTTTCCTTTACAATCGTTCATGTGTATTTATTCATGATTGTAATGTTTGGTCGTGACTATAATCTTTCTTTATCTTCAGTATGTCTCATACACATGACAGTTAAAAGTAAATAAATTGCAACAATATTCTGCATAACATTGACTTCAAAATAAACTACTATATTCCACGGTTCATGAAAATATTGTAAGATACATCGTTTAACGGAAACCGTAAATCACCTACATATATAATATATCATCACGCCATTTTCCCGTTGGAGAACAGAGCGCCAGTCTTTCATATCACGACACACATATTTCGCCTCTTCTACATCCATACACCTTCTCATACAACTCTTACGATTTCTCTGACTTTTTACATTCCCTTGTTTCAAAATATAATTAACTTTTCTTGGTTTTCTTCTCACACGCTTTCCTCTCACATTTGCACTATATATCTGTTTTGTTATTATTTCTTTATTCATTCGTTTCACATGCCCAAACAATATCAACATACTCTTCTTCATCTTATTTAACACTTCAGTCTTAAGTTCACATTCATCCATTATCACTACATTCCGTATTGTGTCATACATTGTCACTCCATGTATTCTTCTCAATGCACGCATTTCTACAGCATTTATCAAGCTTTCTTCATTAATAATTTCTTCATGCCTAACCCGTCCCAAAGCGTTCTTCTTGGTCTTCCTTGAATATATCAGCCTTAAATTCACACTCATCTCTAATCACTTTATTCAGTATTATGTCATACATTGTCAAATTCACACTCATCTCTAATTACTTTATTCAGTATTATGTCATACATTGTCAAATTCACACTCAGCTCTAATCCCTTTATTCAGTATTATGTCTTACATTGTCAAATTCACACTCAGCTCTAATCACTTTATTCAGTATTATGTCATCCATTGTCAAATTCACACTCAGCTCTAATCCCTTTATTCAGTATTATGTCTTACATTGCCAAATTCACACTCATCTCTAATCACTTTATTCAGTATTATGTCATACATTGTCAAATTCACACTCATCTCTAATCACTTTATTCAGTATTATGTCATACATTGTCAAATTCACACTCATCTCTAATCACTTTATTCAGTATTATGTCATACATTGTCAAATTCACACTCAGCTCTAATCCCTTTATTCAGTATTATGTCTTACATTGCCAAATTCACACTCATCTCTAATCACTTTATTCAGTATTATGTCATCCATTGTCAAATTCACACTCAGCTCTAATCCCTTTATTCAGTATTATGTCTTACATTGCCAAATTCACACTCATCTCTAATCACTTTATTCAGTATTATGTCATACATTGTCAAATTCACACTCATCTCTAATCACTTTATTCAGTATTATGTCATACATTGTCAAATTCAAACTCATCTCTAATCACTTTATTCAGTATTATGTCATACATTGTCAAATTCATACTCATCTGTAATCCCTTTATTCAGTATTATGTCTTACATTGTCAAATTCACACTCATCTCTAATCACTGAATTCAGTATTATGTCATACATTGTCAAACGAAAGTTAAATCCAATAATAAATAAATAACTAACAATAAGTAATACCTTTGTCACTTGTGAATCCTGCTATGGACCTAAAAACTATCATATTTTTCATAATATACTATAATACTGTGCCTCTTTCCTTTCAAGGATTGCATATACATTTTTGATTAGATAAAGGTCCCGATAAATCATCAATAAATCCATACACAATGTACTTTGGAATGCAAGCAAGGAAAGGTATATCCTTTTATGGCAAGACATCATAACAGTGAGAGATACAAAATGGATCACGGACCAGGCGAGAAGTCAACTAAACTCACCTCAGTGACATGCACAACGGATAAAAAACAATGACAAATGAAGTTGAGGAAACTAGAACTACAATAGTCGAGATGACAAAGCGGATGAGCACGACTCAGCCCCGCGCATGCTGCATGCAAAGTGCCTTATTTGTGGAAAAGGTAGGGTATATCGCCTTTCTTGATCTTATGCTCAGAACAATACAATGGTTTTGTTCTTAGCTTTTGTATAGTATTGTTGTTCTTTACGATCACATGATAGTCAAACACATTTTTTTTATTTTATTAGATTTAAATTATTAACTTTGATTGAACAATCTGTAGAGTTCGGATAAAAAAAATATTTTTAACTTGCTGCCGATTCCATAGTATCATCATCATCGCCATAACAATCAAATCTTCCGTCTATTCAAAATGATGGCTATGAGGTATTCCCGATATTTGAAGGATCTGGGAATCTTTGACGATGATTCTTTCAACAGATTTCGCGTTTTTCTCCCTATCCAAAAGAGAATTTTGCTAGCATTCTACTACTATGGGGAGTTTTGTTATTTCGATGATTGTGAATTATTGTTGGATAGACTGAAGAGGCTCCAAATTTTTTGTTTACATTGGTTTTTTTTATCTAAAAAATCTGATATTATATTATTTATCCGAATATTGTGCCAAGCTTAAAATGAGATACATGAAAAATCTTCAAGTTCTGTCAATCCTCTTTGGAGCGTTCCTCCTCAGGTGAGTGAGTTGAACATAACACGTTAATTTACACTGTTCATGTCACTAGAAGGATTAAAGTAAGATGTGACTATACAAATGTTAACTATGGTGTGATGGGAAATAGAGTAAGAAAAAGTGAAGGATAAAAATCAATTTTTTGCCACTGCATACTCTATTCCCCATAATACCATGAGGAGAAAAAGCAACATTTAAATTAGTTTGACTAACTCTCCTGAGGAAAACATATGTGTTGAATTGCACATGGTGATATGCCAATAAACACAGGGGAAGAAAACAAAGTTTTTTATTTCTTTTTCATTATACATAATGTGTTAAGTGAGAAGTGTGAATAATAGAATATTATGCATGGCGAGATATATGAATGTAGAGGAATATGACGAGAGTACGAGATATATAAATGTAGGCGAAATTTGTGTTGAGATTTCGCAAAGTAACTCCTGAATTATTTAATAAAATGTAATTATATAGTTTATGTTTTGCACGATGAAACGATGCCTTAAAAATTAATTGTTTATATTTATTACTCCTCATTCTTATAAATCACCTTTTGTAGATGATTGACTACCCTATTATGTAAGAAGAATACTTTAATGCATAACATCCTCACGGAGCCTCAAGATATTTCGTGAGACCGAAGCGAAAGAATCACAGGCTGGTGATGTTGCGAGTCACTTTCCTTATTAGTCTGCAGAAGAACAAGTCCAGGGATATGGGTCCATATATGGAAACGGGACATCGTCAGTAACAACTCATTGGGGGCAGGCAGCATGGAGAATTTCGGATGGAATACCGAGACTATTAATAACTACAGCGGGCATCCGTGCAATTTGGCAAGGAGCAGTGTTACCTCGAAGTCGTGTGAGTATACATTCACACAAGAAGGAAGCGTGCATGAGAAATATTACACGTTGTCGGACAAAGCTCAATCGAGATGCCAAGAAGGTGGATATTGGAAGGACATGTATGGAATCTAATGCTGATTGTAAGCTTCCTCGGCCTCCTTGGCTTGTTTGATAAGATGCTGTCTCCCAGGTCATGGGTTAAAGTTTCAATTTCCGTTTTACCCATTTTTTTAAATCTAGTTTAAGTCTGATATTCACTTAACACCTCTTTAACGTATTTCTTATTGGTTATAAAATATTTCTACATGGCGATAAACCCGCTAGGCGTACATAAGAAATAGATTGCAGCACATAACTCAATCAAGATGCAAAGTAGATAGATATTGGAAGGAACATTTATGGAATCAAATGCTAATTATGAACCGTATCGACCTTCTTGGCTTAGTTGTTATAATGCCTGTCTCCCAACCAATGAGCCGCTACCGCTACCGTTTCACCACGATTTCCGGAGTTTATTTAGTTGGTAAGATGCCTTTCTTCCCGAAGGTTGCTGGTTCGATTCCCGTTGAAACCCAGATTTTTTTAAAAGGATTCCAGTCTGGTTTTCTCACAAGGCCTCTTTAACATATTTCTGGTTCGTTGGAAAAAAATGGCACAGAACAATAAGCCCGCCATAATGTACTGCATACAACGAAAGTGTAATAATAAAACAAAAAAAGTTGCAGGCTCAATTCCCGTTGATCGGTAATACAATTGGGTAATTTCCTATCTGGTTTGATGGATATTTTCAATGCAGATGTTGTTCAATTCAGGAGGGTCTTTCTCCTGTATTTAGCCAATCTAAGGTCTTGACTGGGGGGCTTTTATTGTCGTATTTTTTATTTGTGATTTCGAACAAGCTTACGAGAGTTAAAATTTTTTAACTGTGTGGCAGAACCATAAACTAAGGCATAGCTTACATGGAATGACAGAAGTTTAAAGATACAGGGTCTTTCAATAGGAACGCTCAAAATTTGTTAGGTTATAGCGGCCATGTTGTTAAAGCAACATCTGTCAAATTTGTTCTAAATTGTTCAGTAGTATATGGCAAATTACCAGAAAAGGTTATAGCGTTGATCAATGTGTGCAAATCATCAAATTTTATTTTCAAAATCAGTGCTCCGTTCGAGAAACGTTCCGCGCATTACGTGATTTTTATCCTCGCCACAACCGTCCTGCCGAGTCGACTATTCGACGTTTGGTGGCTAAATTCGAGTCAACCGGTTCAATAAATAATCAGCCAACACCCGTACGTCACCGAAACGTAAGGTCTGCTGAAAACATCGCTGCTGTGCGTGAGAGTGTACGGGAAAACCCGAGGCAGTCAATTTCTCGGCGTTCACAAGATCTTGGCCTTTCTGCGACTTCAACTTAGCAAATTTTGCGTCGGGACTTGGGTCTGCACCCATATAAAATCCAACTGACCCAGGAACTTAAGGTAAACGACCATAGACAACGCCGTGTGTTCGCTGATTGAGCTCTGGAGCAGTTGGAAGTTGACCCAAATTTCGCCAAAAAAATCATCTTTAGCGACGAGGCCCATTTTTGGATGAATGGATGTGTGAACAAACAAAATTGTCGGATTTGGGACGATACCAATCCACACAAGATACACCAGCACCAAATGTATCCCGAGAAAGTCACTGTTTGGTGTGGATTTTGGTATGTCGGAATCATCGGTCCGAACTTCTTCCAAAACGAAACTAGCATTGCCATAACCGTCAACGGCGAGCGCTACAGATCGATGATAAGCAACTTATTGTGGCCTAAACTGGATGATATGGATACCGACGACATGTGGTTCCAACAGGACGGCGGCGCTACGTGCCACACAGCGCATGCCACACAGCGTATGCCACACAGCGGCGGCGACGTGAACTGGCCACCGAGATCGTGTGATTTAACGCCTTTAGACTTCTTCCTTTGAGGCTATCTTAAATCGCAGGTCAATGCGTATAAACCGCAAACAATTGATGCTGAAAGTCATCATAACGAACGCCATCCAGCAAATTCAGCCAAATGTATGCGACAAAGTCATAGAAAATTGGACCTCCCGAATATGTGTCACCAAGCAAAGCTGCGGCGGACATTTGAACGACGTTATATTTCATACTTAATGCCATAAAATATTCTTTAAAATAAAAAAAAATTGTGGATATCTTACACACAACTTGTTTTATTTACATTTAAAAATTGAGCGTCCTTATTGAAAGACCCTGTAGAAGAGAGAAAAAATAAAAAAGTAAGTAAAAATTTATTTTTTTCGTATAACCCACCCAAGAGCTTTTTATTAACAATTAAGAGGAACATTGGCAGGATGCTAATCAAAATTCTGCAACATCTTCTCTGAACCGGTTGGAGCATTTAAACAGATCAAATACCCGTGTGCACGATCCATTGTCTTCCGTTTAAGGAATCTCTGATTTTAGCTTACATGATTACTTCCTTAACATATGGATTTTAATTCATCCGTATTTGGTAGCTTTTTCGTCATAAAATTTTTATTTTCTTAAGTTATTTTCTTCATTACGTTAGTAAAAACATCAGTGAGATCATCGTGACCGATCATCATCTCAGAAATGAACCGAGTCATTAAACCAAACAGTGCTAATAAGTCAAAGTCGTCCAACAAGATATTCTGTGTCGATGGACCTGTTTGGCATATGAGAGTATAATACAACCTCTGCCTTTTTTCAGATAGTATGTAAGAGGATGATATTCGCAAATAAGACTACAGGTCAATGATAATAATAAAACGACAATTTATATAGCGCCGTTTAGAAAGCAGGCTCTTCTCAAGGGCGCTCAATTGACGAATTTAAATATAATAATTTACCGTTTTTTTTAAATAATCAATTTCGTAATTAATACTCCTATACAGAGATGCTTAGCACTAAGAAGTGATAAATTCTGGACTCCATTACAAAGTTTGATATTTTTTTGATCAAATCTGATGTGAAAAATGAAGCAATTTTTATTGCTTGATCCATGACCACATGACGCGATTATTAAAGGACCAAACTTACTTATCAGTAATTGTGATTAAAAAAATTGATTTACAGAGATTTTTCCTTAGAACGAAATGAGTAAGATGTGGCCAAGTGAATTTCGAATTAGCAAGGATTCACTGTGTTTACATTTGAACGATTTGGGGGAAAAGACCGACTAAAAAAATAGAATGCAAGGATAAGTGGTAAAGGATGACCGAAAAAAGTATCGTTGGGTAAAGTGAATGGAATTTTGAAAGAAGGGAACTTAAGGAGTAAGAGAAACAGTAAGTTGTAATAGGAAAGTTTGGTGCTGTGTCATATCTGCTTACTCCAACAAGGAAGTAACGTAATGGTATGTATTATATTCTAAAGTATTCAAATCAATAACGTGTTTTTAACATAATTGTGCTGGGATATTGAGAAATCCCGAGATACTTAAAGAAAACTCCGGTACACAAGAGTCAAGGGAATACAATAGAACGCTAATTGGATGTCAGGGGGACGGGCCCATTGAACAGATAAGGACAGGAAAGTGAGATTCATGGGGAATGTTAAGCAACGATTGGAATCGTTGCGTTTGAGACGTGACTTGAGAAAAAAAAACAGCCTGCTTTATCCAGCGTCTAATTGCACAATAATTTAGATCTTATTGAATAATTCTTTATAAAAAATCAATCATTCGCGTAAATTATTTCCGATTGATAAAAAAATGCATTTTTCTGGCATAATTTAGTCATCAAATATTTCAACATTATTGAATGCGTATTTGCCATCAGCTTTCATCCACTTTTTCAACACATACACATACTTGTATGTACCAGAATTTGGGTGCGCTGAAGAAGTTTTCTCAAACGGCGGTACACATATTATTATTATTTTTTCCTATTATTATTTTTTATTTGATTTCATTTACGACACAACAGTGTATTTTACAAAGAAATGCATATAAGGCAAATTAATACAAATACTTAAAATTATTGCACAAAAATATAAAACTTTATCTTAAACTAACATGTAGATAAGAAAAAGCAGTAGTAATAATAACAAAGACATTGTTTAAAATTATTTTATATTAATATGTATATTGAAATTCTATATATGGTATGTATGTACATTACAAAATATTAACAAATTTACCCAAGTGCTCGTAAACTTACTATTTAGCCAAGTAGACAGACGTAACTGTGGAACACATATTTTATAGCGGTCAAGTACTTAGATTTGTTATTAGTGGAACAACGCTTAAATAGGACAAGAAGGATTAAATTTTTCGAGAATTTATAGATAGATCTAAAAAAATAACAAACGCATGGGCTCACTTGTAACATAGCACGAGACGCAAGTTGCTTTGCAGAATCGAAACATTACAAATTTTGATGCATAGTTACTTAACTCCAGAGGTGAAGTATTGTCCTTTGTAAAGGAATAAAACGCATTCTTTAAATCATCCATCTTATGGCTTCAATCCAGAATTTTATTTCGACATTTGACTTGAGTATTGTGTTATACAGTACCACTTGACGGGTTTATTACTATGTGGCATATATTGCAATGAACCAAAAAAATGTTAAAGAAGCCTTAAGTGTAAACCAGACTAAAACCCTTTAAAATAATATTGAAGAAAATTAAATTTGAATAATCGAAGTTTTAATGGAAATTTAAGGGTTTAAATATTAATGAGGAATCAAAGATTTAATGGAAATTTGAATAATATTAGAGAATCGAAGCGTTTTACCAACTAAGCCTCGGAGGATAACTGTGCCGTTTGCAATACTTCTTCTTTGAAGATATCTAAAGTGGAAGTGAGTGGAAGAAGGCATGGTCAGACATTCTCACATGACATTTTTGTCTTTACTAAACGCTTATCACAAATACTTTACGAAGCGAGCATCCTGTCATCCTACACCCACATCACGTCGTCTCCATTGTCCCATTCTGTCTCGTAATTGAAACTGGCAGAGTCGCAGAGCCGCAGATACTGATCTCCTAATTATACGTCGATTCTTGATCACTAATAGTGCTGTTACCTTTTCCAGAGAAAGGTTTCAGTACATCAATCTAAACGTAACAAGAAATAGTGTTGAAAAGATAACATATTAAATATGTTAGACGGTCGGCTACCGTGGTCTTACGGTTAGCATTCAGACTAAGCAATCGGGCGCACCACATTCGATTCCTGGCGGATTCACTTGCTAATTAATTTTAATCTTATACCGCTTTACATTTGAATTTATATGTTTTCTGTTGTTTGTCATCAATTCTTATAACGCTATTAAGCAACGCAAATATAGTGCTATGTAAAAATATTGCCTAACAAAATGCTGCAACTGAGTAAGCGTCTAATTGCCTTTCCCATATCCGATAGTTCACCAATGTCACAAACCACAGAGTAAAGCTGTGTATCGATTATGCGCGGCAAACCATCGAACATTGGCTCGCGCGGCAGCCGCGAAATTTAAGGGTTTAAATATTAATGAGGAATTAAAGATTTAATGGAAATTTGAATAATATTGGAGAATCGAAGCGTTTTACCAACTTAGCCTCGGAGGATAACTGTGCCGTTTGCAATACTTGATACGCGAGCCAATGTTTGATGGTTTGCCGCGCGTAATCGATACACGGCTTAAGGTATGCTATCTCGCTTTCGAATCCATCACGTATTGGTCTCCCAAATAAATAAAAGTATACGAATATAATTGAACGAGATAAATACATACGTTGTCCTTCCTGTTTATTTTATGCATGTGTAAGAAAATGGGACTAGAACGATACGTCGATATTTTTTTAAGTCCAAGTACGAGTATAAGAATTATAATAATGGGTTCGAATCCTGAGTTGAACCGTTCTTGAGAGTCTAAAAACCGCTTTACAAATTATCCTTTTATTATTATTAGATTTAATGAATTAAGAAATATTAACAATAAATATACAGTGCAAATGTGAGTGGAAGAAGGCATGGTAGAAGAAAATCAAGGAAAATATGGTTGGATCAAATGTATGATATTGCAAAAGAAAGAAATATAAAAAGTCAGAGAAATCGTAGGAGCTGTATAAGAAGGGGTATGGATGTAGAACAGGCGAATGATGTGTGTTGCATCAGAAGAGTTTGACACTCTCTCCTTTATGTCTTCTGAACAGGGAGATTGTGTGATGGTATGTACAAGAATATTTCAAATATACCACTCTACTCTTCTTTATAAAGGGACTCCGTGATAGATTTACTCCGTTATAGATTGCAAAGCGAGGGGACATGTCTGTTACTTCGTATCATAGTTTACCAAAGTGGGCACCACCGACCCCCTGTTGGTGCTGGAAGGATCTGGCGGGCGTTGCTGGTCCCAGGGGCAGTAGAGAGTATCGAAAAGCCACTGGGCAGTAATAAACGCTAAAAAAACTAATTATCATAAAAAATTTAAGCAAATACTTATTCATTTGACTATTTAGACATACTCGTACTTACAATCATGCGTCGTCGCAAGACTCTACCTACCAACTGTTCATACATGTTCTCCCAACGGTCGTATAATGTAAGGGTTGCTTTATTTTCCAAGGAAACGTACAACCAATTTTTTCTAAAAAAAACAAGACGACAGGTCTTAACAACCGAGTGTTAGCATGTATGTAGTTGTGTGGGTTCTTACAAGTCCAGCTCGTATCAGCAAGAATCTGTGCATGTTTTGTCAAGTTTACTGTACAATACTACAAAAATGTGAGAAGTCTTAAATCACTTTAAGAATGTTTCAAGTTATCTTTGAAAAGGAGACGGTGACCAAATAATTTTGAGAAACTCTGCTCTGTATCATAAATTCACAATCAATCAGTTATTCATAAACGTTAACATTTTTTACTAATATCTTTTAACATACCACGCCATACGAGTTCATAAAAAATTAATATATCGAACCACAATAGTAATCAAACAAATCTAAACTACGATAACAAGTCTCGTAATCCTAACAACAATAGGATCAGATGGGTCTGACATCTCGTTAACTTGCCTGAAAAGGATATTAGAGGTCCAATATCCTTGCAGCGCTGGCTATAGGACACAATTCCTCCTCGAATCAATATCCTCCGTCTGCCTTTCCCGTCCTTCGCGAGATTTAATGTTTACTCAACCCATGGGACTTCTACCTTTGTCAAAAGGAAGGAAACAAGTGATGCGAGTGCAGCTCAGTTTGTTGAACTTAGACGAGGCATGAAATTCAAATCGGAATGGGGAAAAATATGTTTATTCAAATTAAATATACGATGTTTTATTGAATTATAATATATTTTCGTTGTATATAGTACAACCTGGTTAGCTTATTGTCATGTGCATCATGTCGTATAGCTTATGACTGAACATCGTGACTCCCATGATAGCCTTCAACGACTCTTCTCCATCCATCCCTGCACTCCGCGACACAAAAAGCAGTTTTAAGGGTAGTCTAGTTGCATCTCTCACTTGGTCAGTCCAACGCATTGGGATTTTTCCTTTTGTTTCCTTTTCCTCTCCGAACTATCTCCTTGGCCACGAGCAATGTACACAAAGAATCGGAGGACTCGTCGAAGATATATGATATTGTCAACAATATGTCAGTGGTTCTCAGTTCTCTGAGAATGGAGGTGTTAGTTCGCTCTGTTATCCATGGAATTCACAAAATCCTTCTCGAGCACCACATTTCAAATGCATCTATTATACGTCTCTCGCTTGCTTTCACAGCCCAAGTCTCTCCGCACCATATATGAATATTGCGAAGACAAAAAATTTTACTAGGCGCATTTTCCTCGTGATTGTGATAGTTCTGCTCTTCTATATCTTCTCCAGCTTTGACATCGCAATTTTTTGGTATTCCAGTTATTTTTTTCACATCTGCCTCGCATCCTCCATTATTGGTAATACTGGGGCCTAAGTAAATAAAGGCAGTAACCACGAAATGTAGCGATCTCTTCCTATCAACTAGAAATGTGTTAATCAAAGTATTATGTGAAAAATGGTATCAACTGGGTGAACCTAAAATTATGTGGATGTCACATTAGTGAAAAATACTGTAAGAGTTGCTAAGAATATAACTCATGATTTGGGCTAATGCTTGGAAAAATATCGTTTTAGATACAAAAAGATTTAAATAAAATTCCTCCGAGCACTAACCGCAAGAATTGGGTAGATTACGTATGTGTGTGAATTGGATAGATTACGTATGTGTGTGAAAGAAAAGAATATTTAACAAAAAAGTTGAATTAAACTTTTTTTTCCTTATTGAGTCTTTTTCTTATTTAGTTGTTGGTCATATTTTTCTGCTTCTTTATTATTTAGTTAAGTTACACGTTCCTTGTAATTCCCCAGGCAATATATTTTATTCCACAATGAAACAGTTACAACTTATTATTTGTATATCGACTACATAACAAGACTACTTATATAGATTGAATAATCAGTATGTGCATTGTATGGACTCTCAAGTGATTTTAACTACTTAATCGAGTAAAATGTAAAAGTTGGTCTTGCCAGAAAAAGTTGAATTTTTTTTTAATTGAGAATGTTTAAAATAACTAAGTATCATCGTTTCTAAAACACCGAGGTAGGTACTACATTGAACAGGTGTAGAATAAAAGCTCTTAAAAACCATGAAATACAGAAAGATTCCCTATCTGCGTCATATATTGAGAAAAGAAAAATATTAATTTATTTATTTATTTAACACTTTTATTGCAAATACAATCTGGAGGGCTTATTACCAGGCGGCAATCTCTTCCAACCAACCAGACAAAAGTAAATGAAGCAAGTTACATGGTCGCATAAATTATTCAAATGACTATCCATCCCCACGAAATCCATAAACACATACGTGAGGATATGCCCACAAACCCCACAAAGACGGACAGTCACCCGAACATTATTTTTCATATAAAGTGAGATATCATCAATCAAAAGAAAAGGAAGGGATGGTGGAAAAGAAAGGAAATGAAAAAAAATCAGGAATGAAACACGTTATTTTACTGACTAGAAATTAAAAGTTTTTTCAGTTGCTTCTTAAAGCATTCCAAGGACGGAGCGAGTCTTATATTGGTTTGTAACTGATTCCAGAGTCTCACTGCATGGACAGTAAAGGACGACGTAAAGAGAGAAGAGCGGTAAACTGGAAAGGCCAATAAACAATATATGTTTGTGCATACCACTAATCCATTATTGGAAAGACGCTGAAAAGGCGAAATAAGAGGGGGTGGCGGGCGAGATAAGATGGAGTGGCGGGACAGTTAAAGATATTATACAATAGGGACATTATGGGAATTTGGCGCCTATTTCTAACATTCAACCAGTGCAATGCCTTTTGGTATGAAGTTATTTGATCGTACTTTCGTAAGATGAAAATAAATCGACAAACATTTTGAAGACGCTGTAATTTGTGCAGCTATTCCTCTGTTACATCCAAGTAACAGACGTCCGCATAGTCCAGAATGGGAAAGAGCAGATATTGCACGAGTAAAATTTTGGTTTTAGTAGGCAGGAATATTTGCAACACTTTAAGGGAATGAAGGCTGAAAAGGATCTTTCGACTTACCTCATTAATTTGATCTCTTGTCATGAGAGAGTATTATCTATTAGCACTCCTAGGTTTTTAACAATTTTTAAAACAATGGCCTAAATTGTTTTAAAATATTTATTTTAAATTACTGATTATTTTGCCACATATCGGAACTTGACGGAATTTAATTATATTATTGTACTTTTGTTGAAATAACTTATCAAGCATAACAGCAACTAGAAAATTGATACCTTTGGAATTTAACCGATTGGCTATAGAAGTAACGGAATACATTGCTTATCGTCAAGATGTGAAGCGTGCTATCGTAGTACTTGTACATAGAAACATTGTCAAGGCTATGGTCATGGAAATTGAGATCGGTGATCAGAAACGTGTAGGAGTGCAAAACCATCAAACAATATAAAATCGGCTGTACGCACGTCCGTGAGTAACGTGTGCATGGTAGCGCGGTAACGCACTGAACTTCCCTGCGGAAGGTCGCCGGTTCGAGCCCCGTGTTGTGCTACTCCCCTCGAATGGCACAGACATATTTTTCCGCCTTGTATTCGAGGGTATACGGATACCTATGATTTCCATTATATACGAGTATATTCATTCAAAAAAATAGAAAAAGAAAACATGCAGGTGTGCTCTGATCGTCTCACTTCGGTGTGCTATCAGATCCAGTACTACGGTGTGGCCGGTGTGTTTGCTCGCTCACTTATGTTAACACGTTCACTGCGTGAATAGCCTTGAATGTTGAGTGCACTCATAAATGTCTCCCGATAAGGATTCGTCGCCGATTTCATGTGTTTTGAAGACACGAAGGAATACACTTGTATATGATGTTTCAATAGAAAGTAGAATTTGATTTTTAACAAAGTTATGGGTTTTCAAAAATTCGCGAATTTTCAGCATCTCTGTATGACATTTTATACGCAGTGAACGTGTTAAAGGGGGGAAAACACAAAAATACTCCACGGCACAGCTTCGCTGTCCAACTGCATTGACGTCAGAATGGCGAAGGGATCGACTACGAGGCCCAGAAATTACAAATAACAATAGGTGTTGTAATAATTTGACACTTATAATTTGATTAACGTCATAGTTGAAACATTCCATTTTTTTAATATTATTTGACAGATGTCTCTTATGACAGCTGTTAAAACACTTATCAAACACTTATGACAAAACAGCTGTCATGATGTATTTCACAAGAAGTTACGACTTTACTGTTGAATTGTAAAATATTAGGATTAAACCGAAAAAGTAATTTTTATATTAATGAGTTTGTTTGATTATTCGGAGTGAAACGACCGGGGGGTTTCGGGTTCAATTACTGTTGTACCCAAATTTTTGAAAAGGGTTCCAATCAGGTTATCTGTTCTACTTACTACATTGACCCCCATGATCTAGTAAGTAAGACGTTTGTACCAGGAGCTTCGGGTTCAATTCCCGTTGATACCCAAATTTGTTGAAATCTGAATACATATTAAAAATAAATAACATATAATATTGTAATTTATTTTTATCAAACACTGCTTATTCCACTTTTTGTAACGGTTTAGCCCTGCTGGTTTCAAGGCTTTCACCTCATCATCAGGGGAGCACAAACAAGACCTTTATGTGCTCCCCTGATGATGAGGTGAAAGCCTTGAAACTGGTAGGGTTATACCGTTACAAAAAGTGGAATAAACAGTGTTTGATAAAAACAAATTACAATGTCTTTTAACCTCCACAATATTAATGCCTTAACTATTGTATAAATTATAATTGCAATACCACGTTTCACATTATTATTTTTCTTATGTTTATATAACTGTTTCTTGAATAAAAAAAATAATGAATAAAATTATAATAGTTCTTTATTACAGGAAAATATAAATATTAAACAAATAAATAATAAATTTTATACAAGAACCCTTTCTATTTATTTAATTAAAAAAATATTATATTATCATACCACTCGTTCTTTGATAAAATGTTCAAATTAATAAATGGGGGGGCATTGAAATGATTGTAAGATTTAAAAATGGGGGACTTTTCTAGTATTATTTACTGTGTGAATTTTGCAAACCACATATCGTATTTCATTTTATCGTGCATGGCTTTTAATGCTAGACTAACACAAGCACATTTTAATGCTAGACTAACACAAGCACATTTTAATGCTAGACTAACACAAGTACATTTTGATGCTAGACTAACACAAGCACATTTTGATGCTAGACTAACACAAGCACATTTTTTTCTGTTAGTGACTTATCATATATAGTATGTTATCGTGCAAAGAACAAACTATTATATATCATCTCATTTTAAAACCCTTAAATAGAAAAACAAGATAAATATTATAAATAAGAACAAAAGAAAACTGTTCGAAATCACATTATATCTGTGGCGTTATGGCAGAAGTTGACATGTCCGTTTTAGATTGTAAGATCATACTTCAACAGTCTCGAACCAATTAAGCTTATCATACTACACGTTCCTTGAAGGCCCACCAGGCAAAGGTCCATCTGAGATTGTATGCACATTTGTGCATTTATATTTTAACAATTATTATATAAACTTTTTATTTATTTATTTAATGATTTCAACACTCGCACACGTCTAGCGCTTATGGATATTGTTACCTGATTATGTTTTCATTTTCTTAGGTACCATCGGGAATCGAACCCGAAACCCAATGTTAGAAGTCAAGCGTATTACCAAATATGTCACGAAAGTAGTCAGTAGTCTGGTTAATATTAAAGTACAGTACCCGTCGGTAAGTAATACACATCGTTTGTAGAGCGTCGTCTCTGTCGCACGATGCGCTAACAGTTCGGTATCGTAGTCACGATGCGGTTAGCGCATCGGGCGACAGAGACGATGCTCTACAAACGATGTGTATTACTTACTGCCGGGTACTTGAACTCTTTTTCACTTCTGTATAATAATGAGGCAGGAACACACCACTGTGAGCAATCATTTTTGAAATATTTGCAATGGATATTTTTTTAAACTAAAAGCAAAATAAATTGATAAAAATCAACATTATTTAATTACCTGAAGTATATCCAAGTTATGCCAAATGTATCACCAGCGTTGAAACGAGTTCATTTTCAACACCATGCAGGCAAATAATACTTTTGAAAATAAATCAAATCAGTAACAATTGTTGTGAAACAAAAATTACGATAATTCACAGAATTTAAATATTATATAAAATCACAAACACGTTCAATCACTGCACTGAAAGAAGTACCAAAGTTAAAACACTGTGTAAAACTTTCTAAAGACTAATATTGATATCGCACCTTTATTGTATTATAAAACTGTCACAAGTCAAAATAAATCGATTACATAAAAGCTACTAGAAATCAATATTTTTTTATTGTGAAAAATTTCTAACGCGTTTCATAAAAAAAATTATTAAACGTTGTAACATTTATTTTAAAAAGCAATCGACCTACACAAGTATGATTTGTGCTACTATGTCAAAATCACTAATGCTATTATATGAGTAAATATAATTTACAAAAAAAAATGAAATATTACAATTTAAAGCTTGAACTATAATGCCCCAATTTAATGTTTTTTTTTTCTTCAAAATAATGGGATTTTAAGGAACTTAGCCATCGGAATGATAATGTGTAACTAAATCACTATACTATATAGGATCCGTGAACTGTGATAAAAAAACGTGAAGTGACAATATATGAGACAATATTGAATTAAGTGATTATATTATAGTTCGGAAATTCTAGGATGAGTCCTGTGAAAGCTCACAAATTTGCCCCAATACAACCTTATGTAATGTATTTACCTAAATAACTTGCTATTTATTAGAATTGAGGCTTATATTAAAGTTTATAAAATAATTAAAGTTACTGAACATCGTTACAAGGTTGTATTGGGGCAAATTTGTGAGCTGTCACAGGACTCGTCCTAGAATTTCCGAACTATAGGAATGAATGTGGAATGAAGGCTGATATGTATTAAGATGCAGAAGAGCACTGTGATATGGTTTGGGCACGTAGAACGAATTAATGAAGAAAAACTAAAAAAGTATAATTAGATGGATTGAATTATATTTTTAAAATAAAGAAATGTAAAATGTCTAAAAAATCGTTGAAGTAGTAAGAAGTGTATAGATATACTATAGATGAGGTGAAAGATGTGTATCACGATATGAAATTTTGGCGATATGGATTCTCTATCTACCCCAATAGGGAAACAAAGTGATGGTATGTATGTTAATTACTCTAATCTACCTCAATGTGGATAGGATTCGATTTAAAATTATATTAGAAAACTCTGACATGTAAAAAGTTTGCGGAAAATCAGGTTTTATAGTATTTACTTTACAACACAAAAAATTATATTTTGCACAGTTGTTTAAAATGTTAGAAGGAACATTGGATTTTATCTTCCTATTTTCGAAAAGTTTTTCCGAAATTATATATATCCCATTAGGAGACCATAAATGTTTATTTGTAAAACATATAAGGCGACTTATGTGACTGTAAAACATTCGTCTTCCGCTCTTATGTTTCGAATTCGACTATCGTTAATAATCAAATTTAAAAAAATCCTTTTTTTAGCATTCTTATATTTCATTTGATTGGTTAATCATTGGAAAACTGGACTGTTTTGTACACAATAAACGTGTATCTCGAAGATAGTTAAAATGTAAAATTATTAAAAAATTATATTTATAATATAAAGAATTATAAAGCCCACTTAACAACGTACAATTTATATTTTTGAAATTTTCAGTACATTTGGTTAACTGCTTAAAAAAGTTCATCATCGACCATGTATGAAATAAATTTTAGCCCATGCTCTTTAAAAATGTATTTTGTTATATACTGTAAAATGTAGCAAGTTTATTGCCATGTGGTAATCTCTTCTAGTCAATCGGAAATATATTTAATGAAAACAGACAGGATTTCTTTATAAAAATGTGGGTTGAACTCGCAACCATTGTACATATTATTTGAAAATTTGCATTTAATTCTCATGGTTTTATTATATATTATATTCAATATTAAAACAAATTGTAGGTTGTATGTCGTAAATCAATTACAAACATAAAAAAAAAAACAATTTAAAAACTCGTTAATTTTTCAGATAACCTAAAATTGTTTCAAAACATTTCAAAAAACAATGTTTTAATTATTGTCAATCAAAACTATTTAAAATTTAACATTAAAAACTAAGTCCTAACTATCAAAAAACATTTCTAAAATATTGCTTCACTTAAATTTCCAATTAACCACCCTTATAAAATGGCAACAATTAAAATTCACCACACCCCCTAACACGCATATTCACATACACACACACAATTTGCGAAAAATAAACAATTTATTGTCGGTGTTCGAAATTCGAAAAAATAAAACTGGCGCGTTCACGTTCAAACATCAGTTCCGGCAGATGTACACTGTTGATTAGGTATCTACGTACCTAACCAAATATTATTTTATAAAAACAATAAAGAGAAGGAATATTATAGTGACGTTTTTTTATATTTCGATCATTATTACGTTCGTATATACGACTGCTCGAGACAGCTGTATCGACTGAACTCCAGTTTGGCGTGTGCTCTGTGTTTAGGGTAGACATTTATGTAGGGTGATGCAGGGTCGGCGTTAATGTCTGGTTGCGAAGTTATATTTTAATTTATTATTAATAAAAATAATATCAGCGGATATCCGATATTTACAATAATATAATAATGAATATTCAATATTTGTAATAAATTATAAATAACCTTCATTGTTTCGAAATCTTGTGGGCTTATGACAAGACGGTTATCTCTTAAAACCATAAGATAAAAGTTAATAACAGAATTTATAAGTATTCAAATTATTTTTCATGTGTACAAAATTCACAAACAATATAAAAGTGAATTGATCGATCGATTGAAAAGGAAAAAAATAATTGATTGAGAAAGCAAATCAGGAATGAAGCACGTAATATTATTGACTTGAAATTATGTAGTTTATGATATAAATCGCCAATTGAAAAATGGTAATGATGGGTCGAGTCTTGCGTTATTTGGTAACTGATTTCACAGCCTCACTGCATAAACAGTAAAAGGTGTAAAAAAAAGTTTATTGGTTAACTAGAATTTCATTAGCCTAAACAATGCTTTTTAAAAAAGTTTTAAAAAAAAATTTCTCAATCATTTACACATAGTTTTTTTTACAAACTTTTCTTTTTCACTCACTAAATCTCAATGCCCATTACCCGTAACGAATATAATAGAGAAACAATACAAAGTGGGTCATCAAGACTTAGGAGCCACCAGAGATAACTATGTAAGCCAATTTATGATAGGCATATCCTGTTGGATATAAAGTAAGGAGCTCCAATACTCGCAGCTTGTCGAGATATTCTTACTCTAGTGGGCCCCTTATAACTACAGTTCTACCATTTGGCTGTACCTGCTGCTGTTGGCTCCTAGGTGTGCTGAACATTGATGTTTTTAAGCGTCTTGTGCAGTACGTAGTTATATCTCTAGCGCTGCTCACAGTATTTTCTTCTGCCTTCTGTCAGCTCACCAAAGAGGATGTTTCTTGGAAGTCTGTACTCAGTCATGCGAGCCACGAGTCCAGACCTACTTGACAAAGTAGTTTACTCTTCTTTTGACTTCATCATTCGATACTCTATAAGACCATCGTATCTTCATTATAAGGTGTGTCTGCTGACACTTTTCGAATGTCTTAATACTCGTATGTCGTTGTAGGGAGATAATTCGCATCCATACATCAGTGATGGTATGGTTACAGCTTTATAGACTGCCGTTTCGGTTCGCTGACTTAAGCGAATTGGGGAGACCAACTCAATGTACCAAAAATAATACATTTGATTTTAATTTTCAAAATTATTTATCTTTCAAATATCACATTTCTTAATTTGGACTAGGATTTTAGTCCTCAGAATTTGTATTGAAAGTACATGAAACATTCAAAAGGGACTTTGCTTCAAGTTAGATGATGTTCATAAATTCGATTACTTTTTAGGAATTCGCGATATTTTGTAACGAAGTGTCATCCTTGAGGCACCCCATTAACCTCATATTGCAAAATATTGATTTAATTTTTTGTGTCTAATTCCCATTTTATTGCGATAATTAAAAAAGAGTTTTTATGTAACTTTATTGGATAATTTGCCACTTTAAATCAACAGATATTCCTAGAAAATATTAATTGAAAACATGCTATACTTGTTTGGGTTTTAAATTCGTTTTCATAATAAAAATAACTATAACGATTTTCATTTTAACAATACACATGTTGAAATATTTATATGATTTTGAAATGTGAATTACGAGGAATTACTTCATACATTTAATTATTTATTTAGGTTGTGCATGAGTAAAATCCATAATCGAAGTTAATTAGCTAAACTAATTATTTTAAAAAACTCCAAAGTTGATCAGGTGGTTGGTGTTAACTTTGTTCTATCAATTAAAGAAAACCTTTATATTATTTACAAAGGGCATCTTTTCTGTGTTGAGTAAGATGAAAAAGAGCACGCTGAGATGGTTCGGGCATGTGAAACGAATGAATTAAGAAAGACTAACAAAAAATAAATAGTGCCAATTTGAGTGGAAAGTGTGTGAGAGGTAGACCAAGGAAAGTACGGTTGAATCAAGTGAATTATATTTTGAAAGAAAGAAATGTAAAAGCCAGAGAAATCGTAGAAGTTGTATGAGGTGAGATGTATGGATGTGGAGGAGGCTAAGGATGTGTGTCGTGGTAGGACAGTCTGGCGCTCTGTTCTCTCTGTCTACCCCGACAGAGAAATGGCGTGATGGTATATATGTATATTTTATGGACATAAGGATTTGAAAATATTCAGTAAAATAAAAATCTAATGCACCCCTGCATACTTCATAGTGCACGTCTGTGAAGCGAGACAGCATGACAGATCGGTCCATAGCTCCTTCCCTCTCCCCTGCGTCTGTCGCCAGGGCATTTGTTACTTGCTCGCCACGATAATCCCCATTTTTATCACAGAACTAACTTCTACGGCTGTTCAGATTAGGGAGTGCGCGTGATGATGCACGAAAAGCGCATGCCATCACGTCTTACGGCCTTTTATAATGTAGAACATATAAAATTAGTCATTTTAGTGCAAAATGCGTTATGTTCGTGTATACCTGAAATACCCCAGCAATGTTTATATTTTTAGTTAATTTGATTCAAGATCTCCACACAGAAATAAGAGATCTACACGTATAATATGTGATCTGGAATACTAAAATACATGAAAATAGACAGTTAAGTCAAAAGTCACAAAATGTGTTAGACCAATCATGACTTATGGAATATAGTTTAGATTAGACAGAAAAAAACAAAAAATATGCTCATAACATATAAAATGGACACCCTCAGAACCATTGCAAACAAAACACTCAGATATAAAGTTAGAAACTTCCGTATTCGAAAAATATGTGAAGAAGAAGATATTGTGAGAAAGGGTAGAAACCGCGGAGGAGTTACCTGCATGGCAATGCATGAAATACCCGCTAGTAGTCATCCCCTAGAAGGACCTCCAAAAAGAGATAAGGATAGCTGGGAGTCACATCTCAAGGAAAGCAGTTTTAATGATCGATAGTTACGAGAGATATCAAACGACGTATACCAAAAGGAAACAAAGTTAATGAGACACTAATTCATTTATGCTCAGACAGTATCAAAATTTGCTAATATACGAGTAGTAAACGATAGTATTCAAGTATCAACTTTGCTACGCAGAAGTGAAACGTGGACGAAAAAAATATTTAAAAAAGGAGCCGAAATATTGCCGTAGAAATGTGTGCACTAAGATGAATACATGGGGTGACATTGTATGGCCGAATACGGAATGAAGTAGTTAGAGGTGAATTTGAACTTAAGGCTAACTGTATTACCTTGCTTTAATCTTTCATTACTCACCCATTGACTTCCTCAATAAACACTTTTCTGCCACCATGAATTTGGATTTCGCAACGTTCATTCTCATATGTTTTTTGTTTGCACCCCTCATGCAATTTACTTATCAAAGTATTTACTTATCTGCTAACCTTACCACGTTATCAGCATACATTCGCATATTTGTCAGACTAGAGCCCAACTTATAAATGATTTTATTGAAATTAATAAATGTGTTTCACTTTGATAAATTGTTATCTCATGAAACATTCGTTTCATGCATTTTTAAGGCTGATAACTATTGTATGATATACCCAATCGAAAAAATCCATACATTTTTTTTAAATAAAAAAATTCTTGAAGCAAAAACGGTATAAAACTTTTTATATCTGATCGAATGGGTTGTAAAAAATAATATAGTGAAAAAGTCTCAGTATTTTTTATACAGGGGATGGAACTCGATCACGATACCACCCTTCCAACTTATTAATTAGTTTTGAAAGGTTACAAAATATCCCAAATCCATAAATAATTTCCATCCCTCTCTTTCAAATATCCGACCAGATTGAAAACGAAATTAGATAGACAAAATTCAATTACGCAATATTCATGACTCGGTGGATAAATAAAGTACTTATTTTTATGAAAGCAAAGTGCTTTGATTATTTTAATAAAACGTGATTGCTAGAGACGATCCAAAAATCGTAAGCAATTTTAGTAGAGCACACGCTAATATTTATATTGTACGAGTATATTTATTTCATGGATGGTTGATGACGACCTCAAAATATTAATATCCTTCAATTGTTTTATGTAATGAAACCAACCAATGAAATTAAAGCTGTCAAAAATTAAGCATCTTGTATACAACGTAGAAATAAGAAAACCAAGTCCCGATTACTTAAAATGCTTGTTTTATCCATTTTTGTATATTGTTCGAACACCTGGACACTCAAGGAACACAATAGACAAATAATTTATGCTTTTGAGATGTGGTGCTGGAGGCGACTCTTGCGCATTCTATGGACTGCAAGAAGAGCGAATCGATCGATTATAGAAGAGCTTGGGGCTGAGAGGCATTTCTCTGAGCTGCCTGAAAGAAGAATCTTAAGATAATTTAGAGGGATGCCGAGAGCCTTGTGGGGTCCATTCCTGTGGGAAGTGTATCGTCGTCGTTGCTGGGTCTCGTAGTCGAGGATCCCCTCGCCATTCCAACGTTAATTCAGCTGGAAAGTGGAGCTGTGTCGTTGAGTTTTTATGTTTTAAGTGAGTGAGCCGTTGCATACCAACAAACACATTGAACACATATCTATACTGTATCCGATGACACACCGAAATGAAACGATCGGAGCACACTGACATGTTTTTTTTTTCTCTTTTTGAAATAATAGATATGATCGAAGTCAAAGGTATCCTTATGCCCTCGAATACAAGACTGAAAAATGCCTATGTCATTCGAGGGGAGTAGCACAACGCGAGGTTTGAACCGGCTACCTTCCGCACTGAGGTCCAGTGCGTTACCGCGCGACCACGTACTTCGGGGAATGGCAAAAAGAGCAGAGGTCGAGCATCCATCCGATAAGAGAGCCTAGGTAAAAAAGCAGCGAGGTGCTTATTTCAAGAGACTACATCAGACAAAACATCGCTTGTACTAGAGCAGGAGTCTCCAAACTACGGCCCGCGGGCCAACACCGGCCCGCGAGCACCACCAATCCGGCCCGCGGCAGCGGGCCGGATATGCCCGGTATCCGGCCCGTCATAGTTTATTTTGATTACATTGTAAAATTTACAATGTAAGTAAATCATACAAAATAATAATTAGGTGTTTTTATTTAACGACTATAGTCACAAAACACACTAGTCGCACTATATTTCGCGCATCGGCTATCTCCGCCGCAATGAAATGTCCTTGACACTTGCCCGTAAATACCGAAATTGCGAACGGAGCGGAGTCCACCCCGCACCCTGCGCCATAGATATCACACTCGCCGGCTAGTCCCAATATGAAAATTTACGCGTAATTTAAAACTATGGTATGTTGGTATGATGAGCTAGCCAGGTCTTGGCCCTTGTGACTTAGTGGAGGAGTCAGTGTGGCCCTTAGGCTAAAAAGTTTGGAGACCCCTGTACTAGAGAATGATAGTTGACGACTGTGACAATTACGATCCTTAGAATTAAGGGAAAACCAAGAAGAAGAACTGCATGATCCTTTTTCATGTTCATGTATAAGAAAATATTCGACAACAAGTATTAAAAAACCGGACGAATATGTTTACTATATAAAAATTTGCATGTATCATATACATACTGTAACCAAATATATACGCGTATCATTTAGCACTCGTATTGACGGTGATAAAAATCCAAATTTAAATAATAAACGAGACATCCAGACAATGCCTAATTCTCTGCAGTATTCAATGTGATTTTTCATAATTTTTAAAGTAATGTGTTATTGGCGTACCCCTTGGAAGACGTACTTCATTGAGATAGGTTGGGTCTCCGAGTTACACATTCTCGTAGAGGTAAACCAAGGAAATAGGTTAAGTTATCTTGATCCGGTTTTCGAAGTGACTATCGCGTTGAATAAACTTCCTATGGAGTGTCGGAAAGCTGAGAGGTTATTTGACGATTCCGAAACAGGATTTTTTAACCTTAAAAACAAATATGAATCTCTTGTTTATGTCGGGTGGTAAATGATTCGAACAATTGTAGTAAGTAAATCAAATATATTTAGGTTTTTTATTAAAAAGAGCCAAAAATAAAGTTTACACGTATATGTACTAATATATCCTACTAGACACGACTCTAATGTAGTCACGTTATATGTCGTAACGTACCCCAATGGCATTTTTATAGGTGAATTGCAGCAATATAAGATAAGTCTGCTTAGAGTGACTTCGGTCACTATAGGGCGCTATAGAAATAGTTGTGTTTTGTTTATATATTCGAATCTGCAGTAGCTATAAAGCACAGATTACTTATACCACATTGTATGCGTGGGGTAGACAAAGAGAAAAGATCTCTACACTTTCCTTTATACTATACGCACACACAGCTTTGCATCATACACATTCAAACATCTCGTTTTACGTTTTCTACTCCTTACTTTTCCCTGAGTTAAAATGCTCCCACTTCCTTCATATAATTCACCTGTCTTCATCTCTCTTGCTCTGCACACACTCAATACATACATAAGGATTAAGGTCTAAATTAGTTTAATACTGAGACGTCAAAATGTTTGAAATAATCACTTCCTATATCTATCCTATCACTCGTGTCTGAAATGTTCGGGAAACGTGAAAATTCAATAATGCTGGTAGAAAAGTATCTGGAGACCTTATTTATAACCTCTGCCTAGAGTCAGATATAAGCTTGATAAATATGGTATTCCATTGTATTTTATTACATTTTCGTTGTATATAGTACAACCGGCACACTTATTACCGTCAGGCAATCTCTTTCAACCAACTAGAAATGTTTAAGAGGACTTAAGTGAAGACTAGACTGAAAGTCTTTTTAAATCTTGGTACCAACGGGAATCGTACTCGCAACATCCGAGATGAAAGACAGGGGTGTTATCAACTAAGCTTTTTTGTTTACCTTTCTGGTTGGTTGGAAGAGATTGCCAAATGGCAATTAACCCACCTGGTTGTATGCAACTATATATTAATAAACAACGAATTATAATGCAATAGAATTAATGAATTAATATTTATTCTATACATTTAATAAATTTATTTCATATGGTATCCATAAACATATAGGCATTGGGGATTTGGATGTATTGAAGAGCTTTATCGGGAGACAATAGTATCTTTGGTCCCAGTAATCGAACCTTCGTGGACTTTTGGACCAATATAATAGGCACGGAACTCACGGTTCGTCATTACACGTTTTGATAACTCTAGACAACAATCGCATATAACAATCATTTAACCATCGGCAATCGATCCTTAAGCCCCCGAGTGGAAGTCAAGCGTCTTACCAATTAGCCTACGGAGGTTTTTATTTAGCCAACGAAATTGAAGCTGTGAAAAATATAAATTGTATAGATTATGGCATTATGTCTAGCGGACTTAAGCATATTAAAAATGAATATGCTTTCTCTATTAAATACCCATAAACCAACCATAGAAAATTTTAAATAATATGGCAGTTCATGTTGTGATATTTGCAGAATGTTAAATAATAACAGTGAAACTAACAATAGACGTTTTGCTTCAGACCTCATATCATAATGTGAAAATATTTTATGTATCCATCTTGCTTGTAACTTCAACATAAACGGATGATTTACAGTTAATCATTTGCACTATTTTTCAGTAAAATTGTATTGTAAATGAAATTTTGTATCTTGGAAGCGTGTCCAATCGGATGGCCACATGAAATGCGATATTGGAAGAAAAGTAGAAATAGAGAGAATGGAGGGTTATACAATGTACTCGTATTTACTATACAGAACATTTCAAGAGAGGTGAACCTGGCTGATCGTAAAGGAAACGTGGTCCCAATTTTAAGATGACAGAACAATACTGGAGTATACATATAATATGTAATTGAGTGTCACTGTTTGTCAGGTTGGTGAGAATGTGCAACGGGGTTTTATATAATCAAAAATCGGAAAGAAGTATCGATATGTTTTTTCATGCTATGTGTACTCAGTAAGATACAGGCAAAAGCCTAGTTTACTGGGGACACGACAAATGAAAGGCAACAACAAACCCAGATCCATTAAAATTGTGTTCAAATTAAATTACCTGTAAATTTTCGCAAATTATGTATATTTCTTGTCATGTGTAAAATAAATAAATTTAAAAAATATATGAAACTAAAATAAACGTGATAGAAATAAGTATTGTGTAAAATGCATTAAAAAACAATGTATGACAAATTAAGGGATGAGGATATAAGTAAGAATGCGGATTGAAATAAGATGAATAATGAAGCGTGGAAAAGGTGAGTAATGAAAAATTTGCCAAATATATTGTGTAGGAATCCATGTAATACGAAATGCACGAGATGATGATATATACGAGAATACTTAATGAAGTGATTAGATTAATGTGAACTTAAGGCTGATTGATATATTGAGTAAAATAAAAAACACTGAGATGATTTAAGTGTAAAGAATGAATGAACTAATAAAATAGATATGCAGTGCATATGTGAATGGAAAGTGTGGTAGAGGAAGAAAGCGTAGGAGATGAATAAAGTGGTGTAACGATGCAAAAGAGACGAATATGTGTCTCGTAATAGGAAAATCTGTCGTTCCGTACTCCTCTACCTGCCCTGAGAGGAAAATATCGTAATGGTTTATATGTAAAAATCATAAGATTACACTTTCAGTGGTGCGTTACTCAAATAGCTTTCTTTGCATTCATTAACAGCAGCTTAAAAAATCAAAATTAACGTCTCAATTTTATGCTTTTTAACGACTAAGTAATAAAATTAAGACTGTTCACCGTTTAAAATTATCGCTCTCGAGTGCCTTTCAACAACCATGGAGTAGTCCCGATAAGTTAATTAATATTTCAATCTGCCGTTTCCACACGCTTTTATAGACACTAAAATGGTAATCAACAATGGCCTGAACCCAGACGCTTCAAGAATGTTTAAGTTATGAAAAAGGGACCCGGTTTTAAGGTATAGTAGTGTGGGCGAACCAGAATCCGAAATCTCTGAGCCCTCTTAAATCATTGGGCAGAAGAAATTTTGGGCATTGATTCAAGTCAGGCGAAGTTAAACCTTTATAGAAAAAATTTCATTTTAAACCATACCGTATGGTCACATTTATTGTTATTGTACTATTGTATTACATTTTTGTTTTATACAGCACAACCTGGCGGGTTTATTGTCACTTGGGAATATCTTCAAACCAATCAGAAAGACGTTAAAGAGGCTTTAAATTAAAACCAGACTATAACTTAAATTTCGTTAAGTGATTATTGAAATAACCTCATTTAGTAAAGTTTTGAAATCCTTTTTTTTACTCGCACACGGGTGATGTTATAAAATTATTTTTCAGAAAACGATATTTTTCACGGATCGATGTATATGTTAGACTAAGAATATAGCTTCCTCTAGATGTTTGTAGATAAAACTAAGCGACGTAATAACAAAACATGAATTATTGTTTTCATTAGCGTTTATTTTTATGTTCAATTTCTTATAGTATAAGGTTTGATCATTAATTTTTTATAC
The DNA here is from genome assembly GCA_949825065.1 of Odontocerum albicorne. NCBI lineage: Eukaryota > Metazoa > Arthropoda > Insecta > Trichoptera > Odontoceridae > Odontocerum > Odontocerum albicorne. The sequence continues at coordinate 18,463,168 of OX463852.1, read as the reverse complement.
ACGGTATAATTGGGTATAACCTGTATAATTATAACAAAAGGACAACTTGAAGGGTGTTTTAACTCAGAATTATTGTCGTCGTTCCTGGGCCTTGCAGTCGAGGATCCCCTCACCATTCCAATGTCAATTCACTTGGAAAGCGAAGCTGTGCTGTGGAGTTTTTTTTTTAAATGAGTGCACTGTTGCACACCAGCAAACTCACCGGCCACACCGCTGTACTGGATCCGATAGCACACTGAAATGAAACGACCGGAGGACATCGGCATTTTTTTTTCTTTTTTTTTTTGAAAGAATAGATATGACCATCATATGATAGATATGAAGTAATAGGTATCATTCTACAAAAGGGCCTGTGTCAATCGAGATGAGTAGCACAGCGTGAGGTTCGAACCGATGACCTATCACATGTAAGTCCAGTGCATTACCGTGCGGTAATGCACCTCTTTCTCGGAATTATAACCCACTATTATTGACGGAATAAAAATATAACAAATTAAATATATATAATTTGAGTATAACAATAGGAAGGTGGTATATGAGGCAGTCAAATTAAGAACTTCCTTGCATCTGCATATGTTTAAAAAACATATTTGGTAAGAAAACCGCAGAAAACTTATCTAGGAAAGATAAATACAAAGAAACGTTTGTAGATCTTCCGTTATGCTATTGTAACACGATAGCGTAGTTTAAACATATAGCTTTCATATATAATCGTAAATTTTGATAAGATTTATCAACAGTAAAAAATATCATCTCTGATTTCATTTATTTATTGTTATTTATTTATTTTATATTTAATACAAGTTTCACCAAATTAAATCAAATACAAAGGAAAAAATTAATGAAATTCGAAACCTAACATCATCATTTCAGCAGGAACAACGATACTCGTGCTTTCCTGCGAAGTTGCTCAGTTATGCCTACAAAGTTTATTAAGAAGTTCAATGCACAATTTATCCACCAATTTAAAAAACATTTCGATATCGAAAAAGGTATTTTAAAAGGTCATTCCGAGTGCAAGTGATGACGTTTTTAACAGCTCAGTTTGTGAACACAGCACCGAAAACAATTTGAATTCACTATGCTGAAAATAAATATTTATCAATCGATAAGAAGTTTGCTATTTTTCCTGTTAGCAATTTGTATGATATATGTATAAAGAGAAGCATCGATGTCTTCTAAAACTTAAACAGTAATATCGATGCACACCCATTATATAAATATTATACATACACAGAAATCGAATACGGATTTTTATTCAGAGATAACATAAGTTATCCTTCGCAAGAAGAAACTCTTAGACGACATGATGCATAAAGATCTTGTGACAAAGTACTACCAACGTAGTTACCAACGAGATATTGACCCAGATGGAAAAGTTAGATGCCAAATTTAAATGGCACGTACAGTACTCGACGGTAAGTAATACACATCGGGCTTAAGAAAGAGACTGTCGGCCATGATCGGCTAACTTCGGCTTTGTAGAGCGTCGTCTCTGTCGCACGATGCAATAACAGTCCAGTTGACAACGACTGACAAATTACGACGGAACACGTGTATGTATGACAGAGACGACCCTCTACAAAGTCGAAGCTAGCCGATTATGGCCGACAGTATATTTCTTAAGCCCGATGTGTATTACTTACCGCCGGATACTGTAAAGGATTTGTCGAGACGAGATCAGCGTTCTACAATGACAATTTCAATATTTAACTTCGGCAATGCATGATTAAGTACTATATATGGTTTATCTTACTTTATGGTGTTGGAAGATGAACTATGAAGATCAGAATACTAAATAAACTAGAAGCATTCGAAATTTAGAGTCATCGAAGAATGCTCAGAATTTCTTAGTTTCATCGTTTCACAAACACCGAAGTGCTACGTAGAGCAGATGTAGAACAAGATCTCTTAAATACTATAAAACTAGTTGCAACCCGTGAAATATTCACGGAAGTAAAACAAATTCTAGATTTATTAAAATATATATTCATAAATGTAAAATTTGTTTATATACTCGTATATCATTTATACATCATCCCCTTTTACACCGGTTCAAAAATTGTTAGCTAGGTATTTAAAATTCTTTCAATATCACGGACCCACCGAGATTCAAATTTCGAATTACTTTCGGAGAGAATCCAAGTATTCCTCTCTCGCTCTCTTGTATTCAAAATTCAATTCTCGTATTCTTTCTTTGACGACAACCATCGTATGGGTTTTGGCCTATTTTACTATAAAATGCCGCGAGAGAAGGTATCTATCTGGTTCATATATTGAGAGGAAAAAATACCACTTCATAAAATTAATATTCATGGGCAAAATTAAAGGATGACGCGAAATCGGTACAAGACGCTTATTTTGGTTATGCGACATTCGCGAAGGGACAGGTATTCAGACAGTTTGTATATATTCTCAAGAATGATCGCCAGGGGTCGATCAGGGGGACAGAACGTGCAAAGATCTTGCAACGAAGTAGTGTACATTACAAAATGTCTGCAGCGAATACTCCAGTCCTTTAGTCACATAGCACGTAGGTAGAGGACGACTTGGAAAGACTCGTATTGATACACAAGTGGAGGAACGACGAGATAGAGAACGATCACCATCCCTACGAACTGACCAAGTCAAGGTCCTCTTAAAGCACGATAAAGTTTTCTGTGACAGTGGCACTTCGATATACTTAAAGTAGAATGAGGTGGAGGGTTGTCGTAAATAAAATTGGAAAGACAGCCAGATGGATGGACTCTTAGTTGTGAGGGTCCGACCAATCTTAGAATTTATAAAAATTGTTACAATGACCGCAAGGCACTTTCATTCTGTTACCCAAAAATTAGAGATTATGGAAAGACTTTCGACGACATGCAGACAAAATAATTCTTACTTACTTTGGGCATGCTGCTAGAAAGAATAATGAATGTGTGGAAAACTTTATGATCACGGGGGGCAGTTGAGGAAACACGAGCATAAGAAAGGCATCTTATGAGATGGACGTATCAAATAAAAGAGTTAACAGCATCATTTTTAAGCGCTGCATTCCACATGGCCCAGAAGCGGGAGGGATGGAGACAGGTGGCGCGCTGAGCTCGAAACATAGATGACCAAGGCGCTCAGCACTGAGCGAGCGATGAAGAAGCTGCAGTAAACTGCAGAAAAGCATGAAGTCTGACGACATGAGGTTTGGAAGTTATATCAGTCTGGAATCCACCGGGTATTTTTACCTGTCGAATCACTGGCGCCAACTACTTATGTGATATTTACGCGAATATGAGATGACACGATTATGTCAAGGTAGAATAATTGTCTGCGTCCATACGTTCACAGTTTGGAGTAAGATTGTAACACACAAGCAACAACGTATTTAATCGTTATATTTTCAATCTGTCGATAATAGTGGGTTCGAATCCCGAAAGGCTGCTCTCTAAACAGCGCTATATAAATTGTCCTTTTAGTATTATTATTAACTTTCTCACTTAGTGGAAATATTCACAAAAAAACAGTTCGCGATCCGTTATTGTTATCCTGTATTCTGGATGAAACTGATTTAACAATAAATTTTAACAATAACCCAAACATTTACAGTAAATCCAGGTCTGGATATGATTTTTAGTTAAATCCAGTGACAAGGGGGTAGCAAACTATTCAGTGAGTGATTTTATCATTTTACATCATCATCCCCCAACACCATGGCACGTCCCTATCGGAGTAAGCATAGATCATAATCTCCACTTCATTCTATCCTGACACACATAACTGTCTCGTTCATTAGGCTTACTTTATTGACATAATATCCATAGTATAAAACAAATTGTCTTTTAACTAGGCATCGCCAAATAAATAAATACGATAAACTTAAACCCGTCGCACTAAAATACGTAAGCTTGAACTCGACAAAACAAAATGGTCGGCGATAATGTACATAATTTTGTCACGGTTGGAATTACATAACTGATAGATAGATAGCTTGGGATTTTAATATGTCTAAGGATGCGAAAGCAGGCCTTACCTAGTGAAATGATTCTCTATATCCACAAAATGGTTCTTTTTTTTCTCATCTTCTGTTCGCGTTCAATCGAGGGAATAAAGCTACCAAAGCTGCTCGCGATATTAACGAAGTGTACGGTGGAGATGCTTTGAATGAAAGGACAGCTCGTCGATGGTTTTTGCATTTCAAAGACGGTAATTTTGACCTGAGAGACATGGAGCGTTCCGGACGACCAGTGGACTTCGATGAGGACTTGACACGGTCTAGTGAGGTCTCGTAAAACAACCTGTAGTATTGTCACAAAAAAGCAATTAAAAACAGCATTGAATATAAAATAAGACAAAACCACATAAAAGTACACATATACTCTTAGATACACATCAATAAAAATCAAATGAAAACGGAGAAGGTCCAAAACGATTGAGACCAAATTCAGTAAACACCTTTTGAGTCTTTCACAGCCCACACACCTTAAAAACAACAATATAAAATCAATTGAGATAAATGTAATGCTGGATTTTAATGAACAGTCTTTAACGGCAATAAATCAAGCGGACAGGAACGGAAGAGTAGTAGAGCTGACAGTTCAAAGACCCTCAAGGTTTTTGCCTTATATGGATGAAATTCAAGAACTCAAGGTGGATGGGACACGTCTCACTTTTGTCTTTACAATTTCCTGTGAGGAGAAATTGTATACGTATGACTCAGCTTCGTTCAATCTTAGATTTCAAGTTGGTGCTCAAGTTTTATTCGTTCATCGCTATTTTTAGAGAACTTGACTAAAATTCGAGGAATATATATTTATTTAACTGTTCAAGTTGTTTAAAAGTTAAAACATATTGTTTAGTTCATTACTTTTTATTTGCCCTTTAACCAATGAGGGTTAGCAAAAATATTTAGTTTAATTATGTAAGTTATTTAATTTATTTGAAACATACATTATCGAGCTTTTAAAAATGATCTGCATGAAGTTGTGACTTTCTTGGACTAGTTAGTCAAACGTCTGTCCCGAGAATTCCAGATTCGATTTCCGTTGGAAACCAATCAATTTTAAAAATGGTTTAAGTCTGCTTTTCATTTGAGGTATTTTTATAATAACATATTTCTGGTTGATTGGAATATATGGCCATATCTCAATAAATCTCCCTGATTGTGCTCTATCGATAAGCTACCCCTCGTGGTCAAGTATGATTGTCAGCCATCCTGTGGATGGAATACGGCTATCCGTGTATTGGTTTATTATTTCCATAATGTTGCACTTCAGCACCCACACATTCTTATCAGATAAAACCCAAAGTTCCGATGATAAATAAATTAAACTTTCAAAACGATTGGTAGATTTTATTTGCTGTAACCGTTCGTTAGACAGTTTTATGTAGCGCTATTGTTGTGCACCTTTTATAAAAAAATATGATTATAGTTCGGAAATTCTAGGATGAGTCCTGTGACAGCTCACAAATTTGCCTCAATACAACCTTATGTAATGTATTTACCTAAATACTCGTAACTTTCTATTTATTAGAATTGAGGCTTATATTAAAGTTGATAGATTAATTAAAATTACTGAACATCGTTACAAGGTTGTATTGGGGCAAATTTGTGAGCTGTCACAGGACTCATCCTAGAATTTCTGAACTATAGCAGTAGGACAACATAAATCAAGATGTAAAATGCTCTAAGAGTAAAACTAATCCTGAAGTGAATCCACAAGAAATCGAACCTGGAGCCCACGCGTGCTTAGCGTAAATGTTAACCATCAGAACAAGACCGCTGACTATACTGCGAACGTTATACATAATACAAGTTACAAATTAGAATACAATAAATACAGAAAGGTATAGTACCCGGCGGTAAGTAATACACATCGGGCTTAAGAAAGAGACTATCGCCTCGTCCATGCGACAGAGACGACGCTCTACAAAGCGACAGTCTCTTTCTTAAGCCCGATGTGTATTACTTACCGCCGGGTACTATATGTGACAGGATAACATTTCTCCACCTATGTTATTAAATTAACGAGGTGCATGGTCGCGCGGTAGCGCACTGGATTTCCGTGCGGAAAGTCGTCGGTTCGAACCCCGCACTGTGCTACTCATCTCGATTGGCATAGGCCCTTTTTCGGCCGAGTATTCGGGGGTATAATAATACCTATGACTTCGATCATATCTCTTCTTTTAAATAAAGGGGTGGGGGGACACACGCTGGTGTGCTCCGATCGTCTCACTTCAGGTGTGCCATTGGATCCAGTACAGCTGCGTGGCCGGTGAGTTTGCTAGTGTGCAACGGCTCACTCACTTAATAAAAACAAACTGCCTCACTTTGTGAGGCAACAAAACCACATGACTCGTACGACACATTTGTTCTACGTTTTAATTTTAAATACTAATTTCTTCAGTAAAAATGTAGAGATTTAGCATAAAATATTAAGATTGAACTTTGAATTCAAGACTAAGACTTGAAAATGCTTAACAGGGGAATTTTAAAAGGTAGCATAAATTAACGTATAAATTAAATTCGATCCTGTATCACTGCTTCACTTCCTGCCGTCACTCGACCCTGTGCAAGGTTCGATCCACGGATCCTACAGCTTTTAGTCTTATGTCACTAATTGAGTGGAAAGCAAACACCATTAAGAGTCAGGAATTTTCAGGCAAAACAACTCGGTTGTCAACATTTTAATCTTTACATAAAAGCTTCGTGTAAAAGTAGATCACAAGAAAAATAAAATAAATATGAAGCTTTAAAAGCTGTAGAGATAAATGCCCAAAATTCATGCAACAAAGCGTAACTTTTAGTGACCGAATTTCCCAAATGTTACAAAAAACTGTAAAATTTAAAATGTAGGACGTGACAAAATTAACCTTTAGTAATAATAATAGTAAAATGATAATTTATATAGCACAGCTTAGAGAGGAAACTTTCCTCAAGGGCGCTCCAACTCGGGAATAAACCCACTCCTATTGACAAAAAAAGAAGTTTAATTTTTTTTATTTATTTACACATGACATTAAATATACATAATTTGCGAAAAAACAACAGGTAATTTAATTTGGACAAACAGTTTTAATGGATCTGGGTTTGTTGCCTTTCATTTGTCGTGTTCCCAGTAAACTAGGAGTTTACCTGTATCTCACTGAGGATAGTGTTCTTAATGTTCATTTTTCGAATAATAATAATAAAATGATAATTTAAAGAGCGTCGTTTAGAGAAAAAAACTCCTCAAGGGCGCTTTAACTCAGGGTTTGAACCCTCTCGTAAATTTTGATAATACCTCCCAAAAAGGATTGTCTTTGCGTGCTTCCTAAAGCTGCATACACCAACTATATATCTGATCCTAAGAAGCAGACTTTTCCACACCGCAAAACCAGCAGCAACAAAAGCTCTATCATAATAAATACCTCGCCCTCTTGAGTTGATTTGGAACAACCAATTTATTAGATAAAAAAGATATAGACCTCAAAGTTTTACTTTGAAATCAATCCGTTCGCGACTCTTAAGCCAGTGTAGACTGTTTAGAAGTGGGCCCATATGACAATATTTATGACTACCATATATTAACCTAGCAGCTGCATTAAAAACAGACTCGAGTCTAGAAATTTGTGAATCAGGCAAACCAGAATAGAGTTACAATAATCCAGAGATGACACAAGAAATTAATTAATAAACGTTTTTATTTCCCTTGTTGGAAGACGTCGACATACAGATTTTATCTCTGTAAGACTATAAAAAAATTAAGAAATCTAAAAACCTATTTGTTTATCGAATTAGAGAGCTTACTATCAAAACAGACACCAATAAATTTGGTCTATGTTTTGGAAAGATACTAACACTCGTAACTGATAAAGCATTTTCATCAAGAAGGTGTTGTCTACTCGATGAAGCCACCCAAAGAAATTATGTTTTACTGATATGAACTATCCTGCCTTCTGTTTTTCGAATCACAAACGCTATGTGTCCAAACAATCTAGCGAGCTTATTGTCATGTATCAATATTTTCAAAGCAACAAATTCTTCTTGCACACAGCACAATGAAGCGTATTTCAACCACCGAGCTCTTCAATAATCGATTTATTGGTTCTTATGGTAGTTCATGGAACGCACAAGAGCCGCCCTCAACACATCTCAAAGTCATAGATTATTTATCTATTGGGCGCCTTGGATGTCCAGGTCTCCGTACCGTATAAACATGGAAAAGAAAAGGATTGAAAGAATCGAGTCCTGGTTTGTTTTAGGATTCCTCGATCCTTTCAGATCACTTTCAAGAGACTCATCTCTCCATTATCCATCTGCATTCTGCACATTATCTCCTTATTGCAGGATCCTCCATCAGTGATCAAGGAGCCCAGGTAAGTAAACTCATACACATATTCTAAGTCCTGCAGCTCACTATTTGTGTTTGAACGGTCAATGAATATGCCAACCAAAAATATTGTTAAGTAAAACATTAATGTTAAGGTGAATAATAAAATATTAGAGTAAGTTGAAGAATTCTGCTATTTATGGTAGGTAGTATTTTCTCAGATGATGGAAGAGTTACTAGGGATTTCGAACGGCATATAACGATAGAAAAGCCAGCACACCAAAACATATATTCTCGAACCGGATGGTATCCAAATCTGCCAAGACGATATTTAAAACTGTATTTTAATACCAATTTTGACGTATGGGGATAAAACGTGGACATGGTAAAAGGCTGAAAAGTGCTGAATAAATTATGAAGAGCAATCTGAGATGGTTTAGGCACGTGGAATGAAAGAATGAAAATAGACTAATAAAACAAATATGCGTTGCAAATTTGAATGGAAGGCGTGGTAGAGGAAGATAGGCAATTATGGTTAGATCAAGTAAATTCTATTCTGAAAGAAGAAAAGGTAGGAGATCTATGAGAAATTGTATGGATGTGGAAGAGATTATATAGACTCGTATGCGTCAAGATATGAAAGTCTGGTGCACTGTCCTCTTTTCTTACCACAGCATAGAAATAGCGCGATGGTATGTACGAGTATGCAAGCACAGTTTTACAATTTTTTGAGCAGTTGATTAAGTTTCCATAGCACTGCCCAACTTCAGTAGTCACTCGGTCTCCAATCTGTGTAAATCTCGAATATGTTAACAAACTACTTTCTGAATATTTTGGTGATAGGGAAAAATCAACAACTTTAAGAACACAGTTTGGTTTGAAGTTATTATATATAGTACATCATACACAAACATTCTCGTAGGAAGACTGCAGCGTTTTACAGCTTCAGGAAGCTGGTTGTTATCCATAATTTATCTCCATTGACTGGAACGAGCTGAGTGTTCGGATGTATCTGAAACAGCTTGTCAGCAGCGGGACTCTAAATCACTGTTTGATTTGTGTCATCAGGATACCCTACCTCTTTTATACTTTATCTATACAGCATATTATTTACATTTAAATATAATATCACGTCAATCTCAATCAGATATTCAAATCACATCTTATGAAGCTAATCTCAGTGAAGTTGATATGGTATGACATGACCTATCGATGTCATAACGGTGATTTTCCACATAGGGGATTTTTGAACGTCAGGTTATTGACAAATGCTTCCTCACGCGAGTGTGTCCTCTCCAACAAAGTCACAGCATCTGGTTTTAGTCTGAATAGCTCCAGGAAATGCGCACAGCGGGACACTGTTATCATTGTGGTGCATAGTCTAGATCTCTCTTCACTCACAAAAAGGTGACTCTGTTAGGCCCCGCTTAAGCATATCATATACAGTGCGGCCTATTCTGCAGCTGATCCTATTCAGAGTACACCACTCTAGTCCCCCGCATGGCGACCGGTCTTACGACCACCATATATCAACAATCGGTCCCTTGTCGACCTTCTCCAGAATCTTCCAGTTTGATCTACGGAAGGTGAAACGGAGTGGCGGTGGTTCTTCTAGTGGGAGGGGATTGATAAATACTTTATTTCACCTAATGCGTTGAAGAACGCCTTAGTTTCTCTTTATTTACCTCAACGTACGATTCTTATAAAAGACAAACTTTCAACTGATTGAGGCTTATTCTATAGTTCTTAGCAAAGTATCTCGGTGTGAGCATATCGACCTAGAGAGACTTATTATGCTTGCTAGCATCCATCGCGTTATTGTTGTTTTCGAGATATTTAAATTAATAGATCTATGTAAGTTTATTGATAGCAACATAGTATGTACATGTATATCCTGAAATTACGCAAATATTTTAAGGCAATGGAAAAAATATATTTAAGAGAGAAGCTATCAAAAGGTTCGTGTTCATCTTATAACAGCCTCTCAATCGAGATACATTCCCAATAGAGGGCGAGATCGGCCGCAGAGATATCGGATGATTTTCCCGTAACACGTAAATTATTGTATAATACACTCTTTTATACGTAAATTATTGTACGAGTAAAATACAAAAACAAGACATTTTTTTGCTGATAGTTGTCTAATCAATCGACCGACTAAAGCTCGTGTCTGTCAAACTATTTATATGTGTATATGTGAATTTTGTGGGTGCAAGTCAGCTGCCTCAGAACAGGTAATGATCTCTATGAGATGGCTGATATAAAAAATTGAGTTAAATGAATAATAGGTTTATTGATAACAATATAGCATGCAAATATATATCGTGTTAACGCAGATGGAGACGAACCCACATGTCCATTCTCCAAAAACGAAAGGTCAAAGAATGGTTGTCAAGAGTATGCAGAAAGAGAATACTGTCATATTTCAGACATCGCTATAAGAGATCTGAGAAGGCCGTCTGGAGAAGCTGGCAATAACTAGAATTGTTGAAGAACGACAAACGACGACGGTCTACAGGCCAAGTTAATTGATCAAACCAAAAAGATGAGTAATTCCCCATAAACTGTTGCACTCATCATGGCTCTTGACCGCGACGAGTGGAGATGAATCATCCGCTCAGTTCCAGATCATCAGGTAACCACAACACTCAGCCATGAGCAACACCACTATGAAATAAGACTTAACTTATGGATTTTACTACACTAACATGCACCTGAATGAAATAAAATATTTATCAGCTTATTTCTCAGTCTCCTTCTATAAATATATTCCTTATCGTATTCGTACTTCTCACATCTCATTTAACTCAAAGATCTTTAAGCATTTTTTTAAGATTGCTCACTAGTTAAGCTCCAACCTTAATTAACTGCAACGCTAATTGAGGATCACTGAATGTTGGTGTGTTTCACAACACAAGTGGTGATTTCCAAAGCGCGCATTCTGACAAGTTAGCCATAATAATGTCAGTGTTCATATGCCACGCAACGGTGAATGCGTGAATCAGGAGTTGACAACCGACAAGAATAGAGCATGTATAAACAATTATGGATTTATTGGTATGCTTAACCAACGTAAATATAGGGCCTCGAGGAGCCAAGGGACCCCCAAACATGTCTAATCACAGTTACAGATCCCTCGTTTTAAAATGCATCTCGGAACAGACCCCTAAAATAAAATACGTATAGAGCAATAATAATTATAAACAGATGACTTATACAGTGTTGTTCCGTATTATTATCTTATCCTTATGAGCGCTTTGTTATTGTATTTCTAAAATGCAGCTCGTAAGAGATATTAAATAAATTACGGTGAATGAGGTCTGAAAATATATTTTAAACCGTAATGTAAATAATAATAAATTACTCTCGTCTGTAATTCATCCGATTATTAACACAGGTAATGGATGCTGAATTTATAAGTAAACTGACATATATCATAGATTATAATGACGAAGTATGCTATATTCAACAGGGCTGGTTAAGAAAAATCTCAAGGTAATTTTTCAAGACTGCTGCCTCTAAGCGACAGTCTATAATTGGAAGAGATTACAGACATGGTCACTTTGCCCCTTTTATGCATATGTGAGAGAAAGGGCAGGGGGAAATTTCATTTGCGGTAAGTCGTTGATGACGAAGTATGAAATATATATTCGAATTATTATATAATATTCAATGAACCTAGACTTTTGTTTACTTAAAACGGTCATTGCAATATAACATTGGCTAAATAAAGTATGGAGATAATCTGAATACTTAGAATTCGATCGGGTACCATTGCAGTTCAGTTAACTCTAGATACGCTTAGAATGTATTATAAAGCAATGATGTTGTCCTTCTGTCTACGAGGGACAATATACGTCCACAGAAATTACGAGACATCGTTGATTGTTGCTGTGGAGTCCAATTCTAGATCCGCTTCACCTCCCACATCAGCTGCAACATGGACATGACATCATAGACCTGATTTCTTAGTAGTTTCTCCACATGCAGTTTAGATAGCTAAATAAGTAGAAAAAACAGAACCCATTATTTATTCTCCAGACTCACATCTAGTCATGAACATCTTCCTTTATTCGTGATTGTCATCTCACCTTTATTAAGTCTGGCAGACTTGATCCAGCCACGTTATCGTTGGTGTACCTGTTCCACGCACACAAGGAGATAAATTTTTATAATGTCTTTTACAAAATGTTCAAGTCACCTGAATCGGCAGTGTGTTGTGCTTTTAAAGGCACCTAACGCGTTTCATCCGCTTTCTGGATTGCTGCACGCCACAAAAATAATAAACCCATCAAAGCGCACCCAACACACAACGGTTCCTGTTTGCTGTTTGTTCTTGCCCTCGCATGCTGGAAATGCAATAAAACTAGAATAGAACCGGCGTTAAACAAAGGTTCAATACCTTCTCTCCAATTTGATGTATACAACAATACAAGGGTATTCTTCAATCGTTTCAAGAGCAATATTACCAAATCATCTTAATCTTTGATCATAATACAGGTAACAATAATAATTTCCTCAAACCAACGATAAAAATCGCAATATAATTTGCCTCACAACTTGATTAGTTCAGAGGCAATCAATTTGTGTACTCGTATATTTATCGCCTTACTCGGTTGGTTTGTCAGTTGTCTATGGCACCGTACTGTGCTGCTCGAGCATAAAGTATTCTTTTAAAAAATATCTTATCAAACCGATATGGTAGCGCAACAAGAACTGCAATTTTAAATCAATAAAATATGTTTATTGATATCAACCTAATTATTGCACATGGGAATTATGTGTGGAAAATGATATCGGCCAAATGGCCACCTCGGCTCCTGTTACAGATGACAACTCTTTGAGCAAAATTTTTGAATAACGGATTCACATTAATGGATACCTACGTATATCTGCAATGACATGAGTGATGTTGGATTTAAGGTCATCAATGGTTTATGGATTCTTGGCATACAGTTGAGATTTAATATAACCCCTAAATCTAAAGGGGCTAAATCACAGAAAAATAATAAACATAGAAAAAAATCTAAAGGGGTACGATAAAAAAATCCCACGATCGTAGCGGCCAATTCACATTTCCACGACGAGAAATTACACGGTCGGAAAACTTTTTCTGCAATAAAGCCATTGTTTCATCAGCAGAATGACAAGTAGCCCCATCCTGCTGAAACTATATGTTTTTCAAGTCCAAATCGTTCAATTGATGCCCAAAAAAGTTTGAATCATCTCACGATATCGATTTCCATTGACCGAAGATATTATTTCATAGTGTGGCGCAACAATAACTGCAATTTTAAATTTGCCGACATTTTTCAATTGTCAAACGTATAATATTTATAATAGACATACGTCATCTAAATAACCTATAAAATAATCATGCAGATGTGAACGGTTGCAGAATTTAATTTAAATTTTAAATTGCAGTTCTTGTTGCGCCACTCTATAATATTATTGTTGAATAATATTATAGAATGGCGCAACTTGGTATTTATCGAACCTTGTTATTTATCGAATACAATAGATATATTTGTATTATACCCTTACAGTCCTGCCGTTGTTTTATCTACTCATATATAGTAGATAATATATCAAATAAGGAACTTTTATAGCATAGTTTCATGATTCGATAGTCCCATGGTTATTTAAACTTGCCTAGTAGTTTTCCATGGCATATTTCTTAAGTGTTTGACAGTGAAAGAAATTGTGAGATAAAGGATAATTGTTTGTTAAAGGGGAATGTTATAACAAAAATTATCAAAGGAATCTTGAGATGGTTTAGACACATTGAAAAAAGAAGAACGAAAAAAATACAGAACAAATATGTCTTACATTAATAGAGGCCGATGAATAAGTGGAGTATTATAGTAGGAGAAATTGTAACTACCGGAAAGTTAAGACGAAGTGTGGACTGAAAAAAAGTTTGATGTCCTCGCGGCTGGGCTCGCTTTCTATTGGTGGGGATGTATCTCGACTGGGGGGTGTTATGGAATTAACTCAGACGTTTTGATAGCTTTTTCCTTAAATGTTTTTTTAATTGTCTTTAAATAAATGTGTAATTTCAAGATATATATGTACATACTATGTTTGGTACCGGAAAAGGTATATTTATTTATTTATTTATTTAAACAAGCTTCAAGTAAAAACTGGACTCGAACTCTTTTTAAAAAAAAACTATATCTTAAAAAAATAACAATTGAAGTTGAACCCACAACCCTCTGGCTAGATGACAGGCATCTTACCAACTAAGCCAGGGAAATGTGATGAAAATAACATAAACTAATCTCCCTTTTCTTATGGTTATAGCTCAGTCCCATACGATTAAATTAAATGTATATCCATATTTCAACACCATAAAGATTATTTACTATAGGAAAAAGATTAACGACATATAAAACGCCATTAACATATTTTGATTGTTTGTTTCAATCCTCAATGTATTATTGTTTCCATCCAAAGCGGAATTAACATATCAAGTCCTTTAAAATAAAATAAACGTACCCAAAAGGATATGAGGATATAAAAAAAGATTATGGCGGCTGCGCGCATGCGCCCGTGTTGGCGGGAACAAAGGGAAGGGGAGTCACGCCTAAAAATAGCTTTTATTCAAAGGAAAAGGCAGAGCCGAGACGAAGTATTTTAGGGTTTAGGGCACCCATTCGAAAACGCACCCCTACATTAAGATATTCTCTTATAAACATGATCGGAAATAGAAAAAACTGCTATAATACGAGTATTATCAACTTATTTTAAATTGCGCGATTTTTTTATATTATAAATAATTCACTCCTTATAAATATATCACTCCTTTTACATTATAAATAAATCTTTAAAAAAATTGAATTGGGGACGTAGGTCATTTAACCCCATAACATAAATCAACGAATGAAACCCCTTTTTTTTGTTTAACCTGACGAGTTTATTGCCATGTGGCAATCTCTTCCAACCAACCAGAAAGTGGTTTTTATAGACCCTAAGTGTTAACCTTACAATATCAAACAGTTACAACTTTATTGTTTGACCTGTCGGAGTGGCAAAATCTTCTATAAGTTTATGAAAATTGATTTTGTTCAATTTTCATGTTCTTTTTGTTCGAAATTAAATGTTCATAGTAATAATAAAAAGACATTTTACATAACGCCACTTAGAGAGCAAACTCGCCTCAACTTTTAACTCGAACCCACTTTTATTGACAGATACGTCCATACAAACATACCATCACGGAATTTCCCTGCCGGGTAGGCAGAGGACAGAGTACTGTACTTTCCCATCTCGAGACACATCCATAACCTCTTCTATACCAATACACCTTGTTATGTCTCTGACTTTCTACGTTTCCTTCTTTCAGAAAATCATTCACTTGATCCAATTATTTTTCCTTGGCTTTCCTCTGACACGCTGTAGGGATCCACGGTCGTCGCGAAATATTGTCGCATACATACGATCAATGACCGATGAGATTCGCATTCCTCGACAAATTTAAATAAACAGTCCGAAGTTCATACGCCGGCCATTCAAGTCCAAAGATCACCCGCCGGCCAGTCATCCCGTAGCGAGCGGACCGCACTACATACTAGAGAGAGAACGCACCACGCTGTCTCGCCGGTTCCGTAAATAGATTGTTACCTACAATACTACAATTGACCATTTCTGCATTCACAGAAGCGAGATAGAAGCATATCGCGAGCGCACTCCCGCGCCCATTCTGAAATGTTATAAATACCTACGTACTATCAAAATAAACCATTCACTCTCCTTCCACATTGCGATCTAACGTGTTTTATTATTTACCAACAATCATAATCATCATATACCTTTAAGGGGCATTCCCTAAAACGCCTTCCACTCACAGCTGCACTGTACATACGTTTTGTTAGTATTTCTTCAATAATTCGTTCTACAAGCCCAAACCATCTCAACGTAGTCTTCTTCGCCTTACTTAACACTTCAGCGTTAAGTTCACATTTATTCCTTATCACTTCATTCCGTATTCTGTCATACATTGCCACTTCATGCATTCTTCTCAATGCACGTTACATATCTCTACAGCATTTACTTGACTCCTCTCATAATTTTCAAAATGCATTTGGTACATCAAAGTTGGCATCAAAATACTATTGTGGACCGTCATCATAACCTATTTTCATACTGCCCGGTTCGAGTATATATGTTTGAATGCCCCGTTAAGTTTGTTTCCTATCGCTACACGTCGTTTGGTATCCCTCTTAACTCTTTCATCACCGATAAAAATACTACCCAAAATATCTTATCTTTATTAATAGATTAATAAAGATAATTAATAGCCATATCTGACAATCTGGCCTGTTCAAAACTAAATATGTTTTTATATATTTATTCAATGCTTCATTCCATTTTGAACGGTCGATTTTTGCGATCTTCTGATAACGCGCTTGAGGCCAGTGCCCCGGTTACCCCACCCTTGTCTCGGCTCTGGAAAACGGTATTTAGAAGATAATATTGTATACTTCATTGATTGCGTTAAGGATAACAACACACCCGTCTTCGTACTTGGAGGTTTCGAATTCGATTTCCAATTGTACAAGTCAATAAAAATAAAATGAAAAGGGAGCCAGTCTGCTAAATATTTCGTCTGGTAACAATACTCTCATATACTACAAATGTGTGATATTATTGACAGCATATACGATGACGAATAACGAATGGTACCTATTTTAGTGGTTCTAAAATTCGAAAACTCGATAAATAGGGGCGATATAATTTTGTCTCCAGGCCAAGCTCTTCAATATTTACACATCACCAAAAAACATGTATTTAGGAGTTTTTACAAATATAATTAATACAAGTAGTAAAAAAGCACAAAATATTGTAAGGACCTAGTAAAATGGCATGACCAAATTAATCAAATTCTGAAAAGAGGAAAGTGAAAAATTTTAATAACAGGGGAGAATACATGGACGTGACAGAATCACAAGATGTGTGCCAGTATAGAATAAAGAGATGTCTTATTTTTGTCCACTCTAATAGAGACATAACACATCGATCAATAATTCCCTGGACTAACTACTAAAACAACATTTGTTTGCCAAAATTCTTCTTTGTTCATCAACATAGTTTCCTTCAAGAGCGATACATTCATTCCAACGCTTTCCTAACTTTTCTATGCCAGCCGTGTAGAACGATTTATCTTTGGTTTCAAAATAGGCATTAGTTTCGGCAACCACTTCTTTATTGAAGCCAAATCTCTTTCCCTGGAGCATCTTTTTGAGCTGCGAACAGCCAATAGTCGCTGGGAGCCAAATCTGGAGAATACGGTGGGTGCGGAAGCAATTCGAAGTTCAACTCATGCAATTTGGCCATCGTTACTATCGACTTGTGACACGGTACATTGTCCTGATGAAAGAGAACTTTTTTCTTCTTTATATGGGGCTGTTTTTTTGCAATTTTTGCTTCAAACGCTCCAATAACGCTATGTAATATTCGCTATTGATGGTTTTTCCCTTTTCAAGGTGATCGATGAATATTATACCATGCGCATCCCAAAATACGAAGGCCATAACCTTCCCGGCCGACTGTTGAGTTTTTGGTCGCTTCAGACGACTTTCACCGGCTGCTCTCCACTCAGCTGACTGCCAATTTGATTCCGGAGTATAATGGTGGATCCAAGTTTCATCCATTGTCACATACCGACGCAAAAACTCCTGTTTATTTCGCGTAAACAGTGCCAAACAGCGCTCTGAATCATCGATGCGTTGTTGTTTCTGTTCCATTGTGAGCAAACGCGGCACCCATTTCGAAAAAGCTTTTTCATGACCAAAAGTTCATGCAAAATAGTGTAAACATTACCAAATAATATCTTCAGGATGTCAGCTATCTCACGCAACTTTACTTTACGATTTTCCATCACGATTTTGAGGGTTTTTTTAATGTTTTCTGGTGTAACAGCCTCATTTGGACGACCAGGGCGTTCAGCATCATTTGTGTCTCTACGACCGCGTTTGAAATCAGTATAACACCGACAAATGGTTGTTTTCGACGGAGCAGAGCCCGGATAACACTTTTCAAGACATAGCTGAGTTTGAACGGTATTTTTTCCCATTAAAAAGCAATGTTTTATCAACACACGAAATTCGGTTTTTTCCATTGTTTTGAAAATAGCAAAAGAAGCGTCACTAAAACCACTATAACTCAATGACACAATGTCTGAATGTCATGAAAGTTTGACACGTAACTTCTAAAGGTTGGCACTAACTGAGAATGGTATGGATTTGTTATTAGAGGCGCCATCTGTTGGTTAGTCCCGGTAATTATTGATTGATACGTTACTCGTAGCATAATGGTGATCATAATATTTCGTTTTTCAAACATTTAAAATATTTTTTCATCATCAAACAATATAAAACCGGCTGTACTCACGTCCGTAAGTAACATTGCGTGCTATCATTTACGGTTCAAGCTTTATTATTAAATTAATGTTGTATTTTGATTTTTTATTTTTAAAATAATATTTGACAGCTGTCACTTCTTGACATGATTACAAGACAAAATATCAATGACTAATAATGTATTCATTAATAAGATATGACTTGACTGTTCGACAGAAAAATATCATAGTATAAATAGGTCAAAACCCATACGACGGCTGTCGCCAAAGAAAGAATACGAGAATTGAATTTTGAATACAAGAGAGCGAGAGAGGAATACTTGGATTCTCTCCGAAAGTAATTCGAAATTTGAACCTCGGTACTGAACGAATTTTAAATATCTATAATAGCTAACAATTTTTGAACCGGTGTAAAAGGGGACGATGTATAAATGATATATATATAAACAAATTTTACAATACATTTATGAATATATATTTTCATAAATGTAGAATTTGTTTTACTTCCGTGAATATTTCACGGGTTGCAACTAGTAAATATTAAAACGAGAAAACAGTTTATAATGAGTGAGAATGTTTGATTCTTCTAATATTTATAATATTAACACTCAATTATTAGATTCACATATCACTCTCACTCGCTTTATAATATTGCCATGTAAATACATTAATTTGGTTCTTGGCAGTTTTTGATTAGTAAGATATAAGAGTAAACTCTGTTCTGAATTTCGTTTCATTCAAATTCAACATTATCAAAGGTATTAAGTTCAACATTATCAAAGGTATTAAGCTAGATTTTGGAAACAGATTTAACACATCATTTTGTTTTGTTATAATTAATCTTAAAAAGTAAGTTTTTGATCATTTAAAGTATTACAGATTTATTATTGATTAAAATGATAAGATGGCTGGAAAAAGAGCCACAAATTCTAAAAGGAAGAGACAATCGCGTCACTCGTAACGAACGAGTGAGACTTTAGATACATCAATATGGCAACATAACGTAAAAACAAGCACAGCGTCAGATTGAAAAAAAAATTACGTCCATCATTTTTTTTAAGATTTGACCGAAGTCATAGGTATCCTTATGTCATCGAACACTAGGCGGAAAAAGTGCCTGTGTCGTTCGAGGGGAGTAGACAGCGCGGGGTTCGAACCGATGACCTTCCGCACGGAAGTCCAGTAAGTTACCGCGCAACCATGCACCTCAATTGCACCTCATTGACGGGTTATTAGTATGATATAACAGCAACGTAATCATGTATCCTGGGTGAGTACAGAGACCAAGGTGGCCTCTAAATAATGTGAATAAAAAAAAAGCTCTCAAAGGTAAGCCAGCGCCTTAAATAACAAAACTAACCAGACCTCAATTTCATACATCATGTATATAATGGTGAAAACCACTATAGCGATGGTCGTTATTAATGTAGCATGTGTCCTATTAGAACGTGCTGATGATCTTGATATCGACATCGCCATGTTCGTTTTAGTCGATTCTGCGCTCCTCTTCGTTCAGGGTCACCAATATAGCGGATTGCTTATCTTTATACGTCGTGATGATCTTGATTTGTATTCAAATAAATATAGACTCAGGAATGCGGATAAAAAGCGAAAGTGGACAGCGGGCAAATAAATAACAAGTCTTGACAGTTGAATGAATGACAATAATAATCTGTTTATTTCTCGGCGTGCGGGTAATTTATACAAATGAGTGAACCAGTTCGCGATACATATTCTGCCTTGCTCTAATTGGCGGTAGATTATTTATTTGTATTTGGAGATAGCTAGCCAAGTCGCAGATACTATAAATAGTAAACATTGTTGTTGTTCATAGCGTGTGACAATCCATGAATACTTCATCGGTCATTGACCCTGTATGTTTACTATCTTAACAATAATTAATTTAATTTAATTGTGTTTAACAATTCACTTATTTATTTTGACAATTATTTATTTATTTAGGTAGGTATCCTACACCACAAAAGTGCAAATCACTTATTTGAGCAGTGTATAGTAACAGGCTGATGGTGCAATTCGGTGGCCAGAATTCAAAGTCCTTCCTAAATACTAATTATCGACCTTAAACTTTCGTGATTTGTATTCAGAGTCGGACCTCGTATACTCTTAACTTTAAAGTGAGGTAATAAAATGACGTAACTTCCTTACAGAAAGAAACCACAACAAATTTGTATAAAATTTAATTTTAACTGACGCAATACGTGGTATTGCGGTTGTTCAATATTTATATAGATTTATGTTTGAAAGAACTGCAGAGGTCAATAATTGGTTGCATTCAAATGTCGAATGGGAACGTTTACAGATTACTGTAACCAGATAACATGCTAGTGTTGGCGGAGTGAATACAAATTGCAGAGTTTGATAAGTAAATTGTATGAGAGATGATAATGCTCTAAGAATGAGTGTCTCAAATTCCAAAGTAATGGTGATAGAAAAGTGTGAAAGGAAAAGTAATTACGACATATGGGTGAATAATGAAAGATTGGAACAAGTTGAGGAATTCTGCTATTTGGATAGTATTTTCTCAGATGATGGAAGGGTTAAGAAGGATATCGAACGACATGTAGCGATAGGAAAGAAAGTCAATGAGGCATTAAAACATATATACTCCATATTATTTATAGTTAAGGCATTAACATTGTCGAGGTTTAAAGACATTGTAATTTGTTTTTATCAAACACTGTTTATTTCACTTTTTTGTAACGGTATAACCCTACCGGTTTCAAGGCTTTCACTTTATCTTCTGGGGAGCACAAACAAGACTTGTTTGTGCTCTCCTGAAGATGATGTGAAAGCCTTGAAACCGGTAGGGTTATACCGTTACAAAAAAGTGGAATAAACAGAGTTTGATAAAAACAAATTACAATATATACTCCAACTGATCAATATTAAAATCAGCTAAGATATTAGTATTTTGGTGTCAACTTTGATATAGGGGAGTGAAACGTAAACGTGGATAAAGACTAAGTAGAGCCGAATAAATGCTGTAGAAATGCGTGCATTGAGATAAATACATGGAGTGGCAATGTATAATCGAATACTGAATGAAGTGGTTAAAGATGTATTTGAACTTAATACTGATATGTTAAGGAAGATAAAGAAGCTTCAATGGTGTTGTCATGTGGAACATATGAATGAAGAATGAGTAAGAAAACAAATATATCACCATCATTTTGGATTTTCATTCTCAGATCTTCCTCTTCCTAACTCTCACAAATTATTTATTATAAATGACGAAAATAAAAATTATGTAAAATTACCAATGCCCTGGTTGGTAGAATCCTTGTCTTCCAGCCCGAGGGTTTCAAGTTGAAATCCCGATGGTATCCAATAAAGGTCTAGGAGTTCCAGTTTGTTTTACCAGAACAGGTTTGACTGTATCAACATATTATGTAAGAGTGAGTTTATCATGGCGATAAAAACCCAAACGATGTATTATTAAAATGACCATAAACGAGACACGGTCAATAAATATCACATTACACGAAGAGCAAAAGGGTGACTGGGTGGATCCAGAATGCTGACATCCCAACCGGGCCCACCTAGGGAGACTGGAGAGTACTTTACAGGATTTACACCCACGCGACATGGTTGGCTCTCTGAGCGGGCATCTATCTATCTACTTTGCGTCATACAACTACTATATGTTACTTTAAAAGACACTGTATTCTTTTGAATAATTCAAAATTTAGTTCGAGTTAAATAAATAAAAATACTGCTAGTCATACCCCCCCCCTCGTTTCTCTGCTGGGATAGGACGAGAGGACAGAGCGCCAGCTTTTCCTATCTCGCCACACATATTTCTCCTCTTTCTCTAACAGCTCTTACGATTTATTTTACTTCTCACTCTCTTTGTTTCAAAATATTATTCACTTGCTCAAACCATACTGTCCTTGGTCTTCCATTTTCACGCCTTCCACTCACTCATTTGCACTGTATGTTTGTTTTAGTGTGCATTTCTTCATTAATTCGTTATACGTGCCCAAACCATCTCAGAGAACTCTTGTTCAGCTTACTCAACAATTGAACACCACTGTTCCGTAATAAAATATAACCTCAAGAACAGTGTTTTTATAACTTATAAAACGTTAATTCTGGCGGGAAAACTAAGATTTAAAAAACCAGAATGAAATAAATATCGGTCCAACTTTTTTTACAAATTTATAAAAATAACGTAAAAATCCATTTTTATGGGATAAAAATTATTACACCTACATATACCATCACAAAATTTTTCTATCGATGAAGGCAAAGGGGACAGAGCGCCAGACTTTCCTTCCTTAACACATCCTTCACCTATTCTACATCTAACATATACAGTTTCACATATTCTTCCTTCTTTCAAAATATTATTTTCTTGATCCAATATTATATTGTAATACAATTTCATTGTAAATGGTACAACCTAGCACGTTTATTACCATGTACCGATATCTTCCAACCAACCAGAAAAATATAAAACAAGCCTCAAGTTAAAACCAGACTGGAACCCTTTTTTTAATAAATCTTGGTACCAACGGGAATCGAATCCACAATCAACGAAGACAAAAGTCTTATCAACTAAGCTACGGAGATCGTCACTATCATAAGTTATGATGTAATATAGTTAAGTGTGCCTTGAAATTCAATTCTCGATACAATACTTAATTTAAAATAGCCCCTGATTTCACGCTATTTAAAAATGCTCTGTCATTCCTGCGCACGTATTTATATTTCCTCCGGAATTCCAGAATTTTTAATAGATCTTTAACATCTGTCTGCCTAGTCAGCATTACGAAAAACAAAATGCAACACCACAAATTATAACCCATTTATCTAAACCAGGGATTCTAAACTTGTTGATCGAGGGCCACATAAGGATAAGCAAAAAAAATATTGTAAATTTATTAATTTTAACTCGATTACATCGAATAAAATACGCAGTACAATAAAAAAATTAAATTGATTTTAGTATAAAAATAATAATAACAGAATTAATGATTTTTAATTTTCACTGCGAATTGACTCAGATATGCCTACAAAGTTGATTAAGGAATTCAATCCTCAGTTTATACACTGAGATATGATGGAAGATATCAATATTGAAAAATTCAAATATTTAACAATAAATCACTTTGTTATTCTTCTAATTTTATTAACCTCCACTACACGTGTTTCTACCTCCTATCCCGAGAAAGTTAAGCTTTCATTCCACCTGAAAAGTCTCGGGATGGGAAGTGCATGTGTAGCTGACTTTTTTTGTTACATATTCGAATATAGGGTTTCACAAAGTTAAAGTAAACCTTTGATGAATTCATTCAAAAAAATATTTCGTGTGCGAGTGGTGACGTTCTTAATAGATTTATAAATACGGCACCGAAAACAACCTTAATTCACTATGGCGTCAATAACTGTCAAAAATTTATTGTACGTAGTAAAAAAATAAGTTGTCAGAAAAATCAAACTTTGTCGACATATTTTTCTACAAATGATCACTGCGCGGAAGGAATTTTTTAAGTGCTGAATAATATAGGAGTACCATCGACAATCGTCGATAAAGTTATTTTTTTGTCAAACCGTTCATGTGTAGTTTAGCTTATTTCGCTGGCCAGTTTCAACGCGAGCCGTAGTTTTAGAATCCCTGATCTAAATATTGGCAATCGATAAAAGATAGATGTTACCTGCGCTGGGATAAAAATAACTTGTTGTTTATATTACACATCGTAGGAATGTCGAAATAAAGATTCTCAGTACGTTTTGTAAGAGATTTTAAGTTTCCACTTTCACCGAAAGATATAATTTCTACTCATGCTATTTTCTTGCTAAAGTAGGCAGTGAGGACGTAACGCGATATTATTCTACAACGAAATATTTATTTCACCTCCTTCGCACTTGGTATATACCTTTTCATACGATTCCTTTGATTTATGTTACTTCTAATTATCAATATTTTAAAAATTAATTAACTTAGTCCAACCATACTTTTCGGGATCTTAAAACCACCTCAATGCGTGTTTTTATCACCCTAATTAACACATCGGTCTTAAGCACACATTAATCCTTAAAAACTGCATTACTTATTTTATCATACATCGACACACCGCCTATTCTCCTCAGCGCACGTAATTCCACTGCAGTTTAAAGTACTCGTATATACATAGAATTATTTAAATATTAAGTGATATGTTTTATTTTCCGCTATGGTAATTTTTATCATTCGTGTTAAAATATAATTTATACAGCTATATTATAGAGCCACCTCGCAACAACAATTGCAATATCGGTGCTCTAGTTGGTAAGATTCGTGACACCCAACCCAGGAGTTGCAGATTCGATACCCATTGTCATCCATTAAAAAAAAAGGTTTTAATCAGACCTCTTTAACATCCTTCTAGTTGGTTACACGTTCGGCTTTTCATAATCTTCAAACATTTTAATCTTTAAATGCTCCCTCAACTGCACACGCTACCCGTTTTTCCAACACCACAGAAACTTTAGATTAAAGACGATGTTTTTAAACAAAACAGACAGCAGCCGTGAGTTTCAAATATTAAGCGTCAGTAAAATGTATTATAAATATTCAATTAAAAATATATAATACTAGACGATTAATCCGGGCCGTGCATGAATTTAGTATTTTCTAACGTTTCTGAACTGCTTTACAAATGTTATGTTATAAACCGGTGTTTGTACAAAAATATTCAAGACTAACTACTTGTCACTCCTATAAACACAAATCATATCAATTTCACAAATAAAAGACCGCATTAAACACAACAATACCACCCCGCATCAACTGGCATCTGAATGTCAAAACTATAGAATTTTCACTAGCGACTATAATTTACTCAACATTGCATCAGGAAAAATAATGCGACTTTTTTTATTGTGGCAATAATGTGCTATATTGTTGATATTTGTTTTTTTATTAAACATTTATTTTAATTTAGAACGAATTTTGGAACTTTCTTGATCGATTGGGTAATACCACTAAGGTTAAACAGTTTCCGACTTGAACACGTTAGAGCATGTATGGGCAGATGCCACGCCCGCCAAAGAAGATTATCCTAACAGTATATAAACGTCGTTTAATTTCTGCCGAACTTTTCCCTTCTTTTGAAAGAAACTTGTTGACGAAACAACACGTATTTTATCGGCTCTAGTTGACACACTATTGAGAATAGATGTATCAAATTTCAACGGTAACATTGGCAGACTATGTGGTAGACGTAGCTGGCGTGGTATCTCATACTTGCTCTGGCTGAAAACTTTTGGACCGTAGTGGTATATTATATTTTATGGAATAAATTAATTTTCCGTTTCCTCTTTTAATATATTATAATTAGTTTGCCATAAAAGTACCAATACAACTAACTTGCAAGTTGCAACGGCTAATAAATTGTTATTTCTGTAAGTTGAATGCAGTTTTATAGCTAAACCTAAATATTTGGCTCCATATATGGACCATCGCCTTCAGCTAATGACTCACGGTGTGAAATAATACATCTCCTCGTCCACAAATGGAAAAAATACTGCAATATTAAAACATTATATAGCTCCAACTTATTCATTGCGGCGACACTTCAAAGAGAAACTGGTAATATGTATTGAAATTCTTTAGTGTTGAACTACTTTGCGATTTAATCGGATTTGTTTAGTCTATTTAACACTACATGAGTTATTTCCACATCACCTCGTTGAATTATTACAAATCCATGTTATCCCCTTGAGTTCTTCCCACATCGTCTCCTTGTGTACTTTACATTTCTACTTGAGCTATTTCCACGTCATCTCATTGTGTTGTTTCCATGTTATCTTCTTGTTCTTTATATGTTGTCTCCTTGAGTTCTTTCCATATCTAATTATTGAGGTCTTTCCACAGTATCTCGTTAAGCTATTTCCATATCATCTTTATATTTTAGGTATTTCCACATCATCTCCTTAATTTATTTCCATATAATTTACTTAAGTTCTTTCCATGTCGTCCTATTTAGTTCTTTATATATCGTCTCATTGAGTTCTTTCTACTTAGTAAAAAGATTGAAAAATTTGCAAGTACAAATCGGATTCGACGGGAAATTTGTCTTATTAGATATCATTTTTGAAATTTAATTGAATTGAAGTTTTCACGATCAAATAGGTATATGTAATTATGGAAAAGGACCCAGCCCACATTTTACATGTTCTGAGATAAGTGAGGTATTACATATATGGAACATAAAAAAAACGCAATTTAACCATGATATAGTCGTGTGCTTGAATGGAAAAGTTTGTAGATCTATTCTCTCTACCTACCCGCAAGATGTGTAACTTGATATTTTTACATATGGTATTAATTTCTGCTCTTTTGATTTACAAATAAATCACTAAAATAGATTTTGTGGATTAGTTCCTTTTTGTATATGTTCAAATAATAATATAAAAAATATATAGTGCGGTTTAAAGAACAGACTCTCCTCAAGGGTGCTCTTGCTTGAGTTATGCTATTCAATTTAAACTATCGAAAAATGGCCGAAGGACTGGGTGGAGTCTATATTTATTTCAATATATCATATCATAGATGATGGAATCGACGCACAAATGCGGAAACTATAGGCCTGTCTCACTCGTCTCTAATGCCAGTAAAATAGTCCTATATAGAATAGAAACAAGATTAAAATATTACCTTGACTGGCAAATACCAATAGACAGGCGCAAATTTTGAATTTACGACAAATTATAGAGAAAAGTCAAGAATCAATGCTTTCATGATTCTTAGGTTCATAGACTACAAAAAAGCTTTGGTTTGCATCAAATGGACTGCCTATGGAAAGTTCTGAAAGAAATGGGTGTATCGAGATATCTAATAGTCCTGATTCACAACATGTACATACAAAATACGATATATGAGAGAGTAGACGAGTTCATCTCAGAACCATTCCAATTGCAGAAAAGAGTACCTCAAGACTGCGTACTGTCACCTGATTTATTCAACACATATATGGAGAGTACATCATGAGAAAAATACTAAACGGATGGGAAGGCAGTTTTATCGGAGGAGGTCGTAAACTCTCGTTAAAAATCTGATTTATACCCTGCATGTGTAAAATATGGCATCTGTGAGATTAGACGAATTCTTCTCAGGACCATTCCAGCTGCAGAAAGGAGTATGTCAAGGCTGTATACTCTCTAGTATACATCGATTTCGAGATTTACCAGAGGATCATGACATGCAAGAAGATTTTTTAATTATATTATATAAAATTAGATCGATTTCCGCTTATTATGTAACCTGCAATATTTAATATATATTCCAGTGTGTCATCCAGTCACGAGTGACTGCAATATTAAATGTACAAGTCCTAGCGTGTGCTCAATTATTTCACAAATGGACACGCAACTGTAAAGAAATATCAATGCTTGTCCTACTTATTATAAATACCTCAAGTCAATGTCCATATACTGTATTCAAATCAAACCCTTATTTCAAAACAAAGCATTACCAAGAAAATAAACAAGAGGGGTGTTAAAATACCTTGAAAATTTTGAAACTGAAATTCCTGGAAATTTTCAGCGATTGAATTTACCTACGATTCCGTAACTTTTACAACATAATTTTTTTTTTATATAAAAAATGGACTATTTGTAAAACACTAGTAATTTGCCATGTTAAGAATATTGAAAGAAGTTCATGTTTTCAAAAATACACCATCACGCCGTTTCCCTGACGAGATAGGTAGAGAGGAGAGAGCGCAAGATTTTACAATCGCGACACATATTTCGCCTCTTCTGCACCCATACAACTCCTACGATTTCTCTGACTTGATCTAACCATACTCTCCTTGGTCTTTCTCTACCACGCTTTCCACTCACATATATGCGCTATATATTTATTTTGTTATTTTAATTTATTCGTTCTCGCCTATCAAACGTAAACATACTGTCCAGATAAAAGAACTCATATACCTGTTCGGACGTAGGTATTTCTAATACATAATATCAATAATCAGTATAATCATTTGTGAGTGATGTATGGTAAATCACTGATTTGTAAAAAATCACTGATTTCTGATAAATCACTGATTTTTGTTCTAAAATGTACATTTTTCACTAATCAATATAAAGCAAATTATTATATCTACGAGTATATAATTATTATAAAATTTTTTTTTAAACCGATTGAATTCTCTGAAAACTTATTAAAAATGGCCGGAATTCCAAAACGTTTAAAAAAAAACATCAGGTATATATTTTGACGACCTCCATGGCATAGTTAATAAGTCGTCTGTCTTACAACCTGGGGATTGATTCCGGCTAGAACCCAGATTTTTTTTAAATAATTCTAGTGTATCTTTACCTTAAAGCATATTTTAACTATTTCTAGTTCGTTGGAAGAAATCGCCACAAAATAATAAACCCGCCAGGTTGTACAATGTACGAGTACAATGAAAGTGTAATACAATACTTAAAAACATTTTTACACAAAAAATCGATCCCAAAAACTGAGAAGAAAATACTATATTTACAGAGACTAAAGATCTCAGAATAAACGGTTATCCATTTTTTTTATATATAATACTCTTATTTAGATGTTTAAGAACATTACAAATATATTTCAAAATCATCTTCATAATTTCAAGTGAAAGACAGTTGACTGCTCATAATAAAAACTTGGTCAGAACATTAGGATATACAAGCGAATCTTTGATGTGGCTAAAAAGTTATAAAACTAGAATAAATGCGATAGAAATGATAGCGTTGCGTAGAATGTATGGAAAATAGTATATGTCGGAAAAAGGAATGAGGACATTAGAAAAAATATACGGATTGAAAGAATATGCAATGCTTAAGATAAAGAAAGGATCACGAAGATGGTTTGGCCTCGTAGAAAGAATAAATAATGAATTTTTTTTTTAAATAAGGTAAGTTAAGTTTGGGAAGCCTTGAAAAACGTGGGTCGACCAAATGATTCAAGTTCTGAAAGTGGAAAGAATAAGTGGAAGCCTTCATAATAGGAGAGCATGAATGATGACTTATATGGACGTGGAAGAAGCAAAAGATGTGTGCTAGGATATAAAGAAGTGCCTACCTCAATAAAAACATGACGTGTTGGTGCTAATGATGATGATATTAAAAAGGGTTCAAGTATAAAAACATTTTCTGTACCTTAACCAGCCAATAGAAATAATAAATTGACACTAGTTTATATTGCTGTTTAGTTAAACATGTGACTCATTTAGCGCTCTTCGAAGTCTTAGATGGAAAAAACGTTTGTAAACGAAATTATACCGAATCCTACAGGGAATCGAACCTAAGACGCCACGCTTAACACGATAACCATTGCATCATCGTCTTATCAATATTTTGATAGTAAAGATGTGTAAAAAAGTATTTATAACTAAGATAAAATACTTGAGGGTCGATGAACTTGATCGAAGTCAATCAACTACAAATAGCAATGATTTTATCTGATTTAGTTGAACTAAACTTTAAGAAGGATG
This sequence comes from Odontocerum albicorne, assembly GCA_949825065.1. Classification (NCBI taxonomy): domain Eukaryota; kingdom Metazoa; phylum Arthropoda; class Insecta; order Trichoptera; family Odontoceridae; genus Odontocerum; species Odontocerum albicorne. The sequence continues at coordinate 18,433,046 of OX463852.1, read as the reverse complement.
ACTTATAGTTCAATTTATTAAAGGATAAATTGTATTGAAAATGCCAAGGCAATGGAATGTAAAGAAATTTGATACATTGTTCTCGAGTATTGTAATCGTTCATTGACCCCGGCCATTATGAAGTCAACACACCCTTAGACGAAGGAGTGAGACCAGACGAATTTATTGATCATAAAAATTCCACGTGCATTCTGTAAACCTTGCTGCAGATCATAAACAAAATGATTCAGAACCTACCTTATGCACATGTGAACCGCATCCAAACCTCCAACAAATCTCCCCTTCAAAATTATATATTATGGACAAGAACCAGACGATTGGGAATGCAGCGAAAAGGAGAGAGTAAAAACGTCGTTCCCTTTTTTATCTCTTTCTAACCAGTCTCTGGATAACTGATCGATAACGCATGGAGTTCGTTGGACAGTGTTCCCAGAAATACAGGAAAAATATCACGAACTAAACAGCTGATTTCAAGGTTGTTTTTATTTTATTTACAAGTTTCACATTTTTAATCAGTTTGTACTCCGATCTCATCGAATGCGAGGACATTAAAATAAAAACCGGCAAAATTTATAATTTCAATTAGTTAAAACTTTAAAAAAAATGCTGACACAATGATTTTACACTTAATTTTAATTTCACTTTCACAGATACACGAATTTTGAATCACTTTTTAGCTGTTTTTTTTTTGTAAACATTATACTTGCGATTTCAAGCAAAATTTTAAAGGACAACAACGTTATGCCAGGCTGTTCATACGCCCCCCTATACAATAGTTTATGTATTTCGGAAGCAGGTGTATTTATTGATATAAAAACTGTTTATAAAAATGCAAATAGTGTTTGTTTAATAAATAATATACGTTAATGTAAAATATTTTCAATATTAACAGCCAATTTTCCTCGATACGTCAGTGAGTCGAGAGAGTTTTCCTTACTTTGACGTCAAGTACTAAATATCTCGACACGATATTTCGACTGCAAATGGCATGCGCGGAAATGCCTATGTGAGTACATTTCCTTTGTCGTGAGTAACTTAAGATTCTATAAATAACATTTCTATTTATATAATACGTATGAAAAAAAAAACATTATTTAAATAATTGATATACTATATATACAAGTATATATCAATGAGTTCGTACCTTAAAGTCTATTAATTAAAATAGTTACTTAAGACTTGTGTTATAATATCAATCATCAAAATTTCTATATTTTTCAGTTGATTTTAATAAAGTGTTCGGAAAGTAGTTTTGTATTTATCAGATAGCTATCGTTTGGACATTTTCGATTCTAACTTCATTCCAAACATGCTAAATATATATTGTTATAATAAAGTAAAAGATTAACAAAGATCCACAACAGTACTTTAGTACTAACTTTGATGTATGGGAGTTAAACGTGGACATGGGATAAGTACATTATAAGTTAATAATTATAGGTAATTAGATGTCTACAATGGTGTTTATAGGTAATTATTGTAGATGTCTACAATGGTGTTTATTTTGGAAGCTTACAGTTATTGAATATTTCGAACATCACCCTACGTATGTGTATGTTATATGGTATACCAGGTCTGTAAATATGAAACCGGAATTTGCTCATAGATGGCTCTAGTTGTCAATGTAATGGCTGTCAAATCGCGTCATTGAAGCCTTTTTCTTTTGTTTACATTTGTCAAAACTTTTAACTCACAACAATACAAGTTTAATAAAACTACATATGTTTTCATAACGTTGAACATGTGTTTTTGTGCCTGAAAAATACGATTTGCGGACAGCATTGATTTTCTGTTACCATTTGAAGAAAACTGCTGCAGAATCGCATCGAATGCTTGTCGAAGCTTACGGTGAGCATGCTCTTGGTAAATCACAGTGCTTTGAGTGGTTTAAAAAAATCAAAAGTGGCGATTTTGACGTGAGAAACGAAGAACGTTGAAGACCACCGAGAAAGTTTGAAGACGCCGAATTGCAAGCATTGTTGGATGAGGATGACGCTCAAACGCAACAACAACTCGCGGATCAATTAAATGTGACACGAGAAGTCGTCTCCATACGTTTGAAAGCCATGGGAAAGATCCAGAAGGTAGGAAAATGGGTTCCATATGAACTGAATGAAAGATAGCAGGAAAACCGAAAAACCACTTGCGAAATGCTTCTCGCCAGGTACAAAAGAAAATCATTTCTCCGTCGAATTGTGACTGGCGATGAAAAATGGATATATTTCGAGAATCCTAAGCGTAAAAGATCATGGGTAACTCCAAGCAAGCCAGCGACATCGACTGCAAGGCCAAATCACTATGGACGGAAGACAATGCTCTGTGTTTGGTGGGATCAGAAGGGTGTTATCTATTATGAGCTGCTAAAACCTGGTGAAACCGTTAATACTGAACGCTACCGACAACAAATGATGAATTTGAACCAAACATTGCGTGAAAAACGACCAGAATATCAAAAGAGACAACACAAAGTGATTTTGCTTCATGATAATGCACCATCGCACACAGCAAAACCGGTCAAGGAAACGATTGAGGCGTTTAGTTGGCAAATACTTTCGCATGCGGCTTACTCACCAGACTTAGCTCCATCCGATTACTACTTATTTGTATTGATGGAACACGCACTTGCTGAGCAGCGCTTCACTTTTTTTTGGCGTGGCATCCACAAATTGCCAGAGAGATGAAAAAAATGTATATAGCTAGCGATGGGCAATAAATACTTTGAATAAAATATTTTTTACCATTTTCATACAATAAATGTGTATTTTCTATAAAAAAAATCCGGTTTCATATTTACAGACCTATGTATACAAAGATATCAAGCTAGTAAAATTGGTATTTCATTATTGAATGCGATATTGAAAAATATTCCATACAATCCCGTACAAAACGGTGAGATGTTTCCTCAATTATCTCAAAATAAGTAAACTGTTGATAGGCTACTTTCTTTGATGAGGATGCACCGAACTCACGTTCGTCTACGTACGAGTATATATTACGAGGCAAACTTTTTTTACAAGGTACTGTTTTTGTTTTTTTTTTTCAGGTACCATCAGGAATCGAATCGAGGCTGGAAGAGTTTATATGTTATGAAAAAAATATATATTACTCTGTCCTCTCTGCCTATCCCAGCAGGGAAATTATATAATGGTATACAATCAGGGATGGCCAACAGGTCGATCACCACCAACTGGTCGATCGTGAAGCAATTTTTGGTCGATCGCGGCCGTCTTCGTAACTTACAATATAACATGCGATGTTGCTAAATCACATTACGCCCTTGCACTTGTCAACGCAATTGACACCTGCCTGTCCTTGGAGAGTGTTGTTGTTTGGTTCACCTCCTGTCTTTCTCCCGGTGAGCATACAACTTTATGTTTTAGTCTACCACACAACGTGTCACACAATCGATAGGAATAAACTCTTTTATCTTATTAAGAATCTAATAAGTTTCTATGCTGTAGTGAAAATTGTGATTAGTTTTTTTACAATTTACAATTTTACAGTGATTTAAGAAGTAAAATTAAAGAGTCGAAGTCTATGTGTTTAAACTATATTTTAGAATCACTTGCAGGGACTGCCGCATCATTCAAATTCAGCTATCTTTTAGCAAAAAAATGGAAGTAATTTTCTATCGAAGAATTTGCAAAGGAAGCTTTCTTGGAACTAATAGTGTGTTATATTTTTTACGTAAAAAAATCGATCGCAACAAAAAACAAGTTGGCTACCCCTGGTATATATTATTTACGAGCATGTAAGGATGATCCCCATGGTCCGGTGGAAGAATGCAAGTATTTCACCTGGGGATTCGGTCTCGATTTCCATTGGTGACCAAACTAAAGTGTAAATTATTTCCCCTTATTTTTTATTTATTTATTCATTTAAATTTTACAATTATGCCCGTCCGAAGGCAGGTAGTTGACATAAAACAAATGATAAAGACAAAATAAAAATAAAATTAAAGAATCATATATAAAGTATATAAAATCATAAATATAAAATAAAGAAGTATAAAAAATAAGCATTAAAAAATCAGTAGTCATAAGTAATAAAAATTCAGACCTTTTATTAAGTAATTATGTAAGTTAAATAAATACTTAAAAGGCAATAAGCTCGCCAAATTGTATTGTATCCAATAGAAATGTAATACCCTATTGGCCTAGTTGATAAGACACCTGTCTACTAACAAAGGAGTTGCGGATTCGATTCCCGTTAGTACTCTTTTTTTTTTAAAAGAAATTCATGTAAGAACCCTTTTACATTTTTCTGATTGGTTGAAAGATATTGCCACATGGAAATAAACACTCCAGGTTTTACTATATACAATTAAAAGGTAATGCAATGTTTCTTTGAAATATTTCAAATCACTTACGCAGTCAATCTAATACTTTACGACGTAACCTGACTGGAGAAAAAAATAGAAATAAAATAAGTTCCGAGTATCTAAATAAATAGTGGTACGTTAGTGCCCACCTTGATATTCGGAAGTGAAGCCTGGACATTAAAGAATAGTGACAGGACCAGAATCAATGCGTTGAAAAGTGTGCTTTGCGAGGAATATCTGGTATTACGATGTATGATAGAGTAAGCAATGACTAAATTGGTATTATTGTTTGAGTCGGATGTCATAAATATTCTAGAATCAAGTAATCTTGAGTTAGTTTAGATATGTCCAAAGAATGAATTCTAAAAGATTTACAAAACAAATATATTTATTGTATATACGAGTATGTATGGAATGAAATTTTGACTAAGGGAAAGGTAAGAAGCATTAGAAATAGAATAGATGTATGAGAATGGGCGAGGAAAAGATCGTTTATTTTAATAGAAAACTATGGAGATCTGTCATCTCGACTACTTCTAGTAATTTGCTTGTAAGACATTATTTTATTTATATATTATGTGCGTAAATACATAAATTCATTGATGAAGTAGGATATTTGTAAATATCGAGTAACATTGTTGCTTCGCTTAAAATTTGATTTTTAAATTTTAAGAATCTCTATATATTTGTAAAAACTCATAAATCAACTATGAATAAATGAAGAACACGTGGAGAAACATTACTAGGTCTACCAAAGTAAAACTTGCAAGAATCTTTCTTTTTGTATGGTGCTAAAACATGGAAACATGGATATAAATATGGTGCTGAAACATAGATATAAACATGCTGAAACATGGAAAAAAGAAGTGCAAGAGATTAAACGCCTTGAAGATGTGGTGCTGGCGACATACATCATCACATATACCATCATGAACAGGACAAATTTATCAATTTTGAAAGAACTATAAATTGAAGTGTTTCTTTGTATTACTAATGCAGCTGTGGATCCTCGGTTACATCGGTTATGTGATAAGATGCGTGTTTTACAATCCGGGGGTTGAGGGTTCGATTCTCATTCGAACTGTGATTTAAAAAAAAAGGATTTCAGTCATATTTTTCACTTATGGCTTATTTTTAGTTGGTTGGAAGATATTGATTGATCGCAATAAACCCGTCAGGCTGTTCTGTATACAATGAAAATGTAATACAATACATTGTATCTTAACGCTCCTTTCATCATCTTACTTATGTTATAACATTTTATTCAAGCATCCATTTCGGATGTCTTTATTCGGCATTATTTTATATATTGACACTCCATTAATTTCCGTAAGAGAACACATTTCCACAGCATTAATCTTACGTTTATCCTTCTTTTACCAAATCCAAGATTTGCTCTCGTATATCAGTGTGAGAATTGATCAGGTATATTTATGGAATAAAAATCGTACAAAATATCCATACGTAAAGATATTTGCTTCATCCAATGTATAACCCTTGTGGTGGAAAGATTGAAGGAGCGTGTTTTTTTCTTGTTTTCTTCCTTTTTTTTCGTGTCTGATTTTGCTTTGTTTGCATTTCATATGTCTTATGTCAATATCTAATTAATATATTATATATTTTGTTGAAAACCCTACATGATATCCTTAATAAAATAGATAATCAAATATGACTTTATTATTGTATAGGCACTTAGTAGCTACATAACGTTACGAAATAGTACTATTTAAGTCCTTGAGTTAATACTCGTAGATGGTCATTTTTTATTTCTTTCGGGAAAATATTGGTGATCTGACCAATATATATATTTTATATGAGCACAACAGTTCTCCTCATCTGCAGGTAATACGTTCCAAGAGTTCCAGTGGGTGCCTGAGACTGCGGGTACCAACCCCTATTTTTCCTTTACATACATAACTATGATACGATAAGGTATCCAATTCCTCGTGATCAAATATATTATAGAAGAATAGATAGAAGACACCTGTGCGTGTATTGGTTTATAGTGTATAACTGTTGCACTTTATCAAGTTCACAACCTTGACAGATCAAACCCAAAGTTTCGATGGCAAAAACATAAATTAAAATGTAAAACGGTTTAAGAGTAAAACCAATCCAGAAATTAATTGGTTTGGAATCGAATCTGATGCACCCGCGTGCTTAGCGAGAATCCTAAGCATTAGACCACTGCCGCTTATCATAACTATGGTTAAGTTTAATTTATTAATTAGGCATAGTAAAAAAATTACAACAATATCTTAATTGAAATAAAACAATTTATCATAATTTTTTTTGGAAGAAAGTGTTAAATGTCATTTCGTTAACACGTTTTTGAAAGCAGTCAAATTAAACTCTAACCGTCGTAAAAAGGTAAGCATAATTTTTTTAATACCTACTTTCTTGATAAATAAAAAAAATACTTTTCTGATTTATCAAGAAATTAAATTATACATATTCAGTTTCAATGGAACCGAGCTTTGATTTTTTACATTTTCTTTGTAATATTTGTAAATAGAAAAATATCCCTCTGCTAAATTGCATTCAGTATTTACAAGTATGTTATGAACAGCTAAATTAATTATTTTTTAGAAATAACTACGAAAATATAGTTCCTCTGAAATGAAACATTGAAAATTTGTTTCATATAACGTGTGATAAAAAAGAATGATGGACGTACGTCCGACAAATCGATGTTTCTTTTTCGGAAATGTAACGCATAGCTAAAATAATTATTTGTTATTGGTTATAATTAAAATACTGTAGAAACACAATTTATCTATCTTCGTTCCACCATTGTATACAAATCTCACTGCACAGGCAAGATACATATAACGTGTCTTTTGTTTTACTTTCTTGTAAGATATAAATCAACTTTACAGATTTTCATGATTGAAAAATATAAACTAAAAAGACCAGACACTGTCAAATAAAATAAAGCGATATGAAATTCCCTTCAGTGTGTATATATTTTACTAAATGGCAATATTAATCTGACAATTTGAAGAGTCACGTGGTGGAGCATTGTGGCAGCGTACGTATCTTTGGGATAGAAATTATTTTTTTTCGTTTTGGGGTGTTGATTTTTGTTTTTGCAGACGTATTATTGAAGCAAAAATAAGGTATCTGGTGCGACAGGCAAAGATTTTTGGGTTGTCATTGAGATATTACTTTTCCCGCCGAGAGGGCTCGCCGCCATTTGACAGAAAGAAATAAACTCGAAAAAAAAAGTACGAACCTTGCAGGAAGAATTTTTTTTCTATGCCATAAATTGTTATTAAATAAAAACATTGAACTGTCAAATTTTCCTACTTTTTGAGGTTAGATGTCTTGTCAGCAGTGTCTGTTTTAAACAAAAACTTTAAGAGTAGAAATTTTCGATTGTACAATTGGTATATTCCAATATGTCGGATAAAAATAAACAAAAAAAGTGAGTTTCTCTTTCTCATAAAACTTTTTATATATTTTTTTAATTGAATAACTATATATGATGTATTTTTAGAGGGCAGCAAAACAGAGAGAAAGATAAAAATGCAAAAGGCAATATGAAAGACCAGATTAAACCTCAACGTTCAAAAAAGCAGCCTGATTCAGCTCCGTCTAAACCAACTCCAGCCCCGTCTAAACCAACTCCAGCCCCGTCTAAACCAACTCCAGCAGGTATATCTATAGTAACACTACTTGTTCAAAATTCAAATATGTTCACAAAGCATTTTGCTACTTAGAGAACACCAATTTATTTTAATGATTAACTAAATAATTTATCAATTTAATATTAAAACTTCAGATATGCAACAGTTGATATAGATATTGAATCAATTTAAAATTCATCAAGGATTGATAGTTACTTTTTTGTTTAAAACTAATTCCTACATTTCAGTTGAAGAAAAAAAGCCCGAAGAAGCTCCGATAGACACCGTGGCCTTATTTGCTAATTTAAAAAGAGAGACTGATGAGATATTAAAAATAACGGAAGGTGCCAAATCTAAATATGCTAAAAGAGAAATTAGGAGTAATTGGACTAAGTACGAATTACCAATAGATAATTACAATATTATTGAAGAAAGTTCTCACGGAGCAGATTTTGAGGTAAATTTTATATTTTCTACATTTAAAAGAAAATTCATGGGTGATTTTCAGATTTCTATAATTTTTCAAAGTACATAATCTTGATATAGAGATTTTTTAAATCCCTAAATAATGGAAATATCAATTAGATCTTATAAAAATCATGGATTCAAATTGAAATTAATTTTTACTTCTTTTAACACATTCACTCTCAAAATGGTGTCCCATCTTCCAATTCCAAAATGCTGGCTGCCGTAACATTCCTACCTAACCAGTCACATTTCATGATTATATTTTCATCAAACAAATCTTTCTATAACTACCTCTTACTCACCGTAGATGGCAATACAACTCAAGTAGAGCTTAAGCCTCCCGGACTATTTTTCTCTGAGCCAACCGGTCTCCCTGTCTCCTCTCATTTCCCCACTAATCTCAGCCTCTAGATCTTGTTGCACACTGTCTAAAAGTCTATAGCTTAGTCTTCCAAGTGGGCTTCTAACGTAGGCTAACTTGCTGGGCTTGCGTAATGATCTTTGAATGAACAGCTGCATATTTTAAAGTACAGTACATGGTACTTAGGCCTTCGTACTTATCATGAATCATAAACAGGTCCAAATATCTTGTGTTGCAGTAGGTTTTAGCCTGTACAGATTTCTTTAAAGCATTATTGAAGAGAACTGATGACTGCAGATCACGCTTTCGCAACCCTGCCATTATGCTTCATGTAAACCGAATTCTCTCATTATGTGCCACAATCTTTCCCTATGTGCACTATCATAAAACTGTCTGAATTCAATAAAAATGCCAAAAATACTTCCAATATTTTTCCATAATTTATCTAATGTAGAACAATTGATCTTAGATACTTTGCTCTTTTCTAAAGCTACGGGCAAAATTCACTCCGGTGAAAGTGCTTTGTGATGAATAAATCTTGAATTATTTAAATTAAATAATGGTAAGTGGTAAAAATTGGTCAAAAAAACTCAAATTGTAACTTGGCGATGAGATGACAGGATTTTTCTCATGCAATTAAGTTGGTTGCCTGCATATTTTTGAACCATTAGTTGATCATTTTAAAGTTCTTATTAAAGAAAGATGCGGTATGACCTCATTCAAGTTAGTCTATCTAAACAATGCTGCATGATCAAGATACTTTAGAAATCAATTTTATTTTTTACCCAGGAACTTCTTCAAATACCTATTTCAAGAGGAGGACATTTTCAATTCAAACATGAAAAGACATGGGCAAGTGAGAAAAAACGCAATATTGATTTATTTTCTTTAGATTTAAAATACATATCATCAGCACTTGCTTGTATACCGTATTATGAGAAAGTAAGGTTGAATCCTTCTGCATTTTCTACAGAACAAGCAGAAAGAATGAAAAATATTTCAAACAAAAATATGGATAAATTTAAGAAAAATTTGCCAATAGAAAAAGAGGAGAAAGAAATTGCTAAAAAAATCTTGAAAAAGATTGTCATTGATGAAAAAGATAGTAAAAATAGTGAAACTAAAATTGAATCGCAGTTTTCAAAAGATTCTGAATATAATGAAGAAGAAGATGCATTACACTATGAAGAAGAACTTAAAGAGAATATATCAGAAGAAAAACTTATTTTTATGGTCGGCGAAACACCTCCAATGGAGATTCCAAGTGAAAAAATAGTGGATACGACACTTCCTGTAACAACTACAGAGACAGTAATCAAACCTGTTAAAAATGAAATTGAGGCGTGTGTTAAAAAAATTGGAAGAGTCTTCCTTGATGATGATGATGAACTGGATGAAATTTTAGGATTAACTAACCCAAAAGAAGAACTGGCCAAAAAATTCATTGAAAAAGGTAAAGTAATTTTTAATTGTTGTCAGTTTTAACATCAATGTAGTTTTAGGATTAATGTAACAGATACAATTTACTCTTTGTATCCCGACCCGTGTTTTAACGTGATCAACTAGATTTGTATTGAGTCCCGGTCCCGTGTTTTCACTTGATGGACACCTTATCCAAAAAAAAACATATTGCTGGCATCTAGTAAATATTTTTGTAAACAATTCAACCTTTGAATGATAGTTTTTTAAATTTCTGACGTGGACAATACCCTAGACCAGGGGTGTCCAACTGAAATCATTTGGTGGGCCAAATAGAACATTGCTAGTCTTTGATGGGCAAAACATATAAATATTTTATAGCTTAATAATAATATGACATTTATTTATATTAAAAATAAACAAACAACTTACAATCAAAATGTTTTATTACTTTGTAAAATTAATGAAACATTTGTTTTTTTATTATTTGATACTTTTTTAATATCGACTGGTAATAATTTGGAGCCAGGTAATCAATTCGTCACTCACAAAATTAATAATATGTGAAAATTGTTATAATTAACGTGCACGGAATTTGTTTTTTATTTTATTAATAACAAAATGCAAAATGTATAAAAAGTTGGAAACCTTGAAAAGGCCACACAAAATCTTAAATTGGGCCACATGTGGCCCGCGGGCCACGATTTGAAACTTAGAAAAATATTCCAAGTTTCATTACAATATTTCTAATATTTACTTGGATATATCAATTTTAGTAATTCTTTTACAAAAATCAGAATTCCTAAAAAAATGAGCCGACACTGGGAAAAGTTGTCTTGATTTCGATCAGGTTTTAAATTGTTAAAAAAAACATCCTGATCTGCATAAAAACACCTAAATTATATTTTTCAAGAGACTGGCAAAAAAAGTATAAATGGAGGAAAAATGTCAATGGAATATTATTTTCTATAAAAACAAAAACTTCATTCATTTATAAAAATAAACATACAGTCAAGTCTGGTTATAGTGAACTCGGTTTTAGTGACCCTTTGAGTAAAGTGAACCAAAATCTACTAGTTTTAGTTCACTATAACATAGGTTTTTACCATACACATTTGATATATGGGGTTGGGACAAAAAATTTTGGTTCACTATAGCTGAAAGTTCACTAAAACCGAGTTCACTATAACCGGAGTTGACTGTATGTATATAGGCCAATTCGGATAAGTTGAAAGGTACTGTATGAATAAATGAATAAAAGTTTATAATACCAATACAGTTTTAATAATCTTGAAAATAATTACACACAAATCAAAACCTGGAAACAATCCATCAAACCCTTTATTATTTTTCTTCCAGATCCAGTACAGGATACAATAGACGCACATGAAGATACCCCAAGCTCTACCCCATCTCTGGCAAATATGCCACAAACTGAAGTTGATTTGGATAAGTGGCTTGACGAGTATCTCGAAACCTAATTGTTTTAGAAAATATTTTCATACAAAAAAGTAAGTTGCGAATGGGTTTAATCTAACGATATAACATATATAGTATATGAGTTGTAATAACAATAGCATCAATATCCACATATTACATATGGTTCTTACATATTCTCATACTGCCTTCTTTCCTTCAAATTGTTATTGGCACAAATTATCCTCTTTATAATACCTAATTAACTAATAATAATCCACATATTTGTTGAAGTACCACTAAGGTCCAAAAATTTCTAATCTGAACAGGTTAGAGTATGTATGAACAGGTACCATGCAAGCCACGTACTAGTCTGGTGATGTTACAGTTAATATTTCATACTTTTACCCTCAATCAACTAGAGCCGATAGAAAACATGTATTATTAAGTGTTAAAACTCAAATATCGCACGGTTATCAAGTTTCTTTCAAAAGAAGGGAATAGGCCTTTCAATACTCTCATTTCATCAATATGATGTTGAACAATATTATTGTTACAAGGCATGGATGCAACTTACAATTGCTGCTTCTCTCCTAGTGCTTCTATATTTGAAAAACCAGGGTTTAGCTGGAATATAGAGTAAATTTATATCATATCTTTTTCCTTTAGTGCGGCTCGAGATATTCGAGTGATTTTCCCACTCCATCATGGAGAAGTGGGTTAACGTTATAAGTAGGTGTGCACTTATATTTTCTGTTTTCTGTAGAAGTTGCATCTTTAGCAAAGAAATTATCCTATTACCTGAAATGCCTCTTTAACCAGGAACCCAAGCCAAGGGGACATTATAATTCACCTCCTTGGATAGAGTTTCCCTTATATTAAGTGCTATACTGTTAGAAAATCTGAATGGGTCCTTTTCTATTGCTTGAAGGGAACTTGGAGAGTCAGATAAAACTCAAGTCTTATTAATTAATTTTAAGGCTATTTTTAATACTTTAAGGATTGACAATCCCTCGCCTCTAAATAATCAATAATTTAAGGTTTTTATTTTTTTCTTTATATTCAAGGTTTCACAATAGATTGCTACTCCCTATTATGTGTTCATCATTTGCAATTCTGGATACATCTGTGTTAAAAAATAGTCCAGTCATTCCAATGGATATCAATGTGATTAGTGAAATCATAATTGGTTTAAGCATTTGACTTGCCAATTCCATGATACTCAATAATGAACATGTTTATAATCAAAGCCTGGAATGGGATGAAAAACACAGGAGGGATAGGAGTTTTTTGGACTACAATGTCCAAGACTGAAAATTTGCGAAATTTATAAATTAAGGTGGGGATGTTTTATTTTTCCAAAATGTATTAATGGAAATGAGATCTGTAAGTGGTTTTAATTTATACAGAAAGCGATGGAATCTCATTTTGTAGATATTGAGGTAGTACCGAGCGCCTATAAATTGTCTTGGAAAGCAGAACAAGTCTCAAGTCTCAAAGTGGTTAGATGAACCTCCCACCAAACCTCTAATACTGCACGAAGGAAATTAGGTTTTTTTGGCATAACTTATGAAAGGACATATTTGATGTTTGATGTACAATGATGTTAGAAAGTGAAGAGAATTATTCAATGTTTTAAGATATTTATCAGACATAAACCACAATATCATCTACATACTGTATCACAACAGCATTAAGAGGAACAGGATATGAAAGATCTGCCTTACAAATGTTGTTTATAGGAGGAAGTTAATGACAGATCCTTGAGGAAGTCGCTTCCAAACTATTCTAATGAAAGATATCACATCCACCAACAGGGAGATGGAGCGTTCTGAAAAAGGGTTAAATATGAAGCAAGTCATTTTATTGGGGATTTTTTGTGCAGCATTTTTTGTTTTAAAATGAGTAAAAGAATGCTTAAATAGTGTTACATCAAAGGTGATTATAATGGTGATTAGGTTTTTGATAAGGAAATACAGAAGAATATAATGTCTGTGGTCAGAAAAGATAAATTATACAGCATTCAATTCTTTCCTTCAGTTTTCCTGAAAATTGATCTGTATGAAGATTGCCACAATTGTTTCTACACAACTCATATCCAAGATAATATTTGCTTGAAACTTGTTTTTTTTTTTACTATATTGTGTTGTAAAATAAAATAATATATTTTTTAAAATGTTATTTTCATTCATCGTTCCATTTTGTATAGTACGTTGCAATGTTGAACTGGTGGATTGAATGTATTAAAGAGCGTAATCAAGAGAAAACATTGTTTTCGCTCCCATTAATTGAGCCTTTGGGTTCTTAATCACTGGAGTAGGCACGGATAACTCGTGCTTTGTCATCGCACATGTTGGCAATACTAATGTACAGAGGCAACAACATCCGCACAAATCTAGCGTATGTGAGTATTATTACCAGATGAATTCTTTTGCTAGACTAGGAATTTAAAAAAAAAAATCAAGTTCCATCGGAAATTGAACCCGAAACCCCTTGGTGAAAGTCAAGCATCTTACCAACTAGGATACTGAGGTCGTCATCTTGTATTGAAGCAGTTGACATCCATAGTCGACAGATTAGCATTCTAGCTTAACTAATCCTAGATTCGTTTTTCAGAGGATCCTTTTCTGACATCACTTTTAAGCTTTATTTCATTTTCATTTATGATTTTCTGTAACTTTACTTAAATAAGTTATATAAGAGCCAATATAATTTTACTTAAGGCTCTAACAAATTATAGTTTTTAGTAGTATAATATACTATTAAACTTTCATTGTATACTGTACAACCTGGCAGATGTATTATCATGTGGCAATGTCTTTCAATCAACCACAAAAGTATTAAAACAAGCCTCTAGTGAAAACAAGACTGATATTTTTTTCGACAAGAATTGAATCCAGAAATCCCGGATTAAAAGGCAGGTGTCTTATCAACTAGGCTACGGAAGTCGTCTTTCTGACTGTCTTGGAACGCCTTATTAAAAATCTTATTAAGGTCTTATTAAAAACTCGTGTTTTGTTTATTTCTATGGACCATCCAAGTTGGCAATTTGTTATAGAAATCATCACGTAAAACGTAATTTTAAGAAATTTCGTAAGTGTGGAAGTAATGATATAAAAGTTTCGGAAAGTTGAGACTTTCGAAATCTCGAAAAAACTTCGTTAACATTTTTCAATAATGCTACAAGGTAATACATAAAGCACTTGATATGACTGGTCACTCAAATGAGGTAAAGAAACAAATACGAGGTTGAATCGAAACATTCACAGCCTAAGAAAGAAAAATGCAAAACTATTTATTTTTATATTCGTTCACCCCTAACTTCAATGCGCTTTTTCCACTGTGATTCCAATATCACAATACCACTTTTAAAAAATTATTTATCGAGGCTTGCTAAACAGGTGCTAACAGTAGATTCAATCGGTTCATTTGTTAAAATGTCACTGACTATCCAAGTATTTTTTCAGGTTTGAGAACAAGTAATGTGGAAGAAATTCATTTAAATTAAATTAAGAAAAGGGGTGGAAGTTATTCAAAATAAGATTTGTGAATTTCAGCCATTGATTGCGTTGTGTGAACATGTACATTGTCCTGGTGGAACTACACTGTTTTTGAAAGCATATCTAGCTTTTTACAGTTTTTCTTTTTGTAAATGGTGTAAGAGGCTAATGTTATATTTAGAGTTTATTGGTGTATCTTTTGCTAGGTAATTTGTCATTAAGATCCCCTTTGCACCTCAAAACACTGAGGTCAGCTCAGCCTCAGCCTTCTATGAAGCTGGAGATGCAGGTCGTTTCGACTGTTGTTTGGAGTATGGTGGTGAACCCAGGTTTCATGAAGCTAGTAGCCAAAAATTCTGGAAGATTGCTTCATAGAGGACTATTCACTTGAAATAGTGATACGAATACACTTGTATTCAACCATGTTAAATTCCAATCATTTGTAAGGTACTAAACATATCCGCCGAGTTAATGCAGCATTTTTAAGAGTGTGGATGGACGACATTATCTTTAGTCCCATTAATGGAGCTCTAGATTTGGAAGAACCACTGGAGTAGGCACACAGTTCGTCTTCATTATTATTGTGATCTAAATAAAAAATGTGTATGAACCTCTAAACGAGTATAGCCGTATGGTGTACGGCGATCGAATTTTTACCTCAATAGAGTATGGACGTACACGGTACGTCCAATGTTTTTATTACCGAATACATGAATTTATCTATAAAACGGACATGGCTCAAATGTTTTTATCTATTCAATTATTTTGTATATGGCGGCCGCAATTACGTTATTTATATAACTTACAAAATCAATTATTTATTTTACTTACAAAATCTCACTCGCTTTTAGAGGTTAAGTGATCTAAAAAAAAAACATTTTTTCTTTTCATTTTTATTTCTTTACAACATTGGTACATATTGGAGGAATGTATCATTTTATTTGACACAATACTAATGCCCACTAGACATGGCGCTATATTCCATACTATTTATATTTTTGACAGCTTCCATTTCATTGGTTGTTTGCATACAAAAATTGTAGAATATTGATTTAAGGCTGGCATCAACCATGCTCTACAAAAATGTACATATTATTTGAAAAATTGCATGCGATTGTTGGATTGTATCTAGCAGCCATTAAGTATGAAGTAAGGTACATTAATTTTTACATATAATATACTCGTGAATATCTATGACACTGACATAATAAACATTTATTTATAATACATATATTTTACGTATTTCTAAATGAGTCGTCCATTTTCAATGGTGTTGGTTACATTTTATTGAAAGTAACAATTATTTATAAACTACAAATGAATTACCAAAATATTTTTTATACTCTATCAGAAAAATATATTTAAATGTAAAAACAAATAAGTTAGGAGATCTACAATTTTCATCATATAAGTTTACCATCATAAGTGAAAAAGTGTTAGTTGCATTTAAGATAGTACATCATGTTAAATGTGTTATAAGCATATCAAATTAATTGTTTAAGGAATATAATTAATATTTATTTTTAAAGCAAGTACAGGTATCCCTCACTTTACGAGATAAATTGATTCTAAGAACCTCATAATTAGAAAAACAAATATATTTAATCGGAATGAAATAGGAATTGGTTCAAAATGAAAAAATATAACCTAAAGATGGTAAAAAAAATTATTACTTTATTTTTAATTAGAAGATCTAAAGAGCTTATTCCTTTCATCATTCTCCTACTGTCTTAAGACAGCATCGGTAGATAAATGATTTTAAGTTTTTTTTTTTCAATAAATTGTTAAGAGTGGGTTGACAGGCAGCATTTTTCTGAACCCTATAAAGCTCTTTATAGCATTTTAAGGAATTTCATTGCTCACAGGTTGATTATAAAATTCAAATAGATTTTATAAAATTGTATTTAAATCGCGTTCTAGTGAAATTGCGTAAAACGAGGGATACCTGTATTCTCATCATCAAAGCAATTATTATATTTATACATTTCAAATGTTATTTTTTTAATCCACTTTCATCCAAATTTGTTGCCAAAGAAATTTAATTGAAAATTTAATTCATGTGAACGTCGAAAAATAGTTTATCATAAATTTCTCAATTTATATATCATTAGTATGATATATAAATTGAGTAAAGTCGAAAATTATGAATGAAACTATTATTGCTCAAACTGTAAAAAAACTATATATTTTATAATTCATTAACATTTTGATGATACCCAATTGACTTTTGTTGACCTAAGTATTATTTATAATCCCATGAATGAATTGAAAATACAATACAATAATGTATGTTTGGTTTGCCGAGATACTGTAGTGTATCGGAAATGTTTGGTCATGGAAGAGTTCACTATTCACGCTATGAGAAGACGAATACAGAATTCATATCCGCACATTGGAAACTCTACTGGCCAAGATTATATAGTGAATCAAAGGAAAATATATCACTAAATTAAATGTTATGCTTAATAATTGATGTTGACCTTCCTTTTGAAAAATACATCATTATATTTGTTATTTGTCTCATTATAATTGTTATTTTGTTTTTCATTTCACTTATTTATCATCAAACAATATAAAAACGGTTTAACTTACGTTTAATATTGTTTATTTAAAATAAGTAAATTATTGTGATATGCTGCGGAAGCATAATGAGTGATAGAAGTGCAACAATAAATTATAGAAAAGCAAGCCAATGAGTGTCATGCTGAAGAAGCATAGCGAAAACCTGACTTTCATCAACCTTTTGAGAGAAGACTTGAAGTTTGTCATCATATCAACTTTGACGAGAACAGAGTTGAAATTTATAACTGTGGCATGATGAATATTAAATGGCAATTTTGCAGATGAGAGATCTCCTGACAAAACATTCAAATTTTGCTGCCATAGAAGAACTGTTCTTCTCGAAGTTGAAAATGAGCCATAACGCCAGTTCCCTCAACTTTTGATGAAGTTATTAAGCAATCCAGATATTTCGGGCTACTAAAACTTTAAAACAAACATTACTTCTAATAACTTTTTTAGCATTTTTTATTTTTTAACCTTTCAGCTTAGCAAGTCAATTCACATCACCTGATTTTCCATTTGTTACTGGTAGTTTTACTATATATTTTGTTATGATAAGGTTGGCCTTGACTACTCAGCCCATCAAAACCAAAATTAAAGACAATTATCATATTTTTTATGACTTATACACATATTATATATTATATTTTATACAGTCATTTTTGTTTTATTTATTTTTCTTTGTATGCTTTTGTACTTTTTTTATTTATGGCTATTGTTGCACTGAACACCAGTTGTAATAAAAACTTATTTTTAATAAGTATTGTTTTAACAAAAAATATAGAGAAGTGTATATATGTTATATCATTCAATATTAAGAATTTGTATGTACATAACTTATTCTTACTCAATTTTCAATGAAAAAAGAAACCTAATAAAGTCTAGATTTTTTTGATAAATTACTGATTAATTGCAAATTTGACAAAAAATGAACCAACAAAAAAAAACATAGATACAAAACCAATGCTAAATTTGAATATGCAAAATCTTTTATTTATTGTCTTTACATTATAATTTTTTTTTTATTTCCTAATTGCAATATTTTGTATATAAAAAGTTAAACTAAAAACAAATAAATGCATTTATTTATTTTTGTAATTGAAGCTATCAGTAAGTGTTACTATTTAAATTCTATGTTCAGTCATACAAAAACTACCATAGAGAAACACATTGGTCGAGATACCAATTTGGATGCAAATGGGTTAGTTAGAAAATTAAATGAAACTACTCAACAGACAAAAATAGAAAAACAAAACTTAACAAATAACTGCTATAATAAAAAAATAACAATGTTATTTAATAGAATCATTCATTAAAAATATTATAATATACTAAAAATCATAAAACATCTTAAATGATTTGATAGGATTATTTTGAAACTCTTAAAACTTAAGCACATTTGGACGTAATTATGCAAAAATATTGAGACACACAAAATAATAGCGCCATTTAAAAATCGGATTCTCGTTAAAACCGCTCTAAATCAGGATTAAAAGCCACTAGTATTGAATGATTAAAAATATAAGAAAAATAAATAAACATAAATCGAGTGTAAGGATAGGAATGTGGTGATTGCAGCCATTAGACTAGGTACTTGCCCGCATCTGTATATTTTTAAAAACCTATATTTTATTTAAAATTTAAAAAAAAATAATGTTATAGTATGTAGAAAAATAAATGGATATTTTATGGTAAAGTCCTGTCAAAAGTTTTTGCCCCATACAATCGGTGAAATATTTTCTCAATTATCAATAGGTATAATTTATTATAGGTCATTTTTGCATATTTATATCCATTTTATATTAAGAAATGAAAAATATAAATAAAAAAACATATAAAGATAATCAATTCAGTTGTAAATATAAAAAAAATCCTTTTGTAAATCTCATTAATCATTACAGTTTTTACGTACAATTGCGTATTTTGATTATTTAAAGTAGTGCTGCTACTCAAACTATAGTCCCTGGACCAGTACTGGTCTGCAAACATTTTGTTACTGGGTCGTGACAAGATAAAATTATTCATTTAAAATATATAATTCTTATTTGTTTTCTATTTTTTTATAATTTTATTTTTCTTACTAAGTCAGTCGAAAACTTTAAAAAATGCATTTGATCTCAGTTCTCTTTGTTTTAAAATTATTTGCGATTCATTTCACAAAAAGACGATTTTAAAATTCATTTCACGGTGATGAGTTGGAATGAAAAAATTGATCAACAACAAAGAAAGTTTGAGAAACGCTGATTTAAAGCATGTTGCTAACAAATTGAAATTTTAATAGTTTATATATACATATATGGATTAATAAAAACCCAAACATTAATAAAAATTATCATATTTGTACTGTGGAAATAAACAAAGATATAATTGTTATCTCCTTTTTGTGAATGATTGGTTTAAAACAATTGTAAATGAAATATTTGCTTATAAACTTTCAATAGTAAACTATATAGTTATACGTGTTTAATCCTACATGGGTAATGTATCTAATAATAAAAATACTTATTCATATTATAAATTCTTAATGACTGAAAATAATAAAAAAAATATAATTTGTCATGTTTCTCCCCACCCCCTCAACCCCTCTAACATCATTTTTCAATGGTGAACTAGGAACAAGATTTAAAAATAATAAATATTATTTACAATACACTAAAAATTAACCCTTTACACTCGAAGGCACCAAAGTGGTGCAAATTTGATTTTATCACAAAACTTGTAGGTACTATAACGGCGATATACTATACCATCAGTTTGGCCTAACTTCCACTTGGCAAATGGTGTATTGTATGTATCTTCATATTTTATTTGTGATAATATTTTTTACAGATTTTACTGACAGATATTATAGTAATATTTATTTAAAAAGCAATGCAATAGTATTTTAAAGCAATCGCTTTGAGTGACTGGTAGCACTTATAAAATAAAACTTTCGAGTGCAAAGGGTTAAATATATTAAAACACTGATTTTCAATTTTTTTTTTAATATTGTTAGTAATTTTTAACCACGAATCTTGATTATTATTTCATTTTATTTAGTATTTAAATTTCTTGAAAAAAACCATGAATAAACAAATATTTGGCAAAGAAACTATGTTAAAACAAATACGCAGAATTATAATTGTTAAAAATACAACATACTAAAAAATGTTACAAAAAATATAATTTCCTTTATAAGGTTCGACATATGATTCCGCTAATTAAATCTTATTTCTGTGACCTTAGTTTCTTAACCTATGAGTCGGTTAGCCTTCTGAATAGATTTAAATTGGGTCAGTTGACATTTTGAATGGATCGTAAAATATTTTCAACAACAACATTTAATTTTTTTGCATAACAACATAGGACACGTTAAAAATAACAAAAAATATTTTGAGAACCTTCCGAGCTGAGTAAAATTTAATTTTGTTATCAATATAAGTAATGTATTTGCATTATTAAAATACACAATTTATTTAATTGTTGTTTTATTAATCTTTACTTGTGTCATGGAAATTTAAAACTTATCTGGGCAACGGCTCAAAACGGTTAAGAAACACTACCTTAAATATTCGGGCTTATAATATGTGGAATAATTAATTAGAAATCGATTGAAATTTTCAATACAGAACTCCACAAAGTTCAAACTAAAACATTTGTTAAATAAATAAAGCAACTGTTTTAAAAATAATATCATTAAAAATTAAACATTCTTTACAAACATAGGGGAGGATATTAAATTGAACAGTATTCAAACACTCTTAACTAGTGTTTAATTTTTCCTTAAAATGAAAACACATTCCACCATTGAAGATATTTCAAAACTCCTATTAGTTCTATATTTATTATTTCAAGAATGTGTTTAACTGAAAGCTAAAAAAATAATACAAAACATGTCTTAACATTATTTTAATTCATTTAAATTTATTGCTATAAACCAAGTTATTTTTTACCCACCATTTAAACAAATACAATTAATAAAAAATATATAACATTCAGCAATCTATAATATATCTTAGCATTTAAATGGATATGCACTTAAAATTTGAATTCCCTTAAATTTATTTTAAAATCTATAAGTTTAATTTTCCCTTGTTTTAATTGATTTTATTTCCAAATGTTTCATAATTTAATTGATTGTTTTTTTTTAATTAAAAAAGGCTGTATTATTTATTCTATTGAAAAAGACTTTTTATTTCTTAATGCAGTTAAAACTATAAAGGAATCATTTTTTAGTAACTAAATGTGTAATATTACTTATCTCCACTATGGCTATAGTGGACTATAGAAACAATAGCGTAGCATAAAACAAACTATAAATAGTCTGTCATAGATAGCAGTTATGTTTGATTATGTCACATAAAATATTTATGTCAAATATTGTATGAATTTAAATTCAGTATTGTTTATTATCTCCTTTGGTCATATTCAATACAAAATGAAGGAAATGAACTAACATTCTTACCTTGCATGTTAATTAAATCAAAAATAAGATTAGGCGAGTAAGTTTTGGATGGGGCTGTTGTAAATATATACATACCACCAGAATGCTTTTCTTTTATTTGATTAATCTGTTATTTTTTTACAAATTATTTTAGATACTTTAACACTATCCCAAATCATAGACAATATGTGATCTCATTTTCACACTATTTATAGTGAGATTTGTGCAATACTATATCTGTACCCTAGAGGATAAACCACGGGAGTCACATTTTACCCTAGAGGATAAACGACGTTGCATCATACAATTCATGTGACTCATATGACGTTTATCCTCTAGGGTACAGATATAATTCTAAAGTTTGCTATAGCTGTAGTGAAACTGTAGCTTAATGATTATTTTAATATTTACCTGCTCTCTACTTCAATTCAAATTAAAGCCTTATTTACACTGAGAAAGTAAAGTATCGGGTTAAATTGATATTTGAAAAAATAATGTAGCTTTAAAAAATTTGCCTGCAATATATTGATAGTGAATAAAAGTTAAACCTTTATAATAATGTTGGGAAAGTATTATTTGTTACTTGTCTTTTATCTTTACTTTCTCCATGTAAACAGACCAAGAAATATATTATGATAAAGGCTAATTTTATATCTAATAAAAAAAACATAATATTAAGTTGTTAAATGAGTTTATATTAAGATTTGAATATATAAACTTAGGCTGACCATAATTCTTCATAGTGAAGCAGCATGTTGGAGTACTTGTAGGTCAATTAAAGATTACTAGTGTTGTTAAGAAACACGTTACAAATAGCGTACTGTGAGCAGTGAAGTAGCGCCTTTACTCCTTATTAAGCTGTTTTAGTAGCATGCTACTTTAGATTGAAGTATCTGTATGTTTTTTATTTAGCTTTAAAAATATGAAATATCAATTCCTGAAGACACTACTAGCCTGACCGTTATTTAATTTTAAGGTTATTTCAGAATATCTTATAGAGTAGAAGTTTTACTGAGAAATATTCAAAGAAAAATGGGTCACACTGAGAATATTATTTATACATATTACCAAAAGTGACTAAATGCAAAATTGATAATTTATCGATCTAACATTATTGTATTTAGAAATTTTGAGAGGAAACAAATTAATTATTTTTTTAAACTATGTTTAAATGTCAATTAAAAATAAAGATCTTTTTTTCACTTCAAATTTTAAATTAGAATTGAAGACATTTTAAAATTATTCAATTTTGTTTATTTAAAAAACAAGACAATAGCAGTAACTGAGTAAAATAGAATTAGGCAAAAGAGGCATATGATCAGCCTATATAAACTACATCAAGTGATATTTTACTGCTACGTGTGTATGTGATATATACAAAGTGGCCTATTTAAAGTTGGTGTAACCTTAAAAACAAGATTGAAATTATTTTTGCCTTGCTCTGTCATATATTATATATTCTTGATACGAGCGTGATGCATATAAACATTTTAAGTTTTAATATGGTTTCATCACTGTTTTCAGACAGCAATTACAAATAAGTTTTTTTTTTATTATGCCAATAGTAAAAAATTACAAGTCTTCAGATCTAAATTTTTGTATCGCTACGTTAGCAGTCGAGTTCAAATGTACGACATAGATCAAATCACTACTATTTATGATACACATTCAATGAGATTTGTTGTTCATAACTACCCATAATATGAACTTTTGCCTTTATTGCTCAGTTCCAAGAATATCGTTTCTGATGTTTTCAAAATCACATATAAGTAATTAACTGTGCCAACATTTGTTAAACTACTGACAAGTGGAAAAGTAACTGTATTTTTTACACTTGACAAATATTTAACTTGTCCTTTAAGCAACACCAATTTTATCAAGGACATGTTATATTTTAAATATGATACAATCTATATAAAAAATAATTGGATATAACCCTAGGAAACTACACATCTATTTAATGTTATAAGACCTCGTACACTAGGAAGTGTAGGATCGTTGCATCTTATCTAGATCACAATATCACTTTTGAGCCTTGAAGTGAGAGTATAAAGCCAAGATATGGCACATAATAAGGAAAGCGGTGCACTGATAGAGCTGTGAGAATATTGAAAGATAATAGAAAGGACTGCACAATATGCTTCTACTAAAAATAAAAACCTATGTCTAATATTTTATCTGTCCATTAGTAAAAAAGAAGAAGCCATATAAATCTGATACAAAAATTTGTAAATATATGTTTTGAAGATACTCGAAAAAATAAGTCAATGTACCAAATGCAATTCCCGTATCCTAATAAAACTGCCAATGCCATAAAGTTCAAGAAAAATCAGAGTCAATAGAAGGGCGAAATATTATATAAGTTGATTGATTTTTTAATTCCATCGACAATGCACTGATACTGTTACTTACATAAATGGTAAGTCTAAACATTGATTTTACTCATTTGAATTATTAATTAATGAGAAAAGTATAAAAGTTATTCAAATTGAACTTTATATAAGTTTAACACATTCACTGCTAATAAATTTTTACATGATTACATGCCATGCCGAGAATTTAGCAAAGACACAAACAGAACATGCCTAGCGTGATGTACGCACTGGGCATATGATTTTATGAACTTGTGAGATGGATCCTCAGCACTGAATGTGTAACTGATTTTAAAAAAAATATATTGAAAATTACTGGACAGATAAAAATAATAGAATACTACAAGGTGCAATAACAAGAACTAACACACAATTATTTTTAATTTTATATTAAAATTAATAATCAAATCAAACTATTGCCAAACTATAAAATAACATGAAAAAAATATATATTAAAAATAATAAAAATGTGATTAAGAATTATGATCTATCAATAAAACTATGTGTAGTACTTATTACTAATAAAAAAAGAATAATATACATTCCGATAGTTAAATGTCATTAAATAAAATAAAATACTTGTAATTTATGTTAAATTTTGATACGTAGAACTTTAGGAATTGAAACTTTAGGAATCGGTCAACTTATAAATTTTCTGATCTGTTATAACCATCTGAATCTTAATTTATTTATTACATTAAAAAAAACAGATTCAACTATCGGCATTAAAAAGACAAAATTCAGGTTTTATATTATTAATCTATACATTTTAAGATTGTTCTACAATGTTATTTGTTGGTCACTAGCAAAACACAAAAATATTACGTTATACTTTGGTAAATCTAGAAATGCATTGAATGGAAAAATTATCTTCAAATGCAATCTTATCATAGCAAAATCCACACTTCATTAATTTTAAATATCCATAAACTTTACAAAATAATTTGTGAATATTATTTATTTTATTAAATAAATGCTCGTCTCAATAAAAACAGTACAGATTTTTCTATCAAAATATAAAACAGAAATTTTTATTTGCTTTTTTCTCTCTACTTTTCACTTCTCGGATGTATTGATTTAGTATAATATTGACACATTCCAAATAAAAGGGTGTAACCTTCAAATCACAAATCAGGACAAATAGTTTTTCAGTATTATTTTACCATTAATTCAATCTCCGTTTGAAAATATATTGTATTCTCCCTGTCAACACAGTTGATACATTGCTGGCGATAGGGGTCTCAGGAATGATCTGCCTATTAGGATAGGTACTGCAAGCGATACCTTTATGCAAGAATATATAAAATTCTTCGGCATTTAGTCTGAAGATTAAGTGTCAGCCCTTTGGTACCTGCATGTTATTAAAGTCCAAGAGAAAAGACTTCTCAGTTTTGAAAAAAATCACCTTGAGAGAATAATAAGTGTCGAGAGAGATTGGCTGCCAGTCAGTGAACCAACCTGGATGGAAGCGTTTTATGACATTCCAGGTGGAACAAATAAGGTATTATTAAGGTGAAACAAATAAGGTAATATTTCAGTAATCAAAATTTTCCAATTTTTGTCTCTACTACATTTGAAGGTTAACTAACCCTTGTTATCCAAAATGCATTGATAAATCAGAATAGGAGATGTAAACACAGAAAGTGGAGAAAAAAATGGGAATAAAAACAAAGTGAGATATTTTTAATTTTACAACAAAGTAAATTTTGGAGTGACTTTCATCACTACACAATGCTTAAAATGTGAAACAAAAAAATAATGTGTACTTACAATATTGAGAAATATTTCCTTCTTATAAAACTATCAATTTTTTTCCTTTTCGCCAAATCTAGTCATTAAACAAGTCTTGAAATTTCGATGATTCTTTAAGATTCATTTCAAATGTCATGCAACCTAATTATAGTATATGTACATTGTAGGTTGATTGTTAAATTTAAATAGCATTTGTTAGTGACGGCTTATTTAAAAAAAAAGTATCACTTAATATAGGTTATATTATTCTGGAATAAATCAAATCGATTATATTGCCATGAAAAACTTAAACTAGCTCATCCCATTTTTAGGAAAAATAAGTTATTGCTGGTTTTGAAATCAGCCAACAACAAGAGAGCACATTAGTTTTCCACTTATATAAAATAAAAGTTATGGTACCTCACCAATTAGCATCTCAATATATTTAACCCAAAAATAACTTGCTAATGAGGTTGTTAATCCAGTGATGCAATCTTGATTTTATAATAAAACTCATGGGCACCACAGCGGCGACATGCTATATAAAACATGTTAATTGAGCGCTTATATCCATAGTGAATGGTTGTGTATCATATCTACGCTCTGTATTAATATCATATCATAAAGTTATCACAAAATGTACAAAGGTTCTTATCAATTAAAAATGTATTTGTAGGAAAGTATTTTGATAACATTTATATTTCAAATTTTTTTAGCTACAATATGAAAAAACTATTTATCAATATTGTTTTCAGTAGCTGGTAACATTTGTAAAAAAAATTGAGTGTAAATGGTTAATGTCTTAACCCTGAGAGATCGGCGCACTGCTATAGCAGTGGAAGAAATTTGTTCTACCCTTGTATTCTAAAATGAATATCATTCATTTAGAATACAAGGGTACATATTCTAAAATATATTTATGTTGTAAAAATATATTTTTTTTGTTTTTTTGTTGTTTAAAATAAATATTTATCACGAACGTCCGAATCGTAAATATATCTCAGCACTAGATAGACAATTATATTTTTTTCTCGTAGCGCTCTCAGGGTTAAAAAGAAAAGAAAACATTAATTTCAAAAAAAAAAAATATATATATATATATATATATATATATATATATATATATATATATATATATATATATATATATATATATATATATATATATATATATATATATATATATATATATATATATATATATATATATATATATATATATATATATATATATATATTATTAATGAAGGTTTCTTAAAAAAGCTCTTTAAAACTGCTTAAACTGAGACACAAATGTCAAATGTACAGTTCCAGATTTATTTTAACATGCCTCATGAAATAACCTAGTTGATGGCTTGCGTAGCAATACACAACAAAATAAAATATAAGACATTTTATTTCTTGATTTAAAATATTTCTTTTACAAAGAAAAAATAATAAGTTTAGTAAAGTATTTTTTACAATGTACAAGAAATTGTACAGTAAAATTATAAATTTGTAAAAAAAAATTCACCGAGATTGAAATTATTGAAAGAAAGTAAAATTCTTTTAATTTGATAGGATATTTAAAGATATAATTTTATTTTGAAATATATCGAAATAAAAATTTCGATATATTTCAAAATAAAAATCCTGATAAAATTTTAGCATAACTTTTACCACGTCAAATTTACACAGCAGGCTTTTTCTGTTAAATCTTTAAAATGTCACAAATAGGCAAATTTGAGAGAAATTATAGACATTTTTAACTCGAAGGTAACTTGTAACTTTTAAAAGAAATAAAAATATTTTTACAATCCTCTGAACTGAGTAAAGTCATTACATACTTACTAATAAACATTTATTATACACAGTCTGATGATTTTGAATTGAATCACCATTCAATAGAAATATTCAAAATATCTTATTTAATAATTTTTCCATCCAATATCAAAATATATTTGTACCTATTTTTTTCCACATTATATTATAATTTCAACTACTCATAATAAATTTATTTTAGAAAATACACACATTACACTCAAAAAGACAATTTATAAATAAGATTATATTATTTAAATATTGAAGGAAAGAAAGATTTATTTATTTACTCATAAATAAAATAAAGATATTTTTGAAAAATACATAAAAACTATAACCCTGTTTACAAAGAGCAAGTAAAAGAATCAAGTTACAAGATCAATGGATATTCAACAAAGATTCCAGCAAGTAGAATATCATGCATGTTTGACATGGGATTTTGAAAATGGCTAGTAAATTTGGCAAGTATCATTTGCTTCTTTACTCGCTCCGTAAAAAGGACTTAAAGGCAAGAAAAACATATGTAACAACATTTTCAGAATGGAATTTTAAAGTTCCATTTTTGGTTGATAATTTCTTCGTCCTTTATGTTCTCTATCCGGATATTTCCCATGTTTGTCTTTGACAATCCAAAATTGATCAATCACTTCTCCTTCTTTGTCATCAGAAACCTGGAAATATTTAAACATTATTTAATAACGCAGCTGATAGCTGTTGAAGTGACATTTCACATTTGTCGGCATGAAAGCATGTGCAAAAGCAATTGGTTCATCTTGGAAAAACTCAATAAAATTTGTTTCATCCTTATTAATTTTAATGAAATAACTTAAGGATTGTGTATCTCAAAATGTTCTGTTCTCTTTCCTCAATTCTCTAAATACTCGTACCATTTATCAACACTGTTTTCGATAAAAAATAAATTAAGAGGAAAAAATCAATAATCAAGGCAATCATCCAAAACGAGAAAAAAGTTGTATCAAATATGAAAGTGTTAAAAAATAAACAACAAAAAATATCTTCATATTCTACATTTTTTAAATGTAAGCAAAACCAACTTTTCACCTAAAAAGGAACTTTTTTATAGTTTTTTAAGGCTATAAATAAGTTCTGACACAGGATATGATACAGCATTACCATGTTCTTACATCCGATTAGGTACCAGAGGTCGGACGTATCTCAAAAATGGACAGAAATTATAGAATAAAATATCATTTAAAATTTACATTGTTTTAATGGAAAGGTGAACTATAGAGTACAAGTACATAAAAATGGTAAAAACCCTCCATTTAATGGATTTAAAGAACCGCTTTACCAGGTAAGGCCTGTGACAAAATGGTCTCCTTCCTTAACCCTTCCCTTACGGTGATAAAAATAATACGCGTGCTCCGGTGTTGGGTAGTGAGTACGCAATAAAAAATTTGCGATTTTAAATCGGAAAAATAAGAACATTCATAGATAATCCCCTTAATTAATTATAATTGAAGTTAAAAATTA
The DNA here is from genome assembly GCA_949825065.1 of Odontocerum albicorne. Taxonomy (NCBI): domain Eukaryota; kingdom Metazoa; phylum Arthropoda; class Insecta; order Trichoptera; family Odontoceridae; genus Odontocerum; species Odontocerum albicorne. The sequence goes on along the minus strand of OX463852.1, from coordinate 18,403,550 downwards.
TAATAATTGAGATTTATTTGCTGAAAACATTAAAAAATCATCTGGCAACCAACGCTCACGGAACGGGCGTACGTCTAACCTATTTGCAAGCTTAGAAGCCACTAGTGGCGCGGAACGTCAGTCGCATACCCCGGCGCTTACGCTTAATGCTTGCGACGTTGAGACAATTCAGCTCCTCGCAATTCAGTCTAGTATGCAAGAGTGAGATGCGAATATAGTGTCGCGCTTCCCGCATACTATTCACCTATCGTCAAGACGAGGCACTCGCAGCGTTTAAATGCGAATTTGTTTTCGATCTTTACAAAACACCTCGATGTAGTCGATAAATTCTGATTATTATTAATATTATTTTTTAAATCAATGCGTAAATATATTATGGAGGAATACCTAAAATCTTAACCTTGTATTTATTATATTTATAGAGATATTGATGGTTATTAGAAGCAACGTGTAGAAGATACCCAACACCGGGAAGGAAAGGTTAATAAAAAAATGTATATATATATATATATACGAGTATTTGTCCAAATACTAAAACACTCAGTAGAAACTCACACACAATTCTAACCGTATCATAATCTCAACAACCAAATCAAAATCATAGCCAACAACTCTTCATCACACATTCTACATTCGCATCAATCAATCACTATATAAAGAAGTTCAAAAGCTCCTCACTCCTCGTTTTTCCTCTATAACAATGTTAAATTATTTATTTTAACTTAAAGTTAAATCAAAATAAAGTTTAAATTTAGCTTGCAGATAAATATAAATCCCCGAAACCCATAAATAATGCATTATCTAACACTGCACAGAAGTTAAAGAAACAAAAATATTGTAAATTAAAAATAATGAAAAAATAATAATGGCCTTGGTGAAAGTAAACAGAAAACGCATGAATGTAAGTCAAGAACGGGTGGTAATAGAAATCAGACACAAAAGCAAATATACTTAAGGCAAGTAAGTGGATATAAGTCAAGGTCTGCTGCATCTCAAAGTGAAACAAATTGAACATTTTCTGGAAATAAAACTTTGGATGCAAAAATATTAAAAACACTGTCAGATGAAAACTTGTGTACAAAAAGAATATTACCTGTTCCAAATACATGTGTGTACCGTTATGAGCCCTTAGCCTGGTGTAACCATAATCTTGACTGTGGAAGGCAGACCACTCAGGAGGTGTTACTGAAAAATATGAAAAAATCTGGTATAGAGGCTGTATCGTCCAGCGATTAATGGGAGGTTATTGAATTCAATGATTGAAAGAATTCACCGATTTTGTATACCTTCTAAACAATTGGCTATTAAATTATTCTCTATGGTGACCAATGCTATACTGTTATTTAAAACTTAAGTGAAAAAAATGGTAATATTATTTATGGTTTTAGTCTAAACTAAATACACAGGATAACTAATATAATTATTGTCTTTTTTTAAATAATTAACTATGGAAATTTATTTCTTTATTGAAATGGTCCAATGACCTTTTTGGTAAAAAAAAATACAAAAATAATTAAAAACCAATATTGACATGTAAGTAATGTAATACAATAGAAAAAGGCAAACCCAGAACAAGACGAGCCCAACACAATAAAAAGAAACTCATATAATTTGTTTAATTCATCCGACTAAAACAACTACCTCACTTTACTTTTGAAAAAATCAGTCACATGGAAGTTCACGTAGTTCCCATACTGATTGTCCAATCTGTTGAATGGATGTTACAGTGTAAGGTAACTTTTACTTGGCATAGAAAGAATGCTGATAAACTTTTCAGATAAAATGACAGTGTTTTATTCAAGATACATTGGGCAATACTTTTATAAAGTATTCATAGATGGCAAGTTTATTTTACCATTTCACAATAATTTTCATTATCTTTTAAATTTTCTCTTTAATATATGACCTTGACACTATGCTTTTTATATTACCAGATAACGTCAGTAAAGGAGAACTTTCCCTTAAGTTTAGGTTCTTTTTTATCGTTACACAGCTTGATTCATGTATATTTGACAGATTGAAAGGACATAATTATAAAAGATCCTAGGACTGTGGGACAACTTTTAATCCATGTGAAAAAAATATAGATTTTGCTAACAAGTAAAATTTCAAATCAAAATAAAGATATCAATTAAAATTTCTGACATGATGATAAAAACTTAAGCACAATCAGTATACTTGTTAGCACAATTTGGAACAAATCAGTGTTGCCAGAACGTACATTAAATCATTTTCAGCAAATAGTCTGTAAATTTTTTAAGGCCAAAGATTAATTATTATACATATTTTAATTTTTAATACATAGTCAACCTCGAAGAATTAGAAATACGATGCTGATCTTTACCCGGAGGCTTCAGATTTCATGCTCAGTGATAATCAAGAGTATGCCATTCTGTGCTATGTTTCTCACATACCATATATTATGTCTTTTAATTTCTAACTGGTTGTAAGAAATTGCAATAAACCTGCCAGATTTTGTGTTAAGTAATAGATTATGTCAATTTGAACACATTTATTAAAGTTACTCATATTTATTATTGATTTAAAATTGAAGATTGTTTCACAAATATATACATTTTAGAACATAAGTATGAAATCTAAATATATTTATTTGTGTTAATTTAATAATTAAATAGTGTGTTTTTATCAGCTGATACGTATTTTAATGCTTAAAATTTTATTTTTTTGTCACTACTTATTTAGTCGATGATGGTTTTTATATTGTATTATAATACACTTTCGTTGTGTAAAGAACAACTTGGTGGGCTTATTGTCATGTGGCAATCTCTTAAATCAACCAGAAAACTGTTAAAGAGACCTTAAGTGAAAATCTAGGTGCCAACTGGAATCTAGCCCGCAAACCTCTGGTCGAAAGACGGGCATCTTACCTAGGCATAGCGAACCTATTTTTTCAAGTGTATCAAAGAATATGCCCAATTCTTTAAAAAAATCTTTGCGTGTCAGATAAATAATACGAAAATTGAAATAAAGAATTAAAAAATGTTTTTACACAATTAGGTTTATTGTAAATATACTAAAAAAAATTAGGTACCAAATGTTTTTTAAATTTACAGCTCAGTGAGATATTTGTTGTTGTTTGTCTGATGCTAATTACTAATTTGCTGTTTATAGTTGGAGACTTTTGATCCTACAAATGCTGCAGTCAAATCTTAACCAAGGTGATTTCTCACGTTCAATTTGATAAAATTCATAGACGAAAATAATTATTCACAAACACGCGTTGATCCAAACATTGTCAAAATAAGCGGTTGCTAATTTTTTCACTGACTTAAATTCACAAGACACTGGGACACAAAATACCCCCTCTACCTCACGTTTGTCCGAAATATTTCTCTTTCTCGCTCGCTCACATATAAAGTGACAGGCATGCGTGAGATTTATGGGACCCACGCAGTGTATGCATATTGTACTAGAGATGAGAAAAAGTAGTTCACTAAGACGAACAATTTTTTTTCGCTCGTTCAGTAAAATAAACTAGTTCACTAGTTCATTTAGTTAAATAACACATTGTTTGCTGATTGAATTAAACAAAAAAAAAACTTGACTTTAATACATTTTCAAATAAAATTCAAACTTTGCCTGTGTGTTAGCAAAAATTGTTCACGTGTCACTTCTTGACACGTGTGTTAGGTTCACCATCCCTGGACCAGGTCATAGAGGTCATCTTGTTTTGTTTTGCCTGAAACTTATCAGTATATATAAAAATAAAGAAACTTACCAACAAATGGTTCACGTCCCTCCTTACAACCTGCTGATCCTGTGATTATGTGAACTGGCGCCCTTAAAATAAATCATTTTTAACATTTTGAATGTGAGCAATGATAATATTTGACAAAACAAGGGCGGCTTATATTGCCGCTTTAGGAGAGTTTGCTCTCTTAACAGCGCTATATAAATTATCCTTTTATTATTATTTAGTGTCTGCTAGCCAATGATTTCAAATATTATCATTTAAACACAAAATTGGCTATTTCAATATTATTCCTATTTTTTCAGGAAATAACATTTAATAATAAGTTATACTATACGTTCATCAGAAACATTGGAATGCTACAAACCTCCATCTTCCAGGTTGGTTTATAGCCTGACATTCCACTTTCTCCCCACGTTAGACTGAGACTACGAATCTCTATTGTAACACCTGTCTATTATGTAGGATGCGCGTCTGATACATGCAGTTCCTTATGGGTGATGAAACAGAACAGCACATAACCAGCTACCAGATGGCATTTTCAATACAAACTGTCTCATTCGTCACATGTTCATACCATTTGACACCCATAACTCTTCTAAGGCATCGTGGTTCTTGATTACTTGCCAAGATTTAGAGCCATATAGCAAAATAAACAAGATGCAGGTGCCAAAAAGTAGACATTGTATTTAGACTAAAAACTGGTGAGTTTCATATGGCAGCATCGCTAGCAACACCAATCTTAATGCATAGATCATTCCTAAGACCACCATTCCCAAAAACCGTGGCACCCAAATACTCAAATTTATCAACTCTGTTGATACGGACACCATTGATACACAGGAGGTATTCTTATTGGGACGTGTGTCACTACACATTAGCTAAGTTTTCTCTGCATTGATATAGAAGCCAAAATGATGAGATTTCTCTGTATTAACCTGCACATATTTAATAAATAAAAAAACTCCAGCTGTGTGCCAAATGTGTTTTTTATCAAATTTTATTTATAAAAACTGCACTTTACGATTTTGCACACAAGTAGCACTAAACCCAGAGGCGACCCTGATTATTTATATTCCTTAACAGAATATTTTCATTCAAAAGTATAATTAATTATATTTACTAATAGGAGAATCACATAAAATATAAAGAGAAAAAAATATAAATGATTTTAAATAAACTCAATTCTCTGTTATGTGATAACTATTAACAAATCCTTAGAACCTCCAATTGTCCTCTTAAATCATCAATAAAATGTATGGTATGACAAAAAAACTGTTTTAATACTTACTGTGGATTTACGTATGGATGCTCGAAAGAACCGTTGTACACTGTATAATCGTAGATGGGCCAAAGACGCTCGTAGGAATGTTCGTGAGCCCAAATCTCTAGATCAACTCCGTATTTGTACAATAATTCTTCCAATCCTAAAATCATTTAACATGTACAAACAACACATTCTATTATCACTACAACCTTAGAATAGTGTCATTTACTATAACTCTTAAGCTATTGCCATGATGGTGTCAGAGCGTGCAATGGAGCAATCACGCATTTAGTATACATAAAAGCTGCTTTGTTATTGGGACTTTCACAATCAATATACAGTTTTACAGAACTTTGTTATAACGAACAAGGAAATAACGAAAACAAAAATTTGACAGAACTTTGTTATAACGAGCAAGGAAATAATGAATTCAAGACTATGATAAGCAAGTTCTAGTCTTAATTTTTGTTTTTCTTATACTTTTTTTAATAGAATATCTGCTAAGCGAATGTTTTGAGCAATGCACATTTCATCATTGTAGGAATATTGTTAATCTTAATTTGGTAATCAACTTAACACACTCAGTTCTGAAAACGTCTATAGGCATTCATATAAACTTTTGCTGGGAGCTCAAAATGCCGATCACTGTTCTTTATAAAATTTCTTTGGATCGATTGAAAAACAAATAAGTCCGGAGTGACTCATCAGTACTGATAGGGTTTTTAAAGGTACATAACAATAAATTATATCTGCTCTCGCTTTTTTACTATTTCTTTAATCATTTTTAATATCCATTATTTTTTTAACACCTTTATAATTTAAAAACAACTTATTCAGCAGTCTGTGTAAATAAAAAAGCTAATAGTTTCAATACTACACTTTTTTATAGAAAAATCTAAATATCCGATGCTCGAAAAGCAAATGTGACAAAATGGCATTCAAATCTTTTCAGTTGGCAATATAGCAGCTTGAAAATTTTCTGTTCCTTGTTTATGTATGACAGAATAAGAAATAAGGACTTTGAGAAAGAATGCACATTGAAAGAAGATGTGGTGTTTAATTTGAAGGAGCATTAAGATGGTTTGGTCATATAGTACGTATAATGATAATGAAAAATTAACAAAAATAATCTATACAAGACAACTAGTATAAAAGGTACAAGAAAATTGAGAAGACCTAGAAAAAACTATGGCCAAATTAATCAAAGGTTTTTCACCTTTAAAGACATTGGATTTTTTTTATTCTTCCTACAAAAATTATCGAAATGTGCATTTAACTTTGGGATCCCCGCATCGACTTGGTTTATGTTTTTGCATAGCATTTTTTCTTTTTGTAATGGTTGCTACAAGCATGATTTGTATTTCTTTTAACATCTTATGTTTCACTTTAATTTTTCTATTATTTATATCACTAATAAGAGTGTAATTTAAGACAACTTTGTTGAAATAAGTTCAACACAAAACATAAAATAGTAAAAAAAATCTAAAAGATTAAAATCATTCATATGTGCTAAAAAGTTAAATTTAGAGATAGATTAAACTTATAGATATATAATGAGGGAATTTCGCTAGTCCTTTGATGTTCGTTATAACCATTTTTTTCTTAATAAAAGCTGGGTTAGACAATTTTATTTGATATTTTTGCAAATAAACTAAAGCATCTAACATTTTTTTTGTGTATTTATGTTGTACTAGAACTTAATAGTTGGCTTACGTGGAAATCTAAAAGTGTTATGGTAATTTTACACAAAAATGAGTTTTGTATATCACCTTATGGTCAGTAATAACATTCCAAGAAAGTAGATCAATGAGTTGAATATTAGTACTGTCATAGTCAATCAAGATACCAGAATTAGAGAATGGAAACCAAATTAAGGATTATGGGTACGATGTTGACTCATTTGGAGGGATTGAACAATAAGAGTAGAATAAATGCTATAGAAATGTGTGCCTTGTGAACAATATCTAATATTACACATACGATAGAAAAAGGAATGAACAGATAGATTATAGAAAGAAAAACTTGAATAGTGAGATTGTTTGGACACAGGCAGAAAAATTGTGAGACACAATTTTTTAAAAAGTATCCAAATGAATATAAATATCTGAAATGAATGATATTCTATTCTATTACACTTTCTATGTAGTACAATCTGGTGTGTTTATTGCTATGAGGAAATTTCTTCTAATCAACTAATCAGAATGATGTTAAGTAAATCTTAAGTGATAACTAGAATAGAGCCATTTTTAAAAGAATCTGGGTATTAATAAAAATCAAAATTGCAACCCACGTGTTAGAAGACAGGCTAAGAAGGTCATTGATTAATGTAAAGTGATAAAGAGGAATAATGAGATATTTCTAGATAATTAATCTGAGAAATGTGAGATCTATTAGAAACAGAACATTTATGTATGGATGTAGAAGAAAGTAAAACTGTGTGCAGATCTGCTCTTTCTACTCACTCCAAAAGGGGCATAGCATGATGGTTTCCAATATAAACCAAGGATGAAAATTGGCACACAAATAAACACTGAAAGATTGATTAGATTTCTGAAATAAGGAAACAAAGACTCGACATGCAACAAATTTGGCCGGACCTTCTGTGACTATATATGGCCTTATTTGGGATGTGTTAATTAGTATAACAAACTTATTGAATTATTTCTAAATATTTAAAATCAATGTTGTGAAAACTCACTGAAAAACAAAATACTTATGCCAACCAGATATAATGAAAACAAAAATAAGAAGTATGTTCAAAACTAATGATGTGAAAATCCTCAGAGTCATTGTCATTGCAGGCAAAACAGGAAATATTTAAAAACTCCCATATCGGAGAAATATGTGAAAATATTGTAAGATGGGGTAGAAACAGCAAAAGACACTGACGAGAGTATGTGGAAAGAATGAATAACACAAGAGTTCCCTACGTGGCAATGCATGAAATACCCGCTGGTAGTTGTCCCCAGGAAGACCTCCAAAAAGATGGAAGGCCAGCGAGGAGTCAACATCAAATTATAGGAAATCCTCATGAAAACAGACCATAGGTCTAACTTAAGGGAACGAAGAAGAAGAACCAGATATGTTTAAAGATTTTCATGGCTGTTTTCCACTAGTTATTAAAAATATTTTTTAGAGTTATTGCTGTGTTGAGTTGGCTTAAACGACTGTTGATATTTTGAAGTCATTGCTGCTTTTATCCTCAGAGGAATATCAAAAAACATTACCAAATATAAGGATAAAGGTTCATAATAATGATAACATCATTAAATTTGAAGAGTAAATATTTACATTTAGAGAATATACTCCACAGTATTAAATGAAAATTAACATATCAAGAGATGACTCAAGATACAATTTCCAATTACAGTGATTTTATCATTAGTTATATTATAAATAGTCTTGGTAAAATAATTCAAGTTATTTTAGAGAATTTAACAAATGTATATAAAAGTCGACAGCACAGTTTGCAATTACAAAAAGCTTTATTTACAAGTTAATACGTAAAATGTGCACATTTTGTTTTGTTTACCACAGTTTAGAGCAAGACTTAAATGATTTTATTGTTTGGTAAAAAAGAATTTATAAAAAAAAATGTCTAAATAGCTTCACTTTTTTCATGAATGATTATTTTTTACTAATATTTATACAAAATAAGTATATTTAAAAAAAATTCTCACAGAATCTTAAATGACAATTAACAGACTCTGTAACTGTTTATTAACTGTAAATATCTAAAACATGTATGTCAATAATAGAGCCCCATAAAATTTAGTTTTATTATGAAGATACTACAAAATAAATGGTGCACTATACATATTATCGATTATATTACACTTTAAAATAAAAACGTGACCTAACTGTTTCAATTACTGCAGAGTCCCAATTATCTAATCTAGACAGTATCGCGGGAGGGTGGGATAACCAAGAATGATGGAAACAACATGTTGTTTCATTACTTAGACATGTGTCTACTAATATATGCATAGACACGGCAAAAGATTTCACGCATTCTAGCACCAGCAGTTATAAAGAACAGAGTATATTTTATGCAGTGTGACTTTTGTTTTACAGTAAAGTTTAAAGGTGGATGTAATACATTTTCTCAATGAATTAAATTTATATTTTATAGACAAACACAAATACAGTACTGTGAATTAAATATTGTGATAGCAGACTTCAGATTTTTAGCAATGAAAAATATTCTTAAAATCAGCATTATACTAGGTAAGTCAAAAAGTTTTGAAAGCGACATCTATGGAGCAGTAGAAAAACCCAAATTTCTAAGCCATTTTAATATTTCATCTTTCATAAGAACGTACTCAAAATTTAATTTCGATCTGTCAATTCATTCTTTGTTTACAAGCCATTTGAAGTTGACGTGTCAGTGTATTTTTTAACAATGGAAAAATCCGAATATCGTGCAGTGATTAAATTCTTTGTTTTGGAAGGTTTATCGGCTACTGAGATCCATGCAAAGATGGTGAAAGTATTAAAGGAGTCTTTTCCTTCATTTCCAACCGTTCACCGATGGGTTTTGGAGTTTAAGCGTGGCCGTACAAGTGTTGAAGACGATCCACGCTCAGGACGTCCAAAAAGTGCATCAACACCAGAAATCATAGCGAAAATACAGGATATGGTTTTGGAAGATCATCGATCGACTGTGGATGTGATAGCTGACACCATAGGCATCTCACATGGAACAACATGGCATATTTTGGCTGAAGTTTTGGGTTTCAAAAAACTGTGTGCACAATGGGTGCCGCATTTGCTAACAATGCAACAAAAACACGTTCGAATGCGACTTTCTGAGCAACATTTGGAGCAATTTCGAAAGGATAAAAAGGATTTTCTGCGTCGATTCATCACTATGGATGAGACTTGGGTCTACCACCATGATCCTGAATCAAAAAAAGAGGCTAAGGAGTGGTGTGAACCAGGCACTTTGGCTCCGAAGCGAGTTCGTGTCCAGAAATCGGTCAAGAAGGTGTTAGCGTCAGTTTTTTGGGATGCAAAAGGAATTTTATTGATAGATTATCTACAAACTGGTAAAACAATCAACTCTGATTATTATTGTGACCTTTTGGACCAGTTGGATGAAAAAAATTGTGAAAAAAGACCCGGTTTGCAGAAAAAAAAACATTTTTCATCAAGACAATGCACCTGCTCACACAGCTCAAAAAACCATCGCGAAAATCATCGAATTGGGGTACGAATTGTTGCAGCATCCACCCTATTCGCCAGATTTAGCTCCCTCTGACTTCTGGCCGTTCTCACACCTCAAAAAATTCCTTCGTGGAAAGCAGTTTTCATCAAACGAAGAGGTTATAGCCGTCGTAGAGGAGTATTTTGCAGGCCTTCCAAAAAGTCACTTCCGTGATGGGACAACAAAGTTGGAAGATCGTTGGACCAAGTGTATTGATCTTATGGGAGACTATACTGAGCAATAAAAGTGATTTTTCCCCAAAAAAAATGTATTTTCATTTCCGCTTTCAAAACTTTTTGACTAACCTAGTATATTATATTTTTACATTTTGACTATTATCAGATGATCTGAACTGTATAATAATCAAAGGTCAGATAATCGGGACTCTACTGTATAAAGTTGATATCAATTTTTTGTTATCGTGAACTAGTAAATATATGAGGGGTATCCATATATGTATAAGAATTTGGATCCCTTTTGAGCACAAAATAACAAATTTGAAAAGAAATTAAATCCCAAGTAAAGTCATACATTAATTAGAATATGAAACAACATCAATAATTATCAGATTTGATTAATTTCAAAGAAAAACCGGAACAAATTTAATATATATAAAAAGTGATAGGCCTGTTTTACTCTTTGACATCATTTATCAAAAAAAAAAACTATACCTACTCAATACCTCATGTTGAAAAATTACATACAACAATAAAGTAGATTATAAAAAAAATTTAACAATCAGGTGCAATCCTAAAATCACATACCAAATGTTTTAAAGCACCATCTAACATCATACATTTCTGTATGCAATTAAACATTAAATTGAAGCTGTTTAGACAATAAAATAGTACATCAGTAATAAAGCTTTTATACGCAATTTCACACTTAATGGAATACCAAAAATAGCAACAAAACTGACATTTTACCATGTTCATGTTGGGGTTAAACTTACAACTTTTTCAACCCTGTGTAGACCGGTAAAAGTATATAAAATAACAATTTTTTCATATTGACAAATCGCAATAATGAAAACAATCTTAGAGCATAGTTTCAACAATAAATAATAACTTGTTTTTTTGTGGCTAACAAGTATTTAAATTGCATAATACATACAATAATTTTGATGTTAAGTTTGAATAAATACAATTTAGATTTCAAAACCAATATATTCATTCACCGAATTCCAAATCAATTCAAGAAGTATTGGAAAGATCACGACCTTAAGATAAAGTTCCAATTATAGTTAGCAGGTAACATTGCTATCTTGTAGTGGTAACATTTAGCTGTCAGTAAATCAAGAGGGTAGTGGGGTACCTATCGATGGGATAGGATTATGTTTTCATTGGAGCTTTGAAGAGCCTTTCTTTTCATGTTGGGTGGTTGATTTTTGTTTTGTAGAGGCTTTGTCTGTGTCTGTTATAGTTAAAGTAGGAAAGTTATCTGGTATGATGGGCAAGGATTTTTTAATTTGCTGTGCAAAGGTTGTTTTTCTCACCGAAAAGGCTCGTTGCAATCTACAGAAAGAAGTAAACTCTCCACAATGAGAAAAAAAGTACGAATCTGGCAAGGATTATATTTCCATGCCATAAATTGTTTTAAAAAAAAATTATGTCCAACATTAACTTTCATTTGGTTAGACTTTTTACTGTACATGTAATTTTGCAAAATGAACAAAATTCAAAATTCATGTTATCAAGACCTCTACAAAAAAGGATGACTCCAAAACAGATTCATGGTGACACGTCAATGTGATCATACTCCGAAGCAGATCCAAGAGACATCCAGATCATTGTGTCCATCTTACTCAACTATCAAAAAATGGACAGCTGAATTCAAACAAGATTGGGAGAACATTGAAGACGATGACCCTCACAAGATGAAGAGTATGACCTTCAACGCCCACTCAGAACAGCATTGACAAAATATGCAACATGATAATGGGTGGTCAAAGATCGAAGGTTCACATTACACATTACATAGTGCTAAAACAAAAATGGTCTAACACAAAGGCACTCGTCTCTCTCTCTTTCGAGAGAGTATTTATCCCTCTTCAAAGCAGATTTTCAAGGGTTTTAAAATCGATTTGTGAGTAAAGGATAAAACCTGGGTTCACCACCATACTCTAGAATCCAAACAATAGTAGAAACAATTGAAAAGCCCCGGATCTCTGGTCCCAAAAAAGCTTAGGCGATTCTGTCAACCGACAAACATGGCCTCTATTTTTCAGGATGTATAGGGGTCATCTTGACAAATTATTCAGCAAAGGACAAAACAATATACTCTAATAATATGTTGGCCTCCTACGCCTTTTGCGAGAAGAATTAAATAGTAAAAGGTCAGGTATGCTCTTAACAAGTGTTGTTCTTCCTCCGGTTGGTTTCACCGGATTTGGCCACTTCTGACTTCTATCTGTTCCCAAATTTGAAAAAATACTTGGGTGGATAGAGGTTTTCAACAAATGTAGAGATTCAATCTGCTGTTAGCGCCCATTTTGAGGGTCTCGACAAATCATTTAAGTAACATTGTGATGTTGAAATCGTGGTGGAAATGTTGAAATCGTGGTAACATTTTCGATTCACCCACTTTCTTATCAAAACTTAATAAAACCCCAGAGATAAAAAAAATGATATATATAAAAAATTATATTATTTTTATATATATTTTTCCAAAAAGAGGTATCAAGCACAGTTTAATAATGACTTCATAGAGGAAATTGACATTTTATCAATTTCTTTTATACAATGAATTCACTTTGTTATGAAATTAGTAAGGTCTCTACAATTTTAATGACAGTTCAAAATAATAATCATAGTATAAATAGGCCAAAACCCATACTATGGTTGTCGTCGAAGAAAGAATACGAGATTTGAATTTTGAATACAAGAGAGCGAGAGAGGAATACTTGGATTCTCTCCGAAAGTAATTCGAAATTTAAATCTCGGTGGGTCCGTGATAACTGAACGAATTTTAAATACCTAGTTAACAATTTTTGAGCCGGTGTAAAAGGGGACGATGTATAAATGATATATATATATATATATATATATATATATATAAATGAACAAATTCTATATTTATGAATATATATTTTCATAAATGTAGAATTTGTTTTACTTCCGTGAATATTTCACGGGTTGCAACTAGTTATTTTAACTTGACCAAAATACACCAAAGTGCGTCATCACCTTGGTTAGATGTTAAATATTTCACAAATCAGATTTAAATACAAGTGATGCATGAAAAACATAAAATTTTAAATATAATAATAAGCAATAAAGAATATTATAAATAATTTTAATAAATGAAGTCAAAATAAAAACAATTTATGAATATTTAAATTGGAAAGCAGGTTTTAATGGGTTATGTTGAATTAAATTGTGCATTAACTCACACATTTATGTATATTTAAAAAGCAGATAATATACAATATTCATGCTTTTATATCACTTGATTTGGGAAGAATATTTATATATGGTTTGGATAAAAATTTATGGTGCTACTATAACGACGATTGCAATATAAATATAAATTAGGAATAAATAAAACAAGAACCATTATTTAAAGGCAATAAAATAAAGATTTCTTTAAGCGTTAGGATGAATCAGGAACTACTGTGAAAATGAACATAGATATGTTAATATTGAAACATTCAAAATTATTTAAAACTGACCATTTGGAATACTTTTATAGCCCCATATGCGAGAAAGATCTAACTTGTCAAAAGAAGATTAATATTTTGTGATTTTTACAAAGGAATCAAGAAATGAAACCATAAAGAAATGGGCTGACTTGAAGCATCTGAAATGTTTTTAAATCTTTTTTATAAACAACAGAATTTAAAGTCATTTTTGTGATAAAAATCTGAACCACTATTTATTTAAACTTTTAATATAAAACGTTTATTGTGTTTCTTTAGTACTCTTTCGAGACTACTTAGAGAAAAGAAAAATGAAATATATAAAACTATTTTGTAAACAAATATATTTGAAGAGTAAGCTCTCCAAATTTATGTTATGCAACTAAGTGTCAGTACAACATTAAATTCAGATGAAAGAGACAAATCTAAAAATAACCAGGAATCGAACCTGGGATCTCTGAATCCAAAGCGGATGCATATGTTCATTAGACCAGTGCTCTGCAACCTTTATCACTTAGTCACACAATAAAGAGTATTTCATAGTGTACCTAATATGTTTCAGAAAAGAGTTATGATTTGTATAGCATTTTAATAAAGATAAATAAATATGTGTTGGAATATTTTCATATTCGAGATCAATATTTTTGATTTCCTTGCACAGACGGCACTTCCCTTGGCAATGGTCTTGAACATATATAATGTACGAGTGTTGCCTTAAGAATTGCAACATTTGGCATTGCTAAAATTTTGTGACTTGGATTAGCCCTACAACCCAAGATCTCTCCCAGCAACACACGCCATTTACTTTGTTTGAAATGAGTCCAGCTATTCTTTCTTTAGGTATCTTACGAGGTTTGTTTTCCGAGATAGTTGTAAGGCGTGAAGAAAGTTTCTAATCTTTACATTATATAATATTTGATACATCATATGGCCTACTTAGCATCATGGCACACCGTCCAGATACACACAGCACACCAGATGTGGAGCGCAGCATTAGACTACCGATGATGACTAAACAATGTAAAACTTTATTCAAAATTGTAATTTTTGTCTGACTTGTTTACTTTTATGTAAAGTGCCGACAGAATGAGTACAATACAGGTGAGTTTTTAAACTTTAAAAAGAATGGTAAAGTTTGACGATCATAAGAAATACATTTTATATAATTCGACCGTTATATTATATTACTCGTATATCTATGTTCATGGAGTAGCATAAATAAATAAGGGACAAACATAAACATTCCCAAACAAACAATGAACATAACAGTCGTTAGTAGCTAGCGCCTTACCAAACCAATGAATGAAAGGCAAGCCGACTCGTGTTAGTGTCTCGTGATGGGTACAATCATTTATGTTTAAATTACTGCAATACATCGGGCGATGGCCGTAAACCACGATCCATGGCCGCCGCTTTCTGCAAACGGAGAACAAAACAAAAGCGCAAAATGGCACGCTTAATTATTCGTGCTCGGAAAAAAAAACTCTTACAATGGGACAGGATAAAAAGACTCACCAAATGAGAGTGAGAATGGCAAACCGACCCGTGTGACTGTCTGATATTGGGTGCAGTCATCCTTGTTCAAGTTGCTACAGTACATCGGTCGATGGCCGTAAACAACAATCCATGGCCGTTTTACTCTGCAATTTTTCGATGCCATTTTCACATATTTTACAATGGGATTTTACAATACAAAGGTAATTTTTTAAGAAATAGATCTCAAAATGTACATTTTCATAATTAATAGTATTGTTTGAATCTTGGAAATGGACCATTCTTAGTTCTTTAAGCTTGGATTTCATCTGACTTGATGTTGACTGAAAGCTTATCACAATTAAGTTGGCCAATTTAAAATTATTGATTTCATAATGATCATCAATTTTAATTTTAATTTTTTGTGATTTTACAATATTCCATTAAATATCTGACTGAGTCAGCTTCTATTTTGATTGCTATAAGTCAGATGAGAATGGTCAAGTTCCTTCAAAAAAATTACATGTGCCGGCAAAATGCATTAAATTGTTCATTTATGAATTAAGATGAGAAAGTTTTGAGTGAAATTTCTTAAAATATAACCCTAAATATAATTATAAAAAATGTCAAATTATTTAATCATAACAATTACAATAATAAAAATAAATGGAAATCAAATAAATCTTAGATAATCATTCTCTAGAAGCTATAAATAAAAGCAATTTGATATATTTAAAAATATAATAATAAATTACTTTGTATTTCCCCCTCCTGTCTTGAAGCTCTCTTCAGGCTGAATGTTACAGGTTTGTTATGAGAGCAATGCTTAAGTCAAACTGGTGACGTGTTTCATCAAAAGTGTGTGTGGTCTATTGACCCAAATGAAAAAGTGGTGAAACCTTATAACCAAGGAATGCAAAAGGTTCCCTCTTAAAAAAAATCCTTTGTGTCAATAAGCCACACAAACTTCCAATGATACACAACACCTATGCATTGCTCTCACAACAAACCAAGATCATTCCACCTAAAAAATGCCTCAAAATAGAAGATAAAAACACATTTCACGGGATCAATGTAATTAGTAAAATAATTTATTATTTAATATTCTAATATGGAATACTACAAAATTAAAGCTGAAACCTTTGATATTTTATTGACATTCATTGTATCCATCTGGAAATTTCTTCTAACCAACCAGAAAGATGTTAAAAAGCTATGGAAATATCAGATTGAGACACTTTGTTTAGTCACCATAAGAATTGAACCCAAACCTTCCAGCTAAAAGATAAGCACTAACTACCTCTGTGGCCTAGTAAATAAGAGAAGTTCTTAAATTTAAAATACAAATGTTTATTCATACATATCCATGGTCTAGTTAATAAGACTGGTCTTCCACTTAGAAGTTTCGGGTTTGATAGCCAATGGTATCAAAATAAAAAAGGTTTCCCAGTCTGGTTAAAACGTATGTTTGATAACACATGCTAAATGTCGCTAAACGAGTGTTGTTGCCTGTCCACATGTGGTAGTATTTCCAACATGTACAAACAACATGTGCAAACTATTTCAGTTTTTAATATGAAGGCTCGATTACCGGTATCAAAGACAATATTGTCACCCGACTATTTTTTATTTATTTATTATTACACATGACAAGAAATATACATAATTTGCGAAAAAACAATAGGTAATTTAATTTGGATACACAATTTTAATGGATCTGAATTTGTTGCCTTTCATGTTCAAATCAATGATTTGGACATGTCAAAGGGAACCGTACAAATTGGTGTAAAAAAAATTGTACCACTATGTTGCAAAGGTCTAATTCAATCTTAAAATAAATGTATTTGATCAATCTTAAAATAAATGTACATTCTCTTTGTTTTGAAATAATTTTTATTTAATTTCACAAAAATACTGGTTAAGAATTAAAAAAACACTGGCCCATGAAAACAGAAAGTTAAAGAAGCACTGTTGTAGACTGTAACGATAAGCATTCAACTTTTGCAATAACTCTAGAGATGTGTCGTAAATCTGCCATTTCGACACTTAGAAACAAAGATAATAAAAATGAGAAGTTGAATTGCAACATTATTTATTATGAAGGAGTATAATAATAAATATAAATACTTATCAAACCTAATGTCCTGTCAGATGTCACTGCAAAATATAATATTGAATTTTCTATTGCTCAATGGTCAATAAAAAAGTCATTAAAGTGAAATGGCAAACTAAAAAAGATTGTTAGCAATAAATTATTTGAAAAAAAAATGCATTGCTTCATTTTAATAGCACCTTTGTGCATATTTTGAAAAAGCATAAACTAATAAAACAAAATTCAATAGTGTAAATTAAAAATCTCACCATAAAATTTCATAATGAAAAGTTTTACTTCGTAAATTCCATTTATACGATTATATTCTCAAAACTCGAGTTTGGAACTCCTTCTCCGAGCTCTTCATCAGGAAAATTAATCATGTCACAGCAAATTATATAATATACATATATATTTTATTTGAGAAAAGAGATAAAACATGAATAATTCACATTTTTGTATTCCAACAATTTTTTTTGAAAGCTTGGACTTCTGATTTTAAAATGATTGATAAAGTAAGAAATGATCAAATAAATGTTTGGAATTTGTTTATTAAGACATTGTTTTTTCCACTTAAGATAATGGTATGACACTACTGGTTTCAAGGTTTTCGCCTCATCATCAGAGGAGCACTAACAAGAATAAAATTATGCTCGAACTAACCATAAATTATGGACATCTAACGGTAAAAATTCAAAGTGGGGTTTGTAGATGGAGGGAGGCAGATAACTTGGTCATAATTCTGTCTTATTTGTGCTCCCCTGATGATGAGGTGAAAACCTTGAAACCGGTAGGGTCACACTATTATAGTGGAAAAAAGTGTTTTATTTAACAAATTACTATGTCACTAAGCCTCCACTAAGTTAATGTCTTAAAATTTCATACTGATCCGCCTACTAGATTTACTATCCGACAAATTAGAGATAAGTTTGAAGCAGATGAAACTATTCAGAATTTCCATAAACAACATTCCGGAAGACCAAGAACATCGACGAACGCTGCCATGGAAGAAAGGATGTTGGAAATGTATCGTAACCGGTGCCGCTTACTTGAATTTACTGTAGGAATCAGCCATGCCACGAAGATTTTCATGATGAGGACTTTTATTTCCAACAAGATGGAGTGCCTCCACACTACCATCGTGATGTAAGGGCCTATCTTAATGAGAACCTACCAAACAGATGGATGGGGCGAAGAGGTCCTGTAGATTAACCTGCGTGTTCACCAGACCTCACACCACTAGGTTTTTTTTTTTGGAGATTTCTCAAGAATTAAGTTTATGCTAAAAAAACTGAAACCATTGATGAATTACGAGTAGCCATTGAAAGAGAATGTGCCCAAATACCAAATGAAATGATTCTCGATTTTGTGATTCCGTTGCTTCGCGTTGCCAACAATGTCTAGACCAGAATGAAAACAGGCGCTAAGTATAAAAAAATACATTTTTGTAGTTTATTGTGGATATTGAAATTGAGAGAATGAATTGCATAAGACTTACAAAACAAATATGTGTATATGTCTAAAATGAATGGAGAGCGAAGAAGAGGTAGACCGAGAAAAAAGTAGAAGGAGATAGTTGGAGAAATTTCAACTGAGGGAAAGGTAAGAGATATGAGAAACAAGAGACCAAGTATGATGAGATATATGGATGTGAACGAGGTAAAAGCTGTGCGTCTGGATATGAAGGTGTGGAAATCTGTCTTGTCTGCCTATCTCAAAAGGGACACGGTGTAATGGTATGTTTTATCAGAAGTGTGCATGGTCTATTTTTGACCCAAAGTAGAAATTTTAATTAGGGTTGATTTTTTGGTTATTTATTGCCATTTTATTTTTGTTAATAGCTTTATTTATATCTAATGATTTTAAATTCAATACAAAATAATGAATTTAGAAACATCCGAGATACATAAAGCCACAATCAAAAATAAAACATTAATAAATACCAAAGAATGCAAAAAATTCCCCCCTTATTAGAATTTTTCATTTGGGTCAATAGACAACACACTTCCGATAAAACGTGGCACCAGTTAGACCTAAATATTGCTCTTGTAACAAACTGGGATCACTCTGCCTGATGAGAGCCTTGAAAATATTTCTATTCTTACCAATACACAATAAATCAATTAGTGAAACATAATTGAGTTATAAAAAAACCAACCGATATGCTATTCCCTATTCCTCGTGATTTTTTTTTTTTTTTTTTTTTTTTTTTTTTATCCACTTTGCACGGATTTCTCCTGTTACATAAAGAGGGTTTACTTCTAGCGTTAGCTTATTCGTTAGGAATAATATCAGCCAGGATTCTTCTCATACTGCTAGATGGTACCGAGAATATATCAACCGTGTCATTCAGTTGGTTCAATATCTCTATACCACGGGTGACTGAGTTTTTGGCCATGATATTCGTCCTGTAAGTTGGTATGTAGAACAGAGGATGATTCCTTGCACGGATATATTTATTGGGTACATATAAACTTAGTGCTTCTAGAATCGCGGGACAGTTAAAGGAACCTTGGAAAACCTTTATTAGGAATATCGCAATGGATTCTTGCCTTCTTGTTTCAAGGCTTCTATAGTTACACACCGTGAGAAGTTCGGCATGGTGAGCATATTTTGGGTAATCGCCCTTTGTTCTGTACCATAGATATCTGAGGATTTTTTTTTGTATTTGTTCTATATTGTTTTTGTATTTGAGCTGGTGAGGAGCCCAAACCGTAGATGCATATTCTAATTTGGTTCTAATTAGATAATTATATAAGTTTCGGAGGATATCGGTGCTGTTAAATTCTCTTGATATTCTCATTACAAAACCGAGTAGTTTGTAACAGTCCGATATCAAACGTGAGACATGGTTAACGAACGTGAGTCCGACATCGAAGGTTACGCCCAAATCCTTGAATTCAGAAACTCTGTTTAGTGCCACTCCCTGTATAGTATACTGATGGTGGATTGGTGAAAACGATCGACTATAAGATACACAGACACATTTATTAATGTTGAACAGAAGATGATTTTGCTCACTCCAGGAGACTAGGGAGTCTAGGTCCTGTTGTAACTGTGCACAGTCCAGAGGTGAATTGATCTTTTTGAATATTTTCAAGTCGTCAGCGAACAATAAACATGTCGAGTGACTTATGGAATTTTGAATGTCGTCTATTAATATGAGGAATAGTAGGGGACCTAAATTGGATCCTTGTGGTATACCAGATCTTGCGATAAATTCCACAGAAGACTTGTTACGGATTGTTACGTATTGAGATCTTTCTTTTAGGTAAGATGCAAATAATCCAATTAGATTATCGCTGAAGCCAAGTTTGTGCATTTTCTTAAGTAATATATCGTGATCAACTTTGTCGAAAGCTGATCAAGTATGATTCTCAGCCATTCTGCAGATAGAAGAGGCTTGCGTGTGTGTATTGGTTCATTGTGTGCGTGCTGTTTCAGCAAACAAACACTCTTGATAGATTAAACTAAAAGCTCCAATGGCAAGGAGATTAAACTTTTAAGAAAATCGGAAGGTTTAATCTGTTGCTGCCTTTTATTAGACAGTTTTACAAAGCGCTATTTTTGTGTTTTTTAGTAACACTATAAAAGTTTATGAAAAGTAGCATATAAGCTCCCAAAAAAAAACCAAATTCAAATGTTAAATGGTCTAAGAGTAAAACCAGTCCAGAAGTGAATCTACCATTAATCGGACCTCGGGTGTTTGTTTGCTTAGCATGAAAGTTAACGATTAGATCATGACTGCCTACTTTACATACATACATACAGGGAAATGGTGTGATGGTATGTATATATATATATACACATACCATCACGCGCCGTTTTCCTGTCAAGAAACAAAAGAGCGCCAGACTTTCCTATATTGACATTATATGCCTCTTCTAGATCTATACACCTTTTCATACAACTGCTACAATTACTCTGACTTTGTACGTTTCCTTCTTTCAAAATATCATTCACTTGATCCAAATATCTCTTCCTTGGTCTTCCTCTACAAGCATTCCACTCACATTAGCACTATATGTTTATCTTGTTAGTCTTTCTTCATTCATTCGTTATACATGTCCAAACGGTCTCAGAGTGCTCTTCTTCATCTTACTGAACACATCAGTCACATTCATTCCTAATCACTTAATTTTGCGTTGTGTCATACATTGTCACCCAATGTATTCCTGCCTACTTAAATATCTCAACAAATTACCTTTTTAATGCTGCCTCATCAAAAAAGATAATACGCCTCTGACCTTCTTTAATATTTGCATTTATGATTATGAAAGAAATAATAGATTATGTATGAATTTGACCTTTGCAATCAAAACAACTCAAATGGGCTAGATTTTACTTAGTATTTACCAGAGGCGACTTGTCATCAGGGGTCAAAGAGGCCGGGCTCCAATCTGTTATTTTAATATAACAACTTAATAAGCTTATTGTATGGCTATTCTAAGTTTTATTAATAATCAGGACGAATGAGATAAAATGCCTCAAAACTGACATAAATAAAAGTTTTTTTTTACCATTCATATTTATAACTGTCAAAATCAACATAATGAAACCAACAATAAAATAATTATAATATAAAAAAAAACTGTATCCATGAATGAATATCTATTATTTTAATAAAAATGATTGAATGAATATCTATTATTTTGATAAAAAAAAACTTAATTTAAACTTGCCTCAACAATTATGAAAATTCACAAGCCACCAACATAATTACTTTACATATTTGACATACACACATGCAATTAATATAAATTATGGTACATTTCAACAATAAATTGAAGCTAAGCAAGAATACGCCGACTTTAGCGGTTTCGATTATTGGGGTTTGAGAATTGACAAAAATTGTATTTGGATTGACATCAAAATACAATTTTTGTGATTATATTGCACAATTTTCTATTATTCATACTTCTCACTTTACCTTCTTTCAAAATCTGGTCTGAACAGGAAATGGGTCATATTTTTCAGGCAATTTATTATACTGTGATGTTTTTAGAATATAATATTGCATATTATACTGTAATTTATTTTGATTATAATAATGTCTATTATACTGTAATTTTCAATGTCTTAGTTCCTGATTGTTTGATAACAGATGAGTGTTTATATTTGAGCTTATTGTGTTGACCTTGGTCACTGCAGTGTTTCATAAATCATTGTTTATCACCCGTATAATCAGCGAGTATTGTTTTATTTCCTCAATACTTCACATATTTGCACTGATTATCAATTACACAAACACTCTGCAACAGTTTTTTTTAATTTATGGATTGCTCAATTGTAAATTATTTAAATAAAAATTAATGCAGTGTGACAGCGAAATAAATATCTTATTAGTAAATATAACTTAAGCATTGTTATTTAATGATAAAAAGATACAAAACTAAAGGTTCAACAATAATGCATACATACATACCATCATGCTGATTCCCTGTCGGGAAAAGCAGAAAGGAGAGAACGATAGACTATTCTATTGCGACACGTTAGGAATCGAACCTGAGGCAGTCACTTGCTTAGTATGAATAATAACCGTTACAACACTGCCTCTGAGAGAAATCATTTAAATTTAAGTATTACATCAATTTTCCAGGTATTATTTCCACTATTAAAATTTAAATTGATCAAAAAATATTAAAACCCAATTGTTTTAGGATAAATGTGACTACAAGAACTCGTTTCTAAATCAGATTTAAACTGTTTAAAACCCAGGCTATTTTCAAACAATAGAATCAAGATAAAATTAAGTTAGTTGAACACTTGATAAAGAATTCTCTCTGTTTTGAAAAATGACTGTAAACTCCTTCAAACAAAGGAGTTTACACAAGTTTAAAATTTTTCACTCTATAGGAGCTCACTTATGCCTATTCACATAAGACAGTGTCACAGAAAAATGTACAGATAATTGAATAAATGATTGATGAATAAATGTACTGATTATTCAAACTAATAGATATAAACAACATGGAGAGTATAAAAAAGAGCACAATAGTAATGAAAGATCTGAAACTATAAAATTTGCAAAACACAAAAAGCATCTCTTTTTTATTAATCCAAATTTCTCTATTACAAAATAAGTGAGAGCATTTGAACATGGGAAATTCCAAATACGAGTATAAGTTAAGATTATTACAAAAATTACCTGTTTTCAAACTTATTAGCATTCTGTAGATCTTTTTCCAACCATTGGTACTGAAGTATAAGAGGTTTGATGCCATAATTGAGGAAGTAGTAGAACTCAGTGGAGATGGAGATGAAGTGAACTGGACCCAAATCGAAGCTGTACATCATACTCTCGTGACTCCCCGGCATGGAGAAGCGGTTACGGTAGTTGCTGAAATTGCTAAAAAAAAATCAAATAGGTTGATACAGATCGAATCTTCAGAGTTGTTTAAAAATAAGGTTTTTTTAAACCTCGAAAGAAACGGCTTAACTAAATATGGATGTTTTGATTTTACAACTCCAATCATATGTTGTATGATTATTACTAAAAGTTAAGACCTGAAAATATGTTTCAGAGATGACAGTTTTGAAATTTGCCACATGTACTTTTAACTATCACTTAATAAGGTCATACTAATCACAGATTTCATTTTTTTTACTTCTATAACCTACATTGTTGACTGCAAGCGCTATCCCCCTAGGTCTATCCTAATGAATCTTGGGTACTAATTAACTAGTCAAAATATTCAAGCGTACTTAACAATCATCATCCCCCTTTATGTTCCATCAGAAATACAGTAATGCCATTAAACGCTTCCATCCAGGTCGTTCCACAGCCCCGCACTCCACGTCTTTCTTCGTTCTATCATAACACTGCTTCTTCTCTCGATTGTAACATTAGTGTATAGTGTAAGCTAGAAATCCATTTCACTATAACAGTGGAATATTGATGCATCTATTTGCTAAACATTTTGGGATTTCAAGTATGATATCTGTTGAGTCAACAATTGGAAAACAATTTTTTTTTCAACTTACTAGGCCTCTTCATGGTTTCCTGGACATACCATGTACGGCAGGTACCCAGCCAAAGGTTCCAGTTGTTTCATGAACGCATCACCAATGAGAGCATTTTCTGAGTCCATGTCATAAGCAAAGTCTCCAACATGCAGAACCGCATCATACATTCCTCTTTGGGCTTCGGATTGCAATCTTGTTAATGACTAAAACAAATAATAATTCAAATAAAAAAAGACCTTTTATTTCACAGTTATGTCAAAATACACAAGGATACAAAGTAGGTCAAAACCATATCTTATTGATAAAATCAACAAGTGATTATTATTATGAACATTATCCTTAAGAAATACAATATACATATTTGTAGAATCTGATTTGACTTGTTGCAATATTGTAGCACCTTAGAACTTGTTTGCTAAAGGTTGAATACACAGCTTTCGTGCTCTTATGGGACAATAAACATGGACGATGTACCAAGTTATTTTTATTTCTTTCTTTTCTTTGAATAAATTCAGTAGAAATGAATACACTTAGAAAAACACAAGGGGGTGACAATGTATGTGAACTCAAGGCTGATGTGTTAGGAACGAATGAAGGAGAAAAGACTAACAAAACAAATAAATAATACAAATGTGAGTGGAGGTTTTGATACAGGAAGACCAAGTTAAGTGTGGTTCGATCAAGGGAATGATATTTTGAAAGAAAGAAATATAAAAAGCAAGATAAATCTGTATGAGGTACATGAATGTGGAAGAGGCGAAATATTTGTATTGAGATAGGAAAGTCTGGTGCTGTCCTCTCTGCCTACCCCAGCAGGAAAACGGGGTGATGGTATGTATGTGTCATTTATTTTGTCAATAAATAAATATGTATTTTTAGGAAGACCTGGAACATAATTCACTGACTTAAATTATGTACATAATTAGGTTAAATTAAATTTGACATCATTGGTAGTAACATTAGTATGCACTAGATATGTGCGACTGTTGTTACTGTCTACGTGCGGTAGTATTTCCAACACATGCAATGGTGAACAGTGATTTACTTACCTACTTCTGTGGTTCTTAACCCAAAAGTTCGATTCTCTCCCGGCCACACTCTTCGACATGTTTCCATTGTCGATTTCAATCCACATTCATTCCTGCAGTTCGCAATAATGAAAAAAATATACGAACCTGTGCATTATCATTCCCCATATCTCCAAAAACAGCCAAAGATGGACTCCAATTCTCACCATCTGGGACGGTTCTAAAATTGAATTCCGGGGACCATCCCATGGAGCTTCCGCAGTGGTATACTGAGAACAAAAGATTTGTTTTACAAAATAGTTCATGCTTTTAATCTTTTTTCGGTTTGCTTTCAATGAGTCAAATAGAAGAAACAGTGAAAATTATAAATCTTATAATGCATACATATCATCATGCCATTTTCCTGTCGGATTAGGCAGAGAGGACAGAGCCCCAGACTTTCCTATCTCGACACACATTCTTAGCCTCTTCTACATCCATACAACTTCTCTGATTTCTGACTTTCTGCATTTCCTTCTTTTAGAATATTCACTTCATCCAACCATACTTTCCTTGGTCTTCCTCTCACACGCCTTTTACACTGTATATCTGTTTTGTTAGCCTGTCTTTATTCATCCGTTCCACATGTCCAAACCATCTCAACGTGCTCTTCTTCATTTTACTCAACACATCAGCCTTAAGTTCTCATTCATCCCTTAAAAAACTCAAATAGAATTCTTAACCTTAAATTGAAAAATGTGTGCTGCCAAAGTCATTGGAAGATAGGGTAGATAATTTCTTTAGCCTTAAGACGCCTGTCTTCCAACCGGGAGGTTACGGGTTCAATTCCAATTGGAACACTAACTTTTTTAAAAAGAATTTCAATCTGATTTTTACTGAAGGTCTCTTTGACATCTCCCTGGTTAGTGGAAAGACTGCCACATGGCCCGCTAGGTTGTACTGTATACAACGAAAAATTAATACAATATAATACATATAATTCATTTCAATTGTGTGGCAAACACCAGATCTATATCCTATCAGCCCAGAATTATGCAACTGAGATGTCATTGGGGCTTCCCTTCAGCAATCTTCCGATTAACTCACAGGAAGTAGTGAGGAAACAATCAGGTGTGACATTGAAAACATGAAGCCATATGCATAGTAGTGGATCTTTCTGTACCAATCTTCCATCTGATGAGGTTCTATTTTGATCTACCCACATATATGGGTGCACAAGCGATTAATGACGTAGACAAAGAAAGTTGTATTGGCATGACTACATCAAATGGATGAAAAAAACCAGAATCCCTCACATTACACTTCTTAAAATTCTAACACTTGCCCCCATAAAAAATGGAAAGGTACATTACAGTCATATGCTCAAAGATTACATATAGTACCCAGCGGTAAGTAATATACAAGGCAAGTCCAGAAAGTAAGTGTACTGAGGCTCTCACGACCGGATGGATTTTATTTTCGACATGTTGGCTACACTTCCGTGTAGCCTGACCCTTCCCCTCCGCAACGAGACCGGTTCGAGGTCAGTACGTTGAGAAGTGTCGACGCGACAACACGTTTCGTGAAAAATGTAAATCCAATCTCCCGCCAAGTGCGAAATACGCGGCGTCATCCGTTATCTCGTTAGGAAGGGAAAACCTCCGGTTGAGGTTTATAATGAGGTGAAAACTGCATATGGTGAAAAAGCTATGAATCGTACGAGTGTGTACAAGTGGTGTCGCGAGTTTAAAAACGGTTGTACGTCTGTGCATGATGATCAGAGGAGCGGAAGACCTTCAATTTTGACTGACGAAATTGACGAAATTATTTTGGGACTGTCAAGGCATAATTTTAATTGAATATATGCCTCAAGGGGAGACCATCAACTCTGCAAGATACTGTGAGACCCTAAAAAAATTGCGGAGGGCGATTCAGAACAAGAGGAGAGGCATGCTGACAAAGGGAGTCTGCCTGCTGTACGACAATGCCAGACCACACACGGCCAACGCCACGAAGGAACTGCTCGCCTCGTTTAAATGGGATGTCCTGAACCATCCCGCGCATTTCCCTGACCTAGCACCTTCAGATTACTATCTCTTTACCTCCCTGAAGCTGCACATGGGTGGAAAAAGGTTTTCAACCGACGAGGAGGTAAAGGAGGAGGTGGAGAAGTGGACGGAGGGGTTGGCGGGAAACTACTTCGATGAAGGCATCAAAAAGTGGATACCCCGCTTTACCACCTGCATTGAGAGGAATGGCGACTATGTCGAAAAATAGCTTACATATGTACTACGGTAACCACGTAATTTTTTTGTTTAAATAAAAAAAATTGTAACCTACAAAAATTCAGTGCACTTACTTTCTGGACTTACCTAGTACATTGTTTGTAGAGCGTCGTCTCTGTCGCACGGTGCGCTTACCGCATCGTGACTATGGTACCGGATTGTTAGCGCATCGTGCGACAGAGACAACGCTCTACAAACTATGTGTATTACTTACTGCCGGGTACTGTACACACCATTGTAGTAACAGTGTAGGTAGAAATAACAGATGCCAAACTTTTCTATCTCAACGCGCATCCTTCACCTCTTTTACATCCACATACCTTTTCTTACAACACCTACAATTTCTCTAGCTTTTAACATTTTCTTCTTTCGAAATATCATTCACTTGATCTAACCATACTTTCCTTGGTCTTCCTCTATCAAAATATCCACTCACATTTGCACTTTATATTTGTTTTCTTAGTCTTTCTTCATCAATTCGTTCTATATGCCCAAACTATCTCACTGTACCTCACTGTATCTCACTGTACTCTTGTTCATCTTACCCAACAAATCAGTCTTAACGCTTTTCAGTCCACAAAAAAAAAAAAAAAAATATTCCACCAGGTCCACAAAAGATTTACAGAATTACAGGGTAAAACAATACATCCAAGTTGTTTTTAATAAAACTATATTTATGTTCACAAGGTTGTTTTTAATAAAACTATATGTTCACAAGAAAAAAATGTCGAATGACATTCGACATAGGACTCACTGGAATAAAGTCGATGTCGAATGACATTCGACATAGGAGCGGAAAGGGTTAAGTTGACATTTATCTCTAATCACTTAATTGTGGAATCTGACATAAATTGTCACCTCATATATTCTTCTCAGTGAACACATTTCTACATCCACGTTTCACTCTCAAACATCAAAGTTGGTGAATAATTAGCCAAACAAATGAGATCTTAGATCCATAATGAAGTATAAGTATAAGAATTGTTAAACTAATTAACATAAAATATCTAGAAATGATGATGATGATGATAAAAACAACAATGAATCAAGTATTTGTGCAGATCATGGACCAGACAAACACCGACCGGATTCAATCATTAAAGGTCAACTCTTGTAGATTGCATTCAATAAAAGTTGATTGCACATCTACCCCTTATAATAAAATACATCAATGGGATGCTTGTAATGGATATTGCCTTGAATCACACTTACAAACAATATTGCAAGCTATCAAGTTTAATGCCCTGTAAACACTTTCATAGATAAATTATTTTACAATTGACATATAAAAGTTATATGTAAAAACAAAAACGGATTCACCCTTTACCATGGGTAAACTATACGTTTGGATTGACTTAAGGTCAGATGTGAAATGCCCAAGGTACTTACATATTTATTTATTTAAAACTTTCGTGCAAATTCAACTGAGGGAAAGTGAGGAGTAAAGAGCTTTTGGAGGTCTCCATATAGGCATGTGAGTGTACGACTGACGCAAATGTGAAAGATTTTTTTGGACATGATCTTGATGAGGTTGTTGAGGTTATGTTACAATAAGAATTGTATGTGTAAGGATGCCAATTCAGAGTGAACATGTTTCAGCTGGGTATTAAAGTATTTTAAAAAATATATTAAATTTGTGATTAAGAAATGAGACCAATTTGTAGTTATAATGTGATTAAAGGAATGAGACCAATTTATAATTATAATGTGATTAAGGAATGAGACCAATTTATAGTTATGGATTTTATGTATTTGTATTATGTATGTATTATCCCTAGAAGCCTAATTTGGGCAGCACTTAGAGCACATAGTGTACCAGAAAAGTATGTACTTGCCATCCAGGACATGTACGATAATGTGACAACGCAAGTGAGGTGCACTTCGGGAACTTCACCAGAATTTCCTGTAAAGGTGGTGGTACATCAAGGATCGGTACTCAGTCCGCTACTATTCATCTTAGTCATGGACTATTTAACTAACCAGGAAATGAACAGTCTCCTAAAGATCCTACTATTTGCAGACAATATTGTATTAATAAGTGAAAAACATGAAGACCTGCAAAATAGTCTGGAAAGGTGGAGAAGAATCTTGGAGGACAATGGATTAAGACTGAGCAGAAAGAAAACAGAGTATCTGTACCTACCATTCGAGAATACAAATGCTTTCACTCCCGTAATGCAAATGGATGGAGAAACATTACCAAATTGTGACTCCTTTAAGTATCTTGGGTCACTCATCCATAGCGATGGAAGATGTGCAGCAGATGTAACACATAGAATTAGTGTGGGGTGGATGAAGTTTAGATCAATGACGGGAGTTCTATGTGATCCGAAAATGCCAGTAAAGTTAAAAGGAAAAGTATACCAAACGATTGTCAAACCCGCACTCCTCTATGGTTCCGAATGCTGGACGATGTATAACTCTTACTCTAGGCAACTAGAAACTGCTGAAATTCGCATGCTAAGATGGTCAGCTGGTGTGTCCCTAAGAGACAAAATAAAAAGCTCACGCATTCGTGGAAGCCTAGGTGTTACAGACATCAACAGCAAGATGGAGGAGAGGCGATTGAGATGGTATGGGCACGTTGGACGCAGAGCACCCGATCACATTGTGAACCAGGCAATCTCTATGGATCTTCCTCGAATAACAACCAGAGGAAGACCGAAGAATTCATGGGTGGTGCAAAAAGATAACCTGATGCAGAGGCACGGCCTGGGGGTACGTAGTCCGGGACAGAAGAGCATACAACCTGAGGACGAGGAGAGCTGACCCCAACAGTCTTCGCAGACAGTGAGTTGGGATGGAGCCAGGGAGAAGTATTATGTATGTATTCTTATATTATTCAGTTCACCTTTTCATTTGAAGTAATTCAATTTTAAACATTGTATTACAATCATACATCATGCCATGTCCCTTTTGGGATAGACAGAGAGGACAGATCTCCACACATTTTTATCTCTGTACAAATCTTGCCTTATCCACATCCACACACCTAGTCATACTGTTTCACACCCATATACCAAAGTTGGTACTAGAATACAATTAGAGAATATCATCTTAGCAAATTTTGATACTGTTCGAGTATATATGTTTAGCGCCACACTGACTTTGTTTATCGCTATATGCCGTTCGATATCCCTCGTAGCTCTTCCATAATTTGAGAAAATACTACCTAAATAGCAGAATTAATTAACTTGTTGTAATCTATCATTATCCACACATTTATCGTATTTCCTTTCCTTTCTATCACCATGACTTTGAATTTACCAACATTCATTCTCAAATTTTTCTCTTCACATCCCTCATAAAATAATGGATAAAAAAATTTGACATATTCCGAGTATGCCCGTACTACAAATTAGACATATTCCGAGTATGCCCGTACTACAAATTAGACATATTTCGAGTATGCCCGTACTACAAATTAGACATATTCCGAGTATGTCCATACTACAAATCTGATTTTGTCAACTTGACAAACGCAACACATTATCGTGATAAGGTTTGAGAAAGATTGCCTTAAATGAAGAAGATAATATTATTATTTGATATTCGCTCCTCTGAAAAGAAAAGTTTGTTTTGTGTACATTAATAAAATACAATGATAAATCCAACTATGTTATTTATTACTCAATTCATATTCAACACAGCCACTGACAAGCACAATGGACTATCTAGAATAATAAATTGAACACTAATAATAATTATCAGTCAGAGTTTTGTAAATTAAATGAGGTGTACTTTTGAAAATCATTGAATTATGGATTAATAATGACATTTTTAAACAAAATCCACTTCGTAAATTGTGTTAATTGTGTGTAACGCTAAATGTAGAAAATTATTTTTAAAAGGGTATCAGTTTGACTTTCATTTAGCAATAAGCCTGCTTAGTTATACTGTATACAAAGAAAACCCTATTATCTTCATTATATACTCTATAAAAGACACTTGTATCATGAATCAAATAAATAAATATGACTGTAAATATGTTGTTTTAATGTTTTTATGATTGTACTCGTATATGTTCATTTATTTTAATGTACTTTAAATTATTAGAATATATTTTCTTTTGTAACTAAGCATTCTCTGCTTAGGATTTAAATATTGCCACAAGGTACAATGTGCCATTGATAAATAAATCTTTCTCCGGTGCAATACTCTTATCTTCATATCCCCTTAGGTGATAAATATATTCAAAATTGTGGCTAGAAGACAACATTATCCCTATTAAGCGGGACTTCAGGCCTTTCTATAACCACGTTTGTACATCACTCACAGTATACTTTTATGCATCAGTAATACTACTGCACGCTTAGATGTAAACAAAATCTTTTAACGAGTCTGGGACTCTTTTGGAAATCATAATTAATTAATTATATATGAAACCTCTTAGCACACTAACTACCATAAACAAACAACCTTAGTTGCTTAATTTATTTTTTCCCACATACTGTAGATGTCAAAGGTTGTTTCGTGATATTTCTATTTCTTATGTCATATTTTGTTGATAAGAAAGCGGTTATCAGGTAGTTTATACCTTTCAAAATTAAAATGAGATTCTTTGAAGCATTGGTCTTTATATTTCTATATGAAGCAGAACATGGACAGTTAAATATATCAATAGAAAGAGGATTGATGTGTTCGAGATTTAGTGCTGGAGAGGAATGCTGCGAATATCTTAGATTAAAAAGAGAACAAATGAGACTATATTACTGGAACTGCATATAAAAACTAGTCTCTCCAAAATCTGTTAAAAAAGGGTATTGAGTTTCTTCACACAAATATTAAGACACGAAGTTTGGAAAAGACTCATGCAAGGCAGTGTTTCTGATAGAGAGGCCGCGCCCACCTAGTGTCCACCCAAAATTCATTCGATTGTTGCAACTACATAAAGAATAATACAGTTTTTGGTTCTTAACATTAGGTTACTAAAATTTCCCTATTTTAGCTGGGCTAGTGA